>OU015537.1:16150300-16750300 GCA_907165065.1 Caprimulgus europaeus
TTTTTTTTTTACCAAACAGAAGTTAACAACAAGTACACTCGGAATGCCGCCTGAAGAAAATCCCACAGTGTTTTAGAATCTATAACGATAAAAACATAGCTTCTATCCAAAGTTAGTAGGTCTGTGTGACTCCCTCACACAATAGTGATAATTTCATATTCATCAAGTTAGTTTACACATTAAACAATCACAAAGGAAAATTACCTTTACAACATTCATTCATTTCACACAGACGGAAGGTACCTTCACTTTACCCACACACTCATTCCATAAAACAATACAAATCATAAAGCATTGTATAACTTAAACCGTCTGAAATGCAAGTTGGGCACTTTAAGAAACTGCGGGGGGAGTAAAGCCCCCCTCACTGCAGCCAGTGCTGAGTGAGGAATGCAGCTGTGGCCTTATCGCATCCTGGAATGTTGTTATCAGCGTCGTCATGGAAACCACTATTCGCCGTCTCTGGGTTGCTGCTAAAAATAGCCCAAAAAAGTTAATTATCAAGAAATCAACAAATGCTTGTATATAGGAAAACTAGTCCATAATTCCTCATTGCTTTTTCTATCCGCTTTTACGCTCCCTCGAAGGGGGGGGCTGGGGAGCTTCCCCGGGGGGGAAAAAGGGGGGTGGGTGGTGCGAGGCACAGAAGGTGCCTCCTCGGGGGTGGAAGTAGGTGGTGCCAGGCGGGGAAAGTGCCTCCCCGGGGAGAGGGGAGTAGGTGGTGCCAGGCGTGCCTCCCCCCGGGTCCTTCTGACTGTTCAAGCCCATCCGCATCAACCAGCCTATCTGCTCGCAGCTCAGCACCGCCTCCCAGCATCGTCATCCAAGGTGGGGGGGAGGGGGGGGCCATCTTGCCCAGCTATTGCGCACTTTTTTTTCGGGGGCGCCATCTTGGTCGGAGGGAGGGGGATCTTGCCCGCACTACGCAGTTCATTTTCCAAAACTTCTCCGCGTATTCTCATCAAAATACTTCTCAGGAGACTGAAAAAAATGCTATATCCCGCCTTTCTAAAAAGCATGTAAGTAAATGAGAGAGAGGGGCTATCTCTTATCTCTGGCTGATATCGGAACCTTAGTTCCATGCATTTTTCGCATTCCTTAGTGCAGTGAATTTACAGTTCAGTCTCTTTCGCGAACTGGAGAAGATATTTACGACCGCCGCTTTTTTTTTTTTTTTTTCCAAGGTGCCCCGAGCCTGCGGTCAGTCTTTTTTACTAGCTTAAGAAGATTTTTTTTTTTTTTTTTTTTTTTACAACCAATATTCTGGGACTCTGCTCCACTCTCCAAGGTGCCGCGAGCTCCCTGACTGTCTAATTTTTATCTGTCGCCATTTCTCCCATTCGAACAAGAGTGGGGGGGAAGAATCCTTGCTTCTAGCCCGGGATTCCGGCTTATGAAAAGAGGGAATCCTTGCTTCTCGCCCAGGATCCCAGCTTATGAAAAAGCTTCCCAGAGATGCCTCGCTTCTCTTAGAGAAGATTAATGAGGGCTCCACGCAGTAAATCCTGCCATTATACATGCCTCCATTATACATGCCTGCTTCCATTATACATGCCTGCTTCCATTATACATGCCGGCTGGCAAAATATTCGCACTCGGCTAACTTCAGTTCAGCCTCACCTGAAACGATAAGGACGGCGAACTCAGTGGTCTCTGCCACAAATGCCTTCAACATTTTGTCTATACGGCCATGGGGGGGGTCCACTCAACGCGTCGCACAGCGTTCCGTTTTTTGTGGCAATAAATCGACCTTCACTCAATGTTTCTCTCAGCGTTTCATTTCTTGTGAAAATCCAGGGTAATCAGTGGCATTCGGGCGCCATCTGTTGGGTAGCCTGTGCCGAGAGTCTAAACCACGTTTTCTCATGGAGATAGGGTGATTGCTCTGTCTTTATTTGGTACAGGTTCCTTTTATACACTTTGCCACACAACATGTGATGTGTGCCAGCAACTAATTGGTTAAGACCCCACCCACGTGATACAGTCAGTAAGGTTCACACACAGCATAAAAGTCTAGCTCCCCATTAGTGATTAAAAGTCACCCAGCTCCTTAGCTCCCACAGCATGTTTCTCTACAGGGTCATAGTAGAAATTATGAATCTTTCTTCTCTATAGCCTGATCCAGAGCCTGTGTGTAAATTTTTAACTATTATGGCTCAAAGATATTTATAAGACTTCACAAAGCTTTTGCATGAGAAGTGTGAATACAGTGTCTTTTGGGGCCAGTGCACTGTAATTATTTGGAAGGGTGGGAAAGGTTGTGGTCCTTTCCCAGCCTTATTTCTTGATTCACTTAGGAGAGCTCATAGTGGTTTGAGTCACATGTCAGCTAATGCTTTAGCCTAGACTGTAACTTTAAATCCACCAACCCATATTTGACACTGATACTTTTCAGAAACTTAAGTTATTAGGAAGATGAAAAGGCCGTGATTTTAGTACTGTCATTGATCACTGCTACAAAACTGTGGTAGTTTCAAGATGTTTTGCAGGTACAAAATGTTCATTTTGCTTAGAGGTAAGGATCTAAGTACAGCTTTTATATCAGCTATGAGTTCCAGATGCAGCATGCAACAGAGACTACACACCATCCTCCTGCTGTGTCCAGTGTCACCTACTCCATTGACTGTGCAACTTCCACATCATATCTTCTGCCTTGGAAAACTGTCATGACAGACAGAACCCAAGGTAATGGACTAAATGAACTCACTCAATAGACATTTTGAAGGAATGACCCATAAACTAAGGGAATGTGTGTATATGTGTATATATAGATATATATATATATAAACCTGAGCATGACATAAATGGTATGGAATAAGGGGTGGATACTGTCCTGGTTTTGCTAGGATGGAGTTCATTTTCTTCTTAGTAGGTAGAATAGCTGTGTTTTAGTTTCAGTGTAAGACTTGTTATGAGAAGAACATTGATAAAAGTACTAATGTTATTAGTTGCTGCTGGAGCTCAAGGCCATCGTGTTTGGCTGCTTCACAGCTGCATTAGGACTGGGAGGGAGAAGCGCAGTGAATAGCAAAACCCAAAACTGGCATTTGGATGTGCCAATGAAATATTCCATATCATATCACGTCATGTCAGTACATTAACCAGGGCTGACTGGAAATCGGGGTTATTATCTCAGGAATCTCTCAGGCTCGCTCTTCCGGGGTTTCGGGACTGTCTCTGCTCTGGGATCGCTGGCTGGCACAGGCCGGGCATTGGTCAGCAGGTGGTGAGCAATTGCACTGTGTATCACTCATTTGTATATTTTGTTATCACTGTTGTTATCATTATCATTTTATTTCAATTAGTAAATAATTTTTATCTCAACTCGTGAGTTTCCTTGCCCTTTTCTTTACAGTTCTCTCCCCTACTCCCTGGGCGAGGGACGGGGAGGGTGAGAGAGCAGGCTGTGTTTGGCTGCAAGCTGCAAGTCAAAAGGGTGAATCCACTCAAGCCACCACATCTTGGTATATCTATCATTTGCCATTGCTGCCCTAGATTGAGGGTTAGTCAAAATGTTTGATTTAGCCGTGGTTATTTACTTTTGCTACTGCTTCCTAAACCTTTTTTTCTGTATCAATAGCTAGCCTAGGAACTCTTGCAATAGAGGGGATTTATCTGCTATTTCTGCAGATATTTATGCTTGCTTTCTTCTGTTTGTCAAATTTTTATAAGATGACTAGAAAGAGAGGGAATGGAGAGTTTCTATTCTTCACTTGTACTGATAGGGATGAGAATATCGTAATGTATGTGTATTTAAGGTAATTGTAAAGTGATAGCTTCACATACATTTGTGTCATCTTACTGCTGTATTTGCAGCAATATTTTCTGCATGCTCTAGTCAGTAGGAGCTAAGCCAGATGCCACACACTGTATGACAGAACTTATTTGCACAAATAATAGCCTTTTCAAATAACTTCTTCATTTGTTTTGAGTTCTATAGCAGTGGACCACCTTCCCAGAAAAAAATTTTGCCTGTGATGTGAATTCTAATCATGTGACGAGAAGCAATGAAAATAAAAGAAATGCCAAGTGAAGAATTGGTGTATCAGCATTATGACTCTACTTTCTTCTTTTGTTTTTGAGATGTATGTTGTGATATTTAATTTAGCTGGCAGCCAAAAAAGACACAGCCACTCGCACTCTCAGCCCCCTAAGCCCACTTCCCCCCCCACCCAGGGAACTGGGGAGAGAATTGGAGGGGTAAAGGTAAGGAGACTTGTAGGTTGAGAAAAGAACAATTTAATAATTAGAGTAAAATAAAATTAAAATAGTAATTATGATAACAACTATAAATATATGAGTGATGCAGAGTACAATTGCTCACCACCTGCTGATAACGATCCTGGAGGAGCAAAAAGGAACCCCGACACTGAAATTGCAATCCCGGAAAAGTGAGCCCGAGCGATTCCTGAGAGAATCCCCCCCTTTCCGGTCAATCCCGGTTAATATGCAGAACACGACATGATATGATATGGAATATCTTATGGGCATATCCAACTGTCATTTCTAGGTTCTACCAACTACTACACTTTTCTTCTCCCTCTCGCCCTTCCAGTCCTCTGCTATTGCAAACTACCCAAGCAGAATGTCCTTGCAGTTATCAATATTGTTCTCATACCAATCCTCACAGAAACCAAAACACAGTGCTTTCTAGCTACTAAGAAGAAAATTAACCCTATCCTAGCAAAAACCAGGACAGTATCCACCCCTTATTCATATATGCGTCATGTTTAGGTTCTATATTTTCTTTAAAAAATTCTATATATTTACATATATATATATACACACACACATATATTATTCCCTTAGTTTATGGATCATTCCTTCAAAATGTGTATTGCGTTCATTTAGTCTATAACCTTGGGTTCCATCTTTCATGACAGTCTTTCAAGGCAGGAGAGGTGATGTGGAATTGGAACAGTGAATGGAGTAGGTGACATTGAACACAGCAGGAGGATGGTGTGTAGTCTCTGTTTCATGCTGCATCTGGAACTTGTAGCTGCCGTATCTAGCACAGTCCATGCTCAAGGTCTGTGGGTTCAAGATGTTGATCTTGAAGAAGTTGTTGGGCACCAGCTCTAGTTCCATTGGAGGTCCTTCTTCATTAACCTGGTGAAATTCTTAATATAAAGCCATTAATATAACACACAACAACCATAGCAATGATGATATAGCAATTCATCGGCTGTTTTCACCCAAAATCAAATTCCCTTGAGACACACATTGGACTTCCCCATCCTTCTGCATCACCCATATTTATATGCCTCTCCATATTTATATTTTAACCATCATCCTCCATACCAGAGAGTTTTCAACCTCTTGGCTTGTTTGATCGTACCACATGTTTCACAGTCATTAATAACCTGTGCAATAGTGTCCATGATTAAGTCCACCCTTCGATCACGAGCCCATCTATATGTTGCATCTCTTCCTTGGTGACCTAAGGCATCATGGGCCCAGCGGGCTAAAAATTTTTCACCCTTCTGTTGCCAGTCCAGGTCTGCTTGAGGCACTTTGATCTTAGAAACCTGATCTACCTGTTGGTTGTTTTGATGATCTTCAGTAGCTCGACTTTTGGGCACGCAAGCATCTACGTGATGTACTTTTACAGTTAGCTTCTCTAGCCGAGCAGCAATGTCTTGCCATAATTCAGCAGCCCAGATGGGTTTGCCTCTGCGCTGCCAGTTGCTCTGTTTCCATTGCTGTAACCACCCCCACAGGGCATTTGCCACCATCCATGAGTCCGTATAGAGTTATAATACTGGACATTTTTCTCTCACTCAGCAATGTCCAAGGCCAGCTGGATGGCTTTTACCTCTGCAAACTTGCTCGATTCACTTTTTCCTTCAGCAGCCTCAGTGACTTGTTGGGTGGGACTCCACACAGCAGCTTTCCACTTCCGATGTTTTCCTACAACACGACAGGACCTGTCAATAAACAGAGCATACTGTTTTTCATTATCTGGTAGTTCATTATATGGTGGAGCCTCATCAGCACGTATCACCTCCTCCTCAGATGACATTCTGAAATCTTTGCTTTCTGGCCATTTCGTGGTCACTTCCCGAATTCCTGGGTGACTGGGGTTTCCAATTCGAGCCCGTTGTGTGATCAGTGCAACCCGCTTACTCCATGTGGCATCAGTTGCGTGGTGTGTAGAGGGAACGCTCCCTTTGAACATCCAGCACAGCATGGGCAATCGGGGTGCCAGGAGGAGCTGTGTCTCAGTACCGATCACTTCTGAAGCAGCTCGAACTCCCTCACATGCTGCCAATATCTCTTTTTCAGTTGGAGTATATTTGGCCTCTGATCCTCTGTATCCTCGACTCCAAAACCCCAGGGGTCGATCTCAAGTCTCCCCTGGTGCTTTCTTCTAGAGGCTCCAGGTAGGGCCATTCTCCCCAGCTGTGGTGTAGAGCATGTTTTTAACGTCTTTTTCTGTCAGGACCGGCCCAGGGGCTAGTGCATGGACTATCTCCTGTTTAATTAGTTCAAAGACTTGTTGTTGCTCAGGACCCCATATGAAATCATTCTCCTTTCGGGTCACCTGGTAGAGAGGGCTCACGATCTCACTGTAATGTGGAATGTGCATCCTCCAAAAATCCACAACACCTAAGAAGGCTTGTGCTTCCTTTTTGTTAGTTGGTGGAGACATAGCTGTTATTTTATTGATCACATCCATTGGGATCCGATGGTGTCCATCTTTCCATTTTAGTTCTAAAAACTGGATCTCCTGGGCAGGTCCCTTGACCTTGCTTTGTTTTATGGCAAAACCGGCTCTCAGAAGGATTTGGATTATTTTCTCTCCTTTCTCAAAAACTTCTTCTGCTGTATCACCCCACACAATGATATCATCAATGTATTGCAGGTATTCTGGAGCTCCGCCCTGTTCCAGGGCATTCTGGATTAGTCCATGGCAAATGGTGGGGCTGTGTTTCCACCCCTGGGGCAGTCAATTCCAGGTGTACTGGACACCCCTCCAGGTGAAAGCAAACTGTGGCCTGCACTCTGCTGCCAAAGGAATGGAGAAGAATGCATTAGCAATGTCTATGGTGGCGTACCACTTGTCTATCTTTGACTCCAGTTCATATTGGAGCTCTCACATATCCGGTACGGCAGCACTCAGTGGTGGTGTCACTTCATTCAAGCCACGATAGTCCACTGCCAGTCTCCACTCTCCATTAGACTTCTGCCCTGGCCATATGGGGCTGTTAAAGGGAGAGCGAGTCCTGCTGATCACTCCTTGGCTCTCCAGCTAATGAATGAGTTTATGGATGGGAATTATTGAGTCTCTGTTGGTGCCATATTGCCACCGGTGCACTGTTGTGGTAGCAATCGGCACCTGCTGTTCTTTGACCCTCAGCAGTCACATAACAGAAGGGTCCTCTGAGAGACCGGGCAAGGCGGGCTTTCTTTTTATTGAAAAAGAAACCCAGCTTTGTTTCAGCTAAAAACCAGGACAGGAGAGCAGGAGGCAGTTATGAAGATGTGTATGTGCTTTCAGGCAGTTCATTAACATCTAAACTTTTAGTAACACATAAAGAACATTGAGGAACAAATTGTATGGGTATATTGCTAGTATAAACATAGTATAAATTTTCTATTTAAGCTGGGAATATTTGGAAGATTGGCATAATTTTATTTTTGTTAGTGTTTTTTTTATTCAATCCTGACTGTCTTGCCCAGGGAGCGGATAAAGTCTGGCACATAGATGGAAGATTTTTTGTGATTCTTTTGTTATGGCATGCTGGCTTACTGTGTTTGTGAGAGGATTTAGTATTTTCTATTCATTCAGCAGCCTGCTTTCATCTCCTTTCACTTGTTATGGCAAAGATTAGAACTTTTTTAAATTATTCATTCTCTGTCAAAAGTAATAGAGCACAGGAGCAGGGAATAGGACTTATATGATGGCTCTGTGACTAATATAGTGTCACAGTCTGTGAATAGTGTTTTTCTTCAAAATTTATAAAATCTTTTAACATACAAAAGATTATTATAGTATTGCATAACTTATGTTTCTCTAAATTTACATTTTTCATATATCAATTTTCTCTTGACTCCAGATTGTCAGGTGGGCCAAGCCTCAAAACAGTAGCAGAAGATTATACCAATGTCAGCTTGAAGTCTTCCACTTCCCACAGTGCTGAAAAGTTTTTGTGTCCTCGCATCCCAGCATGCTGTTTGTAGAAGTGGCAGAAATGGCACTGCTACAGGAAGAAAGTGGCTTTTGTTGCTACTTTGTTAACAGACCATATAGCTAATTGAAACAGTTCTATGACAGAGTGTTCTTGCACCAAATTAAGTCACTAGAGGTTATTAAATGCAGAAAAAATAATGGGGAGGTGTATTGAGGACCTTGCCCAAAGAAAACTTACACAAAAATGCTCATCCAAGGAAATGAGGTGTGAGAACATCATGCTCAGTGAGTCTGCTTCAGCCCAGTCACCAGCAGAATTCAGACACGGTCCCAAGAGCAGGACGTGTGCCTGCACAATGTTGTTTGGATGAGGGGAAATGGAGGAACAATCATGCACAGAGAGGAGGGCACAGCTGTGATCTCTGCCTGCACATCTCCTGCTGGCAGTGCCTTGGTGAGGAATCCAGACTGTCCCTGCAGTGCAAACAGCTGGGGTGCCTGGGAGAATGATGCTCAGGAAGCACAAATGGAAGGGTTTATTCAGGCAACATACAGGTTGGGGAAATAAAAACTAGCAAATGCTAGAGGGAGGGAACCAAGTGAAGCAAAGGGGGAAGTCTTTCTGTTTTTTTGGGGGGTTTTTTGTTTTTTTTTTAAGTAAAAAAACCTCTACTTAACCTTCTTTAGTGGTGGACTGAATCTTATGCTTTAGGCAAGGACAAATGCGGAAGTTAGAATTGTGTATGTAATGTACTGTTGATGGTGAGGTAAGCACTGCAGATGATAAAGCAGTGCTGCCCAGGGGTGCCGACAGACAGCTCTGCGAGTCCCCCCCACATGCTATGCTTTGCCTGAGTTTCAGTTAGTCTCTTCCTCTGCATGTTATATTAGAGTACATGGATTTACTGTTACCTTCCATTATACTTCCCTGTAGCCTCTTTTTGCTTAATTTTAACTAGATGTGAATGTTTAGGCAGCCTTTGTGATAAAAGATATTTTCACACAGAATCACAGAATGCTAGGGATAAGGGACCTCGAAAGATCATCTAGTCCAATCCCCCTGCCAGAGAAGGAACACCTAGATGAGTTCACACAGGAAGGCGTCCAGGCGGGTCTTAAATGTCTCCAGAGAAGGAGACTCCACAACCTCCCTGGGCAGCCTGTTCCAGTGCTCTGTTACCCTCACCGTAAAGAAGTTTCTTCTCAAGTTTAAGTGGAACCTCCTGTGTTCCAGCTTACACCCATTGCCCCTTGTCTTATCATTGGACATCACTGAGAAGAGCCTGGCTCCATCCTCCTGACACTCACCCTTTATATATTTATAAACATTAATGAGGTCACCCCTCAGTCTCCTCTTCTCCAAGCTAAAGAGACGCAGCTCCCTCAGCCTTTCCTCATAAGGGAGATGCTCCACTCCCTTAATCATCTTGGTGGCTCTGCGCTGTACTCTCTCAAGCAGTTCCCTGTCCTTCTTGAACTGTGGGGCCCAGAACTGGACACAATATTCCAGATGTGGCCTCACCAGGGCAGAGTAGAGGGGGAGGAGAACCTCTCTTGACCTACTAACCACACCCCTTCTAATGCACCCCAGGATGCCATTGGCCTTCCTGGCCACAAGGGCACAGTGCTGGCTCATGGTCATCCTGCTGTCCACCAGGACTCCCAGATCCCTTTCCCCTACACTGCTCTCTAGGAGATCATTTCCCAACCTATACTGGAACCTGGGGTTGTTCCTGCCCAGGTGCAACACCCTATACTTGCCCTTATTATATTTCATCAAGTTTTTCCCTGCCCAGCTCTCCAGCCTGTCCAGGTCTCTCTGGATGGCAGCACAGCCTTCTGGTTTGTCAGCCACTCCTCCCAGCTCTGTATCATCAGCAAACTTGCTGACAGTGCACTCTGTTCCCTCATCCAGGTCATTGATGAATATATTGACTAATACTGGTCCTAGTACCGACCCTTGAGGGACTCCACTAGACACAGGTCTCTAACTAGACTCTGCCCCATTGACCACCACTCTCTGGCTTCTTCCCACCAGCCAGTTAATAGTCCATCTCACTACCTGATCATCTAATCCACACTTCCTCAATTTGGCAGTGAGGATGCTGTGGGAGACCGTGTCAAATGCCGTGCTGAAATCAAGATAGACCACAACCACTGCTCTACCATCATCTAGCCACCTAGTTGTGTTTTCATAAAAGTCTAGAATGTTGGTCAAGCACGACTTTCCCTTGGTGAAGCCATGTTGACTGCCCCTAATGACCCCTCTTATCCTTTATATGCCTAGAGATGGCTCCAAGGATAAGTCGTTAACAATATACATCTGTTACTTGCGCTGTTAGGTGAGATAATTTGAGATACCAGTTAAGGTTTTTTTTTCCTTTCTGTCCCTCAGCAGGACCTAAGAGGCTTAGACTGTGTAAAAACATTAACTTTGGAAAACTGTCAAATTGTGACTGAAATGGCTGAAACAGAAGTTTGAAACAATCGATGGAAGAGAAAACTGGGGTGGGTTTGGAAGGTTGGGAGATTTAGGAAAAGAGAAGATGCAAGGTGGAGACCCAGATGAGCAGATGTGTAAGGGCCATGCTGTGTTTTGCCCCTAAGCGGGTGCTCAGAAACAGCAGTGTATGCATGGACTGTCCAGGACAATTGGCTCAGGGGTGGCAGGCAGGTGGGACGTGCTGGCGTTGGAGGAGTGGATTTGTCTGACAGTGCTGCAGGAGGAGGTACGCACTGTGGTGTGTGGATGTGAGAATTACCAGACTGCACTTATCCTGCAGAGCTGCTGGGGAACTGTGTCAGTGCATGGGCGTGTGCCCAGGTGAGCTTGGTGAGACTGAGGGTGGCCTGGTAGAGACACCTGCAGGGGCCACTGTGGGTGTGTGTGGGCTGCAGGCTGCAAGCTACAAACAAGTTAAAATTGTGTGGTTTTCAGGAAGTTAATGGAAGGATTAAGTACAGTTACAGTGAAAGTACTTCTTGCAGGGTGTATAAAGCTTTACATTTCCATTTTTTTTTCCTTTGGGGAGATAAAAAATCATTATTTAGGTTTCCTTTTTTTACTGTATCGCCTGTTTCCTTCTTAAATGCAATAGAGTAAGAGGTTGCTTGTTCATGCTATGGCTCATTAAAGGAGGATGTTAGAGGAGCAAACGCATTGGACTCGTGTTCTTTAAAAGCCCTAATTCTTGGTACTCTTAGGGCAAAGCACAGATGTGAAATCAATATGACATACACTTTTGTGAGTGTATGGCTGCTCTGCTCTTCTAATTGCTCCTTGCTGCCACATGTAGGAAATAGGATAAAATATGACAGATGACATTAAAAAAAATGATACACTATATATTTGAGAAGGAAAATCCTTATTCCTACTGAAAGTTTACTGGTTTTATTGTACTTTATGAGGGTTTTCTGGTTGTGGATCTTTCACTGGAGAAGTCAGCAATGGCACCTTAACTCTAGCTTAACAGCCTGTGTTAGCAATTGTTTTTAAAATTATGATTTGTATTAAATTGCAGGCAATTTAATTTTAGTTGAATTAACAACTGATTGAATGCCCATAAAAAATGGATCTCAGAATACAATTTCAGGGAGCTTCCCTCCTATATCAGGACATTTAATATTGTATCAGCCTAGAAGGGAGACAAACAAGCCTTTGTGGAGTGTACCTCGGGAAACATTCCCACCCATGGGAGACTCTCAGAAAAGAGAGTCTAAGTGCTGTGGCTTTCACATAGTGTTTTGTTTACTTACCACTCAGTTTTCTGTTCATTGAGTTTTTCACTTGTACACTGACTGACACATTAGAGCCTCTGCTAGTGGATCAAATATGAGCCAGTTTACAGTATGTGGCCAGGAATCATCATCTATTTATCATTTTAAAACAAACAAACAAACAAAAAACCCTCTCTTCTCCTTGCCTCTATCTACATTTCTCAGTGCAAGGATTAAAATAACTTTTGGAAAATTTTTCCATCTGTTAACTGATCATTTGTGTTTCCTTTCTAGGCCGAATTCACCAAGCTATGGTAACATCCCTAAATGAAGATAATGAAAGCATAACTGTTGAATGGATTGAAAATGGAGATACTAAAGGCAAAGAGGTAAACCTAATTATTTTAGAATTTTTCTCTTTTAAAAAATGTATAATCTACATCAATATTAATTTCAAATTTTCACTGGAAACAAAGAGAACATATAAATCTTAATCTACTTGATGATTCTTTGGTTACAGACTGTTTTGAATGGGAGCTATTAGGAAAATGCTGGTTTCTGTTGTATTAAATTTTACTTCCTGAGCTCTGTATCATAGTTTTTAAATAGTGCTTTTCATCTTTTGATTTTGAACCACATTACAAAGGCTGACCTTGTTACCCCTTTTTACAAGTAGAAAAATCAAATTTTTGAGAGAGAAAATGACTTGCAGTTCAGACAGGAAACTAGTAGAAGAGATGGATTACAAATCTTTTAGTGTTTGTATTACTGAGGGATCAAACTCCTAGTTTGTTTGTTTATTTTAGGCAATAATTTTTCAACTTTGCTTTCCTTAAGAAACTATGTCTATGTGTGTCCCAGTTTCGCTTTGCTATCCCCTCTTCCTGTAAATTTTGGACCATGTTAGCCAGTGTGGAGGTTTGGGTTAAATCACCCTTTTTTCTTGCAGCCAAACACAGCCTGCTCTCTCACCCTCCCCCCCCTCCAGGGACTAGGGGAGAGAATTGGAAAGAAAAGGGCAAGGAAACTCACGGGTTAAGATAAAAACTATTTACTAATTGAAATAAAATGATAATGATAACAACAGTGATAACAGACTATACAGATGAGTGATACACAGTGCTCACCGCCCGCTGACCGATGCCCAGCCTGTGCCCAGCCATTGATCCTGGAGCAGAGAGAGTCCTGAAAACCAAAACCCTGGAAGAGAGAGACCGAGTGATCCCTGAGAGAATGCCCTCAATTTCTGGTCAGCCCTGGTTAATGTACTGGCATGATGTGATATAATCTGGAATATTTCATTGGCACATCCAAATGCCAGTTCTGGGTTTTGCTATTCACTGCGCTTCTCCCTCCCAGTCCTAATGCAGCTGTGAACCAGCCAAACATGATGCCCTTGAGCTCCAGCAGCAGCTAATAACATTAGTACTGTTATCAACGTTCTTTTCATAACAAGTCTTATACTCTATCCAAGCAAAACCAGGACAGTATCCACCCCTTATTCCATACCATTTATGTCATGCTCAGGTTTATATATATATATCTATATATATATATCTATATATACATACATATTTAATTCCCTTATTTTATGGGTCATTACTTCAAAATGCCTATTGAGTTAATTTATTCCAATACTTTGGGTTCTGTCTGTCATGACAGTCTTTAAAGGCAGGAGAGATGATGTGGAAATTCCACCATCAATGGAGTAGGTGACATTGAAAACAGCAGGAGGATGGTGTGTAGTCTCTGTTTCATGCTGCATCTGGAACTCATAGTTGGTGTATCTGGTGTGGTCCACACGCAGGGTCTGCAGGTTGAAGACGTTGATATCGAAGAAGTTGTTGGCCATCAGCTCTGGATCCACCAGAGTTCAGTTTCCATTAACCATGGGAGATTCTGAATAAAAAGTTGTTAGTATAATATACAACAACCACAGCACTGATGATATAGCAATTCATTGGCTACTTTCACTCAAAATAAAATT
The DNA here is from genome assembly GCA_907165065.1 of Caprimulgus europaeus. The sequence continues at coordinate 16,164,139 of OU015537.1, forward strand.
GCCTTGAGGCACACATTGGACTTCCCCATCCTTCTGCATCACCCACCAAGTGCATCCCGGTCCTTGAGCAAAAGTAATCCCACGAATGGGTTTACCTTTACCCAAGGCAGGAATAACTCAGACTGTTATTTCCCAGAATATTTTTAATGCGAACCACAGGGTCTTTGTCCCCTTCCACAGTATGTAAAAGTTGTGACTGGGCAGGGCCAGCTCGGTTGGCAGATCCACTGGTGTTGACTAACCAGGTGGCTTTTGCTAAAAGTGTGTCCCAGTGTTTGAAAGTTCCACCACCCATTGCTCTCAGTGTGGTTTTCAGCAGCCCACTGCATCGTTCAACTTTCCCGGAGGCTGGTGCATGATAGGGGATGTGGTACACCCAGTCAATGCCATGTTCTTTGGCCCAAGGGTTTATGAGATTGTTTGGGAAATGAGTCCCGTTGTCTGACTCATTTCTGTCTGGGGTGCCATGTCGCCACAAGACCTGCTTTTCAAGGCCTAGAATGGTTTTCTGGGCAGTGGCATGGAGCACAGCATATGTCTCAAACCACCCAGTGGTTGCTTCCACCATGGAGAGCACATAGCGCTTACCATTGAAGGTTTGTGACAGTGAGATATAGTCAATCTGCCAGGCCTCTCTATATTTATATTTTAACCATCATCCTCCATACCAGAGAGTTTTCAACCTCTTGGCTTGTTTGATCGTACCACATGTTTCACAGTCATTAATAACCTGTGCAATAGTGTCCATGATTAAGTCCACCCTTCGATCACGAGCCCATCTATATGTTGCATCTCTTCCTTGGTGACCTAAGGCATCATGGGCCCAGCGGGCTAAAAATTTTTCACCCTTCTGTTGCCAGTCCAGGTCTGCTTGAGGCACTTTGATCTTAGAAACCTGATCTACCTGTTGGTTGTTTTGATGATCTTCAGTAGCTCGACTTTTGGGCACGCAAGCATCTACGTGATGTACTTTTACAGTTAGCTTCTCTAGCCGAGCAGCAATGTCTTGCCATAATTCAGCAGCCCAGATGGGTTTGCCTCTGCGCTGCCAGTTGCTCTGTTTCCATTGCTGTAACCACCCCCACAGGGCATTTGCCACCATCCATGAGTCCGTATAGAGTTATAATACTGGACATTTTTCTCTCACTCAGCAATGTCCAAGGCCAGCTGGATGGCTTTTACCTCTGCAAACTTGCTCGATTCACTTTTTCCTTCAGCAGCCTCAGTGACTTGTTGGGTGGGACTCCACACAGCAGCTTTCCACTTCCGATGTTTTCCTACAACACGACAGGACCTGTCAATAAACAGAGCATACTGTTTTTCATTATCTGGTAGTTCATTATATGGTGGAGCCTCATCAGCACGTATCACCTCCTCCTCAGATGACATTCTGAAATCTTTGCTTTCTGGCCATTTCGTGGTCACTTCCCGAATTCCTGGGTGACTGGGGTTTCCAATTCGAGCCCGTTGTGTGATCAGTGCAACCCGCTTACTCCATGTGGCATCAGTTGCGTGGTGTGTAGAGGGAACGCTCCCTTTGAACATCCAGCACAGCATGGGCAATCGGGGTGCCAGGAGGAGCTGTGTCTCAGTACCGATCACTTCTGAAGCAGCTCGAACTCCCTCACATGCTGCCAATATCTCTTTTTCAGTTGGAGTATATTTGGCCTCTGATCCTCTGTATCCTCGACTCCAAAACCCCAGGGGTCGATCTCAAGTCTCCCCTGGTGCTTTCTTCTAGAGGCTCCAGGTAGGGCCATTCTCCCCAGCTGTGGTGTAGAGCATGTTTTTAACGTCTTTTTCTGTCAGGACCGGCCCAGGGGCTAGTGCATGGACTATCTCCTGTTTAATTAGTTCAAAGACTTGTTGTTGCTCAGGACCCCATATGAAATCATTCTCCTTTCGGGTCACCTGGTAGAGAGGGCTCACGATCTCACTGTAATGTGGAATGTGCATCCTCCAAAAATCCACAACACCTAAGAAGGCTTGTGCTTCCTTTTTGTTAGTTGGTGGAGACATAGCTGTTATTTTATTGATCACATCCATTGGGATCTGATGATGTCCATCTTTCCATTTTAGTTCTAAAAACTGGATCTCCTGGGCAGGTCCCTTGACCTTGCTTTGTTTCATGGCAAAACCGGCTCTCAGAAGGATTTGGATTATTTTCTCTCCTTTCTCAAAAACTTCTTCTGCTGTATCACCCCACACAATTATATCATCAATGTATTGCAGTTGTTCTGGAGCTCCACCCTGTTCCAGGGCATTCTGGATCAGTCCATGGCAAATGGTGGGACTGTGTTTCCACCCCTGGGGCAGTCAATTCCAGGTGTACTGGACACCCCTCCAGGTGAAAGCAAACTGTGGCCTGCACTCTGCTGCCAAAGGAATGGAGAAGAATGCATTAGCAATGTCTATGGTGGCGTACCACTTGTCTATCTTTGACTCCAGTTCATATTGGAGCTCTCACATATCCGGTACGGCAGCACTCAGTGGTGGTGTCACTTCATTCAAGCCACGATAGTCCACTGTCAGTCTCCACTCCCCATTAGACTTCTGCCCTGGCCATATGGGGCTGTTAAAGGGAGAGCGAGTCCTGCTGATCACTCCTTGACTCTCCAGCTGATTAATTAGTTTATGGATGGGAATTACGGAGTCTTGCTTGGTGCCATATTGCCGCCGGTGCACTGTTGTGGTAGCGATGGGAATCTGCTGTTCTTTGACCCTCAGCAGTCACATAACAGAAGGGTCCTCTGAGAGACCAGGCAGAGCAGACAGTTCTTTGCTTTCCTCTGTCTCCAAGGCAGCTATGCCAAAAGCCCACTGATACATTCTTGGGTCCTTGAAATACCCTCTCCCGACGTAATCTATGCCAAGGATGCACAGAGATCCTGGGCCGGTCACAATGGGGTGTTTTTGCCAGTCATTTCCAGTCATGCTCATTTCAGCCTCCAGTACAGTCCGTTGTTGTGAGCCCTCTGTCACTGCAGAAATACAGATCAATTCTGCTCCTTTAAAGTCTGATGGCATGAGGGTGCATTGGGCACCAGTGTCCACTAGAGCCTTATACTCCTGGGAGTCAGATGTGCCAGGTGAACGAATCCACACAGTCCAGTAAAATCGATTGTCCCTCTCCTCCACCTGGCTGGAGGCAGGGCCCTTCTAATCTTGATCAGACTGCCCGTCATCATCATATGAGTTTGAGCAGCTTGTGTAGCCTGGACCCCTCTTCTCTTCATTCCCATCTTGCAAATAGGGATCTGAAGCCCATCTATGCTGTTTGGAGAGCCCACCAGTGGTAACTGGAGTAACTTTTTTTGAAGAACCTCCTTTTGTGTTGGTTCTTTTTTCAGCTCAAGTATGCCTGCCTCTAGGGCTGAGGTAGGTTTGCTGTCCCACTTTCTCATGTCCTCTCCATGGTCACACAATTCAAACCACAGTGTGCCCCGTGGTGTGTGTCATTTCTCTTGGGCAGAGGAACACTTGTTCTTATCAGCTGAGACCTTGTTACGTGCAGAGGAGTCGGACATGTATTCCCGGAACTCTTGGGTCAGTTTCTCTACAGCCGAGATCATAGAATCATAGAATCATAGAATGTTTAGGGTTGGAAGGGACCTTAAAGATCATCTTGTTCCAACCACCCTGCCATGAGTAGGGACATCTTCCACTAGACCAGGTTGCTCAAAGACTCATCCAGCCTGGCCTTAAACACTTCCAGGGAGGGGGCAGCCACAGCTTCCTTGGCAACCTGTTCCAGTGTCTCACCACCCTCACAGTGAAGAGTTTCTTCCTAATATCTAATCTAAACCTATCCTCTTTCAGCTTAAAGACATTTTCTCTTGTTCTGTCATTAACTGCCCTTATGAAAAGTCCCTCCCCAGCTTCCTTGTAGGCTCCCTTCAGGTATTGGAAGGCGGCTATAAGATCTCCCCGGAGCCATCTCTTCTCCAGGTTGAACAGCACCAACTCTCTCAGCGTATCCTCATAGGAAAGGTGCTCCAGCCCTCGGATCATCCTTGCGGCCTCCTCTGGACTCGTTCTAACAGGTCCATGTCTTTCTTGTGTTGGGGGCTCCAGAACTGGACACAGTACTCCAGGTGGGGCCTTACGTGAGCGGAGTAGAGATGAGAGAGGAGGAGAGAGTGTCTCCGTATGTCCAGAGCTGATAAGCCATTTCATCCACCTTTGGCTCCTCTCCAGTTTTGAAGCTCAGTACTGCCAGTGACTTGGCATATGATGCTGGTGCGTTCTGTAGAACCTTCCACCACATGCCTTGTGTGCACGGGACTTCATTTGGATCTTTGGGTAACTGATTGTCATTCAGGTTACTATAAATCACTTCCAGCACAGCTAATTTTCTCAAGCACTGGATGCCTTTCTCTATGTTGTCCCACTTGCTTAGATTGCACAAAATATCATCCTTAAAGTTGAACCTTTCCTTCATGCTTGACAGGAGTCGCTTCCAGAAGTTGAATCTCTGTGTCTCTCCCAATTGCTTCATCAGTGCCACTTTCTATGGAGCTCAACTGCTTGGCTTCCCTGCCATCTAGTTCCATGCTGCTGGCCCCATTGTCCCAGCATCAGAGCATCCAGGTGGCAGTGTGTTCGCCTGGATGATGGCTGAGATCCTTTTGAATGTCTCACAGCTCAGTGAGGGATAGGGATCAGGTGACTATCTCTGGTTCTGGCTCTTCCTCTGGTTCTCGTAATGTCCCCGCTTCCTCCTCATCCTTTGTTATGCGAACAGATTTCTTTGTGTATTTCCTCTTTTGTATAGGGGCAGCTGATACCAGCACAGGTTTGTTGTCTGGTTTATCTGTGCTGCTTTTCACCAAGGTTTGAGTAACCTTATCAGGTGCTGAGGTTGGAGTAGTTGTAGTGGTGGCTGTTGCAGGGGTTAAAGTGGCTGCAGTGTTGGTCGCAGGGGGTGGAGTGGCTGCAGTGTCTGTTGGAGGAGCTGGATTGGAGCACAACACTGACATCTGCACCAAACACCCATAGCAGATCTAAACAACATCACAACCTGACACACATTCAGCAACAGGGTGATGGTAGTTTGAGCATCCCAAGAGTATTCAAAATTCTCAAGAGCTTTTTATAAATGATCTGGAGGAGAAGGGGAAAACAAAGGCAGATGTCCCTTCCTTTTATTGGCTGTCCCAGGAAAAGGTGTAACACCTTTGAGAGCACAGAAAACAGCGTCCCAATCAGCGCTGACCAAGTCAGAGGCCACACAATTAATGCTTATCGCAGTTTTGTTTTAACACAGTCTGGTCAAATCTGTCTTTATCTCAACCCTTTGTGCCCCACATTGTGTGCCAAAAAAGACTGTGGAGGTTTGGGTGGATTTACCCTTTTGGCTCACACCTTGCAGCCAAACACAGCCTGCTCTCTCACCTTCCCCCCACCTCGCCCAGGGAGTAAGGGAGAGAATTGGAAAGAAAAGGGCAAGGAAACTCATGGGTTGAGGTAAAAACTATTTACTAATTAAAACAAAATGATAATGGTAACAACAGTGATAACAAAATAGTGATACACATTGCAATTGCTCACCACCCGCTGACTGATGCCCAGCCTGTGCCAGCCAGCGATACCGGAGCCCAGACAGTCCTAAAACTGAAACCCCGAAAGAGTGAACCCGAGCAATTCCTGAGAGAATACTCCTGTCTTCTGGACAACCCTGGTTGTCTTGAACTATTGACATGACATGATATGATATTGAATATCTCATTGGCCCATCCAAATGTCAGTTTTGGGTTTTGCTATTCACTACGCTTCTCCCTCCCAGTCCTAATGATGCTGTGAACAGCCAAACACGATGGCCTTGAGCTCCAGCAGCAACTAATAACATCAGTACTTTTATTAACGTTCTTCTCATAACAAGTCTTACACTGAAACTAAAACACAGCTATTCTAAATACTAAAAGGAAAATTAACTCTATCCTAGCAAAACCAGGACAGCCAATTTCAATTGAGATTTGGAGAAGTAGCTCAGAAATAATTGTACTTCATCAGTTTTGTGAAAATACAGGAAAAGGGAAAAAAAAGTTGTGAGAATGTCCTGATGATCTCATCAGCTGAGCTCATCCCTCTAGACACACAGAATCTGTACAGTAGTGAGGTCTTTGAAAGGTCCATCCAGAGGAAAATGGCAGTCTACAGAGACCAAATCTATTTAAAATTTTTAGTAAAACAACTTTTAATAGATCTGAAACCAACTATTTTTAACATCTTGCCCCTCCTTCCTTTACATTTTACAGCATTTTGAATGAGGAACACTTTACAAGGATGTTGTGGTTTTAATCCATCCAAAAAGAACTGTTGTGATTTTAACCTGGCTGGCAACCAAACACCACGCAGCTGCTCTCTCACCCTCCCTCACCCCCAGGGGATGGGGAAGAGAATCAGAAGGATAAAGACAAGAAGACTTTGTTGAGATAAGAACAACTTAATAATTAGAATATACTACTACTACTACTAATAATAATATACAAACAACTGATGCACTGTTCAACTACTCATCATCCACTGACCAATGCCCAGCCCTGGCTAACGATTCTGGAGGGGATAAGTCCTGAAACGGCAATCCCAGAAGAGAGAGACAGAGCTTCCTAGACAACTCTCATCTATATACTGAGCATAACGTTGTATGTTATGGAATATCCCATTGACCAATTTGGGTCCGTTCTTAGTATGTTCTTTCCCAGCTTCTTGTGCACCTGCACACTAGCAAAGCATGGGAAGTTGAGAAGTCCTTGATTTCTTAGCAACAACTAAAAACATCAGTATATTATCAACATTCTTCTCATGACAAATTCCACACTGAAACCAAAACACATCTATTCTAGCTACTAAGGAGAAAATTAGCTCTATCCTATCAAAAAAACAGGACAAAGGAAAAAAAATAGCATGATAAATTTAACATGGTTTCAACTGCACTTTTGTTTTTTGAGTGGTTGTAATTCATCTTTCTTTTGCACTTTCTGCAAAATTTCAAATATTTGAGATCTCTTTCTTTTTATGTTACAGAATGTCTTTCATATTCTGCAGTAATTGTCAAGTTGCCGCAATAATACTAGCTACTTCTGTTTAAATTTAATCACTTTAGAAAATTATTACTATCTATTGGTCATTTTTAATTAATCCCTTTTCTGAAGGGTGTGTTTTCAACTAATATGAAGACCGAAACTTACGGTGTTTTTAGTGAACATAAAATAAGATCATTCAGGTTATAGAATTAAGAAATTGTGGACTAAAAACACTAAATATATTGTGGTGGGTTGACCCTGGCTGGATGCCAGATGCCCACCAAAGCCCACTCTATCACCCCCCTCCTCAGCAGGATAGGGAGGGGAGAAAATAAGATGGAACACAAAACAACAATCTCGTGGATGGAGACAAAGGCAGTTTAATGGAATCAAAGCAAAACTGCATGCACAGAAGCAAAAGAACAAAATATTTACTCTCTCCTTCCCATCAGCAGGCGATGTCTGGCCACTTCCTGGGAAGCAGGGTTTCATACGCGTTGCGGTTCCCGGAGGACAAACGGAAGTAACGAATGCCCCCCCCCTTCCCCCTCTGTTCTCCTTGCTTTTATTTCTGAGCATACGTCATATGGTATGGAATATCCCTTTGGTCCGTTTGGGTCAGCTGTCCTGGCTGTGTCCCCTCCCAGGACCTTCCCCACCCCCAGCCTACTGGGGGGGAAAATGTTGGAGAGACAGCCTTGGTGCTGTGCTAGCACTGCTCACCAGTAATCAAAACACTGGTGTGTTATCAACACCCCTCGAGCCACCAATACAAAATACAGCACTCTGAGGGCTGCCACGGGGAAAATCAACTCCATCCCAGCCAGACCCAATACATATATTTATTGTTTATTCTGAAACAGAACAGGAGAAATGGAAAGGGTGAATATTTTTCTAAGATTAATAAATACGTTTTATATTCTTTTACACAGATTGACTTGGAGAGCATATTTTCACTTAACCCAGATCTTGCACCTGATGAAGATATTGAACCTAGTCCAGAGACACGACCACCACCTACTCCAGCAGCCAAAGTAAACAAAACCATGAAGGTTGGTAATACCTATGCAACATGTTCATATTAAATTTACAGTACTCCTATACATGTTGTTATGCTTAATTTTTTAGATCTAACTTGTGTCTGTGGAACTACTTGATGACTATGTTCCTTTATTTTTCCTATGGTGAATAGGAGTTTCTACAAATTTTCTAAGAACAGATTTGGCAGAGAGGAAGTTGGGGACTAATATTCATATAACTAAATATATCTCAAGGAAAAATATAGAAAAGGTTTTAGAGGTTGTTTTGAAACAGTCCATCTAGTTCAAGCAGTCTTTACCCTAGGCTCTTCAGGGAAGGATTTGTCAGCAATCACCTCTCTGTATTGCTGACGTTGTTATTTTTATTCACTGGAAAGAAGCAGAGGTGGGTCTGCAGTTTACTTTTTCAATAATAAGGTTATCAAATAACAGAGATTTCTTTCTTTATAGAGTCGACGAACTGTCGCATCTATTAAGAATGACATTCCTGCCAGAGATAACAAAGGTAAATGTTATCTCGTTCCACTTCAAGGAAGTAAAAAATATGGGAACATTTTAATCTTCTGCTCATCTAACATTCCTTAGTAGTTCTACATTTCTAATTCAGTATGTATGCACGTGACATGTAAAAGATATGGTACATCATTCCTAGAATTATTCCTATGTATATTTAGGAATGCATACTGTATGAATAGTATTTATATGCAAGTTTAAGCAATATAGCATTAGGAAAGTTAAGCTGAATTAACTGAATTTGAAGTTAATTAATTATGCTACATTAAATCATGTGTGGACTTTTCCAAGTTAAAGTATCCTCAATTTACTTCAGCTTAATTTTGTGTTTCAATATACATTAAGTAGTATACTTAAAATTCTTACGCTTTCAATTTTTTAGCTTAGTTTTCTATCAGTCTGTGTGTAAACATTTGTTCAAAGAGTACTTAAACCCTATGGGTTATTTCTCACTCTACGGTTAATAGCAAAAACCCTACAAAAATGCTGAAATATCACAGGAGGATAGGTAAAAAGTGTGAATACAGATGCAATGAATCTAATAACATGAGAAAGAATAGTTATTGCTTATTGTTTTCATTTTCTCTCCTGTATTAAAATTAACTTATACTGATGATGGTGATGATTCTTCTTCCAAACATTAATCTACTGTCATTAATTCAGACTAGATTCCATTCCATCTGTTTAAACTTGAAAAACAAATGGGCTTACATATCTTTGCAAGTGTTCAGACTCTTCTGGTGAATGATTGGGATCACTTTCTTCCTTCTGCCATTTGCCTCTGGGGGTGTTAAATCATAAATCTCATGAGGAGGGGACATTTTTTTTCAAACTAATATGATTTAAATTTGAGACATCTTGTTGATGGGCTCTCCTCACATCCATACACGTCGTTATTTGTAGTTGGTCTATTTGGTATGGAATAACCCTGTAGCTTTTATTTTAATAGGTCCTGTGCATCTTACTATTAGCAGTCAGCCTAAGTATTTGTTATTTGTTGACCTTGTAATTAAACTTTTCTCAGCACACTGTCTTGTTTAGTGTAGTTATTTCATGCTATAAACTAGATCTCCTATTATATATGGAATGATCTGGGTATTTGTCTTGTCTATCCCATTTGATACCTGTTTCCATAGTTGTCTCCATGTTGCACAGTGTGCTGGCCTTCATTTGGAATGTCATCTCTAGGCTACTAATCAAAGTTGTTACCTTCACTTTCATACTCTTCTGGCAGACCTCATTAGGAGTGTGTGCAGGAAACTGTCCAGCTGAATCAGAGCTGCTTGAAGTGACTCTGAAAAAAAACTTTAGAAATTCAGCTCTACCAAAGAGGCTTGCTTGCATGCCACTCCCACTGCATTCACTGGGAACAGACATCACTCTGCATCTTCAGAAATTAGCATCCTTGTCACATATCAAATCAATAAGTTTAGGTAGACACATTGATTGTATCTGTATCTCTTTCAGTATAGTGTCAGAAAGGTTTGCTTCTTCCACTCATAGATTGAGCTGCACTTTGCTGCCTTTCATTTGTATCCTTCTACTCATCCACAGATTGTAGGTTCAATGAGGTGGGACCATTTTGTAACATCTAGAGAATGTGAAACAGTGGGTCCTTTTTTCTTACTGGATTTTTGGGTATAATTACAATATAAATAAAATTTCAACACTTTAAACTTCAGAACTTCATATCTCCAAGTACATACTTCATTCTATGCACGTAATAAGTTCTACTAATTCTGTAGTGGAGTATTTAAAAATATGCACATGCAGCACTGGTACTTAATAATTATGTTGGTGTATAACACTAGGACAAAAAAAAGATACCAAATATCTTTATTAATAGACTTTCTACATGTATGGCTCCCCCTCCATCCCCAATAAATTGTTGTGTCTTGAAAGGGCCTCATTTTATTTTGTCATAATAAAGTATTTAAAAAACGGATAGAAATGTTACTCTTCCGTATCTAGATGACCTTTGTGCTTTGCTTTTGCAGTTGTCGGTTATGCACGTGTGTGGCCTACTCAGCTTCCTGAGCAGTCTTGCTCCTCACAACAGAATGGTAGTGTTTCAGATATATCTCCAGTTCAAGCTGCAAAAAAGGAATTGGGACCCTCTTGTATGTATGGTTTTGTTTTTTTTTTTTAATTTGCCTAGTCTTTCTTTTAATAAAAACCAAGAGATCCCATGTATCCAAATATCATCACATGTCCAAATATTTTTTCAGAGTCATTGTCCTTATATTTTTGGTTGTATAATTATTGTCCCATTCCCATGATTTTTTCTAATTCATTTATTCTACAAATTTTAGAAATTAATTTGCCATGATTATTCTGTACTAATACAGATTTACTTGAAAGGATAGTTAATATAAATAAATGCATTCTAATTATTCATAAATTAGTAGAATTGAAATGGTATTGTGTAAATACTAAATTCATGCAACACTAAAAATATTTTTAAATTATATAATTTTCTTTAAGCACGTAGAAAATCTAATTGTGTAAAAGAGGTTGAAAAATTGCAAGAAAAGCGTGAAAAAAGAAGGTTACAGCAGCAGGAACTTAGAGAAAAAAGAGCTCAGGTTAGTATTTTTAGCTCAGATGGAAAACATCTAAGGAAGAGATGTTTGTAAAATTATTGTGCTTTTTTCAGTCTTCAATAATTTTTATTAACTTTAATAATCTTGAAATTAAATGTTTTCATCCTGTATACAAAATTGTATTTATCAAAATTGATAAATATTTTGAAGCATGGTTGCATTGCTTTGATAACTATTTCATTAGACAATTTCCCTCCTCTTTTTCTTCCTACAGAAATAATTGCTTACAATTGCTTATCTTTCTCTGTGTTGTTTAAAAATCAAGTACTGATGATAGCTATTTCTTATGGAAAATACATTGATGAAAATAATCAAATCTTTGGCTTTCAGATAGGTCTGATATTCTACAGGAGGTATTACAGCATTATGATAAATTGTTCTTTATGATCTTTGATGTTTCATAGGAGATCTATTTGAGGCTCAAGTTTGAACAGTGGTTTTTTTTTCCTTTACACCTGTCTATGCATTTGTAATTTAACTTTGTATCATGCAAACAGCTTGACAGCACGTTGTTAGAAACTTGTGTGAAAGAAATGAAGTTCTTAATCCTTTGAGAAAAATCTCTTAATATTAATTATGACTTTCTGTCACAGTAGTGTAAAAGCTTTAGCAAAACTAGTAGTGTAATCTTGTTGGTAGGCTTGTGTGTATGTGTTAGTCTCTCTAAAGAGATACTACTGATTTGCTACTGACATGAGAAGTACCACCACAAAGTAAATAATTCAGGCAATTTACTTCATGGTTTAATGATATTTCTAAGTTGACATAAAATCACTTACGTTGAATTAATATTCTCTAATTTCCATCCACTTAAAAAATGCAAAACATTACTATAGCTTTATGTGCGAGGAGCAAATAATTTTTGTTTTATATATTAAAATTCTTTGATGTGGTACTACACCTAAAATTTTCTTTTTATCACTTCTGTGACTACTTCCTTTGCATCCGAGTCTTAAACTTCTGTATGAGAAAGTTCCGTTTTTCTTGGTGATTTGTATATATCTATGCTTCACGTTGCTTTGTGTATTCTGGTGGTGTTGTGAAATGCAGCAATAATTAGTCAAGCACTGACTTCTGGTGGGCAAGACCTTTAAATAGGGTTTCAAGAATATTAGGCAAATACCTTTTCCATAATAAGCAATACCCTTTTCTGAATGTTAAAAGAAAATGTTTCAGCAGAAATACATTTTGTATGGACTTAAATGTAAGTTTTTAGTTCACTATAGTCAGAGTGAACAACTTAAAGGTACAGTCAACTTCTGATTACCAGGGCACAGTTTTGTCTGAGGTGTCAGACTGTCAGCTGTGTCACAGGTGTAGAGACATGAGCTGGCTCCATTTCAGTTTATTAACCCCAATGCAGTGCTTTCTGAAAGTGCCTACACTATTTCCACAGCCAGCTGTGATCCAAAAGGAGTTTTAGCTCATTTGTGAGAAGCCATGCAAAGCTTAATAAGATCTGAGCACCAGAGCTGGCTATACATGGCATCAACAGCATGTCCTGAAATGGGGTAAAAACTGACAGTCACAGGCAGAAGTGACAGGAAGGACATTTGAGCGATTCTGCAGAGAACCAGCTCAGCTCACAGTATGCTCAGTAGCTCAGGCTTCGCAAGGTTTAGAGGGGCTTTGTGCATGGCCTCTTACATGTCAGTTCACTCTGATGCTGATGGTTCCAGGTTTAGGGACAGGAGGTCTTGTGAGCCTGGATGTAGCCTATTGTGCATCACTGGGATTGCTTCTGCTTTCTGGGGGATCTAGGACTGTTAGAAGAGTTTCCAATGCATCCAAGTAACTGTAGGAATTAACTCAGGACCAGCAAGTAAGATCAACCTCCTTTAACCAACTTGGATCCAGCAGAGCTGTGTTTAGAGCAGCTGGGGCACCTGCACTGTCCTCTGTGGAGCGTTTTGTACTTGTATAATCGAGTGTATCCATTTGTCTATTGGACTGCCTTATCTCAGATTAAGAAGCCTTGACTGTCTATGCTATCTGTTGTGCAACTGTTCAGCTGTGTTTCTTTAATGTGAAAATTCTGGCAAAAGGCAGGAGTAATTTCTTTCTTGAGTAGATTTTTAATGAGTCCTCAATTAAAAAGTATTTTCTATTACATGCCAATCAAAAATATGAAAAAGAAGACTGTGGTGGGTTGACCCTGGCTAGAAGCCGGATGCCCACCAAAGCCCACTCTATCACTCCCCCTCCTCAAATGGGCAGGGGGAGAAAAATATAACGAAAAGCTCGTGGGTGGAGATAAGGACGGAGAGAGATCACTCAGCAATTACTGGCACGGGCAAAACAGACTCGACTTGGGGGAAAAAAAACAAATTTACTTTATTACCAATTGAAATTAGAGGAGAATGAGAAGTAAAACCAAATCTTAAAACACCTCCCCCATCCCTCCCTTCTTCCCGGGCTTAATCTCTTTCCCCATTTTCCACCTCCTCCCCCCAGCAGCACAGGGGGACAGGGAATGGGGTTGGGGTCAGTTCATCACACGTTGTTTCTGCCGCTGCTTCCTCCTCAGGGGGAGGTCTCCTTCCCCTGCACCAGCGTGGGGTCCCTCTCACAGGAGACAGTCCTCCACAAACTTCTCCAACGTGAGTCCTTCCCCTGACTGACAGTTCCTCACGAACTGCTTTAGCATGGGTCCATTCCATGGGGTGCAGTCCTTCAGGAAGGGACTGCTCCAGCGCAGGTCCCCCACGGGGTCACAAGTCCTGCCAGCAAACCTGCTCCGGCGTGGGCTCCTCTCTCCACGGGGTCACAGGTCCTGACAGGAACCTGCTCCAGCGCGGGCTTCCCGCGGGGTCACAGCCTCCTTCGGGCATCCACCTGCTCCGGCGTGGGGTCCTCCACGGGCTACAGGTGGTCATCTGCTCCACCATGGACCTTCAGGGACTGCAGGGGGACAGCCTGCCTCACCCTGGTCCTCACCACAGGCTGCAGGGGAATCTCTGCTCCGGCGCCTGGAGCACCCCCTCCCCCTCCTTCTTCACTGACCTTGGTGTCTGCAGAGTTGTTTTCTCTTACATCTTCTCACTCCTCTCTCCAGCTGCAAAGTGTGCAGCTTTTTTTCCCTCTCTTCTTTTTTTTTTTTCTTAATTATGTTCTCACAGAGGCGTTACTGATTGGCTCGTCCTTGGCCAGTGGCGGGTCCCTTCTTGTAGCCGGCTGGCATTGGCTGTGTCGGGTCGGACATGGGGGAAGCTTCTGGTAGCTTCTCTCACAGAACCCACCCCATGTCCCCCTCCTCCACTGCCACCAAAACTTTGCCACGCAAACCCAATACAAAGGCATATAATTGTTTTGCTTTATGATCAGCAAATTAGCTATATCAGAATGGGAAAAGGCATTAAACTTGCAGTTGAGACATTTATGGTGTTTTGGAGAAAAATTAACATTTCAGATGTGTATTTTTTTTACAAGTAAATTCAGAAGATATTGAAATTAGTTCATTTCAGGAGAAAAAGTATATTAGAAATTCTGTTGCTTACTTCCCTAGGATGTTGATGCTACAAACCCAAATTATGAAATTATGTATATGATAAGAGATTTCAGGGGAAGTTTGGATTATAGACCACTGACAACGGCAGATCCTGTAAGTACCTAAGTGATGTGGAAATTTATTATCGTTCTGAATTTTGCTCTATGTTTCATATTTTTTCAATGTATGAATATACTTTTGTCTGTAAACATAAAAAATAAGTAATTTAATATATATTACTATTCTTTATAACATTTTTTTCAGTAATTTTTTATGTCATTTAAATATCTTTTGACTATAAAATAATACCAACATGTACTAAGCAGTCAGTCAGCCTCTATATTGTAGATTTTCCTGGGATGCTAAGGAATGTGCACACAAAACCATTAAGCTTCTCTGAAAAACCCCATTGAGTATAAAGAATAATATTTCATCTTTGAAGGTGATGAGGGACTTTGACTTGCAGAGAAGTCAGAGGAGCGGAATCCTTAAATGATAAAGATTATCAGATCTCTGTGGAAATCATAGAATCATAGAATGGTTTGGGTTGGAAGGGACCTTAAAGCTCATCCAGTTCCAACTCCCCTGCCATCAGCAGGGACACCTTCCACTAGATCAGGTTGCTCAAAGCCTCATCCAACCTGTCCTTGAACACTTCCAGGGAGGAGCAGCCACAGCTTCTCTGGGCAACCTGGGCCAGTGTCTCACCACCCTCACAGGAAAGAATTTCTTCCTCAGATCTCATCTAAAACATCTCTTTCAGTTTAAAACCATTACCCCTCATGCTATCGCTACACTCCCTAATAAAGAGTCCTTCCCCATTTTTCCTGTAAGCCTCCTTTAAGTACTGGAAGGCTGCTAGAAGGTCTCCCCAGAGACTTCTCTTCTCCAGGCTGAACAACTCCAACTCTCTTAGCCTGACTTCATAGGGGAGGTGCTCCAGCCCTCTGATCATCTTCATGGCCCTCCTCTAGATCCGCTTGAGCAGGTCCATGTCTTTCTTATGCTGGAGGCCCCACAGCTGAGCACAGTACTCCAGGTGGGGTCTCACAAGAGCAGAGTAGAAGGGGAGAATCACCTTCCCCATCTGCTGGACACACTTTTTTTGTTGCAGCCCAGAATACAATTGGCTTTCTGATATCTGAGTGCACATCGCCGCTGGCTCATATTCAGTTTTTCATCCACCAGAACCCCTAAGTCCTTTCTCTTCAGGGCTGCTCTTGATCCATTCTCCACCCAGCCTGTATTTATGTTTGGGATTGCCCTGACCCAGGTGCAGGACCGTGAACTTGGCCTTGTTGAACTTCATGAGGTTCACACAGGCCCACCTCTCAAGCCTGTCAAGGTCCCTCTGGATGCCATCCCGTCCCTCTAGAGCAGGGGTCCTCAAACTTTTTAAACAGGGGGCCGGTTCACTGTCCCTCAGACACTGTCGGGGGCCAGAGCTGCCTGGGATCTGGAGGGAGGGAGGGAGATATGGGGGAGTCGCCCACCTCGCTGATGCCGCCGCCCCCCTCCTCAGCCCGGCCACACAGTCCAGAAAGGGTGGCCAGAAGGGACTGAAGGAACTTTGCCGCGCCGGGGCTCTGGTGATTCACCCGAGTTGGCTGGACCTCGCAGTCCAGAGGCTGCCGACTGAGCTTGCCTGGCAGAGGAGATGCCCGCACCTCTCGCCCGCCGCAGGGGGGCAGGTCGAGGACGAGGCGCTGGTTCCCCCCCAACTCCCAGCGGGGGTGGGGACGGGGAGTTCTGTAAATACCAGCGGGCCGGATTGAGGACTCTGGGGGGCCGTATCCAGCCCACGGGCCATAGTTTGAGGACCCCTGCTCTAGAGGATCAACCGCACCACACAGCTTGGTGTCATTGGCAAACTTGCTGAGGGTGCACTCAATCCCACTGTCCATGTCCCTGAAAAAGTTGTTAAATAATACTGGTCCCAATACGGACCCCTGAGGGACACCACTCGTCATTGGTCTCTATCTGTACATTGAACCGTTGACTGCAACTCTTTGTGTGCAACCATCCAGCCAGTTATTTATCTACCATGTGATCCATCTGTCAAATCCATGTTTCTCCATTTTAGAGACAAGGATGTTGTGTGGGACAGTATCAAATGCTTTGCACTAGTCCAGGTATATGTTGTCAGTTGCCCTTCCCTTAGACACCATTGCTGTAACTCTATTGTAGAAGGCCACCAAATTTGTCAGGCACGATTTGCCCTTTGTAAAGCCATGCTGGTTGTCACCAATCACATCTTTGTTTTCCATGTGCCTTTGCATAATTTTCAGGAGGATCTGCTCCATTATATTGCTGGGCACAGAGGTGAGACTGACTGGCCTGTAGTTCCACTGGTCTTCCTTTTTTCCCCTTTTAAAAATGGGAAAAATCCCATACTGAAACCAAAACACAGCATTATTCTAGCTACTAAGAAAATTAGCTCAATGCCAGATGAAACCAAGACAACTTCATTTTCCCAGTCCCTGACTTTGGATTCTGCTAGTATGGCGCTGTGGCTATAACACTGCACTTGCCGGTAAAGACTGAGGCAAAAAAAGTTGTTGAGTACCTCAGCCTTCTCCATGTCAGTTGTAGCCAGGTATCTTGTTTCACTCATTGAGAGGGTACAGTTTCTTTCATCTTCCTTTGTTGTTCTATGTGCCTGAAGAAACCCTTGTTATTTTTCACATCCCTAGCCAAGTTCAGCTCCAGCTGTGCCTTGGCTTTCCTGATCCCCTCCCTGCACTCCCAGGCCATATCCCTATAATATCCCCAAGATGTGTATCCCAGTGGTGGGTTGACCCTGACTAGATGCCAGATGCCCACCAAAGCCCACTCTATCACTCCCCCTCCTCAAATGGGCAGGGGGAGAAAAATATAATGAAAAGCTCGTGGGTGGAGATAAGGACGGAGAGAGATCACTCAGCAATTACTGGCATGGGCAAAACAGACTCGACTTGGGGTGGGGGGGGAAATTTAATTGATTACCAATCACACAAGACAATAATGAGAAATAAAACCAAATCTTAAAACACCTCCCCCCACCCCTCCCTTCTTCCCGAGCTTAACTTCTCTCCTGATTTCCACTGCCTCCTCCCAGCAGCACATGGGGACAGGGAATGGGGGTTGGGGTCAGTTCATCACATGCTGTTTCTGCTTCTCCTTCCTCCTCAGGGGGAGGACTCCTTCCCCCGCACCAGCGTGGGGTCCCTCTCACGGGAGACAGTCCTCCACAAACTTCTCCAACGTGAGTCCTTCCCATGAATGACAGTTCTTCACGAACTGTTTTAGCATGGGTCCTTTCCATGGGGTGCAGTCCTTCAGGAAGGGACTGCTCCAGCGCAGGTCCCCCACGGGGTCACAAGTCCTGCCAGCAAACCTTCTCTGGCATGGGCTCCACTCTCCACGGGGCCACAGGTCCTGACAGAAACCTGCTCCAGCACGGGCTTCCTACGGGGTCACAGCCTACTTCGGTGGTCTGGGGTCCTCCACGGGATACAGGTGGTCATCTGCTCCACCATGGGGCTGTTCAGCCTGGAAAAGATAAGGCTTAGGGGAAATCTTATAGCGGCCTTCCAATACCTGAAGGGGCCTACAAGAAAGCTGGGGAGGGACTTTTCATAAGGGCAGGTAGTGATAGAACAAGGGGAAATGGCTCTAAACTGGCAGAGGGTAGGTTTAGATTCGATATTAGGAAGAAATTCTTCACTGTGAGGGTGGTGAGACACCGGCCCAGGTTGCCCAGAGAAGTTGTGGATGCCCCTTCCCTGGAGGTGTTCAAGGCCAGGTTGGATAAGGCTTTGAGCAACCTGATCTAGTGGAAGGTGTCCCTGCTCATGGCAGGGAGGTTGGAACTGGATGATCTTTAAGGTCCCTTCCAACCCAAACCATTCTGTGATTCCATGATTCTATGATTCCACGGACTGCAGGGGGTCAGCCTGCCTCACTATGGTCTTCACCACACGCTGCGAGGGAATCTCTGCTCTGGCACCTGGAGCACCTCCTCCTCCTCCTTTTTCACTGACCTTTGTGTCTGTGGAGTTGTTTCTCTCACATCTTCTCCCTCCTCTCTCTCGCTGCAAAGTGTGCAGATTTTTTTCCTCTCTTCCCTTTTTTTTTTTTTCTTAATTCTGTAATCCCAGAGGCGTTACTGATTGCCTCGGCCTTGGCCAGCGGCGGGTCCGTCTTGGAGCGGGCTGGCATTGGCTGTGTCGGATATGGGGGAAGCTTCTGTCAGCTTCTCTCACAGAAGCCACCCCTATGTTCCCCCTACTACCAAAACTTTGCCACACAAACCCAATACAATCCCTTTCTCCACTGCTTATGCACTTTGTTTTTGTGTTTTAGTTTGGCTAAGAGGTCTTGACTTAGCCAAACTGGCCTCCTGCCTCCCCTGTCCAACTTATTGTACATCAAGATTGAGAGCTTTGCACCCTAAGAAAAATGTATTTTAAATATCTCCCAGCTCTCGTTTTCTTTTTTACCTCTGGGGGCAGTTTCCCAAGGAATCCCATGCACTATCACCCTAAACAGACGAAAGTTTGCCTTTCAGAGGTTTAGGGTCCTGACTACTTTTTACCTGTCCTGTACCCCTCAAGATTGAAAATTCTACCAGGGCATGATCAAAGATATTGTGACAATTTCTGTCAATAGTGTATCTACCCTGTTACAGCTGGATATGCTTGCAGTGTTCCAAGGTGTACCTGGTACTCTGCAGGATCAGATCGCTGTCTGCCAGGAGTTTTATTAATGTATGGTTCTCCATTTCGGTTCTTGGTTATTATGCAGACACAAGGGTCTTTTACACATTCGGATGACTCACTGTCTTAGAAATATCTCTTTGTTTAAATGATTGGTTAATTAATTCAAGAATAGAAGTAAAATATCGTATAACTGGAATAGTGGTATAGTTCACTGAAAGATTGTTTCCTTTGTAGATTGATGAGCATAGGATATGTGTTTGTGTACGAAAACGACCACTCAATAAAAAAGGTATGGCCATTTAAGATTTTGCAGATTATTTTGCAGATTATTTTTGTTAAAAAGACCTAGAAATATTGATCAAAGGTGAAACTCTGTTATACTAGACAATATCTGTGAGGGATCCAGAAAATTCATAGACTTGTTATAACTTGGATAAAGATGGGGAGAAAAGTAGTTTAACTGTCACCATTTTATGGACTGGGAGCTGAGGCTCAGATAGACTGTAATTTTTTTCCTAAGGTCATCTAGGATGTGTTTAATTGATCTTGGAATTAATTCGACTATAATTTATTCAGTATTCTTACATTGTGTTAGGAACATCATTCTTTTAAACTATTCTTTAAGTGATCTCCTTATCAGTGAGCTCCCCAATGAAAACTAGTCTACACTTTTTTTTATACATGTATATTTATACTTTCAAATGGTCTTGAATCAGACATCAAGAGAATAATTCAGGTGCCTGAATGTTGGTGTCTTCTGACATGTAGGGTGTCCAAGACATCCTTGCAGGGCTAGTGAGTTAGACAAACTGAGACTTGTATCTCCTGGAGTTGCTGCTCAGGGCTGGTCAGGATACCCTAGGGCATATGAAATGGCACTAAACAACTATTTTTAGATACTGGAATCACTCCCTAGTGACTTCTTTTTATGTAGGATTAGTATTTCAACTTTTGTTCTTACTGCCTGCTGATCAGACTGCAGTCCATATTAAAAAAAAAAAAAGTTTAGATTTTCAACTCCAGTTAAATCCCAATCTTTCTATGAAGTTCTTTACTTTCAGAGGAAAATTAAGAACCACAAATGCTTCTGAATTACAGCCTGTCTGAATCCAGCACTAAAGTAAGCTGACTTTCATTTTGAAAGATATTTCTTTCCTTCTCTTTTTATATTTTGTTTAGCTAAAGGACTCAAAGAACATCACTCTGACTCTGAAACAACATGGGATGCATTTATTATTTTTGTACTGTCACAACTACACATTGAGGATTATCTGGAGCATATCCAGAGAAAAATGGGAGAATTGTATGGGAAAGGGAAAGGGAAAACATACGCTGATGTCAGTATATAGTTAGTTTTCTTTTGTCTTATTTTTTCCCTCCATGTTGCTGCTTCTCCTACTTTTTTTTTCTTTATTTTTACTTTTACTGTTTTCTTATTCCCTGTATTTTTTCTTTTATTGATCTGAAAGGCATGTATAATCTCAAAAATTGGTTGACTGAAACTATTTTGCACAACCTGTGTAATAAGGGCCTTCAATATACAAGTCTGGTAGCAGTTCAATTTCTGTCTTGGCATCAGAGGTTATCTTTAATAAAATATGATTTAGAAATGTGGTACATTTGGGGGGAATGTCACCTAACTGCACTGAAGGTGAACAAAGTGAAGTTACAGTAAATGACAGTAAGTTGTCATGAGACATGAGTTGGTATTCAGAAGTGGGATTTGATTCTATGTAAGTTGCATATCTTGGGTATTAGTGGTTTGGAGCTATTAAAAAAATAGTTCTGAGGTGTTGGTAGGAAAATAAGTGTCTAAGTAAAAATGAGGTTGGCACTAAAGTTATTTTGCATTTTTAAGAATAAGCTATAATAAAAAGATGTTAATGAAATAATCTATTCTGGGGAGGAACTATAGAGATAATTTAGTATCCACATAATACAGTCTTACAAAAAAATGCACTTAAATTTTGAAAGTTCATAAGAAACAATATTTTTTGTGCCACATTCTAAAATTGAAGAGTATAAAGGAATAAAAGATCATAGAATAGAATCATAGAATGGTTTGGGTTGGAAGGGACCTTAAAGATCATCTAGTTCCAACCCCCCTGCCATCAGCAGGGACACCTTCCACTAGACCACGTTGCTCAAAGCCTCATCCAACCTGTCCTTGAACACTTTCAGGGAGGGGGCATCCACAACTTCCTTGGGCAACCTTTTCCAGTGTCTCACCACGCTCACAGTGAAGAATTTCTTCCTTATATCTAATCTAAACCTCCCCTCTTTCAGCTTAAAGCCATTTCCCCTTGTCCTGTCATTAACTGCCCTTATGAAAAGTCCCTCCCCAGCTTTCCTGTAGCCCCTTCAGGTACTGGAAGGCCGCTATAAGATCTCCCCGAAGCCTTCTCTTTTCCAGGCTCAACAGCCCCAACTCTCTCAGCCTGTCCTCATAGGAGAAGTGCTCCAGCCTTCGGATCATCCTCGTGTCCCTCTTCTGGACTCGTTCTAACTGGTCCATATTAGTGTGTAATCCCCCTGAAGAGAAAAAATATAAATAACTTTTCCTTTATTATTGCAATAACAACACTTCAAAATATTATCTTTCCTCTTTCATGTTCTATATTTTGAAATTCTGTAAGATGTTAAAACAATTTAATAGCAATCATTTGCACAAATCAATTTCTGTCAGTCTCACAAACACAGAATTGTCACCAAAGTCTTTAGGTGTTCTCAGCACCAATCGTTCTGTGGACTGACTTTGCAAGAAAGTAGGTCTTCAGATTGACATTTTATTTCAGTGACATATATTTATAATTGAGAAATTATATATTTGTGTGGTGTGTCTCAGAGACACTATTTCAAATTTTCATCAGCAAGGAATACAGAATCACAGAATCACACAGAATTGTAGTGGTTGGAAAAGACCTTTAAGATCATTGAGTCCAACTATAAACCAAATACTACCAATTCCACCTCTAAACCATGTCCCTAAGCACCTCATCTACCCGTCTTTTAAATACCACCAGGGATGGGGACTTGTGGTGGGTTGACCCTGGCTAGAGGCCGGATGCCCACCAAAGCCCACTCTATCACTCCCCCTCCTCAAATGGGCAGGGGGAGAAAATTATAACGAAAAGCTCGTGGGTGGAGATAAGGACGGAGAGAGATCACTCAGCAATTACTGGCACGGGCAAAACAGACTCGACTTGGGGGAAAAAACAAATTTACTTTATTACAAATCAAAATCAGAGAATGAGAAGTAAAACCAAATCTTAAAACACCTCCCCCATCCCTCCCTTCTTCCTGGGCTTAATCTCTTTCCCGATTTTCCACCTCCTCCCCCCAGCAGCACAGGGGGACAGGGAATGGGGTTAGGGTCAGTTCATCACACGGTGTTTCTGCCGCTGCTTCCTCCTCAGGGGGAGGTCTCCTTCCCCCGCACCAGTGTGGGGTCCCTCTCACGGGAGACAGTCCTCCACCAACTGCTCCAACGTGAGTCCTTCCCATGACTGACAGCTCTTCACGAGCTGCTCCAGTCTGGGTCCATTCCATGGGGTGCAGTCCTTCAGGAAGGGACTGCTCCAGCGCGGGTCCCCCACGGGGTCACAAGTCCTGCCAGCAAACCTGCTCCGGCGTGGGCTCCTCTCTCCACGGGCTACAGGTCCTGACAGGAACCTGCTCCAGTGCGGGCTTCCCGCGGGGTCACAGCCTCCTTCGGCATCCACCTGCTCCGGCGTGGGGTCCTCCACGGGCTACAGGTGGTCATCTGCACCACCATGGACCTCCATGGGCTGCAGGGGGACAGCCTGCTTCACCATGGTCTTCACCACAGGTTGCGGGGGGGGAATCTCTGCTCCGGTGCCGGAGCCCATCCTCCCCCCCCTTCTTCACTGACCTTGGTGTCTGCGAAGTTGTTTTCTCTTACATCTTCTCACTCCTCTCTCTCCAGCTGCAAAGTGTGCAGCTTTTTTTTTCTCCCTTCCTTTTTTTTTTCTTAATTATGTTATCACAGAGGCGTTACTGATTGGCTCGGCCTTGGCCAGCAGCGGGTCCGTTCTTGTAGCCGCTGGCATTGGCTGTGTCGGGTCGGACATGGGGGAAGCTTCTGGCAGCTTCTCTCACAGAAGCCACCCCATGTCCCCTCCCCCACTGCTACCAAAAACCTTGCCACGCAAACCCAATACAGGACTCCACCACCTCCCTGGGCAGCCTGTTCCAATACTTGACTGACCTTTCAGTGAAGAAGTTTTTCTTGAGATCCAATCTCAACTGCCCTTGGCACAACGTGAGGCCATTTCCTCTTGTCCTGTCACTTGTTCCTTGGCTGAACAGACCCAACCCCACCTCTCTACACCTTCCTTTCAGGTAGTTGGAAAGAGCGAGAAGGTCTCCCCTCAGCCTCCTTTTCTCCAGGCTCAACAACCCCAGTTCCCTCAGTCGTGAACTCATCACACTTGTGCTCCAGACCCTTCCCCAGCTCTGTTGCCCTTCTCTGGACACGCTCCAGAACCTCCATATCTTTCAGATACAGATTGTCATAACAAATAGCTGGGAGCAGATAAATATCTTACACTCCTAACAATTATTTAAGAAAAAACAGCTTTTGACTGCTTTATCTAAAAAGCTTTTACTGCAAAGAATTGACCTTTGTATATATCTTTTCACCACTATTCCTTATTTCTTCTCTGTGATTACTGCAGAATAATTACATTTTACTTTATTGCAGTGCAGTTGAAAAATGGATTATATAGGGACTTGAATACATATTTCTGTTGGTGTGTAATGTCATGCAATGGTAACTATTGTACTTTTTGATCAGTATGTTAACTGATTAAAAGATTTCTATCTGATTGTATAAAGCCACATCAAAATCTTGAACTGCATGCCTTAAGAAATTTTACATAGAGATGCAAGTAGGACACATTAGTGATCCTGACTGTACACAGAAAGGATCTTTACTTTTGTGCATATCATGAATCGCTGGGTTCTCTGTTTTGCTGAGTTGTGTCTCATACAACAACTAGCAATAAATTGTAGTGCTGTGTAGTAATTATAACCTGAGAACTCACTATTGAAATCTCATCTGTTCATTCCCAGTGATAGGAAACATTATTAGCATTTTCAGCCTTTTCTGCTTACAAGATAATTTTTCGAAAGGATTTTACTTTACATAAATTCTATATTAAAGATGTATACTATAGATTCCAGGAAGAATACACAAATTAAAATGTCTGTGCAGAATGAAAACAATTTTTTTCTTTTTGAAAACTGTGAACATATGACTATAACTTTAAGGATTTAGGGAAAATAAGATGACAAAATTTTAAAATGAAGCTATAATGATAGTGCTATAATTAATGATACTTGTTTTTCTAATCAGCTTTGTACAACCTCTCTTTACTTTCTAGCACTTGGTAGGATAGGATGACTAGGCTTCCAAAAAGAAATCACTTAGTAGATTACTATTTAGGTATCGGAAGCCCAAGTACGTTGCATTGTTATTACTTGGAGGCGCTGTGTTATCTCAGATGTTATTAAGAGTGTGAACAATGAAAAAATGTAAAAACATAGTGATGTGTTGCTACTTAAATATATATATTTCATTTATTTTATAGAAACTGTAATGAAAGACCTTGATGTAATAACAATTCCTAGTAAAGATGTTGTGATGGTACATGAACCAAAACAAAAGGTGGATTTAACAAGGTACCTAGAAAACCAAACTTTTCGTTTTGATTATGCCTTTGATGACACAGCTCCTAATGAAATGGTTTACAGGTATGTGTATATGCTTTTTTTGTGAATCTTTTTTCTCATGTATCTCCCATGTCAGTAACTGTGGGCTTACCTTGGTCACGGACTTTACTTCTGTTCTCTGTGTTATTGGATATGTATATTGCTACCTCCTTTCTTTTGCCTGTTTAGCTCTGTTTATCCTTCATTTTTCATCTGCAATATTATCTCCACTTCTGTTGACCTCAGTCCTGCTCTCAGTCTTCCTCCAAGCCCTGCCTTTCCGGACTCTAGCACATATTTCCTCCTTAGGAGGCAAACAAATTGGGAAAGGGTTGGGAAACAGGAGAGACAGAGAGAGAGAGGTTATATTTGTTCTGTTGCAGAGATACCTGAGGTAGTCTGTTGGAAGCAATCTAGCTGATGTAACATGGAGGTACAGAGAGCTAATTTATCTTGCTCAAAATGCTGAATCTTTCTGATTTAAAAAACAACAGCAACAAAGACACAAACACACCTCCCCCTCAGCCCCAAGGTATTTGGATCTCCATTTTCTCCTTTATTCTTCTGTTTCACTTCCACAGTTGGAACAGAATAATGGACACAGTGCTTTTAAAAACTTGTTTAGAAGTAGCTGTTTACCTTGTAAAAGTCAATAAATGGATTAGATACAGTAGCAGGCAAGGTTAGACACCATGACAGGTCATAATCTTGGTATGCAGTCTAAATATTGTGAAGATTTTTTGTGAGGAATACTGATATTAGAAAGGAATTTGATGAAGATAATTTTCCTTGTGCTTAGAAAGTGCTTCTCATAGCCTTAAGGAGTAGTGACAAATATATTAATTCTTGTTTTTAATACAATGACTAGGTATTGAAAGTTGGCATCATATCCTGATTGATGTTAGATGCTAACATCCTGTCAGTGGATAAGAGAAAATTCATAATAAAAGAATCATTAAAAGGCCATGAAAATGAAAACTTGTGTCTTATGCTTGATATAAGTGGAGAAGGGTATCAAAGTAAAATCTTTTTAGTCTGTTAGCTTACACTAATGAAAGACTTCTGAACAGCAAAGCTGTGCCTTTGGAAATTTCTGTCTCTAATGATTGTCTACTGGTAGCATCTTTTCTTACTTGATACTGAAGAGCTGTGGGAGAGTGATCTAGCTGGTGAGATATTGCAATAGTTTTCCTCCTGCTTAACAACCAGTTCTTGTAGTCTCCCTCCTTCCTGTTATTTGTCTTTGTGAGCATAGTGTTTAAATGTGAGGGCTGGTTTTGACATACAATGTTATTATGTTTTTGTACTGAGTTTCTTCTGGACAATTTTTATTAGTTACATAATAAATTAATAGTAATATGGGAAAATATTGAAAGATGCTTGTATTCATACTGAAACAGTAAATCTCTAGTCTGTGTAACAGTACAGGCTTTTTCCTTCTCCCTCATATGGCATAATAATGATTATTATGTGAAGGATAACCTGCTTCAAGGCCTCCTGTAATAACACAATTAAGAGGAAGATAGGTATTGTCATCTACTCTCACCAAAACTATCAGGGTCATAGTGTGAAAAAAAAAAGTATGGCAAGTTACTCCAGTTTTCTTCAGTATGCTAAAATTACTCACTATATTTCTGTACTGAAAAACATTCTTGAGAAATGTACTACTCATTTTTTTATTATAATTACTGTGCTTAAGCTGTATTTTAAGTATTTTTGAATCCATGACCCACAACACTGTGTTGCAAATTTTCTTTAGTACATGCACTAGTGTGAATGGATATGCCTTTTGAATTTTGAAGGAAAATCAGAGTTTCTATTTCTGAAGGATCAAGATTGCAAATAAAGGTTCTACTAGAAATAAAGTTGGACTGTTTTGACATGGTACCATTTGGAGTTGTATAGTGCTTTACAAAAACTTTTCTAGATATGTTTGTATTTTGCCTTATTTTAAAATATATATAATTAAGTCCCTTTTTTATAAATCACCAAAATAAATAATTTCAAACTCAATTCAACAAAGATAATGGCATGTGCTTCTTAGGTGGATGGGTTTCTTGAAATTTATATAATTAAATATAAAGAGAACAAACACCAAAATATGGGAATATCCTTTAAGGACAAAAGAAGTATATGTTTGGCAGAAGCAAAAAAGAATGATAGAGGCTGACCAGAAATCATCTGGTACATTTTTGATGAAAATTGATTATTCAGTTAATCTTAGATTTTTGCATAACCCTTGGTTGCTGAATGGCTTGGTCTTACCTATATTATTTTTGTAAGTGATCTTGTGTTTGTTCCAAAGCAGAATGAAAGGAGGTTGTAACACCTCAGTTATGTAAACAATTGTTCTTATTTCTGTCACTAAACATACTTTATGTGTACACACCTGGAAAAAGTTTAGAAAGAGAGACTGTTGCAGAGAGAATCTTACTTCCATCACCTAGTGGAGATAACCTTCCATAAGGTTACCCTTTGCTTTTGGAGTTTTTAATGAAGTAATGGTGATAAACAGCTGAAGCAGGAGCAATAATTCTACATTTTAAAAATTAATTATCTAAAATAGAAAAATTATACTTTGGAGAATATTTTTGAAGCATCAAATAATACTTAAGGAATAACTGGATTTTTCTATTCTGATGAGCTTGGGTATATGTTTTCTTGAGCCTTTTCTCAGCATAATTATGTTATCAAATTATCAAGACACGCAATGTTGTTTTGGCAGCCTGTCTTCTAAACTTAATCTTGGAATCTGATTTAGGGAAAAAAAACCCAAACAAACAAAACCAAAACTAGCGGAATTTTTGTATCGGCAAAATCTAAGTATTTATTTCCTGCACTGTCCTACTTACATATCTTCTAACGCTATCTTCTTTAGGGAGCTCCAAACTCCATGTAGTAAGCTGTGCCATGTTGCATCATTAAAACAAGGAAATTTTTTTTCTCGGGGTTTGAAGGAGGATAATATTGTTGTAAAATAAATGGGAGACACCTTGTAGCTTTTGTTTAATTGTTTTGGATATTTTAATGCCTTAGAGCTGGTAGCCTTTAGGAATTAATGTGGAGATATCTTTTGGCCTCTCAAAGTACAAAACCAGTTTTGTCGCTTTTGGCCTTAAAATTTATAGTGTCCTTGTGGTAGTGTAGCTTCTTAAAGTAATTAAGTTTCTTAAGTAGTGTTGGTTTTTGCATTTAAGGTTTACAGCTCGACCATTAGTGGAGACCATATTTGAAAGGGGAATGGCCACTTGTTTTGCATATGGACAAACAGGCAGTGGAAAAACCCATGTAAGTATTTCTTCTATATGTCAGCAATACACTTCTTTTTATGTATGATACACTTTCATAAATTCTAATAAGTAACAAATATGTAAGTTACAGTTACGTGATTTTTATAGTGCATTTTTGGTCTCTTTTGCATTTGAATTTAGACTATGGGTGGTGACTTTTCAGGAAAGAACCAAGATTGTTCTAAAGGGATATATGCACTTGCAGGTGAGACTTTATTGTTCTGTTCTCTTTTTGCAAATTAGTTGAGGTCAATACATTTCTACTCACTGTCATACGAAACATAAGGGTCTACATATTTTGCATTACGATGGACCTTTGGTAACACAAAAAATAGTTTCTAGATGTGTAGTCTTTACACAGTAAAGTAAATATATATATATATATATAGATAACTTTAAAAACATAAGAAATATAAGTGATAATTATTTGAGTTTACAATTTTGGGATCTTCTGCATCTTCCAGTGTAATGTGGCAGTTTAAACTGCAGTGTTTTTTACTTGATTGACTGACCCTATCTGTTACACTTGAAAAAAATTATAGATGCTGTAAAATAGACCGTTATGCATTAATGAGCCTTCACTAAATGAAAACACATAACTACATTTCTTTTTATTTTGGAAATGTATTTACAGCTCGAGATGTCTTTTTAATGCTAAAGAAGCCAAACCATAAGAAGTTAGAACTTCAAGTATATGCAACATTTTTTGAAATCTACAGTGGTAAGGTAAGTAAGTACCTGATCTTTTTCTGAGGAAGATGGAATTTATCTTTCACAGTCAAGATTGTGAGCTTGTCACATAAAAGATTTCATAGAATCATAGAATCACAGACTGGTTTGGGTGGGAAGGGACCTTTCAAGGTCATCTAGTCCAACCCCCCTGCAGTGAGCAGGGACATCTTCAACCAGATCAGGTTGCTCAGAGACCCATTCAACCTGACCTTGAATGTTTCCAGGGATGGGGCTTCTACCACATCTCTGGGCAACCTGTGCCAGTATTTCATTACCCTCATAAAAAATTTCCTCCTTATATCTAGTCTAAATCTCCCCTCTTTTAACTTAAAACCATTACCCCTTGTCCTATCGCTACAGGCCCTATTAAAAAGTTTGCCCCCATCATTCTTATAGGCCCCCTTTAAGTATTGAAAGGCCTTTTTGTACTGAAAGCTTTATTTCAAATAATTCTTTACACTTCCCTTCCAATCATTTCATTGCTTTGTATATTTTGATATGAGATTTGAAGCAAATACATCTTCTAAAGCTTCTCTTTAACTGTTTTGCTTCCCCCCCCTAAGGTTTTTGACTTGTTGAACAGGAAGACAAAATTAAGAGTGTTAGAAGATGGTAAACAGCAAGTCCAGGTGGTGGGATTACAGGAACAGGAAGTCAAATGTGTTGAAGATGTTCTTAAGCTTATTGAAGTAGGCAACAGCTGCAGGTATCTCCCATAGCTTCCACCAATTTTTCATTGTAAATTAAAGAATCAGAACATGATTTTTTGTGTGTCTCTCTTCATAGTGATGGTTTTTAATATGCAGTGGTATTTTTATCTTTTGAATAGTTCACAGTTTCTCTCCTAGAGAGAAATACAAACTAATTTTTCTGCAGGATGTGAATTGCAAGCAATTTACTGATTTAAATTCAC
Source organism: Caprimulgus europaeus (assembly GCA_907165065.1). The sequence continues at coordinate 16,194,175 of OU015537.1, forward strand.
ATAATTTATAATCTGGAATACTGCCAGATTTTTCAATTCTGAAAGGCCTTGATATGTAGTAACAGAAATGAAGTATAAAATGTTTATTTTTATTTAAGATCCAGCTTTATTGCTTTTAAAATTAGCCTTGTGCATAGACTGCTGCCTAATGAGATAAAAATGCCATTGGTGGCATTTTACATGTAAGATCTCTGATAGTCTGAAGTCTTTGGAGATCTGATTATTCTTGCTTTTAAGAGGGAGGTAAAATGTTACTATGCTTTCATTTCTGTTTGAAGAATTGGAAAAATAGATACAATTATACTATGTACATCAAGTTTTTAGGGTAAATACAAGACTCTGCCCTGAAAAAAATAATGTTCTGAGGGTATTGTGTTTAACATGTATGGTCCTTTGCCAGTTCATATGTCCTTCCTTTCTTTCCTTTTGTTAAAGGACATCTGGACAGACATCTGCAAATGCACACTCATCTCGAAGCCATGCAGTGTTTCAGATTATTCTCAGGAGGAAAGGGAAATTGCATGGCAAATTTTCTCTGATTGATTTGGCTGGCAATGAAAGAGGAGCAGATACTTCCAGTGCAGATAGGCAGACACGACTAGAAGGTGCGGAAATTAACAAGAGCCTTTTAGCACTCAAGGTAACTGAAATGTTTCCATTGCCTTTGAGTAGGTGGAAGCCTTCTAGATATAATAGCAATGACTATTAAAACGAGTGTTTTTGCAGGCTTTGCTTGTCTACATTGTCTACTGATGTGACAGGTAAAATAACGTATTGATCTTTCCTTTAAATGCCTGAAGAAACACTTAGTAATTACCAAGTAGAAACATTGTGCTATCAACTTTCGTGTAGTTTTTAAAAAAAAAAAATCCCCAGTAGTTCAATTTGAACACTTTTCTGATATACACCTAAAATGGGAGGAGAAATGTCTTACTTTGGTACTCAAGGTCTGAAATACTAACTGGAAATCATAGAATCACAGAATGGTTTGGGTTGGAAGGGACCTTAAAGCTCATCCAGTTCCAACCCCCTTGCCATGAGCAGGGACACCTTCCATTAGACCAGGTTGCTCAAAGCCTCATCCAACCTGGCCTTGAACACTTCCAGGGAGGAGGTATCCACAGCTTCTCTGCTGTGGTGGTTTCCCTTGGCTAGCACTGGGCTAGCAGTCAACAAAGCCATTCACCCACTTCCCCCACACCCCCACGGGACAGGGAAGAGAACTGGGGGCCAAGGGTAAGGAGACTTGTAGGTTGAGATAAGAACAATTTAATAATAGAAATAAAATGAAACTTAAAATAATACTGATATTAAAATAATAATGATGATGATAATAATAGTAATAAAATATGCATATGAGTGATACCCAGTGCACTTGCTCACCACCCGCTGACCAAGCCTGGCCCATTCCCAAATAGCGATCCTGGAGGAGCGACAATCCCAAACCGAAACCACAATCCCGGGAGAGTGAGAGCCTGAGCGAAAGCCAGAGAGAGCAAGAGAGGAAGAGCCCCTCATGAATATCCTGCCCATGGCAGGATAGGAGATGGAATAGCCCATTGGCAGAGCCAAATGCCCATTGAGCTGATTAATTTAAATATTCCTCTCCCCCTTAGATCTCGTGCTTTTAGACTAACAGAACACAAAGTCCTTCACTTCCAGTGACACTAATTAAAACACTGGGATGTTATCAGTGCTTCTCTCATAGCAAACCCCAACGCTGTTCTAGCTACTAAAAAGAAACCCAGCTCTGTCCCAGCTAAAAACCAGGACAATCCACCACTTATTCTATACAATTTACGTCATGCTCAAGTTTTTTTCATATTTCCTAATATATTTAGATTAATTACTATTACTATTTTTGAAAATACATATATATACACACACACATCTATATAGAGAGAGATATCATACCCTTAGTTTATGGATTATCTCCCCAAAATATGTATTGGGTTCATTTAGTCCATAACTTTGGGTTCCATCTGTTGTAAAGGTCTTTTGAGGAAGAAACATGATGTGGACTTTGCACAGTTAATGGGAGCTGATGTCATCGGGTATTGTACAGTTAATGGAATTGGTATCATCAGGTACAGTAGGAGAGTGGTGTATAGTCTCTGTTGTATGCTGTATCCAGAGTTCATAGTTAAAGTGGGTGTCATCAGGTACAATAGGAGGATGGTGTGTAGTCTCTGTTGTATGCTGTATCCAGAATTCGTAGTTGGCGTATTTGGTACAGTCCCTACTCAGGACTGACAATACTGATTTTGAAGAAGTTGCTGGGCACCAATTCTGGTTCTATCAGAGTTCATACTTCATTAACTTGGGGAAATACTTAGTGTAAAAATGTTAGTATGGTGCACAACAATCATAACTATGATGATATGAAATTCATTGGCTGTTTTCACCCAAAATCGAGTCTCTCTGAGGTACACATGGAGCTTCTCCATCTTTCTGCATTACACACCAGGTACATCCAGGTCCTTGAGCAAAAGCAACCCCATGAATGAGGCAGGAATAACTCAGACTGTTTTCCCAAGCAAATTCTTAATGTGCACTACAGGGACTTTGTCCCCTTCCACAGTATGTAAAAGTTTTGATTGGGCAGAGTCAGCTTGGTTGGCAGATCGTCTGCTGTTGACTAACCAGGTGGCTTTTGCTAAATGTGTGTCCCAGTGTTTGAAAGTTCCACCACTCATTGCTCTCAGTGTGGTTTTTAACAGCCCATTGCATCGTTCGACTTTCCCGGAGGCTGGTGCATGATAGGGGATGTGGTACACCCACTCAATGCCATGTTCTTTGGCCCAAGTGTCTATGAGATTGTTTGGGAAATGAGTCCCACTGTCTGACTCATTTCTGTCTGGGGTGCCATGTCGCCACAAGACCTGCTTTTCAAGACCCAGAATAGTGTTCTGAGCAGTGGCATGGGGCATGGCATAGGTTTCTAACCACCCGGTGGTTGCTTCCACCATAGTGAGCATGTAGCACTTACCATTACAGGTTTGTGGGAGTGTAATATAATCGATCAGCCAGGCCTCTCCATATTTATATTTTAACCATCATCCTCCATACCAAATAGGTTTTAACCTCTTGGCTTGCTTGATTGCAGCACAAGTTTCACATTTGTGAATAACCTGTGCAATAATGTCCATGGTTAAGTCCACCCCTCTATCACGAGCCCATCTATATGTTGCATCTCTTCCTTGATGGCCTGAGGCATCATGGGCCCAGCGGGGTAAAAATTTTCCACCCTTCTGTTGCCAGTCCAGATCTACCTGAGACACTTTGATCTTAGAAACCTGATCTACCTGTTGGTTATTTCAATGTTCTTCAGTAGCTCGACCCTTGGGCACATGAGCATCTACATGATTGTGTCTTTACAACCAGTCTCTCTAGCTGAGCAGCAATGTCTTGCCATAATTCAGCAGCCCAGATGGGTTTGCCTCTGCGCTGCCAGTTGCTCTGTTTCCATTGCTGTAACCACCCCCACAGGGCATTTGCCACCATCCATGAGACTATATAGAGGTAGAGCACTGTCCATTTCTCTCACTCAGCAATGTCCAAGGCCAGCTGGATGGCTTTAAGCTCTGCAAACTGACTCGCTTCACCTTCTCCTTCAGCAGCCTCAGTGACTCATTGGGTGGGACTCCACACAGCAGCTTTCCACTTCCGATGTTTTCCTACAACACGACAGGACCTGTCAATAAACAGAGCATACTGTTTTTCATTATCTGGTAGTTCATTATATGGTGGAGCCTCATCAGCACGTATCACCTCCTCCTCAGATGACATTCTGAAATCTTTGCTTTCTGGCCATTTCGTGGTCACTTCCCGAATTCCTGGGTGACTGGGGTTTCCAATTCGAGCCCGTTGTGTGATCAGTGCAACCCACTTACTCCATGTGGCATCAGTTGCGTGGTGTGTAGAGGGAACGCTCCCTTTGAACACCCAGCCCAGCATGGGCAATTGGGGCGCCAGGAGGAGCTGTGCTTCAGTACCGATCACTTCTGAAGCAGCTCAAACTCTCTCATACGTTGCCTGTTGGGGCCTTAGCCATATTACAGGACTATAATACTAGCTAGGCCCCAGTTGGGCCCAGATAGGCCTTACTTAGGCCGCTTTTTCAACTGCGTGCTAAAAAAGAGATAAGCTGAGAAAAGAATGCAGCTACGTACGGAAAACGTACGAAACTATAAACAATGTTGACAAGATGGATTCCAGCAGGGAAGTTACGGCAAGGAAGTGAACCTGAACTGAGATAAGAACAAACCAGAGAGGCTGAGAGGTCAAAGTGTAATTAGTGCTATAAACCAATCATAATTAGCTTCGTAATGTGTGAACACGTATGCGGAACTTAAAAGGATATATAACACGTAGCTTTCTGATAATAAAACGGAATTGAGTTGCATCCCGTGGATGTGTGAGTCACTCTTTTCTCGCTCACTCGGAATTGCCCGCGGCAGTTGCCAATATCTCTTTTTCAGTTGGAGTATATTTGGCCTCTGATCCTTTGTATCCTCAACTCCAAAACCCCAGGGGTCAATCTCAAGTCTCCCATGGTGCTTTCTGCCAGAGGCTCCAGGTAGGGCCATTCTCCCCAGCTGTGGTGTAGAGCATGTTTTTAACATCTTGCCCTGTCCGGACTGGCCCAAGGGCTACTACATGGACTATCTCCTGTTTGATTATTTCAAAGGCTTGTCGTTGCTCAGGACCCCATGTGAAATCATTCTTCTCTCGTGTCACTTGGTAGGGAGGGCTCACGATCTGACTGTAGTTTGGAATGTGCATTCTCCAGAAACCCACAACGCCTAAGAAGGCTTGTGCTTCCTTTTTGTTAGTTGGTGGAGATATAGCTGTTATTTTATTGATCATATCCATTGGGATCTGACGACATCCATCTTGCCACTTGATTCCTTAAAACTAGATCTTTGGTGCAGGTCCCTTGACCTTGCTTCCTTTTATGGCAAAACCGTTTCTGAACAAGGATTTGGATTACTTTCTCTCCTTTCTCAAAAGCTTCTACTGCTTTGTTGCCCCACACAATGATATCATCAATGTATTGAAGGTGTTCTGGAGCTCCATCCTGTTCCAGGGCATTCTGGATCAGTCCATGGCAAATGGTGGGGCTGTGTTTCCACTCCTGGGGCAGTCGATTCCAGGTGTACTGGACACCCCTCCAGGTGAAAGCAAACTGTGGCTTGCACTCTGCTTTCAAAGGAATGGAGAAAAAAAACATTAGCAATGTCTCTGGTGGCATACCACTTGGCTGTCTTGGACTCCAGTTCATACTGGAGCTCTAACATGTCCGGCACGGCAGCGCTCAGTGGTGGTGTGACTTCGTTCAAGCCACGATAGTCCACTGTCAGTCTCCACTCCCCATTAGACTTCTGCCCTGGCCATATGGGTCTGTTAAAGGGAGAGCGAGTCCTGCTGATCACTCCTTGGCTCTCCAGCTGACAAATCAGTTTATGGATGGGAATTATGGAGTCTCAGTTGGTGCAATATTGCCGCCGGTGCACTGCTGTGGTAGCGATGGGAATCTGCTGTTCTTTCCAGTGTCTCACCACCCTCACAGGAAATAATTTCTTTCTCATATCTCATCTAAATCTTTCCTCTTCCACTTTAAAGCCTACACCCCTTGTTCTGTCACTCCCTGCCCTTGTCCAAAGTCTCTTCCCAGCCTTCCTGGAGCCCCTTCAGGTACTGGAAGGCCACTAGAAGGTCTCCTCGGAGCCGTCTCTTCTCCAAGCTGAACAGCCCCAACTCTCTCAGCCTTTCCTCATAGGAGAGGTGCTCCAGCCCTCGGATCATCCTTGTGGCCTCCTCTGGACTTGCTCCAGTAGATCCATGTCCTTCTGATGCTGGTGGCCCCAGAACTGGGAGGCAGCACTGCAGGTGGGGTCTCATGAGAGCAGAGTAGAGGGGCAGAACCCCCACTCTTGACCTGCTGCCCATGCTGCTCTTGATGCAGCTCAGGACACGGTTATTGGCCTCTGGGCTACCAGCGCACGTTGCTGGCTCATGTTGAGCTTCTCATCTACCAGCACCCTCAAGTCCTTCTCCTCAGGGCTGCTCTCGATCATGAGATACAGAGTGGAGCCTCTTGCTTTCTGAACTCCTTCGCAGAGAGGAGTCTGTGTGGCTGGATCCATTCCTAGTCCCAGACTTGATCAATGGTTTATGTCTAAAGGGATGAGGTGCAGGGATCTCAGTGTAGTGATTTAACATGTCATTATGTACTTCATGTAACTTTGAGGTAGCAGTAATTTGAGGTTCATGAACACTGTTATAATAAAATAGCAGTAATCGTCAATGCTATTAGAATAAATCACAAAATTAGATTATATTATTTTCTAACATACTTATTGATTATCAACAATTGATTGTAATCAACAAGATCAAATTTCTTAAATCAAATCATATATATACTCATACAGATATAGGTATGAATATAGATAGATATAGGTATAAATATAGAGATATGCAATATATATACAAAGATATGACTGTTAAAAATTCCCCTTGAGTTCAGTGAAATACTCACTTCAAATGTCTCGGCATTTCTCAGCAGGCAAGGGTTGAGCCTTGAGGAGTGAAGGGTTTCAGCCCAGGTCCCATTGTTGGTCTTTGACAATGGTCCTCCAGATTTTGCAAACATGAGAGTTTGTGAGCTCTGAGAGGCATCCCACTCAGAGGGAGATGCTGGTCTCAGCTTGCTGCAGCCCAGGAGAGCTCAAAGGGTCTCACTTGGAACTGCTATTTATAGGTTCATGAGATGATTGACTTTAGTCATTACTCTTTTTTGTTTGGCCACAACTTGCATTAGGTAATTCTGGTATCCTAGCAACTGTACAGTTCCAGTATTTTTCAAATTGTACAGTTCTGGTACCTACCAGATCATGGTTACAATCCAGGCAGCAGATGTTTCAGGTACAGTTAGGGAGTGTCTGATTGTCCCAACTCACTGCACCTGTAACTGAAGCAGGAACAAAATGTTGACTTATCCTGAGGTTGCAAAATGGCCCAGGGGGGCTGCAGCACCACATTACACCCCGTGTCTAATGTAAATCTAAACTCAGCAACAAATAATTTAATAATTAATAATTTAAATAACAAGTTAAAACAGCTATTACAATTTTCTCCATCAGCATTGGGAGCTAATAAATGGCTCTTATCAGATATCTTACCCCAATGGGAAAGAATCAATGAAAAAGACTCCGAACTCATTGTGAAAGCACTAGGTGTAACCCAAACTAATATCTTTCTTGCTCTTAGCTTTATTCAGGCTCAACTATGGATACAGACTACTGTGGCAGCGATCATAAGAGAAGGTGAAGAAAACACCTTACCCAATGAAATTCAAAAGGGATTTTCAATCCTGTTGGCGTCTATTTAATTTTAACTATGACCCCACCAACAGTAAAGCCATAGCTTTTGCTTTGACAATATGTAATGTTTTGTTATACATCGTATATGCGCTTGGGTTAAATCACTATGGAACTGTATTCTATTGTTGGAACACGGAGTATGGCTCCAACAAAACAAAAACAGATGACAAACTGTCGATGTTATTGCCTGTGAACAACAAGGATTTATCTGTGAAAACACCATCAAAGCCCAAAATATTTGTCTAGATACTGAAAAAAATGTTTGTCATTTTGAAATACACCCCAATGAAACCCCTGAAACTCTATTAGTATGTATTGGAAATGGATGTGTTTCTATAGGAACCTTCATGACTCTGTCTTTGCCAGCTCATGTTGAGTTTCTCGTCCACCAGCACCTCCAAGTTCTTCTCCTCAGGGCTGTTCTCCATCTATTCTCCGCCCAGCCTGGATTTGTGCTTGGTGTTGCCCCGACCCAGATGCAGGACCTTGCACTTAGCCTTGTTGAACTTCATGAAGTTAGCACAGACCCACTTCTCTAGCTTGTCCAGATCCCTCTGGATGGTATCCTATCCCTCCAGCGTGTGTCACATCCCAGATTCCTGCCTGTAAAGTTTTCCCATAGCAGGAGAGAGGGAAACGTGACTCAGATGCACTGATTCTCTTTGTTGGAATAAGGTGTGCACAACACACGAGGTCCGCAGGCAAACAGAGACTTTTATTTCACAATTAGACTCGTCAATAAGCAGTTAGGTAGCAGAAATGCTGGATATTTGCCACGCCTATGAGATGTAGGCCTTGCATTACTTACTGGAAAAAAATAAAAGAGTGAGAGAGAGAGAAAAAAAAATGCAACAGAGATCACCAGTCCAGGTTCCAGCACTGGTCCAGGCAACGGGGGAATTCTCTGATCTGTAGGAGTGCTCGTCCAGAAGTTTCTTTTTCTACTTTTCCTTCTTTTTTCTCCCACTTTTATGTCCACCGTTGTGGTGGGTTGACCCTGGCTAGAGGCCAGATGCCCACCAAAGCCCACTCTATCACTCCCCCTCCTCAAATGGGCAGGGGGAGAAAAATATAACGAAAAGCTTGTGGGTGGAGATAAGGACGGAGAGAGATCACTCAGCAATTACTGGCACGGGCAAAACAGACTCGACTTGGGGGAAAAAACAAATTTACTTTATTACCAATCGAAATTAGAGGAGAATGAGAAGTAAAACCAAAACTTAAAACACCTCCCCCATCCCTCCCTTCTTCCCGGGCTTAATCTCTTTCCCTATTTTCCACCTCCTCCCCCCAGCGGCACAGGGGAACAGGGAATGGGGTTGGGGTCAGTTCATCACATGGTGTTTCTGCCGCTGCTTCCTCCCCAGGGGGAGGACTCCTTCCCCCGCACCAGCGTGGGGTCCCTCTCACGGGAGACAGTCCTCCACCAACTTCTCCAACGTGAGTCCTTCCCATGACTGACAGTTCCTCACGAACTGCTTTGGCATGGGTCCATTCCATGGTGTGCAGTCCTTCAGGAAGGGACTGCTCCAGCGCGAGTCCCCCACAGGGTCACAAGTCCTGCCAGCAAACCTGCTCCGGCGTGGGCTCCTCTCTCCACGGGCTACAGGTCCTGACAGGAACCTGCTCCAGCGCGGGCTTCCCGCGGGGTCACAGCCTCCTTCGGGCATCCACCTGCTCCTGCGTGGGGTCCTCCACGGGCTACAGGTGGTCATCTGCTCCACCATGGACCTCCAGGGGCTGCAGGGGGACAGCCTGTCTCACCCTGGTCTTCACCACAGGCTGCAGGGGAATCGCTGCTCCGGCTCCGGAGCCCATCCTCCCCCCTCCTTCTTCACTGACCTTGGTGTCTGCAGAGTTGTTTTTTCTTACATCTTCTCACTCCTCTCTCCAGCTGCAAAGTGTGCAGCTTTTTTTTCTCCCTTCCTTTTTTTTTTTCTTAATTATGTTATCACAGAGGCGTTACTGATTGGCTCGGCCTTGGCCAGTGGCGGGTCCCTTCTTGTAGCCGGCTGGCATTGGCTGTGTCGGGTCGGACATGGGGGAAGCTTCTGGCAGCTTCTCTCACAGAAGCCACCCCATGTCCCCTCCCCCACTGCTACCAAAAACCTTGCCACGCAAACCCAATACAACCGTTCTTGCAAGTGTTTGAGACATTTCTTGGAAAGTCTCAGGGGGTCTCCACTCCCTCTTCCCTTATCAAGTTTTGTCTCCTGCCATTGTCTGCATCCTTGAGGAACAGTCCTTTATTCCAGGGGATTACAAGATAGCCACAATGCCGGAACTATTTGTTCAGATTGTTTGTTCTTCCAGTTGGTCTTCTCCAGCGTGTCGACCGAACCACACATCTTGGTGTGGTCAGCAAACTTGCTGAGGGTGCACTTGATCCCACTGTCCATGTCTCAGACAAAAATGTTAAATAGCGTCGGTCCCAATATCGACCCCTGAGGGACACCACTCATCATTAGTCTCCATCTGGACATTGAACCGTTGGCCACAGCTCTTTGAATGCAACCATTCAGACAATTCCTTATTCACTGAATGGTCCATCCATCTAATCCATGCCTCTCCAACTTAGAGACAAGGATGTCGTGCAGGACAGTGACAAATGCCTTGCACAAGTCCAGGTAGATGACATCAGTTGCTCTTCCCCTATCCACCAATGTTGTAACTCCATCATAGAAGGCCACCAGGCATGATTTGCCCTTGGTGAAGCTATGTTGGCTGTCACCAATCACCTCCTCACTTTCTACGTGCCTTAGCATAGTTTCCAGGAAGATCTGCTCCGTGATCTTGCCTGGCACTGAGGTGAGACTGACCGGCATGTAGTTTCCTGGATCTTCCTTGTTCCCCTTTTTAAAAATGGGGGTTATGTTCCCCTTTTTCCAGTCTGCAGGAACTTCATCAGACTACCAGGACTTCTCAAATAAGATGGATAGTGGTTTGTCAACTTCATTCACCGGTTCTCTCAGGACCCGCAGATGCACCTCAACAGGTCCCATGGACTTGTGCATCTTCAGGTCCCTCAGATAGTCTCGAACCTGGTTTTCTACAGTGGGCAGCTCTTTGTTCTCCCAGGCTCTGCCTCTGCCTTCTTGGCAGGTTGGGGGGTTGTCACTTGAGCGCTTGCTAGTGAAGACTAAGACAAGTCGTTGAATACCTCAGCCTTCTCCATATCCCGGGTGACCGGGTCTCCCATTTCCTTCCGGAGGGGGCCCGCATTTTCACTAGTCTTCCTTTTATCCTTGACGTACGTATAAAAGTTTTTCTTGTTGGCCTTGATGTCTCTTGCCAGATTTAATTCTGCCAGGGCTTTAGCTTTTCTAACCTGATCCCTGGCTGCTCAGACGATTTCCCTGTATTCCTCCCAGGGTACCTGTCCTTGCTTCCACCCTCTGTAGGCTTCCCTTTTGTCTTTGAGTTTGTCCAGGAGCTCCTTGTTCATCCATGCAGGCTTCCTGGTGTTTTTGCCTGACTTGGTCTTTATTGGAATGCATCGCTCCTGGGCTTGGAGGAGGAGATCCTTGAATATTAGCCAGCTTTCTTGGACCCCTCTTCCCTTCAAGGTTTTATCACATGGAACTCTACCAAGTAGGTCCCTGAAAAGGTCAAAGTCTGCTCTCCTGAAGTCCAGGGTATGGAGCCTGCTGCGTGTCCTCCCCACTGCCCTAAGGATCTTGAACCCTACCATCTCATGATCACTGCATCCAAGGCTACCCTTGACCTTCACATTCCCCACCAGCCCCTCCTTGTTGGTGAGAACAAGGTCCAGCATAGCACCTGTCCTCATTGGCTCCTCAAACACTTGGAGAAGGAAGTTGTCATCAATGCATTCCAGAAACCTCCTGGATTGCTTAAGCCCTGCTGTGTTGTCCCTCCAACAGATATCAGGGTGGTTGAAGTCTCCCATGAAGACCAGGGCTTGTGAATGTGAGGCTGCTCCCATCTGCCTATAGAGGGCCTCATCTTCCTGGTGGGGTGTCCTGTAGCAGATCCTGACTATACTGTTGCCTGTCCCTGTCCTCCCTCTGATCCTGACCCATGAGCTCTCAGTCAGCTCCTCACCCATCCCCAGGCAGAGCTCCATGCAATCCAGCTGGTCACTGACATAGAGGGTGACATGCCATCCTTATCTCCCCTGCCTGTCCTTCCTGAAGAGCCTGTATCCTTCTATTCCAGTGCTCCAGTTATAGGACCCATCCCACCACATCTCTGTGATGCCAATCAGGTCATTGCCCTGCATTTGTGTAGAGGCATTTAAGTTGGGCCCCTGATGAATCTGACCTACTGGCTGGAGCAGCTGGAATTCCATTGCACTTTGGTGCTCTCCTGCCGAACTGTGAGCCTTCTCCAGGCTCTGGGCATCTGTTGCTGGTAGTATCACCAAACCTGCAGGAGTGGGGTGGATTGAGGTTCTCCTTCCCCCAGCAACTTTAGTTTATTTGAGCACGTAGGTTTCCCTGGAGAGGTGCAGGAGGATCCACCATAGCCATACATGCCCTTGAGATGGTCTGCTTTCTGGTTCTCATCATGGGAAGCAGCTAAGGAACATTTGTCACTGCTCTGGTTGGCCTGGCTTATTCCCCCAGTTGGATATGATGGCACGAGCATTGCCATTTTGGTCCCCACCCCCCTGAGTCCTTTGATTAAAGCTCACCTCACCAAGTTGGCTAGCCTGCTGCCAAAGATTCTCTTGCATCTTTTAGATAGGTGGATTCCTTCCCTCCCTAACAGGTTATAGTCCTCAAATAATGTCCTGATGTCATAAAAGCCAAAACCCTCACGACAGCACCAGCCACATAACCAGGAGTTGATATGCATTATGCATCTGTTTCTGGCTGCCCCCCTTCCTCCAACTGGTAAAATGGAGGAAAAGATGAATTGGGCACCAGTATTTTTCACTTGCACTCCCAGGGCTTTATAGTCTTCCTTGATTTTGCTCAGGTTCTGGCTTGCAATGTCATTCATGCCCACATGTAAGAGCAACAGTGAATAGTAAGCTGAACTCTTGACAAGTTGTGGCACCCTCTCTACAATATCATGGATCTTGGCTCCTGGTGGGCAGCATACTTCTCATGATTCCCTGTCAGGTCGGCAGATGGGTGCCTCAGTGCCCTTTAACAGAGAGTCACCTACTACAAGCACTTGCCATTTCTTTTTATGGTGTCTACTGTGGGCTGCTGGAACAGTTTCCTCTTGCAGACCTTGCTTGTGGGTGTCTATAGCTGTTAAAGCTTCATATCTGTTTTTGGTTTTAGTGCTGGAGGGTAGATACTGTAGCAGAGTCCTGCTTTTGTGAGTCACCAGGGTCCAAGGTGCCTTATTCTCAGTGGTGTTCATTGCAGGAACATGCTTATGAAACCACCTATCTATCTCTGCCTCAGCTCCTCTAATGCTGCTCAGCCTTTTAACTGTTTCTTGAGGTTCAGCCACCTGACATAACAGATCATTGACTTGTGCACACCTTACGCAGGGACTTACCTTTTCACCAGGAGAAGGGTCTGGGCACTCGCTACAGCCTATTGCCTGTAGTGACACCTCCTTCCTTATCAGTTCCATCTGGATGGGTGTGTCAGACATCTCAGGGGCTTTCTCTGCAAGAACACTGGTTTTAGCACCAAGGCGAGAGCACACCATTTTGGCAGAGACCTAGAGCACTTCCTTGGGCTGTAGACCTACAAGCGGGTTGCAGGGCCCTTCCTGCATGCCCTTCCATGCAAGCTGCTGTGCAAACTTCCATGGCATGCCCTTTCTGACATGGCACTCCCTCTTTGCCCTCCCTGGTCTGGCATTCCCCAGGGGCCGTTTAAATATCCTGTGGTTAATCCTGGCAATGCCCAAGACATGTGAGCCTGGCACGAGAGTTGCCGGATCCTGGCGGGTCACTGGGCTCCTCCCCGGGTTTCCCTGGCTCCGGGAATCCCCCTGTCCACCTCAATCTAGCACTCAGCCACAGAATTTACGGTTGCTGACGCTGGGCTCCTCGCCGACTGATAAATATTCTTACTGATCTCAGTATAGATATATATTTTAAGAAAAGATAAAAAATAAAGTTACCTTTATAACAGATTTGTTTGCCTCTGTTAATTAACTAAAGAAGAAAGCAACACAACAGCATTATATCCAGAAAGAATTAATGAATAGATTAAAATAACCTTTGAAAGTTGGAATCCATTTTTTACTGCTCTTTTTAGCAAATTGTCTGATATGATCACTTTGCAGATTTTCATACATTAATACAGAACACAAGAGAGCTAAGAAATATTATTTAAATATTCAAATACTTTTCTTGTTTGTTTTATAACACTTGAAAGAGATTCTAAATAGGGAAAGTAATGTTTTGGTCTCAGTTGGGGAAACAGTAGTTTTGAACGGCCTAGAACTTATCTCTGTAGCTTTGCTTAGGTTTGCTACTCTCTGCACCAGCACTATGATTTTATATAAAAAATCTAAACCCCAAAATCACTGTGCTTACTTTTTTATCCCAGTATAAACTTGGGAGAAGACGTATCAGACTCTAAGCAGATCTCACAAAACACCACAAAATTGTAATATGTAATTACAAAATTGTATGTCATGTTGGAAAATTGGAAGCAGCAGTTCCAAAACTGTGGCCTGTTTTGATTTAGTATCAAAATGAAGAATGCAAACATTTTGTTGATGCTATCACTTGCTTCCAAATGTAATTGAATAAAGCTGTTTGGGGGTTTTTTTGGTTTTGGGTTGTTGTTTTTTTTTAGTTTACTTTCTGATTTTGGGCTGGCTAGTGCCTTCAGTGCAATACCCATACAGCATACTTAGTTCATTTTCATACAAATTGTCTTTTTAGTTACAGTGACAGGCTCTACTGCTTCTGTACTGGTGATTGTGATCTCAATTATATGGGGAAGGGGAGATAAAAATAAATGGAGGTCTTACAAAGGTCTAAACAGCTGCACAAGAATATATGTTTCTCAATGATATGTTAGTTTTCCATTTTTCATCTATCCCCAAAAACATTACACAGCTTTTTTCATTTATATTCAAGACCCTTGAAGTTATTGTCAAGTTTGAATTGAAATAGCATGTTCTGAGGAGTGGTTTTTGGTGCTAATCCAAGATTTGCTATTTGCATGTGGATATCAGTCCTGTCTTAACCTGTTCAGATTTTTGGTACAGGAAATGATTTCAGTACATGGAAGTAGTGTCATTTTGTTACCTGGTTTTCTGAGCTATAATGAAAAGCAAAAGAAGTTAAAAACTCAATTAATGTAGAAACTGGCAGTGTCCTCCTATAATCCTTTTACTATTAAGGAGACAATCAAATTCTAATTTTTCAGGAGTGAGCAAACTAAAAATCATTATAGTAAATTAAAATATCTTAATTAAACTTGTTGGTTGCCATATCAGTAATTCAACATACACATTTGCTACTGATTTTAGTTTGTAATGTCACTTGTTGAAAAATCTGTTGCCCCTCTTCCTGTCCAATCTGCTTTTCTCCTTATATAAGTATAGTAGTAATGTACAAAAAAATTTAAAAAATTAAAGGAATACACTGCCTTGATCACCTATAACTATTGAGTCCTTTTTAGCATTTGCATGTGAAATTCACACTCAACAAGCTTCAGTCTTTCTGTTTATCATCTGAGCTGTGTCCATTCTATAAAATTCAGCTGGTGAGTTTCTAAATAATCACTTCAGTTAAAGCCAACTTGCTCTTCTGTTTTTTCTGTTCTGTATCATGGCAGTTTTATTCTGAGCCCATTTAGTTCTGTTTTATGATGTTTCACAGTTGCAATGCTTCCTTGGATTATCATCCCACAGTTTCTAGCCTGGCTTTTGGAAGAAGCTGTTTCTAGTAAATTTCAAAAGGCCACAAGGATATGGCTGCAGCTGGAGGATTAGCTGAAATACTGTAGAACTATTCATGTAACACAAAAGCCATTCCATCTGTTAGTCTTGCTAAAAGCAAAGCTCTAATATGAAAAGATTTTGATGTACGGTTGTTTGAAGAAGTTCTGTGTGTAAACGTGTTAAAACCATACCAAGGAATCCCTGAATTTGCCTGTACTAAGGCATACTTACCTTAAAGTATCAAGGCAAAGCCCAAAACTTGAATTACTGATCAAAATATGACGACAACAACAAAACAGAAGTTTAGATTTAAAGTTTCTTCCTGTAAAAAGTAATTTATTAGCTGATGTTAGAACTCTGAGTGGGCAGAAGTGATGTTTAGATTAGTGTAATGTTGGTTTGCACTGTTGTACTTAGTTTCTGATGTAACTTTTATAGTAATTTCTTAATATTTACTTTTGTACAGTATTTCTATCTGGAACTCTCCAACCAATTGCAAATATTAGTTTAGCCCCATACCCTTCCTGTGAGTGAAAGGGGAGATATTATCCCTGTTTTATCACATGAAGATTATTTTAAAACTGGGAATCACTTATATTTTCAAGTGTCTTCCAATAGAGAGTACATCAATAGAGAGCTATACTTACTAGGTTTGTGACCTGTAGAAGCTTTTGGAAAGTTTGGGCACCAGTGTTTTCTTCTGAGCTGTAAAGAAAGTCAGTGGTAGAGCCAGAATCAAAGCTACTGCTTTTAACTGATATACTTAATGGAAGCCACTGTCCACACTGTTTCTGCTGGCAGAGGCTGTAGATCATTCAGACTTTTGCAGCTCATAATCAAAAATAGCTGTTAGTCTGGAGATTTAACATCAACACTGAATCTGTTATTGTTGGATACAATATATGTAAACAGGATACAATATATGTAAACATTTTGGATGAGATTCGGAAAGTTTTTAGGCTCCTAAGTCCTTTTTAAGTTCCTACCTCTCTACTGAACTTAATGAGAGATAAAAGCCTAACACTTCTTGAATTCAAGCTTTAATAGTAAATTTTAATGACTTAGAGGACAGCAGCATAACTAAGGCATATATTTTCTGATTTTGAATTGCATTTGTATTATGTATTTTTCTTTAACATGGATTGAATGAATATAAACCTGTTTGTTCTTTCAGGAATGCATTAGAGCCTTAGGCCGAAATAAACCTCATACACCATTCAGAGCAAGTAAACTTACTCAGGTGCTAAGAGATTCATTCATTGGAGAAAACTCCCGTACCTGTATGGTAAGTTTGTTTAGTTAAATGTATGTTTTAACAATTACAAAGAGAAAAGAAGCTGAGAATTTAGGATCTTATGTTTAGAACTTGTCACTTGCTACTGGCAATGTGTTAGACTTAAGTTTATACATTAACTGACATGATATTTAGAGTGAGTCTTTCAGCAGACACATTTCAGATAACTTGCTCCCTTCTCACTTTTTATTGACCTTTCTTATTGCTTGTTCTAGTTTTCTAGCTAGGCACCTAGCTAGAAGCAATTAGAGCTTGAGGGGTTTTTGTTGTTCTTTGTTTGTTTGTTTTTAATAATGTCTTAATTGTATGAGAGTATTGTTTGTTGAATCAGAATTTTGGAAAAGGTGGTATAGACTTGAAGTATAGTGGTGAGTTATGATTTTTAAATGACAAAGACAAATTCTGAATAGGTATAAAAGGCATCAAAATATGCTCTAGTCTGTTGAGGGGAGAAGTAGTTTGGATAGATGGGATGAATAGTTGTGTACTGTATAAATGTGTATATGCATCAATCTGAAAAACAGAATTTTTCTGTCAGATGGTGGAAAATACAGATAAAAGCACAGTTGTCCAGTGGTTTTATTTGTGCATCCTCTCTGCAGTGGACACTGACTGTGAGGCTTGTTTGCTGTTTGTTAACTTTGGCTGGCTGCCAGGTACCCACCAAACTGCTCTATCACTCCCTTCCTCAACAAGACAGGAGAAAAAAAACTTGTGGGTCAAGATAAAGGCAGTTTAATAAAGCAAAAGCAAAGACACTCATGGAAGCAAAGGAAAACAAAAGATTTATTCTCTACTTCCCATCAGCAGGCAATGTCTGGCCACTTCCTGGGAAGCAGGGCTTCAGTACACTCAGCGGTTGCTCCAGAAGACAAACTGTTATAACTCCCAAGCTTTTGCCCGTCCCCAGCCTATTGGCCTTTGGGGATGAGGTAGAGGGGAATGTTGGAGACAGCCTTGATGCTGTGGGAGCTCTGCTCAGCAGTAACCAAAACACTGGTGTGTTATCAACACCTTTCTAGCTACTAATACAAAACACAGCACTCTGAGGGCTGCTGTGGGGAAAATTAACTCCATCTCAGCCAGACTCAATGCATTTGCATTGGTTTCTTTTCACAAGCTCCTTGGAATTAGTCTAGAGGCCACAGAAGTATGCAGACCACAACATGAAAACCATGGTGTTAGGGTAGCCTAGTCTTCTCTTTAGATGTTAGGTATGGTTCTAATTTGAAAATAGAGGTAAAATAGAATTTTTGGTCAATCTTTTATTCTTCTTCAGTTTTCGAATGAAAACATAGATTGTTTTCTTTCCACTGATCTAGTGGAAGGTGTCTCTGCTGATGGCAGGGGGGTTGTAACTAGATGATCTCTGAGGTCCCTTCCAACCCAAACCATTCTATGATTCTATGATTCTATAACTTCATAAATCCTTTTCAGGATCAGAAAGCTAAACCGTGCATCTTTAGCCAATGTATCTACACTGCTGAAGGTTTGGAAAGTTAGTCTGCTTGGAATTGCTCTCTGTACATAGAAGGATTAACATTTGTGAATGTTTCATGAAGTTCTCACCATCACCCTTACCACTCCTTAAAGTGTTTAACAAGCTATCTTTGTTTTGGTGAAGCTTTTTTATTTAATTTTTACTCTTCTCATAGAGTTGACATAACATTTTTCCTGTTTAAATGTGTGAGAATGCCATTGAGAATAATCCATGATCTATGGGTGTTAAATTTATGGTAAAGCTTTCATTCCTTCCTTTTATATTCAATATAGTTCTAAATTAAGGAAAAAATCCTCTCTGAAAGTGAGTGGAAATATGCTTCAATTATTTTTTATTTCTTCATTCACATAATTACAGTCACTTTATAAATAAGAATAAGAAAACCCTTTCATTATGAGATACTGCTTTCAAATTCATTCTTCCTGTTACTTTTTCATGCAGTTTCTCAGTACTAGGACCATTTGCGACATTCTGGTTTTAGTGTTTGTTTATATGTCATTTTTATCAATAATTTAATCAGCAATGTTTTTTCTTAAGATACCAATGTGGGAAGAAGAGCACTTGAGTGGATATGACTTACTCTGAATTATAGTTGAAATGAAGGAGGGAAAAAAAGAAACCTACAGTGCATCTTTATGTTTGTTTGAATTGAGATCTCACATTAGCAACGCTTATTCCTGCAATAACTAGATGGATGCAGATAAAAGCTGCCTGTCTAGAGATCTGATAGATTTCTGAACAGTGTATATTGAATTGAGGGAGATGTAGGAGATACCTTAGTCTGGAATTACCTCCAGTCCTCCCTAGTCCCCTGGAAAAAGGAGAGATTTGCACTCCAGTGGCCAAATGGTGAGAAGAGTGGATAATGATCTGCAGCTTCTGGGTCTTCCTTTGCCTCTTTTATCAAGAAAATGTATTCAACCTTCCAGTGTGGTATTTACATTTGGCTCTTAGGCAGGGTGTGTCTGGTTTGTTCACGTTTAGGTTTTAAATCATACACTGGCAAAATTTTACTGATGAAATGTACAGGGAAAGAAAAGGGAGAATAATTATGGTTTATAATAGCTAAAATTGAACAGCATTTTATTAAATTAAAAGAGTACTTATCCTGCAGGTACACTGACTGCTTGTTTGCAGCAGAGCTGTGTAATTAATAGTGGTGCTTCGATGCGGAGGCGGGATTTGGGAAATCAGGAGACAACCCAATATGAGTTAGCTTCAAGAAGTCCGCTTTATTCTAATACACACCCGGATTTATACCCTTTATCACAGTACATGCGAGCTAAACACATACAGCAATTGGTTAAACACTCTTAAGCATGAGCTCTAAATTTGTTACAACAGGTGGCTTTGCTCTGTTCACGCCCCAGGACGTTAACAGGGTACCCCTACTTTGCGGTTACCAGCTAAAGCTACTCCCTTCTTTTTCCCAGCTTAGTTTTGCTAAAGTTGTTTGTCTGAAGTCTCAAGGACAAGTAAGTATCCTGGAGACTTCTGCTAATTCACCCTGACTGTGCATTTGCTTGTTATACTTATGTCAAGGGCCTAAGCTGGCTACTGCGGCCTAAGCCATTTCAATACCCTCGCTGCTTCTGCCAAGCCTCTGATTGTATAACATCTATAGTGATCTGTGACCCCCGTTCTGCAACACTTAGAACTTCTAAAAATTAATGCAAAAATAGTTTAATAATTAGTAGTTTCAGGTTTCTGCAGTTGACTGTAGAGATCGCTGTTATGTTCTCTAGAAGAGCATCTACTTTATGTGAATCAAATTAAAGCATAGAAGAACATTTTAGGTACAATACTGTTATATACTGTGCAATACTGTTATAACAAGGTAACGTAGATAATGATAGCATTTCCTACAAAATATTTTAGCCTGTTACAGGCAAAATAAAGATATTGCAACACAGAAATATTATTCAATTGGAGAATATTATTTATTGAACATGTAAGATAATTCATCAAAATTTGACCTCTTTTAAGATGCTGGTTTTGCTTATCAGTGAGAAGGCATTTATTGTAAAAGGATTCCTCAACAATACAAAGATTTGATCCAATGTTCTAATGTGCTATTAGAGAGTAAGGTATTTTACAAATATGTGATACTTTTTAATATGGAAAGCATATAAAATGATGTAGTAAAAACTTGTGATTGTAACTTTGAGACATTCTTGAAATGTCCTGGTATAAAATACCTACTGGGCTTTTTCCACTTCCTTTCTGATGTATAATCTTTAAATGGGATGTTTGAGTTAAATTTCTTTTGGCAATTTCTACACTTAATTTTTATTTGACTTTGTCTTTTATAACTTTAGAATTTCTTGTTGCCATTTAAATAGTTACATCTTTAGGAATGGAGCATCTTGTCTATACATAAGGTTAAAATATGATTCCGAAACTTATTCTTTTCAAATTTCAAAAAAAAAGTAAAAAAAAAAAATTGAAAATAACTTTCCCATGGACAGTTATGACTAGGATCTGAGTCATTCTAAAGAAATCCAGAGACATACAATCAGCATAAATAAGTTTCTTTGAAATTTATTAGTCATTGCAATTTTAATGAAGTTATTGTCCTTAAATAGTTTCAAAAACCATTTAATAGAATCATAGAATCATTTAGGTTGGAAAAGACCCTTAAGGTCATTGAGTCCAACCATAAACCTAACATTACCAAGTCCACCACTAAACCATGTCCCTAAGTGCCATGCCTACACGTCTTTTAAATACCTGCAGGGATGGTGACTCAACCACCTCCCTGGGCAGCCTGTTCCAATGCTTGACTGCCCTTTTGGAGACTAACTTTTTCCCAATATCCAATCTAAACCTCCCCTGGTGCAACTTGAGGCCATTTCTTCTTGTTCTGTCACTTGGTACTTGGTAAAAGTGACTGACACCCACCTTGCTACAACCTCCTTTCAGGTAGTTGTAGAAAGGGATAAGGTCTCCCCTCAGTCTCCTTTTCTCCAGGCTAAACAACCCCAGTTCTCTCAGCCACTCCTCATAAGACATGTGCTCCAGCCCCTTCACCAGCTCTGTTGCCCTTCTCTGGACATGCTCCAGCACCTCCATATCCTTCTTGGAGTGAGGGGCCCAAAACTGAACATGGTATTTCAAGTTAGTTTTGAGGAGTTACATAGTAGGATAATATAATTTGAAATTTTCAAGGTAGCTACATAGAATAGTCCCAATTTTTAACCATAGCTAAAGTGCCAGATCCCTCAGCTCTCCAGGAAGGGAATAGGAACTTGGTGACTTCAATGACCCTAAAGGGCCATTGATCCCACTGTGATGCCTAATAAGCAATGTAGACACGTTCAAAATAGGAAGAATTATAATTACAGGTCTTAAGGATATTCCTGTCCATAAATAGTGCTGCTTTTTCCATCCTCATTTGGTATTACAAATGAGGAAGTGAGTGATGGAGAGTTTGGAGTCCTCCTGTCCTGCCTCGACTGGACTTGTTGAGGCATGAGGACATATGGTGTAGTGCATGTTTCTGTTCAACAGATTGAGCCTTATGCATGGGCTTTTGTGCCATGAAGGAGATATTGGCATGGCTGACAGCACCTACAGTGGCACTTCCCTATAGCAGCTGTACCTTATACACTTAAAAAAGTTGGAGCAGTCCCCTGGCATTATAACAGTTGCCCTGTGTGGTGTACTCTGAACATTAAACTAATGGAAGAGATGCATGCACCTTTCACATTAAATGAATTTGGAAGGATTTTAGGAACTTGTAGGTTTTTGTTAATTAGCACCCAGAATGCTTTATAGAGAGACATGCAATCGTATGATCTTTTTAAATCTACACTTGTTATTTTCATTAGTAACTGATGTGCACCAGTATTAGAAGTTTAAACTTAAGTCTATATAGTAGCAGGCTCTTTAGACTTTCTAATCCCCTCCCACCAAATATTTTTCCTTTCTCCACATTCCTCTCAGGATGACTACCTGTGCTTTTGTACAGTAATGTCAGCAGCAGGATAAAAGAGAAGACCAGAATTATCTAATTTTCATCAGTTTCAGTCTCCTGATGCTGTGCTGCCAGAAAAAAATGTTAGTGTTTAGGATCATAGAGGTGTTTGTCCTGGGTAGTGCTTTTATGGTCTCCTGAAAGGAGCACAGATTAAAAAAATGGACTACTGAGAGAAGCTAGGACAAATAATGATGCCACTGTTGCCTCATCACAGTTATTATTTTTGCTGAGTACTGAAAATAAGGTGAAATCTTCAGGGTATTTCATTTAACTGGAAAAGGAAAGACTTATAGATTCCAGATGTGTTTGATAATAAGTTAGCTATCAAGTATTATTTACAGATAATGTCTAGTTAAAAAAAAAAAATCTTTACTTAGGAAAATAGTTAAACATATGCTTATCTTTAATATTATTAAGCACAGTTTTGGACTGTGGCCAAAATAGATCTCAAATAAGTCCACTTGAATGGAGAACAGCCTACAAAGATATATATATATATATATATATATAAATAATCTGATAATTGTTGAAGGATACATTAGACAACTTTCTACTGAATTGCATATTTCCCTTTTTGAGGAGTCTTATTTTTTCAATTAGAGCTTTGCATTTGCATATCATGTTACGAAGACTTTTAGATGGAGAAAATTCACTGAAATTTCTATGAATTCTTAATGTTTCAGATATGGCTGAAAAAAATTGAAGCTTTGACTTGACATCTCTTTTCTTGAGGTGTCATCATACATAGTAAAGAGTTTTTGTAGAACATCTCAAATTAAGGTGGCGGTAAAAAAAATAAAGTTAATTTGAATTCATATACCCTTTCATCTGTACAAAGCAATTTATTAATGCATGGCTTGTTTTCTCCAGATTGCTACAATTTCTCCAGGGATGGCATCATGTGAAAACACTCTAAATACACTGAGATATGCAAATAGGTATGTTAAATTTTATTGCTGATAGCTATCCTGGCTGTTGATCACTGATATTTGGAATACTGTTGTTCCATAATGTATAATTGTTTTAACTACTTGAATAATTTTAGTGTACTTGCATTTCTTAATAAGATTAAAATCAAAATACTGATTACTGATCAAAGTACACTGCAGCACACTCAGAGTCTTGCAGAGATGAGCCAGGGGCTCCTGAGGTAATAGGAGCCAACAGAGAAACACTGGTGAAATACCTCAAAGGAATTAAGGGATGTTCCTCTAAGAAGGTGACAGGGCCAACAGCCCACCTGAAGTGCCACTACACCAATGCACACAGCATGGACAACAAACAGGAGGAGTTGGAAGACACCATACTGCTAGAAAGCTATGATCTGGTTGCCATTACTGAAACATAGTGGGACAAATCCCATGACTAGAGTGCAGCTATTGATGGTGTGGTGCGTTAACCTTGGCTGAATGCCAGGTGCCCACCAAGACACTCTATCACCCCCTTCCTCAGCAGGATGGGGAGGGGAGAAAATAAATGGGGGGGGAAAAAAACTCGTGGGTCAAAATAAAGGCAGTTTAATAGCAGCACAAAGTAAAAAGTCGTGCATGTGGAAGCAAAGGAAGAACAAAATATTATTCACTACTTCCCATTATCAGACGATGTCTGGACACTTCTCAGGAAGCAGGGCTTTCAGTATGCATAGCGGTTGGTCCAGAGGACAAATGTCATAAATAAAGAATGCCCACCCTTCCTCCTCCGTTCTCCTAGCTTTTATTTCTGAGCAGACATCATATGGTATGGAATATCCCTTTGGTCTGTTTGGGTCAGCTGTCTTGGCTATGTCCCCTCCCTAGATCTTCCCCACCCCCAGCCTACTGGAAATGTTGGAGAGCCAGCCTTGATGCTGTGGAGCTCTGCCCAGCAGTAACAAAAACACTGGTGTGTTATCAACACCTTTCTAGCCACCAATACAAAACACAGCACTCTGAGGGCTGCCACGGGGAAAGTTAACTCCATCCCAGACAGACCCAATACAGATGGCTACAGGCTGTTCAGAAGGGACAGGCAGGGAAGGAGGGGCGGAGGTATTGCCCTCTACGTCAAGAAATTGATAGAGTATGAAGAACTCTCTCTGAAGAATAGCCACGAGCAAGTTGAAAGTTTATGGGTAAGAATTAGAAACCAAGGCAACAAAGGGAACCTTGTGGTTGGTGTCTACTATAGGCCACCCGATAGGGAAGCCTATTGACGAAGCCTTCTTACTCCAGCTACAGGAGGCGTTGCGCTCGTAGACTCTCATCCTGCTGGGGGACTTCAGCCACCCTGACATCTGCTGGAAAAGTAGCATGGCAAGCTGTAGGCAATCCAGGAGACTCCTGGAGTGCATGGAGGATAAATTCTTAGGCCAAGTAATAGACAATCCCACCAGAGTGGATGTGATACTGGACCTGAAGATCACCAGTGCAAGTGAGCTGATTTGTGATATCAAGACTGGAGGAAACCTGAGCTGCAGTGATCACACACTGGTGGAGATCACAGTCCTGAGGGATATGGGTCAGGTGAAGAGTAAAGTCAGGACCCTGAATTTTATGAAAGCAAACTTCCAGCTCTTCAAGGAGTTAGTCAATAGGACCCCCTGGGAAACTGCCTTCAGGGACAAGGGAGCAGAACAGAGCTGGCAGATCTTTAGGATGCTTTTCATAGAGTGCAAGAGCTCTCAATTTCATGGTGCAAGAAATTAGGCAAGAAAGGCAAGAGACCAGCATGGATGAGACGAGACCTGCTGGTCAAACTAAAGGACAAGAAGGAAATGCACAGACAATGGAAGCAGGGACAGGTATCCTGGAAGGAGTACAGAGAGGTTGCCCGGTTGTGTAGGGATGGGGTCAGGAAGACCAAGGTGCAGCTGGAGTTGAACTTGGCAAAGAATGAAAAGAATAATAAGGGCTTCTACAGGTATGTCAGCCAGAAAAGGAAGGTCAAAGAAAGTGTACCCCCTCTGATGAATATGACTGGCAAACTGGCAACAATGGACAAGGAGAAGGCTGAGGTACTCTTCTCTGGCAACTTCTTTTCCTACACCTTTTGAGTGGATGGACCACAGGGCAGGGACTGGAGGAGCAAAATCTCTCCCACCGTAAGAAGATCAGGCTCAAGACCACCTGAGGAACTTGAATATACATAAGTCTATGGAACCTGACGAGATGCATCTCATAGTCCTGAGAGAATTGGCTGATGTAGTTGCCAAGCCACTCTCCATGATATTTGAAAAGTCATGGCAGTCAGGTGAAGTCCCTGGTGACTGGAAAAAGGGAAACATTGCACACATTTTTAAAAAGGGTAGAAAGGAGGACTCTGGGAACTACCGACCTGTCAGCCTCACCTCTGTGCCTGGGAAGATCATGGAACAGATCCTCCTAGAAACTATGCTAAGGCATGTGGAGGACAGGGAGGTGATTCAAGACAGCCAGCATAGCTTCACCAAGGGCAAGTCCTGCCTGACCAACCTAGTGGCCTTCTGTGATGGAGTGACTAAATCAGTGGACAAGGGAAGAGCTACAGATATCATCTATCTGGAGTTCTCTAAGGCCTTTGACATGGTGTCCCATAACATTCTTCTCTCTAAGTTGGAGACATACAGATTTGATGGGTGGACTGTTCGGTGGATAAGGAATTGCTTGGATGGTCGCATCCAGAAGGTAGTGGTCAATGGCTCAATGTCCAGATGGAGATTGGTGAAGAGTGATGTCCCTCAGGGGTTCGTACTGGGACCAGTACTGTTTAATATGTTCATCGATGACATAGTGGGATTGAGCGCACTCTCAGCAAGTTTGCAGGTGACACCAAGCTGAGTGGCGTGGTTGACATGACAGAGGGACAGGATGCCATCCAGAGAGACCTGGACAAACTCGAGAAGTGGGCCTGTGTGAACCTCATGAGGTTCAACAAGGCCAAGTGCAGGGTCCTGCGCCTGGGTCGGGACAACCCCTGGTAACAATACAGGCTGGGGGATGAAGGGATGGAGAGCAGCCCTGTGGACAAGGACTTGGGAGTGCTGGTGGATGAAAAGCTGGACATGAGCCGACAATGGGCGCTCAGAGCCCAGAGGCCAATAACCATATCCTGGGCTGCATCAAGAGCAGTGTGGTCAGCAGGTCGAGGGAGGGGATTCTGCCCCTCTACTCTGCTCTGATGAGACCCCAACTGCAGTGCTGCATCCAGTTCTGGAGTCCTCAGCACAAGAAAGACATGGATCTGTTGGAGCAGGTCCAGAGGAGGCCACAAAAGTGATCAGAGGGCTGGAACACCTCTCCTATGAAGAGAGGCTGAGAGAGTTGGGATCGTTCAGCCTGGAGAAGGCTACAGGGAGACCTTATCACAGCCTTTCAGTACTTAGAGGGGGCCTATAAGAAAGATGGGGACAGACTTTTTAGCAGGGCCTGTAGCGATAGGACAAGGGGTGATGGTTTTAAACTAAAAGAGGGGAGATTTAGACTAGATGCAAGGAATATTTTTTTTACAATGAGGGTGGTGACACACTGGAACAGATTGCCCGAAGAGGTGGTAGATGCCCCATCCCTGGAAACATTCAAGGTCAGGTTGGATGGGGCTGTGAGGACCCTGATATAGTTGAAGATGTCCCTGCTCACTGCAGGGGTTGGATTAGATGACCTTGAAAGGTCTCTTCCCACCCAAACCATTCTATGATTCTATGATTCAGGATCACATTTAATTTAATTTGTCACTTTTTACAACCATTACAAGAGAACTAATATAAACTGCATTTAAGCCATTATCCAGAGATGGATATAGTGTTGATTTCCAGGAATGTGGGAGGTGCCCCTATAAGTTTTTCCCCTGCTGCAGAGGCATCCCCTCTTGCATTAGGGGTAGTCAGTTTTCATTATGATTCCCAGGGTATTAGTTGAAATACCTTTCTGCAATGTATTTGGCCTACAGGAAAGCTGGGGAGGGATCTTTGACAAGGGCAGGGAGTGACAGAACAAGGGACAATGGCTTTAACCTGGAAGAGGGGAGACTGAGATGAGATCTGAGGAAGAAATTCTTTCCTGTGAGGGTGGTGAGACACTGGCCCAGGTTGCCCAGAGAAGCTGTGGCTGCTCCTCCCTGGAAGTGTTCAAGGCCAGGTTGGACAAGGCTTTGAGCAACCTGGTCTAGTGGAAGGTGTCCCTGCTCATGGCAAGGAGGTTGGAACTGGATGATTTTTAATGTCCCTTCCAATCCAAACCATTCTATGATTCTATGATTCTATACGATTTAGTATACTAGAAATAGAATCATAGAATCGAATCTTTTAAAAATGGGGGTTATGTTCCCCTTTTCTAGTCTGTGGGAACTTAGCAACTTCATCCGCCAGTTCTCTCGGGACCCACAGATTCACCGCGTCAGGTCCCATGGACTTGTGCACCTTCATGTTCCTTAGGTGGTCCCGAACCTGATCTTCTCCTACAGTGGGTGATTTTTCGTTCTCCCCAACCCTTCCTTGGATTTCTAGGACTTGGGCAGCATGGCACGAGCCCTTGCCGGTGAAGACTGAGGCAAAAAAGTCATTGAGCACCTCAGCCTTCTCAATGTCCTGGGTGACCAGATCTCCCTTTGCCTTCCAGAGAGGGCCCACATTTTCCCTAGTTTTCCTTTTCTCCCCGACATACCTATAAAAGCTTTTTTTGTTGCCCTTGACATCTCTGGCCAAATTTAATTCTGTCAGGGCCTTGGCTTTCCTAATCTGATCCCTGGCTACTCGGGCAATTTCTCTGTATTCCTCCCAGGTAACCCACGCTTCCTCCCATCCTCTATAGGCTTCCTTTTTGATCCTAATTTTGTTCAGGAGCTTCCTGTCCATCCATGCAGGTCTCCTGCTGTTTTTGCCTGCCTTCCTCTTTGTTGGAATGCACCACTCCTGGGCTTGGAGGAGGATATCCTTGAGTATAAGCCAACTGTCTTGAGCCCCTCTTCCCTCCAGGAATTCATCCCATGGTACCTGAGCAAGCAGATCTCTGAAGAGGTCAAAATCTGCTCTCCTGGAATCCAGGGTGGTGAGCTTACAGTGCACCTTCTTTACTGCCCTAAGGATCTCTAATTCCACCATTTCATGGTCACTTCAGCCAAGGCTGCCTGTGACCTTCACATTACCCACCAGCCCCTCCTTGTTGATGAGAACAAGGTTCAGCATAGCACCTCTCCTCATCGGTTCCTCGACCACTTGGAGGAGAAAGTCGTCATCAGTGCATTCCAGAAACCACCTGAATTGTTTGTGGCCTGCTGTGTTGTCCCTCCAACAGATATCGGGGTGGTTGAAGTCCCCCATGAAGACCAGGGCTTGTGAACACGAGGCTGCTCCTATCTGCCTATAGAGGGCCTCATCTGCTAGATCTCCCTGGTCTGGTGGCCTGTAGCAGATCCTCACTGTAACATCCCCTTTCCCTGCCTTCCCTTTAATCCTGATCCATAAACTCTCTGTCAGCTCCTCATCCATCTCCAGGTGGAGCTCCATACACTCCAGCTGGTTGTTGACATAGAGGGCAACACCCCCTCCTCATCTCCCCTGCCTGTCCTTCCTGAAGAGCCTGTATCCTTCCATTCCAACACTCCAGTCATGGGAGCCATCCCACCATGTCTCTGTGATGCCAATCAGGTCGTATCCCTGCAGGCACACATACATTTCCAGCTCCTCTTGTTTATTGCCCATGCTACATGCATTAGCATAGAGACATTTAAGCTGGGCCCCCAGTGAAGTTGACTTTGACTTGCTGGCTGGAGCAGCTGGAATCCCAGTGTGGTGCTTTTCAGGCATGTACCTCCCAGAGTTACTACCAGCAGGCCCAGTTATATCCCCTTCCACCTTCCAATCTAGTTTAAAGCTCTGTCAATGAGCCCTGCTAATTCTTGCCCCAGGATCCTTTTCCCCTTCTGAGACAGGTGTATCCCATCTTTTGTCTGTAGCCCCAGTGCTGTGTAAACATCCCCATGGTCAAAGAAACCAAAACTCTGCCTGTGGCACCAGCCCCTAAGCCATGTGTTAATCAGGTGAATCTTCCTGTTCCTTTCAGTAAACCTCCCTGCCACTGAAGGGATTGAGGAAAAAATTACCTGCACACCTGATCCTGCAACCAATCTCCCTAATGACCTGAAACCCTTTTTAAATGACTTTTGGACTTTTCTCTGTAATCTCATCACTACCAGCTTGGATGACCAAAAGCAGGTAGTAGTCTGGGGGAGGCCAGGGAGGTTTTTGCTTATATCCCTGACCCGGGCCCCAGGGAGGCAGCAGACTTCCCTGTGGGAGGGATCTGCTCAACATATGGGGCCCTCAGTCCCCCTCATAAGGGAATCACCTACCACAGTTACCTTCCTTTTTTTCTTGATTGAACTAGTCCTGAGGTGTGGGGGTGACTGACTCACCCTGGATGTCTTCCCAGATGGATCTACCTTTCCATCCTCAGTTGCCTGGCTCTCAGTTTCCAAGGCCCCATACCTGTTGCGGGACAAGGGAGGCCGGCAGGAAATTCTCCTGCCTCTCAGAGGAGGGACCTGTTTCCATTCCCCCCTCCATCCCCCTTAGGTCCTCTCCTCTTATCTGGTGGCAAGAGAATAGAGAATCCTGTGCTTCACATGAAAACTGTTGCCTTTGGCTCAGGGATGGGAGGGACTGAGTCCACCAGTCTGTCTCCTCACACTCCTTTATAGTTCTTAGCCTTTGAACCTCCTCTTTCAGCTCAGCCACCATGCTGAGCTGAAATCATTGTGCTGAAACTGTTTCTTCCCCTTGGTGTTAAATCAGCATGTTGTTATGGAGTAAATGCCTATCACTGTAAAGTTGCTTCATATGTTTTGTGTAGTAATTTAATTTTTTCTAGCAATATATCATTTTCATAGTACAATTAGTTTTTAGGTGCTGAATACCAGTGTCTGCGTAGTGTAAGACAGGGGATAGTATAGAATTTAAAGTATTGTAGTGGTTTCATATGTTTAAAGGAGTATTTTAATGGAATATTGAATGTAGAGCAAATTTTATTAACTGCACAAACTGAAATCTGGAATTGCTCTTCTGAAAGCATTACTATTATAGTCTCCTGCAAATTAGCAGCACTGATTTTGTTCAGTTTTTTTTAGTGATCTGTAACTCTCTGCAGAAGGTTTAAATATGTTGACACTTTTACTTATGTTTTAATATAAAAATAATTTTATTGTTAAATTATTAAAGAGGAATGCTAAACAAAGAGTTGTCATTTTAACTGTGTCTGTGAGAACATTTTCTTTTAATTTGCTGCTGTATTTTGCTGCTGCAGAGTAAAGGAATTTGGAATTAGTCCTTCGGACATTCCCTTCTCACAGGGTAGTGGCAGTCGCTCTGATCTCTCTCCTTCCTATGAGTATGACAACTTTTCTCCTTCAATCACCAGGTCTACTTCATTCTCTACATGGAATCTTTATTTTTAAGTTTTCTTTTTGACAATGTAATTTTACAGACCAACCTTTCATTAGTCCCCTTGCTTTGTGTCACACGTACTTTGGTTTTTTTTTTTTTTGGTTGGCAGATGATGATTCTGCATGATCTGCAATCATCTTCCCACTATTTTGTTCACCATCCTTAAATAACCACACTCTGTATCCAGGCTTGCTAGTTTCCTTCATACATTAAAAAAAAAAAAATGGTGATGTCACCTTTGTACATTTAGTGGACCAAATTTGACAAATTTGTGTTAGGGTAATTTGAATATGTCTAATTAAAAAAGAAAACAATTTTAATGTGTATATATTTTTAAAACTTTTCATCACTCTGAAGATGAATGAAATACAGTTTCCATTGCAGTAAATATGTGCACTTGAAAAAAAAAACAAACAAACAAAAAAAAACCCCAAACCTCTTAAAAATAAAGAATTTGTTCTAAAACTTGCTATACTTACAGACTTTGATCTGTCCGTTTCACAAATGTTCTTTTAAATAGTTTTGGGGGTTTTTTTTGAGCAGAATAATTATCAACCTTTTAAACTATTTTCATGATGTAAAAGCCTAATATTTTCACCGTTGAAAATATTTTAATTAAAGGATCTATTAATTCTCTGAGATACTTGGCTGCAAATTATTATTTTTTTCAGAATTCTTGGTGGACTTGCTTATAACAGCTAGTGCGGTACAGATTGACTATTTTTTTTTTTTTTAGAGCACAATTGTGTGCACAGAAAAAGAAAAAAGGTCAGGTTTAGGGTGCTGAATGAACTTTTCTTTCAAATATTATTAATTGCTAAGGAGTTAATATTGAGGATTTGGAGATTTTTGCCCTCTTAAAAATTAATGAGTGTGGTGGGTTGACCCTAGCTAGAGGCCAGATGCCCACCAAAGCCCACTCTATCACTCCCCCTCCTCAAATGGGCAGGGGGAGAAAAATATAACAAAAAGCTCGTGGGTGGAGATAAGGACGGAGAGAGATCACTCACCAATTACTGGCACGGGCAAAACAGACTCGACTTGGGGAGAAAAAACAAATTTACTTTATTGCCAATCAAAATCAGAGGATAGTGAGAAGTAAAACCAAATCTTAAAACACCTCCCCCATCCCTCCCTTCTTCCCGGGCTTAATCTCTTTCCCCATTTTCCACCTCCTCCCCCCAGCAGCACAGGGGGACAGGGAATGGGGTTGGGGTCAGTTCATCACATGTTGTTTCTGCCACTGCTTCCTCCTCAGGGGGAGGACTCCTTCCCCCGCACCAGCGTGGGGTCCCTCTCACAGGAGACAGTCCTCCACCAACTTCTCCAATGTGAGTCCTTTCCATGACTGACAGTTCTTCACGAACTGCTTTAGCATGGGTCTTTTCTATGGGGTGCAGTCCTTCAGGAAGGGACTGCTCCAGCGCGGGTCCCCCATGGGGTCACAAGTCCTGCCAGCAAACCTGCTCCAGCCTGGGCTCCTCTCTCCACGGGCTACAGGTCCTGACAGGAACCTGCTCCAGCGTGGGCTTCCCGCGGGGTCACAGCCTCCTTTGGGCATCCACCTGCTCTGGCGTGGGGTCCTTCACAGGCTACAGGTGGTCATCTGCTCCACCATGGACCTCCATGGGCTGCAGGGGGACAGCCTGCCTCACCATGGTCTTCACCACAGGCTGCGGGGGAATCTCCGCTCCGGCGCCTGGAACACCTCCTCCCCCTCCTTCTTCACTGACCTTGGTGTCTGCAGAGTTGTTTTCTCTTACATCTTCTCACTCCTCTCTCCAGCTGCAGTGTGTGTAGCTTTTTTTTTTACCTCTCTTCCTTTTTTTTTTCTTAATTATGTTCTCACAGAGGCTTTACTGATTGGCTTGGCCTTGGCCAGCGGCGGGTCCCTTCTTGTAGCCGGCTGGCATTGGCTGTGTCGGGTCAGACACGTGGAAGCTTCTGGCAGCTTCTCTCACAGAAGCCACCCCCATGTCGTCCCCCCCCTGCTGCTACCAAAACTTTGCCACACAAACCCAATACAATGAGTAGTAGGATTTCAATAAAAAATGCCTTTTGCTAGAAGATGGACTGTAATCCACCTTCAAGTAGTTAAAATTCAGTGGTCCATCGTTTTTAGGGGTTGGACTAACATGTTTTTGTCACTGAAAGTGCATTAAATTTGTGAAGCTGACATCATCATCCTTATTAAATGAATTAAATTGCACATAAACCCATAGAGCTTTATTTTTGGTTGTGACTCTTTTGTACAGGAAGTTACTAATTTACAAATTAAATATTTTCTAATTGTAGGGTGAAGGAGCTGATGGTTGGTCCTTGTGCTGCTGGAGATATTCGTCCCATTATAAATCATGCTACAAATCAGATTGATGACTTAGAGACACAGTGGGGTATGGGGAGCTCTCCTCAGAGAGATGATCTCAAACTGCTTTGTGAACAAAACGTGAGTGGTGTACAGCATTACATGTAAAAAGATGATAAATACAGTGTCAGAACAAATACAGAGTAATGTCTATTTATAGCCTATTAGCAATATCATTAAGTAGATACAGCATGCCCCTTCACGTTTTTACTTTATGGTATTATGTTCATTCCCATACACAAAAAAAAAAAAAGGTTCCTTGAAGGGTGAGAGGAGAATGTTTTACTTGTTTTACTTTTCTTTATCTTCCTTGCTGATTAGGGCTTTTAATGTCTAGGCAGGGTCTGCTCTAGGCTTTTGCATTTTTTAATGTGCATTTTTTCCAGTGTAGTTTCATCTCTTATTAGGTAGTTAGAAGTAACCTGGGAAATGCATCCATTTTATTTAACACTCCTGTGTGCAACACCTGTTTCAAGCGAGTTTGCCTTTCTCTGCATTCAGAAATCTGGCTACTCATCTTTCCTCTTCCAAACATCCTGATTTTCATGAAACCCCAGAGCAATGTATGAGAGAGAACCACATCATGTTTCCAGGATGTCTCCCTGGGCTGCATGAGTGGAGAGCTCAGACTGAGAGGCACCTTCTAAAGCACATTTTTACCTCACTGCTGATTATCAGCTCTAGTACTGGTTCCTTAAATGTTCAACAGGAATTAAAACTTGTTTTGTGAAAATGCTGATGAAAGACAGAAAAGAAAAATCCTTACTACCCTAGCTTATTTTTCTCAAGACTCTCTGCCTTCTCAAACATCTCCATGGTGTTTGCTGTATTTCTCATTTTAGTAATTGGCTTTTCTTCCAGGATTCTATTTTATAAGAACATGCTAGAGCTTCTCACTGGACAGTCCTTCCAGCCAGATATCCTTTCATATCATACTTTTTCATTGTTCATGTGGAATTCAATTAAGCTTTACAATGTGTTTTAAAAATATTTTAAAGGCAGGGTATAAAGGACCATGCCTGGGGGTAGTACACTGATGCTTGATCACAGAATCACAGAATGGTCAGGGTTGGAAGGGACCTCAGGAGATCATCTAGTCCAACCCCCGTGCTAAAGCAGGTTCCCTACACCAGGGAACCTACAGGAACTACAGGACTGCATCCAGGCAGGTTTTGAACATCTCCAGAGATGGAGACTCCACAACCTCTCTGAGCAGCCTGTCCCAGTGCTCTGTCACCCTCACAGTAAATAATTTTTTCCTTAAGTTTGTCTGGAACTTTCGGTGTTCCAGTTTTTGCCCATTGCCCCTTGTCCTGTCACCAGCCACCACCAAAAAGAGCTTGGCCCCATCCATTTGGCCCCCACATTTCAGATATTTATAGATATTGATAAGATCCCCTCTCAATCTTCTCTTCTCCAGGCTGAAGAGTCCCAGCTCTCTCAGCCTCTCCTCGTAAGGCAGATGCTCCAACTGATGGTTGCTGCAATAGCAAGGTTCCTCAGTCTGCTGTCTCAGAGGAAGTAAGAGACATGAATCCAAGCAGCAGCAGAGATACAAGGTGTTTTGATGAGGTAGGAACCACAGAGGCTCCCAAGAATCATCATGATGGAATTAGGACTTCTGCCTCTAATAAGCTGATGGGACCAGCAGCCCAGCTGAAGTGCATCTACACCAATGCATGCAGCATGGACAACAAACAGGAGGAACTGGTAACCATTATGCAGCAGGAAAGCCATGACATAGCAGCCATCACAGAAATGTGGTGGGATTCCTTGCATGACTGGAGTGCTGCAATGGATGGCTACAAACTCTTCAGGAGGGACAGGCAAGGAAGAAGAGGAGGAGGGGTAGCCCTTTATGTTAAAGAGGGTTTTGATTGCCTGGAGGTTAATAATGGTGATGAGTGTTTGTGGGTAAGAATCAGGGGGAAGGCCAGTAAGGCAGATATCATGGTGGGGGTCTGCTATAGACCACTCAACCAAGATGAAGAGGTAGATGAAATATTCTACAAGCAGCTAGGGGATGTTTCGTGATCACGGGCCCTCGTTCTTCTGGGGGACTTCAACTTGCCAGATGTCTACTGGGAATACAACACAGCAGAGAGGAGGTAATCTCGGAGGTTCCTGGAGTGAGAGCAAGATAACTTCCTGACACAGCTGGTGAGGGAACCGACCGGGGAAGGTGCCCCACTGGACCTGTTATTCACTAACAGAGAAGGACTGGTGGGTGAAGTGGTAGTTGGAGGCTGTCTTGGGTGCAGTGATCACGAAATAATAGTTTTCTGTTCTTGGAGAAGGCAGGAGAGGAGTCAGCAGCATTGCCACCTTGGGCTTCAGGAGAGCTAACTTTGGCCTCTTCAAAGACCTGCTTGGAGGAATCCCATGGGCTAAGGCTCTGGAGGGTAGGGGGGCCCAAGAGAGCTGGTTAATTTTCAAGCAACGCTTCCTCCAAGCAAAAGATCGCTGCATCCCTAAGAGTAAGAAATCTAGCAAAGGAGGCAAGAGGCCTGCATGGATGAGCGAGGAACTTCAGGAAAAACTCATTCAGAAGAAGGAAGTCTACAAATGTGGAAAAAGGGCCTGGCCACTTGGGAGGAATATAGGGACATTGTCAGAGTATGCAGGGATGCAACAAGGAAGGCCAAGGCCTGCTTGGAATTAAATCTAGCAAGGGATGTCAAGGACAATAAGAAGGGCTTCTTCAAGTACCTCAGCAGCAAAAGGAAGACTAGGGAAAATGTGGGGCTGCTGCTGAATGAGGTGGGTGCCCTGGTGACAGAAGATGCAGAAAAGGCAGAGTTACTGAATGCCTTCTTTGC
The DNA here is from genome assembly GCA_907165065.1 of Caprimulgus europaeus. Next base: position 16,229,746 of record OU015537.1, read on the forward strand.
TTCAGTCTTTACTGCTGGCCCTCAGGAATCCCAGGCCCTGGAAGTAAGAGAGGAAGTCTGGAGAGAGGAGGATTGGGTCGAGGAGGATCGGGTTAGGGACCATTTAGCCAAACTTGACACCCACAAATCTATGGGCCCCGATGGGACGCACCCTTGAGTGCTGAGAGAGCTGGTGGATGTTATTGCAGAACCGCTCTCCATCATCTTTGAAAGGTCATGGAGGACGAGAGAGGTGCCTGAAGACTGGAGGAAAGCCAACGTCACTCCAGTCTTCAAAAAGGGCAAAAAGGAGGACCCAGGTAACTACAGACCGGTCAGCCTCACTTCCATCCCTGGAAAGATGATGGAACAGCTCATTCTGGAGGCCATCTCTAAGCATGTAGAGGAGAAGAAGGTTATCGGGAATAGTCAACATGGATTCACCAAGGGGAAATCATGTCTGACCAATTTGATAGCCTTCTATGATTGCATGACTGACTGGGTAGATGAGGGGAGAGCAGTGGATGTTGTCTACCTTGACTTCAGCAAGGCTTTTGACACTGTCTCCCATAGCATCCTCATAGGTAAGCTTGAGAGGTGTGGGTTAGATGAGGGGACAGTGAGGTGGGTGAAGAACTGGCTCGATGGCAGAGCTCAGGGTTTTAATCAGTGGTGCAGTCTAGTTGGAGACCTGTGATTAGTGATGTTCTTCGAGGGTTAGTACTTGGTACAGTCCTATTCAATATCTTCATCAGTGACTTGGATGAAGGGACTGAGTGTACCTTCAGCCAGTTTGCTGGTGACACTAAACTGGGAGGAATGGCTGATACACTGGAGGGCTGTGCTGCCATTCAGCGAGATCTGGACAGGCTGGAGAGTTGGGCGCGGAGGAACCTGGTGAAGTTTAAGGGGCAAGTGGAGGGATAACCCCAGGCACCAGTACAGGTTGGGGGTTGACCTGCTGGAAAGCAGCCCTGCAGAGAAGGACCTGGGAGTACTGGTGGATGACCAGTTGACCATGAGCCAGCAATGTGCCCTTGTGGCCAAGAAGGTAAATGGTCTCCTGGGGTGCATTAAGAAGAACGTGACCATCGGGTTGAGGGAGGTTCTCCTCCCCCTCTACTCTGCCCTGGTGAGGCTACATCTGGAGTATTGTGTCCAGTTCTGGACTCCCCGATTCAAGAGAGATAGGGAACTTCTGGAGAGAGTCCATTTCTGGACACAGAAATGATTAAGGGGCTGGAGCATCTTTTTTATGAGGAAAGACTGAGAGAGCTGGGTCTGTTTAGCCTGGAGAAGAGAAGACTGAGAGGGTACCTTATTAATGTTTACAAATATCTAATGGGCAGGTGTCAAGAGGATGGGGCCAGACTTTTCAGTGGCGGCCAGCGATAAGACAAGGGGCACAAGCTGGAACACAGGAGATTCCACTTAAACATGATGAAAAACTTCTTTACTGTGAGGGTGCCACAGCACTGGAATAAGCTGCCCAGAGAGGTTGTGGAGTCTCCTTCTCTGGAGATGTTCAAAACCTTCCTGGACGCTTTCCTGTGCAACCTGCTGTGGGTGAACCTGCTCTGGCAGGGGGATTGGACTAGATGATCTCCTGAGGTCCCTTCCAACCCCTACCATTCTGTGATTCTGTCTTGCTTAAACATTAATTGCAGCCTACCTAGCACTTTCCCCTTTGATTGTTAACTATTTATGTCTAAAGAAGTCCTGTTTGTCCCAGTTTGTAAATCCATATTGTGCATTTTTCTAATGTATTAATCACTACATACTTTTTAGATTTTTCACTTTACATTTATTCCACTTTTTTCCCAAATAATTAATTTTTATTTCCTGAAATGTATTGAATGTAATTGCTGTTCTCTTTTTTGAAAATTGTTCTGTCTGATTTGGTATGCACAACAAAAAGCCCTGATGGAAAATGAGTCTTCTGTAGGTGTTAAAACCTACTAGAAATTAGTATTTTTCCCTTGTGATTTCCTCCTCCCACTACTCTAACTTGTTTGGGGTTTTTTTGGTTGTTTTGTTTTTTTTTCATGTGGATTATTCTGTTTTTCAGTATTCACTAGGATTAGTGGCTAGAAAATTTTAATGAATATGAATTAAATTTAATTCTGTGAACATTCTGAATTTATTGCCCTCTCCATTAATTTCTGAAGTTTTTCTTGTTAGAAGTATTAAGTTCTATTTTTGTCAGGTTCTGCTTTCTTCATATTTCTTTACATGTTTGTGATGGGATGGATCACATTGAATATATTTCCTGTAGCCACAGTTCTTTCCAGACTAACAAACTTAACTGTTGTTTTTAGGAAGAAGAAGTTTCTCCACAGTTGTTTACTTTCCATGAAGCTGTGTCACAAATGGTAGAAATGGAAGAGCAAGTAGTAGAAGACCACAGGGCTGTCTTCCAGGTAAAAGATGGAGCTCTGCTTTGTTTTGTCCTAATCCAGGAATTCATGTTTTCCCAATGAAAGTGCATACTCTTGAAGATGTAGGATATCATCTGGTCATTCTGCTGCTGTCAAAGATTTCTAAATTGTTTTATTACGCTAAGCTCATTGTAGCAAACAAATAGGAATAGATGCTTAGATCCCATAACCATTAATCTTTGTCCCCATGATGAAAGCAGCATATTTTTCTACCATCCCAGAAATTCAGTAAAAATCTACTTCTCAACATTCCTAAATAGATTGTGTTCATCGTAAGAAAAGTTGCTATTTTCTTTTTGCTATTTTAACTATTTACTATATTTTTGTGTTAGTCCTTTTCCAGCATTAGTGACTGTTTTTTCTAGTTGCAGGGAGCTTACTTAGATTGGTCTTGAAATTTTCAATTTCACTGTCTAATCTATGTCAATATTCCTATGCCAAAGCTGGCAATTAATAGTAATGTCTCTATATAGTAATGTCTATCAGCACCATTACTGTTTGGTTATCTCCCTCTAAAATACTGCGATACTCCTTCCAAGTGTCTCCTCTGAATATCCTTCTGTAGCATCTTTGAGATTCTGAGATTCGGAAGAAACAAATATATTTCTAACTGCCTATTTACTTCCTTTTTACAGATACATAAAGGTTTCCACTTGCTATTTAGTCAGGGTCTTTGGAAGGAATACTGCCCACCCAGCATAGTGCTGGTCAGTGCCATGGAGCCTTTTCCATTCACAAAATAAATTGTAATAATAAATATGCGTTACTAGTTTTCAGAAGGAAATGTGAGTTGCTTCTGTTCATAACCTTAGTCTTTAGGCAAGTTGTCCATTTGGCTCATCTGCTGAAAGAGAACAGCAGCACTATTACATGGACTACTGAGCACAAAGGAAAAGACTTAATTTTAGTGTTTCAGACCCAGCATGCCTACAACTGTCAGCTGTTTTCTGGGTTTTTTTTAAATCAAAGCATTTCTAATGGGATCAGTTCTCCTGATCACAGCTTTGCATGGTTCTGTAAGCTTTAAGCTCCTGATTGCATTCTTCTTTGCGGCAAGATTTTTTTTTTTCTTTCCCCCCCCCCCCTTTTTTGTTTTGTAATATTTGGAGTGCAAAGATGCCTAGGAGATGCTTTAACTGACTTTTACAGTACTTTTATCTGTCTGGGGAGTTAGCTCATGCAATAGAGAGTTTAAAATAGCTCTTCTTTTATACAGCTTCTCTCAAAATTGGTTTTGAGTATGGACAAAGTTATCTTGGCTCCTTAACTGTAGTAAATGACATTGTGATTATAGTCAGTGGCAACCAGCCCATACTTGAAAATTGAAGCTTGGCTTCAAAGTTTGATACCTGCCTAAGGAGACATAACCATGACATCAAGTTATGAGTTTCTTAGCTTTACAACAACCTAATGTTCTGAATTTGAAGAGAACTGGGATAGCTGGGATTTATCTGTTGCTCATATGACCATTGGAGATAAGAAACTATGTAGAAAACATACAATTTTGCTGAATTAGGAATAAGGATTCATTTTAGATTTGAAATCTGTTATAGTGAGGTGACTAGACAGTAAAAGTGTGGTCATCTTGAGAAAAGGAGCAAGTAATTTAGCTCTTTGTCTTGAAACTTTGATAATGTATTTAGTTGGGTTTTTTTAACTTTTATCTAGGAATCTATTAGATGGCTGGAAGATGAAAAAGCTCTTCTTGAGATGACAGAAGAAGTAGACTATGATGTGGATTCCTATGCTACCCAACTTGAAGCAATTCTAGAGCAAAAAATTGATATTCTGATCGAACTTAGAGGTAGATTGCTTTTAATCACTTTTGTGTGCATTTTCATATGCCATGGAGACTTGCAGTAATAATGAGGAGGGAAAAAAAAAGAGTGTAGTTATGTTTTGGGGTCTTTTTTCACCTTATGCTGTCCTGTAATGTTCTGTGGAAGGAATGTTTATTCTGCTGCCTAAGAACAAGTTCACATCTTTGTTCATTTCATCCTAGTTTAACAGAAGAGTCTCTGCTTTACCTTCAGGAAGCATAAACTTGATGCTGCAACTTTATTTTTTTTCCTTTGTTCCAAAACAATAAAGAAAGGAAAATGAAAATCCAAAAGAACTGTACAAAAAAAGAAGGTAATGAAATGAGGAAAAAGTAGTAGGAACTCCCAGTTCTTGCTCTATTACACTCTGTAGTGTACCAGGGAGCCTGCTGTTGTTTTTCAGTCTGAGCTTAAGACCGGCATTGAGCTCTGAGTAGCTTGACTGTTAGCCTACTTTTTTCCTCAGCAGCCTTTCTGTCGAAATTTTGTCAGCCTCTCTTTGTTGAATAACAAGCTGCAGAAAATACTTAGTTCCCAAAATGGATTCTTCCACTTGTCTTCTAAAATCATCTTGTCAACTTGGTACCTCATGGAGATGAATTTTTCATTTTAGTTTCTGTATCTATTTGTATTCCAGCAGACATGCTATACTGGTAAAAAAATTCAAGGGTGGGTTTGGAGTTTTTTTTTATCTGTGTTAGAAAACTTCTGATAAGATAAAATCTTGCTTTTTACTCAGTCTGAGTATCTGCTGTAAATTAGAAGAATACATCAAGCAAATCGGATGTGGCCTGCTTGCTTTGTAAGCATGCATTGGCACCAGTATACTTTAGCAAAGAATTAGATGTACATTTCTTTGCTTCTTATGGATGATGGCTTCCTCTTCAGGAAAAGACAATTTGAGACACTAGAAGTGAAAAAACAGTTTAGGGGACTCCCTATTCTTCCAAAACTTATTAGATATTGCTTTTGAAACAAGATACTGGAGGTAAAAGGATATCTAAAAGATCCTTGCATCTTTACAGGCAGCATGATATATGTATAGCTTTAAAGAAGAGAAGAACTATTAAGTCAAAGACTCTTTTTCCCAGTAACTTCTGTGTTATGCTCATGGCACATAATGGTCACTGAATATTTCATCTTTTATTCCTGTCACTTTGGGACTGACTTTTTAATGCTATCATTTTGATTTCCTTCTTCCCATTCTTGTACGTATTACTGGGGAATGGGGAGGGAGGGGGAGGAATAGAAAGATGAAAGGATGCCATACTTCCTTTCTCATATTTCTCCCATTCTTGTGCTAGTTATGATGAAACAAATAAATGATGCATTTATCTATTTACTTCCAAAATTTAATCACAAATGCTTTTCTCGTTCATAGAAAAGTTGTCCTGCACAACATCCTTGTCTCTAAAATGGAGAAACATGGATTTGACAGGTGGACCACAGGGTGGATAAATCATTGGCTGGATGGTCGCACTCAAAGAGTTGCGGTCAGCGGTTCAATGTCCAGATGGAGTCCAATGATGAGTGGTGTCCCTCAGGGGTCGTATTGGGACCAGTATTATTTATCATCTTTGTCAGGGACATGGACAGTGGGATTGAGTGCACTCTAAGCAAGTTTGCCCACAACACCAAGCTGTGTGGTGCGGTTGACACGCTGGCGGGACGGGATGCCATCCAGAGGGACCTTGGACAGGCTTGAGAGGTGGGCCCGTGCAAACCTCATGAAGTTCAACGAGGCCAAGTGCATGGTCCTGCACCTGGGTCAGGGCAATCCTAAACATAGATACAGGCTGAACAATGAGTGGATTGAGAGCAGCCCTGCAGAGAAGGACTTGGGAGTTATGGTGGATGAAAAACTGAATATGAGCCGGCAATGTGCGCTCAGATCCCAGAAAGCAAATCACATCCTGGGCTGCATCAAGAGAAGCGTGGCCAGCAGGTCAAGGGAGGTGATTCTCCCCCTCTACTCTACTCTACTCTTGTGAGACCCCACCTGGAGTACTGTGCTCAGCTGTGGGGCCCCCAGCATAAGAAAGACATGGACCTGCTCAAGCAGGTCCAGAGGAGGCCACAAAGATGATCAGAGGGCTGGAGCACCTCCCCTATGAGACTGAGAAAGTTGGAGTTGTTTAGCCTAGAGAAGAGAAGTCTCCGGGGAGACCTTCAAGTGGCCTTCCAGTACCTGAAGGGCGCTTACAGGAAAGATATTGGGAAGAAATTCTTCACTGTGAGGGTGGTAAGACACTGGCCCAGGTTGCCCAGAGAAGCTGTGGCTGCTCCTCCCTGAAAGTGTTCAAGGCCAGGTTGGATGAGGCTTTGAGCAACCTGATCTAGTGGAAGATGTCCCTGCTGATGGCAAGGGGGTTGGAACTAGATGATCTTTAATGTCCCTTCCAACTCAAACCATTCTATGATTCTATGAAAAATTGAGAGGGAGTAGAATTTACTGGGTTTTAGAATGTACAAAAGTGACTGATTGTACACTAAATACAATTTTGTGTGTGTCTAAGGATGGTTTGGAAGCTGCTGGGAAAGAAAAGGAAGCATGTGGTTTGTATCTTCCTATACTCTATAAGTGAGAAGCAGAATTTAAGTGTGAACAGGTTACATGCTGGGAATCAAATAGAATAGTTGCAGTTGGAAGGGACCTACAACAATCATCTAGTCCAACTGCCTGACCAATTCAGGGCTGACCAAAAGTTAAAGCATGTTGATTAGGGCATTGTCAAGATGCCTCTTAAACACTGGCAGGCATGGGGCATTGACCACCTCTCTAGGAAGCCTGTTCCAATGTTTGACCATCCTCTTGGTAAAGAAATTCTTCCTAATGTCCAGACTAAACCTCCCCTGACACAGCTTTAAATCATTCCCATGCATTCTGTCATGAGGAGCAGCTGAGGGAACTAGTGTTGTTTAGAGAAAAGGAGGGTGAGAGGAGACCTCATTTTCTACAACTTCCTGAAAGGCGGGTGTAACAAGGTGGATGTCAGCCTCTTTTACCAAATACCAAGTGACAGGATGAGAGGAAACAGCCTGAAGTTGCACCAGGGGAGGTTTAGATTGGATATTAAGAAGAATTTATTCACCGAAAGGGTTGTCAAGCATTGGAAGAGGCTGCTGAGGGAAGTAGTTGAATCACCATCCCTGGTTGTATTTAAAAGATGTGTAGATGTGGTGCTTAGGGACATTGTTTGGTGGTGGACTTGGTAATGTTAGGTTTACAGTTGGACTTGATGATCTTAAGGATCTTTCCCAACCTAAATGATTCTATGATTCTATTCTGTAATCTCGCAGTTGGACAACTTGTCCAGAAGGATGCTTTAAGGGATAGTATCAAAAGCCTTCCTAAAATCCAGAACAACTACATCCACTGCCTTCCCTTCATCCACTAGACGAGTGACTTTTTTGTAGAAGGATATCAAATTAGTTAGACAGGACTTTCCCTTTGTGGACCCATGTTGACTGTGCCTGATGACTGCATTGTCCTTTAAATGCCTGTCAGTAGTGTTCAGTATAATCTTCTCCATAATTTTTCCAGGTACTGAGGTGAGACTAACAGGTCTGTAGTTCCTTGGGTTGGGTCTTCCCTCATTCCCTTTTTATAAATTGGAGTAACATTGACTAGCTTCCCATCAGTGGGGACCTCTCCAGACTCTCAAGACCTTTGGTAGATGATTGAGAGGGGTCCTGCTATAACATCTGCTAGCTCCTTAAGTACTCTGAGATGAATCCCATCAGGCCCCATGGACTTGTGAACATTCAGCTGATACAGCTGGTCCCTTACAATTTCAGTGTCTACAAATGGAAAGTCACTGTTCCTGCACTTGTGGTCCTCTGACTCATGGGACTGGGCAACCCAAGGTCTGTCAATATTATTAAAGACTGAGGCAAAAAACACATCAAATGCTTCCACTTATTTTTCATCTCTATTAGCCAGATGCCCTTTTTTTTTTTTTTTTTTCCTATTGAGCTGCACAGTACAAGGGTAGCATCTAAGCAGGGACTAAGTTGCTAAGCAACTTGTTTATATGGTGAGTATTGAATTTAAGCTTACCTCAATCCTCTTGTAGTTTGTAGCATCAGCTGTTTTTGGGGAGGAATGTTCTTTGTTGTGCATTAGGGTCAGGATGTGGAGCATCAGGGCTTAGTTTCAAGATTTGTGTTGAGCACAGGCAAATCAGTACTTATTCTCTCTTTTTCATTAAAGATAAAGTGAAATCTTTCCGGGCAGCTCTACAAGAGGAGGAACAGGCCAGTAAACAGATCAACCCGAAAAGACCACGTGCCCTTTGAAATAGGCCTTTGCTGCTAAAGGAATCCATGAACCTGTACTGCTGTAGCACACATTTGTTACAAAGTCCAGTGGCTGTAAAAACTCAACTACTTGAAAGTATAAAAATATTAGAAATGTCTGTGGAAATGTCCTGTTTCTTATTCACCTGAATGACATTTTTAGTTTCGTGTGAAATCCTCCTATGATGTCTACAAAATGCTTCTAGACCAGACAGTACAACTACACAGGGTTCAGATCCATTAAGTACTTTGTTTAAAATATTACATTTATTCAAATTGTGAATTTTGTGTTTGGAAATATTTGCCATGTTTTTAATAATGAAGTAAAACATTAAAAAGTCACAGTATTTCCTATGTTAAGTTTTGGTACAAAGACCAGCTGTGCAGTTTTAAATTGTGTTTGCATGCATACCTCACTGGTGGTTTTGCATAACTTATCTTCTACAGACAGTTGTGCTTACCTCTTCCCATTCTGTGCCTTGATGAAGGCTACTTAACCCTAAACATCTGCTTTCTGCTAAACAACATTCCTTATTTGTTAATATAAATTATTTTAGTGTGTGTACATTTTTAATGTTTTAAGACTTGTTTTGGTGGCTAGTGCATTTCACAGAATGTGTCATATCCTTTGAACAGGAACTGCAAGAGCTGTGTCCTGGTTTTGCTAGGATAGGGTTAATTTTCTTCCTAGTAGCTAGAATAGCTGTTTTGGTTTCAGTGTGGGATTTGTTATGAGAAGAATGTTGATAACATACTAATGTTTTTAGTTTCTGCTGGAAGTCCAAGTACTTAGTGTTTTGCTAGTTTGCAAGTACAAAGGATTGGAGGAGGGGGTGGGGGGGTGGGATGGGAGCATAGTAGTTAGCAAAACCCAAATTAACATTTGGATATACCAATGGGATATTTCATATCATATCACATCATGTTCAGTATATTAATGACAGTTGACTGAAAAGCTGGGGATTCTCTCAGGAATTGCTTGGGCTCGCTCTTCTGGGATTGTGGTTTCAGGTTTGGTGTTCCTTTTCACTTCTCCAGGATTGCTATCAGCGAGTGGTGAGCAATTGTTCTATGCATCAGTCATTTATGTATATTATTATTATCATTATCATTATTATTTTAAATTAATTTTATTCCAATTATTAATTTGTTCTTATCTCAACATATGAGTCTCTTTAACTTCTCCAATTCTCTCCCCTATTTCCTGGGTGAGGGGGAAGGGGGGGGGGGGGTGAGCAAGCAAGCAGTTATGTGATGTTTGGCTGCCAGACAAGTTAAACTAATACAAGCTGTTAGAGTGAACAAACAGCAGGACATTCCTTGCTCCTTGTAAAAAATCTGGAATCTAGATTTATTTGAATACCATAAAGAATAGTTATATAATTCTAACATTTTCTCTGTAATTAAAAAAACCAAACACAATGAGAAGCCCAAAAATATAAATTAGTTTATGTACAATAAAGGGTAATGTTTAAGTACTGAATAGAGTTGTATCTTAAGATAATACAGATATAGAGTATGTGGTATGGTGTAATAATGTCAGAATAAAGGGAAAGTCTGACCTCTGCCTATGGATAGATTAACTGTCAAAATTCAGGAATCTGGCTAAAGAAATACATATTGGCCTTTCACATATTGTTAAAATTTAGCTTTTGCTGCATGACAAGCTTGCATGTACATTAACTGTAGTTTGCAGGTAGTTTAAGTAGCTCTGTTGCTTTAAAAAAAGTAGCCAATACCTTTTTTTCCCTTTGTACAGTGCCAGCAGCTGAAAAGCGAGGTGAAATTGCATCATTTGAGGATTTGCACAATACTTCTACCTAGCACTAATAGAAATCCCACAAGTACCTGAATTCTCACAAATGGCACCATGTATATCAGCACTTTTTAGGTGGTGGCACTCAAGTTATTTTTGCAAGTCAGTATAGAAAAAAGATTGACCTTTAATGTAAGAACTTCTTGTCAAATGAAGAATTGTAGACCTCCAGGAGTTCTCCCTGTTTTGAGGAGTTCAACATCAACAGACTTTTCCTTGGAATTGTTTAAAAATTACTTTTGTAATACAAGCCTGTTGCTTTGTGCCAGGCCTGGTGGGAAATAAAGGTAAGACAATGAGAAGAATTAAATGAGCCAGGAATTCTCTTAGTGTTTAATATTTGTATTTCTTATAGGAAGGTAGGCTATGGGAAGCTCTTATCACATCGTGGTTAAAAATAAAAAAAGTCCTCCTGTGTGCAAATATGAAAAATGAAACAACTATGTAGATTTTACTTCTGTGTTTAATAAAGTAAGCTATTAAATTAATTACAGATGAGAATTTACTTCTATGAAAGTTCTGTTTCATTTTGTAAACACATCTAAGCTACACTTTTCAAAAGGCCTCTGATTTCACAATAAATATTTACTTCTGGAACTATTCTGTACAAATTTGTCATATAGGAAGAAGTGCCTCAGAGGACTGTCCTGACAAGTTTTGCAACAGGTCTTAAAAGAAACATCACACATTTTTCTGAACATTTAAGAAGGTCTTCCATCACAGTTAAAAGAAAAAACCCCAATGAAATAGAAGGCAGCAGCTTTTGTTAGTAGGCGATAGTACAGGTTATTGTATAATACCAGAGGGTTTTTTTGAAGTTGCTCTAGAGAAATCTTACTTTATGAAAAGCTTCTGAAGATTGAGACATCCTATGTGAGAAACAGTGGCTTCCCTACTATTCCTCCATACAGGCCTAGAGCCACAAGCAGGATGTGGTTTATAGGGGCATCAAAGAGGACAGGAAAGACAGAGGCAGTTAGATATCAGCAACTTTTTACTAAGCCTTGAAATTATGTGTTCTGTCAGGCAGCAGATGCAAGTTGAAATTGCATCTACTGAGTATGTGTGTGTCGGGGAAAACTGTTAAGAGACAGCCTTTGCAACAGAGCCTGCTTTAAAGATCAGATCTATGCTGATATCAAATCAGTGAGAATCAAGATTAAAAAAAACTGATACAGCTGGGCTACAGCACTGGAATTCCTGTAGCCCATTGCTATGATGGACTGGAATTACTTGAATAAAACTCGGACAAGCTTATCTTGATTCCTGTCCTGTAAAACAAGCATTTGAGACGTGACACAAATCTCCAGTGCTTGTTCCTTCTGTATTGGTCTGTGCGTATTTCTGTGGCTACTTATCTTCACTCATAAATTGGTACTATACGCAGTGAAACAACACTAGAATCGTTAAATTATAAAATAAATGAGCAATTCAGTTTAACAAGACAATCTCTCAGGATGCCTGCAAATTCAAGTACATGTTTCTGCACTTTTTTTTTAAAATATTGGCATTGGATGTGTATAAAATTAAGTTATATCTTAGAGGAGTTTTTTCTAATTTGCCTCTCCTCCACTTACTGTGGTCTGATGGAAAGAGATATGCTATACATGAAAAAAATGACTTATGATAGTTAATACATAGAGTCAGGCCTTGTGGTGGGTTGACCTTGGCTGAATGCTAGGTGCCCACCAAGCTACTCTATCACCCCCCTCCTCAGCAGGATGAGGAGGGGAGAAAATAAGATGGGGGGAGGGGAAAAAGAACTCGTGGGTCAAGACAAAGACAGTTTTATAGAAACACAAAGCAAAGCTGTGCACACAGAAGCAAAATAAGAACAAAATATTTATTCTCTACTTCCCATCAGCAGGCGATATCTGGCCACTTCCCAGGAAGCAGAGGTTCAATATGCATAGCAGTTGATCCAGAGGACAAACGTTGTAAATAACAATTGCCCCCCATTTCTCCCTTCATTCTCCTAGCTTTTATTTCTGAGCAGACATCATATGGTATGGAATATCCCTTTGGTCAGTTTGGGTCAGCTGTCCTGGCTATGTCCCCTCCCAAGCCAGCCTTGATGCTGTGGAGCTCTGCTCAGCAGTAACCAAAACACTGGTGTGTTATCAACACCTTTCTAGCTACCAATAAAAAGCACAGCACTCTGAGGGCTGCTGTGGGGAAAGCTAACTCCATCCCAGACAGACCCAATACAATCTCCACCCTTTATTGCATACTATTTGTGTCATGCTCAGATCTCACATAATTTATACTCAACATACAGATTTATACATTCTTAGTAGCCCGCCACCCCGGTCCTTTATCAGACAGATATTCCATGGGCTTCCTCCAGATGTTCATAAACAGGCTTTGACTTGGGCCTGATCTGTCAAGATGGATGTTCAGGACAGGAGAAGCAGCAGGTTGGATTGTTGGACACCAACATCGGTTTGGTTTAGGTCATCATTGCACTCGTCTGGTTCCTTCCCACACAAGAATCGCTCTTGCAAGATCCCTGGGACAAGTAAAAAGGCATTCTTTAATTTTCTTTAAAAGGTGGTTGCCTGCCCATAAGGCGCTGTGAAAGCTGCACAGAGTTGGACTATAAGGGTACCTAGGTTGGGAAACTTTCTGCAGAAAGGGTGGGTTAGGGTCCCACTGAAACTGTATATCTTTGGTTGTTCTGTACTAAAGGGTGTATAGGGGTTTGAGTCCCCTTTTTGGGTAAAGGCTATTGTTTCTATGTTTTGTATTATTGTCACTGTTATTTTTGGTTGTTTTGTGTGAAGATATTGTCTTTGTGGTTTGTGTTGTCACTGTATTTTTATAATGGGTAATAAGTTTTCAGCAGAAGGGGGGATTCTAAAAGGATCTCCCCTAGGTTGCATATTGAAACATTGGGGAAATGTGGGGGGGAATCTGAAAGAGTAAACCCTGAGAAATTAGAAACGAAAAGATTTATAGTTCCCTTAGTTGCTTAGATATCACCCAGCAGTTGTAACAATCTTTGAATAAAATTGCTGATAACCATGGAGTGAGCATTTATCACCTCTCTGTTTGATATTTACATATGCTAACAACCTTTGAATGAAATTCCTCACAAATTGCTAATAACCTTAGGACCTTTTGCAAATGTGATCAGAAGGGCTTAAGCCTGAGGAAGGACCAAACATTCCTCAAGGAATGTTGCCCCAAGCATGTAGAAGAGATCAGAATCAGAGGAGTCCAATCAGGGGATACAATGAAGACCACTGACTCATTTTACTGTGCAAGCATGAAGGACATTTACATTTGCTAAATGGTTACGGGAAATGTTTTGAATATGTAGATAATTTCTCGGAAGTTCAATGAATAGACATGTATTAGATCAATATAATGTGTGCTGGAACAAAGACGGACACCCACACCTTGGGGGAGCGATCTCCATGTGTGTCCAGCACTGCAATAAAGAATAGCTGCTTTCTAAAACTGCAAAACGAGTCTTAGAGAGTTTCTCCAACCGCCTTTCTCAGTATCAGATATGGCATCCCAGATGGGACCCTCTCTGCCCGGCTGCAGGATCTGTTTAGAACAGGACTCCCTTGGGTACCCCTGGATATTTCTCTGGAGGGACTCCTTGCCTCAATCGGCTCACTGCATGAGCAGACAAGGACCATCAATCAGAAGGAATTCTTTTGAAATTTAATTTTGGTTTGCTATTTTTTTTTGGTATTTGGTTTTGGGAACTGGTTCATTTGGTGACTACCCATTAGTCGTTACTGTTTTAATGCAGAGTGAGCCATATGCGGGACTGCTAGCGTCTTAAAACGCATACATCTGGTAACTCTGTAAGTTTGGGGTGCCTCTGCTCATCTGCCTGGAAGGGGTGAGTGGATGTCTGGTAAATCTCTTGGTAAGTCTGTAAGTTTTGTTCCTCTATTTGCTTCCTTAAAACAGGCAAATGGAAGTCTGGTGAAAGAATTGTTTCAGTTTGATAGTTATTGCTTTGAAAGCATTTGAAAATTTGGGACTATTTGTTTAATTTTATGTTGGAAATTGTTTGATTGTGTGTGAATGAGACGTACAAATATGTACGAAGCGAGTGTGGAGTCCAGATCCACAGTTCTTTCATCCCGCGAGGGAAACAGCCAGAGAAGGACAAAGCGACTGATAAAAGATGCCATTGGAAATGGTGTACACGGGAGTGAATGTGGGAGCCCGAATGGTGCCTGTTGCATCCAGACAATAATTGCAAACCTGTGTATATTTTGGAATGCATGTGGTGTGAACAGAGGCTGTGGGTCGGGTTTGAGCAGGATATTAAAGCGTCAGATGTGGGTTCCCTGGAAAAGAAAGCAAATGCTTTGTAAGGGTAATTTGTGGATGAAGACACAAATTGAGATGGGGGATAGAATTTGATGAAAATATCTGACTTGGTTGTGAGAAAACAACTTACCATAACTTAGTGCAAAATCGTGGGCTTGTGAACCTGATCTCCAACTGAGGTGTGATACCACTGTGGGTGCTTGCAAATTGTGTGATAAGTGTAAAGGCAGTTCTCTGGTACTAATAGCTCGTTGTCACAGGTGCCAGAGATCAGTGAGGTTTGACACACACACACACACACAAAAAAGAAAAAAAAAAGAAAAAAAAAAAGAGAGCTGGAAAGCGATCAGTGTGCTTATTGTAAAGAGTCCAGACACTGGAAAAAAGTGTCCTAAGTTGCAACAAGATTCGGGGTTAGGGACTGTGTCAGACCTGGAGTGATGGGGACCAGGGGAATCCTCCCTAGAAGAGCCCTTGGTAAAAATCCAGCTAGGGAAAAAGGAAAAATCCTTACAATTTTTGGTGGATACGGGAGCTACCTTTTCTGTACTAAATCAAGCTCTGTTGCCAATAATCACTCAAAATGTTAGTATTGTGGGAGCAACTGGACAAGTAGAGAAGGCTTTCTTTTTGAATCAGGAAGAGTGTGGGAATCCACAAGTTTCTCTACTTGCCAGATGCACCGAGATCTCTGCTAGGCAGAGACTTATTGGAGCAAGTGAATGCCAAAATAAAATTCGAAAATGGGGAAATTAGATTTGAAATTCCAGAAGAAAACCATGTTGAGATCCTGAATCTGATGCTTTCAGAACCCAGAATTAAAGGGGAAGAAATTTTTACAAGAAATAAATAATCAGGTATATGTTGGGGCCTTAGCTGTACTACTGCATGAGTATGCAGAGTTAGATCCTTAGCTTGACTGTGTGAAGTTATGTGAGCTATGTAAAGAATGTCTTTTCGGTTAAAGTAAGCTGGAAAACAGGATGTTGCGACAAGAGTACAAGGAAGTTGGACGTGGAACCGAGATAAGAACGAACCAGTGGGACTGAGGGGTCAGAGTGTGAACAGTAGCTAGTAACCAATAATAATTAGTTTTGTAGCATGCTTGGTGCATGGACACGTATACGGAACTCAAAGGGGGTATATAATAAGCAGCTTTCTGATAATAAAGTGGATTTGAACTTGCATCTTAGAGATGTGTGTCTGGTTCATTTCTAGCTCGCCTGATAGCCCATGACAAGGTATATCCTGGGATCTGGGCAACGGGAATACCTGGAAAGGCTAAAAATGCTGAATTGATCACTATTAAGCTTTAAGAGAAGGTTCAACCACTAAGAACTAAGCAATACCCCTTGAAATTGGAAGACAGAAAAGGGGTAAAATGTTAGGGAATGGCTCAGAGAGCAAGGCAGAATGGTTGTACGAGCAGAAGTCTGGCAGGCTGCAGTGGAAAAGTACCGAATACTGACACTGTGACTTTATCTCAATCTGGTAAACAACCTTGAGAAAGTAAGTGTGTGAAAAATGTAGAGAGTGCTTAACCGTTAAACCGCAAGTAGGAGGACCATGTAAATGTAATGTTTAGAGCTGAAGCCAATTAGCAAAGGACGAGTAGGAATAATTATCGTAGCCTGTATAAATATGACTTAATGAAAGCAATAAAGTGAACTATGTCTTATCACTCACATTGAGACGGCTCGCATAGTTTCCTCCGTCGCTCACAGTAAAAGGCATAATGGAAAAGTTTATAAAGCACGGATTACTGGTCAAATGCTCCTCAGACTATAACACCCCCATTTTTCCAGTAAAGAAGCCAGATGGGAAAACTTACTGGCTAGTGCAGGATTTAAGAGCAATAAATCAAATAGTTGAAGATTTACATCCAGTAGTGGCAAACCCTTACACCTTATTAACACACTTAAAAAGAAACCTATGAGTGGTTTACTGTGTTAGATTTGAAGGATGCCTTCTTCTATCTCACCTTGGCTCCTGAAAGCCGCAGTTTATTTGCTTTCGAATGGGAAAACCCCAATACAGGGAGGAAAACCCAACTCACCTGGACAGTGTTACCTCAAGGATTTAAGAATAGCCCTACTGTTGGTGCTTTAAGAGCTGAAGCTGCAGGCAGCTTCATCCTTGAGCAATTAATTCCTGACCTTGAGTGAAAGATAAAATGAAAATGAAACAAAAAGGAATAACAATCCAATCATGTCAATTGTTTAGGCGCATGTGTGATAAGGGGTAACGAATCTAAAGTGAAAGAATGTAGCGTGCTTGGGGTGTTGAGGAGGAAAAAAGGATATATAAGCAGTGCAAAGCTTCAATAAAGTGCTGATGCCTGAACACATCTCGGTGTTGGTCATTTCATCCGCCACACCCTACCATTTTTGGAATCTGGGAAAGGCCCTCTGGAAATGGAACTATCCTGCAATATGTGGACAATATCTTAATAGCCATGGAAAGGGAGGAGGACTGTAAAACCTGGACTGTAAGCTTGCTAAATTTTCTGGGACTAAGTGGTTATCGAGTATCATTGCAGAAAGCACAAATCCTGAAAAAGGAGGTAGTCTACCTTGGATTCATGATTTCAAAGGGACAACAACATCTTGGAAATGACCACAAAAAGGACATCTGCCGAACCCCAGAACCCACCACGGTAAAAGAACTGCAAACCTTTTTGGTAGTGACAGGTTGTTTTCATCGGTGGATTGCTGATTATGGAGTATTGGTTAAGCCTTTGTATCAATTACTGAAGGAAAAACAGAAGTCATTGATCTGGACTGATGAGGCAAAAAATGCCTTTAGAGACTTAAAATTGGAACTGATGAGAGCCCCAGCTTTGGGATTGCCAGATGTAACAAAGCCCTTCTGGCTGCTCTGTTACGAGAGGTGAGGGGTGGCTTTGGGAGTCCTGGCTCAAAGGCTGGGGCCCTATAAGAGAGCAGTTGCCTATTTCTCCAAACAAGTAGATGAGGTCAGCAAAGGGTGGCCAGGGTGCCTCTGAGCTGTGGCAGCAGTGGTGCTAATCATACAAGAGTCCCGGAAGTTTACCCTGGGCCAGAAGATGATTGTGTGTAGGGTATAGGTAGCCTGTGCCGAGAGTCTAAACCACGTGTTCTCATAGAGATAGGGTGATTGCTCTGTCTTTATTTGGTACAGGTTCCTTTTATACACCTTGCCACACAACATGTGATGCGTGCCAGCAACTAATTGGTTAAGACCCCACCCACGTGATACAGTCAGTAAGGTTCACACACAGCATAAAAGTCTAGCTCCCCATTAGTGATTAAAAGTCACCCAGCTCCTTAGTGACTAAAAGTCACCCATGCCTCAGCCTCTCACAGCATGTTTCTCTACATTTCCCCCTTTTTCTTTTGTATAAGGAGTGGCCTGTGTTCTAGAAAAACGTCTTTATAATCAAATTTTGCAAGCAGCTGATCAAACAGGGCAACAAAATACTACCAATAAAATTATGCCTCCAATGCCAATTAAATACATCGCTATGTTTTTTCAACCATGGTCCCAATCCAAGTGAGGAAAGTCAAGCGTTAACAGGGTACTGGTACCTTGCAGTTACCAGCTAAAGCTACTCCTGATACAAAATTGTCAAAGTTTCTTTTGACTTGGTTTCGCATACGTGTCCACACACTATGAAGCTAATTACTTTTGACTAATAGTACTAATCACACGTTGATCTCTCAGTCCCACTGGTTCGCTCTCATCTTGGTTCAGGTTCACTTCTTCGTCGCAAACTTTCAGCTGGCGTCCATCTTTTCCTGTAGCAGCGACACTCTGTACTCTTTTCATTACACATCTATAAGCAATTCTTACTATAATTAGAACTAAAAATTGCAATGCCTAAAAAAGCATACACTCTCTTTAATTAAAGTTGAAAGCTAAAGCGACAGGTTGCCAAAAGAAATGTATTTCTGCTGTTAAGAGACACTAACATGGAAATGGCTAACATTTCCCATCCAGTCTCCTAAACAATCTGAGATGGCCAGATCTCCAACCCAGCATGAAAACAAATCAGCCCAAAGTCCACACCAAACCAGCTTGACTCCACTCTATACCCAAATCAATACCAATCCGACCTAGAGAAGCACTCAATATTCTGATTTTTCAAAGCTGATCCTAATATATCAGCATCCACACCAGATGTGTACGGTGCTCTACGTGGTGCTCTGCCAACAGTGTCCTACACTCTTCCCCGTTTTTATCAATTTAAGCTAAAAGGATACCTAGGGCAAGTTGATCCACATGTTTGGCCATACAAGAAAACGATATATGCGCTACAATGCAAAGCAAAATTATAAGACTGAGCCATCTAAGGCCTTCTTTTTACTTCTGACCAATTGTATTAGAATTTTCTAATCTTGTTTTTCTATTCTGGTGTTTCAAAAGTCAGGAGTTAATTGCCAAGGCCAAAACTGCCTGCATCTTGGGCTCTTAAGGAGCCAAGAATTTCTATTTTTTGTCTTTATACCACAAAGGCGTTGTCCACCATCTTCTGCAGGGCCCTTGCAGACACGATAGCAAACAAGGCACTAATAAAAGGATTGCCAAATTACAAATAGCATCTTAAATCCTGACTTTAACAGTGAAAGAATTTATTCATGTAAAAATTACTCGCTTAACTAATTATCACTATTTATCCTCAACTGTTTGACATTTTCCCTTAACCTTCCAATGGCCATATGAATTGAGTCTGAGTGGTCTGATAGAATCATACAGCACATGCCTTCAGATTCCTCACAAACATGTCCCTTGAGCTAACAAATAAAAATCAATTGCTACTCTATTCTGTAACACTGCATGTCTAATGCTATCAATGTCTACTAGCATCTATGTGAGCCAAGTTATACAAAGCACTCCACAAGATAGGTCCTAAAAGGATTCTCGGGCATAGGCAGTGAAAATCATAATGATTCTTACTTCCTTACATTAGCCAAAGTTATACACATGTTTTATCTAGGTATTACAACTTAAGGTCTTAAAACAAATGCTAATCAACAAAATTCTTAATGCAGTAATAACTATAAACTTAAGACTCTTTTCTCCCTTTTTTTTTTTTTTTTTTTTTTTTTTTTTTCCAAGCACTAATTTACCAGATGTATGAATGCTATGTAGTACTAATCACGGTTTACTGACATTGTAATCTGTTTCCAAGTAGTTACTCTGCCCAGGTGTTGAACATCACAGTACTGTATAGCCCCATCTGGATGTAGTGTACTTATACCTAAAAGCTATTACAACTATTACAATGATTTCTATTACAATATATACATCAATATAAAATACTACTCAAAACACTTTCACACTTGAAACAATTTAACTACTTCAACTAAAAATGCATCTGCAGAATTAAAGAAAAATCCAAATTAATGATGACTGCAAGTTAGAACAGTTCAAGGATTCCCAGTTTGTTGGTATCCATCTTAACCAGTGCTATTCAAATACAGTATAAGCCATTTAGTGTTTCTACAACGAAAAGAAAACATTCAAATATCAAAGCTATGACAAACACACAAAAACAAGGAAAAAAAAAAAAAATTTGTTCTGTACTCATCCCTGTTGTAGCAAGGTACAGCATGTCAGGAGATTGCAATACCTGGATAAAACAATGGAAGACAACTGAAATGGAATCAACTCTGAATTTCCTTGCTGTTGTGGTTTTATATCAGAACATTCAAGTTATAACAACCTAATGTCTCTTTAGGAATTCATAATGAAATTGTAAAAATGCTACTAAAAATCCCTATCTTAGATGCAATCTTCTGCTTTAAGAGCTACTGTGTCATTGTACAATATAAGTGGCTTATTAATCACTGAATTGCTGGTGTAGCAAAATGTATTTATCATTGTGGATGTATTTTGAAAAATTGGTATTTTAAAACCTTCCTTTATTCCATGACAAGCCACAAATTCGTGTATTTTGAGTGCTAATATCCCTACCTAAAATACTAAATGTGCATTGTGAGTAACCTACCATGGGTGTCCTCGGGCCCTGACTTTAATATCAACTGCCCAATTGCATTGGCCCGAGTAATAATTGTGGCCCTAAAAGTAGAACCATGGAATACTCACTCTATTAATCGCATAGGGGCACTGTCAGGTAACTGAACAATCAATGAAACATCTTCCTTCTCTCGGTCATAGATAATCAAGGAAAAAGACAATCTTCCAATCTATGATCTATGGCTGAGTGTCTAAAAAAAAATTTTTTTTTTTTTTTTATGTCATCCAGTGCTTTTGTAGCCTCCACAGTAAATGATCTAGGGTCAGAAAGGGGAACTACTATTCTATAGAAGGTCAATCAAAGGAGAAAAATCTGTGTTAGCAATTCCACAGAAAGTTCAAAGCCACTGCAGATCACCTATCAATTTTTGAATATCATTAACAGTCTTAATTTCTGGTTGCAAAATAATTTTCTGAGGTATTAGTCTAATTTCTGTAATTTGCATGCCCAAGTAATTCCAAAGAGAATATTTTGAACCTTTTCAGGTGCAATGACTAGAACAAAATTTTGCAAGCATGTTACAAGTTCTTTCTGTTTTTGTTCAGGAAGGGGTGTAGGACTAGCTACCAATAAGTCATCCATATAATGGTATGTAAGCAAGTCAGGCTTTTCCCTTCACCACGGTCTTAAGGCTAAATCCACAAGCCACTGACAAACGGTAGGAAAGTTCTTTGTACCCTGTGGCAGTACAACCCATTAATAACGCTGTGATGGGGCAGCCCTATTGATGGAGGGCACAGAAAACACAAACTTGTCACTATCATCCTCGTGCAAAGGAATTGTGAAAAAACAATCCTTAAGATCTAGTATTAACAAATTCCAGCTCTCAAATCATGTAATAATCTCCATTTCCCCGATTTTTTTTTTTTTTCCTGAATGGTAAAAATAGGAGTATCCCATGGGCTAACAGAGGGTTTAATATGACCCAATTTTAATTGTTCCTGTACAAGTTCCTCAACATGTTGTAGCTTTTCTTTTGATAGAGGCCATTGATCAACCCAAACAGGGTTTTCTGTTTTCCATTTAAGTGTCAGGCAAGTGCTGCCGTCAGTGGCCCCAATCAAAAATCAGTAGATAACTTCAATACTAAATGTATATTTATAATAGCCAATTTAAAATCTCTGCATCTGCTGCTTCAGTTTTCAAAACAAGACTTAGTCAAAGTTTTCATTCTTTACATTACCCTAAAACAGAACTATTTCTGAAGCATAAAAAATTTCATAACAGTAACAATAGTAATAATGATACTAACATGGGGTTGGTCCTGCTTTGCTAAGTGATTTCTGATTTGAAATATAATCCATGTCACAAAACAAAGAAACAAACTAAAAATGTCTCCCCAGGGGAAGTCCCTGCTAGTTGAGATTGTTTTTCAAAATCAAATTTCATACTTACAGTATCTTTATAAGCATGCCATACACCCTTGAAAATAAAAGCTCACATTGAAAATGATGACAGGGCCTTAGTCATAAAGGTGATAATTGGTGACACTATTTTTCATCAGGAAAGAAAAATTAAAAGTTAAAAGTTTCATCAGAATTCATAGCTTATACTGAAAACTTGATCCACGCTCATTCTGTTAATTTGAAAATACTCTTTGGAAACTATGTAAACTCCTGCAGAAAAACTTAGTGATACATCTTTTCCTGTTAAAACAAGGATAATTCATATTTACATCTACCTTATGCTATGTTCTATTACTAATATACACTTCATTACCTGCTTATGTTACTATCTAATACATATCTTCACATCTTTATATTCTTCTACATACAGTGTTCAGGGCTTTCTCCTTTTTTTTTTTTTTTTTTGTTCTTCTTCCTTTTACCTTTTTTTTCTTTTTTTTTTTTCTTTTTTCTCCCTTTTTTTCTTTTTTTTCTCTTTTTTTTCTTTTTCTTTTTTTTTTTTCTTTTTCTTTTTTTTTTTTCTTTTTTTTTTTTACCAAACAGAAGTTAACAACAAGTACACTCGGAATGCCGCCTGAAGAAAATCCCACGGTGTTCCAGAATCTATAACGATAAAAACATAGCTTCTATCCAAAGTTAGTAGGTCTGTGTGACTCTCTCACACAATAGTGATAATTTCATAGTCATCTCTGATCCCAGAAACTTTTTAAAATTCTCGTATAATGTGTGTCCAGTTCCTATTTCATTAAACAATTACAAAGGAAAATTACCTTTACAACATTCATTCATTTCACACAGACGGAAGGTACCTTCACTTTACCCACACACTCATTCCATAAAACAATACAAATCATAAAGCATTGTATAACTTAAACCATAATTTTAGAAGGTCTGAAATGCAAGTTAATATCACTTTAAAAAACTGCAGCCCGCCGCCTGGCCCCAAGAAGCTGCAGAGAAAGCGGCAGGGAGGGGGGGTGAAAACCCCCTCACAAGGAATGCAGCCATCACCGGTCTGGTATGCTCTTATCTGGCGTTGGAATGTTCTTATCAAAGTCGTCATGGAAACCACTGTTCACCGTCTCTGGCTTGCTGCTAAAAATAGCCCAAAAAAGTTAATCATCAAGAAATCAACAAATGCTTGTATATAGGAAAACTAGTCCATAATTCCTCATTGCTTTTTCTATCCGCTTTTATGCTCCCTCGAAGGGGGGGGACTGGGGAGCTTCTCCGGGGGGGAAAGGGGGGTGGGGGATGCGAGGCGGGGAAAGTGCCTCCTTGGGGGGGAAGTAGGTGGTGCGAGGCGGGGAAAGTGCCTCCTCGGGGGGGAAGTAGGTGGTGCCAGGCGGGGAAAGTGCCTCCTCGGGGGGGAAGTAGGTGGTGCCAGGTGGGGAAAGTGCCTCCCCGCCGGGTCCGTCAGCTCACAACTCAGCACCGCCTCCCAGCATCGTCATCCAAGGGGGGGGGGAAGGGGGGGCCATCTTGCCCAGCTGTTGCGCACTTCTTTTTCGGGGGCGCCATCTTGGTCGGAGGGAGGGGGATCTTGCCCGCACTACGCAGTTCATTTTCCAAAACTTCTCCGCGTATTCTCATCAAAATACTTCTCAGGAGACTGAAAAAAATGCTATATCCCGCTTTTCTAAAAAGCATGTAAGTAAATGAGAGAGAGGGGCTATCTCTTATCTCTGACGCATTCTTTGCATTCCTTAGCGCGGTGAATTTACAGTTCAGTCTCTTTCGCAAACTGAAGAAGATATTTACGATCGCTAGTCCTTTCTGCTTTCTATCCAAGGTGCCCCGAGCCTGCGGTCAGTCTTTTTTACTAGCTTAAGAAGATTTTTTTTTTTTTTTTTTTTTTAACAACCGCTATTCTGGGACTCTGCTCCACTCTCCAAGGTGCCGCGAGCTCCCTGACTGTCTCATTTTTATCTGTCGCCATTTCTCCCATTCGAACAAGAGGGGGGGGGAAGAATCCCTGCTTCTAGCCCGGGATTCCGGCTTATGAAAAGAGGGAATCCTTGTTTCTCGCCCAGGATCCCAGCTTATGAAAAAGCTTCCCAGAGATGCCTCGCTTCTCTTAGAGAAAATTAATGAGGGCTCCACGCAGTAATTCCTGCCATTATACATGCCTGCTTCCATTATACATGCCGGCCGGCAAAATATTCGCACTCGGCTAACTTCAGTTCAGCCTCACCTGAAACGATAAGGACGGCGAACTCCGTGGTCTCTGCCACAAATGCCTTCAACATTTCGTCTATACGGCCATGGGGGGGTCCACTCAACGCATCGCACAGCGTTCCGTTTCTTGTGGCAATAAATCGACCTTCACTCAATGTGTCGCTCAGCGTTTCATTTCTTGTGAAGATCCAGGGTAATCAGTGACGTTCAGGCGCCAACTGTAGGGTATAGGTAGCCTGTGCCGAGAGTCTAAACCACGTGTTCTCATAGAGATAGGGTGATTGCTCTGTCTTTATTTGGTACAGGTTCCTTTTATACACCTTGCCACACAACATGTGATGCGTGCCAGCAACTAATTGGTTAAGACCCCACCCACGTGATACAGTCAGTAAGGTTCACACACAGCATAAAAGTCTAGCTCCCCATTAGTGATTAAAAGTCACCCAGCTCCTTAGTGACTAAAAGTCACCCATGCCTCAGCCTCTCACAGCATGTTTCTCTACAATTGTGCACACCTCACATGCCGTGACCATAGCTCTGGAACAAAAGGGAGGACACTGGCTCTCACCTTCGAGGTTTTTAAAATACCAACCAATCTATTGTTAACTGGAAGCTGTACATGCCATGACCACTAAAGAACACGTGATAGAAACTAAGTCTTTGCCTAAAGGCGCCTCAGAGCAACGAGCAGAAATAATTGCCCTGATAAGAGCATTGGAACTTGGAAAGGAACAGCAAATCAACATATGGACAGACTCTAAATATGCTTTCGGGGTAGTTCACCCTCATGGGGCAATTTGGAAGGAACAAGGACTTTTAACCACCCTAGGGAAACACATAAAACATGCAGATATGATCCTGCGACTTTTGGAAGCAGTGCTATTACCCACAGCGGTGGCAATTATGCATTGCAAGGGACATCAAAAAGGTAACACTGACAGGGAAGCAAGAAACAAATTAGCTGATTAAGAAGCAAAACGGGCAGCGGAACAAGGTGAGGTATTAAGTTTGATCCCTGAAGTCTTTGCCAATACCAGAATCAACAGACTATGATGAAAAAGATCAAAAACTAATCAAATATCTAAGGGCCAAAATTACACCCTCTGGTTGGGCTGAACTAGAGGAAGGAAGAGTGGTAGTTCCTTTCAAAATGTTATGGAAATTGGTAAAAATAGAACACGGAAAAACCCATTGGGGAAGGGATGCCCTTTATACTTTACTTTCAAGATAGTAGCAAGCAGTATGTTCCATACTGTGAAAACAGTAGTGGAAAGATGTGAAGTATGCTTGAAAAATAATCCTAAAGTAGAAAATTGGGTGCGATTTGGAGCAATTGAAAAGGGAAATGGCTCCGGGCCAGACATGGCAAATAGATTTTTGGAACTTCCTAGAAAACGGGGGTACCCCCTATTGGTCTTAACTGATACCTTTTCTGGATGGCCAGAAGCATTTCCTTGCAGGACTAACAAGGAACGGGAAGTCACAAAAATACTGCTGAATGTGATCATCCCAAGGTTTGGAGTGCCTGAAGTAATATCTTCGGATAGAGGGTTGCTGGCCCTTTAACAGCCGAAGCTGCAGGTGGCTTTGGCTTTGAGCAATTAATTCCTGACTTTGAGTGAAAAAATAGAATAGAATAAGATTTGTGAGAAAGAATGCAAGAAACAAGATAAGAAAGTTCTTATATAATTAGTCAGAAGTAAAAATAATGCCTCACTAACAGGTGGATTTATCCAATCAAGTATTGTAACCAGGCGTGTGAACAGCAGCTTTTAGCCAATGAAGAGTTGTTTGTGTGTGTGTGTGTGTGTGTGTGTGTGTTAGCAGCTTAAGAGTATATAAGTGATCGTGTAACCAATAATAAAGGTCTCCAGTAGAATTGACATTGAATCGTGTGTGGAGTCCATGGGTGAATCCCTCTTGCAAGTGGTGACCCTGACGTGATCCGCCAGGAGAATTGACGGTGAGGGGGTGACCGCCCAAGGAGAGGAGGCCCCAACTGGAGGACAGTGCCGGCTGGTCCAGAGCTGGGTCACAGGGGGTGGCACTGTGAAATAAAGCTGTATCGTTGGGACAGACACCTGGGAGGTCAGGTGAGCAGCCAGGGGCGAGATGGGGCAACAAGTAACTAGGGAAGAAAGAGTACTTGTTAAGCTCCTCTCGCTTATCCTTTCCAAGAAAGGAATTAATTACGATAAGACTGTGCTTCGGCAACTGTTAATTTGGTGCCGAGCCAAGGGATTCTCTGCGAACTCAGCCGCAGCCTTTCAAGTAGAAATCTGGAAGAGATAGGAAAAGTTTTATGGGATTTGATTAGCCGCAGAGAAAAAGACAAAAGAGACTTTGCAACAGCTTGGTGATTGATTTCAGACACTTTAAAAGCCGAAAGAGAGGTGGTGAAAGGCGCATTTACACCTCGGAGTGGCCCGGGCCCCCCCACCGCTGGGCTCCCCCCCTGCCGGGCTCCCTCCTGCGCTCCACGAACTGCGCAACACTCCAGCCCGGCCCAACCGCCCCCCTCCGCGCCGCGCACTCACGCTCCCCCAGCGCCGCTGCCCGAAAAAATGGAGCCGATCTGACCGAGGCGGGGAAATCTCGGAAATTCCTTGATCCCAGGGTTGCAAAGACTCTTCCCATGTTCCAGTCTATTCTGCACTCCCTCCATCCATGCCACCGACCCCTGAGTTTCCACAGCCGCCGCTGCACTCTAATCCTGAGAATCATCCAGAGTGGGCACAACAACTCATTCGTAAACTTGAAGAGTCAGAACAGCAGCAGGAAACTCCTTACAGCAGACAGTGAGCCGATTTGAATCGCAAATCCCAAAGAAACAACCAGGGGTATGGGGAATGATGATGATGGGCATCCGGCCATGAGATGGCAAGGAGTGATAAAAACGCTTTGCTTGAGGGGTGTCTTGCTCACACCTACTGCACATCCAGTGATTATGGGGGTACAGGGAATGATGGAAGAAGGAAACCTAATTATTGGTCTCTGTTCCCTTGGGAAACAGAAAGAGGCCAGAAAATCAGTAAGAGATTATGGGCTGCAGTCTCCCTATAGGCAGGCATTTGTTGATAATATCTTTTCTACTAGTTTTTTAACTCCAGCTGACTGTCGTACTATGATGCAAATGCTTTTAACACCGATGCAGGCATTTGGCAGACATTGTTATGGAGAACGTGGTGGCGGCTGGATGTGTCAGTAGCGGTCATGCAGTGCGAATGGCAGGAGCCATGGCAACAACACCACGAAGGCGGGCGGGGGAGCAGAGGCCTGGCCCACTCCGCCGCGCTGGGGCTGGCTGAGGCGAAGGGGGGCTTTCCCTCACCCCTTCCCCACGGCTTCAACCACCGTAGGCAGCGGCTGGAGAGCGGCCGCTCCTCTGCTGCCCGCAGCCCAGGTTTTATCAAGAGACAGTACATCTAAGAAACTCAGCTCCACTTATTGATTTTACTTCATCATGGGAACCTCCGCACCTCCCTCAAATGAGCTCAACCTCCACTCCAGGCCCTCTAAAATTTTGGAAAAAGATTAAAGAACAGGCAGCTGCTGCAGAGGACTCACGCAGCAGGAACGCTGTGTGGGATAGCTGCATCCTATACATCTGTTTGTAAAAAAAAGAGAGAGACAACCCAGTACCGTGCATTATGATTTAAGTTGCACTGCTTGGTGTGGACCTGTGGCAAATGGTTAATGGTTTATAGTTTGTATTGCATGAGAATCTGACTATTGTATGATTGGCATATTTTGTGGTGTGAGTGAGTGAGTGAGAGGATTGAAGGGCCCTTCACGTTTGTGTGACTGAGTGTCTGTGTTGCTTCAGTTAAGGCAGCCCAACTGCAAGGCGGGTGCAGAGTTCTAATATACAGTTCTGTTCTCCCATGAGGGAAACAGTCGGAGATGAATGAAGCAAGAGGTTATAGTTCAATGTTGTAAACATAATTTTTCTTTGTGGTTGTTTAATGTGTAAACGGGAACTAAATGGGAGCTAAACAGGAATTTAAGACTCATAGATGTTAGGGAGGCCCTTGGAGACACCCGCTGGGGATCAATCAGTACCAATGGACTTTTGTGTCTTTTTAAATTTCTCTACAAGTCCATGGAACACTTCTATTCCAAAGAAAAGTGGAAAATGGCGGTAACTCCGTGACCTCTGAAAGATTAATGAAGTCATGGAGGACATGGGTACCCTTCAACCTGTTTTGTCATCCCCAAATATGATACCTCAGGGGTGGGATGTTTTAATCATTGACTTAAAAGATTGTTTTTTCACCATACCATTGCATGAGGAAGACTTTGAAAAAGGTGCTTCCGGAAAACTGGAAGGGGGTCTGCACTCTCGGTGCTGTGGTACCCAATCTAACCATAACAGAAAAGAAAATGAGAAAAAAGAACAAGGAGGGTGTCCAATGCAGTAGCAGAAAGACCTACTCTGTTTCATAGTTTTGTGAGATGGTTCCTTCCCTGGTTGGGAGTTAGCGAATGGCATCCTTGTCTCTAAATTGGAAACATGTGGGTTTGATGGATGGACCAATTGGTGGATAAGGAACTGGCTGGATGGTCGCACTCAAAGAGTTGTGGTCAACAGCTCAATGTCTGAGTGGAAACCGGTGACGAGTGGTGTCCCTCAAGGGTCGGTATTGGGACCGTTGCTCTTCAACATCTTTGTTGGAGACATGGACAGTGGGATTGAGTGCACCCTCAGCGAGTTTTCTGACTATACCAAGCTGAGTGGTGCGGTTGACACGCTGGAGGGATGGGATGCCATCCAGAGGGACCTGGACAGGCTTGAGAGGTGGGCCTGTGCTAACCTCATGAAGTTCAACAAGGCCAAATGCAATGCCCTGCACCTGGGTCGGAGCAACCCCAAGCACAAATACAGGCTGGGCGATGAGTGGCTTGAGGCCAGCTCTGAAGAGAAGGACTTGGGAGTGGTGGTAGATGAGAAGCTCAACATGAGCCGGCAATGTGCACTTGCAGCCCAGAAGGCCAACCGTATCCTGGGCTTCATCAAGAGAAGCGTGGCCAGCAGGTTGAGGGAGGTGATTCTTCCCCTCTGCTCCGCTCTCGTAAGGCCCCACCTGGAGTACTGTGTCCAGTTCTGGAGCCCTCAACACAAGAAAGACATGGACCTGTTAGAACGAGTCCAGAAGAGGGCCTTGAGGATGATCCAAGGGCTGGAGCACCTCTCCTATGAGGATAGGCTGAGAGAGCTGGGGCTGTTCAGCCTGGAGAAGAGAAGGCTCTGGGGAGATATTATAGCGGCCTTCCAGTACCTGAAGGGGGCCTACAAGAAAGCTGGGGAAGGACTTTTGACAAGGGCAGTTAGTGATAGAACAAGGGGAAATGGATTTAAGCTCAAAGAGGGAAGGTTTAGATGGGATAACAGGAAGAAATTCTTTACTGTGAGGGTGGTGAGACACTGGAACAGGTTGCCCAAGGAAGTTGTGGATGCCCCCTCCCTGGAAGTGTTTAAGGCCAGGTTGGATGAGGCTTTGAGCAACGTGGTCAGGTGGAAGGTGTCTCTGCTCATGGCAGGGGGGTTGGAATTAGATGATCTTTAAGGTCCCTTCCAACCCAAACCATTCTATGATTCTATGATTCTATGACTTAGAAAAGACCATTGTAAACATTTCAGCAGTAATAGAAAATATGGAGAATAGAACTATAGATGCTATCCAGGCACTGCAAATTGAAGTGTCAAGTTTGTCAAAGGTAGTGACCCAAAACAGAATGGTCCTTGATTTATTATTAGCCTCACAAGGAGGAGTGTGTGCAACTATAAATACTAACTGTTGTGTCTGTATAGACCAAGGTGGCAAAATCTCAACAGATCTAAAGGAAATTTGGGAATAGACTAAAATTTTGCATGAGGTAGCCAAGGATGACACCTCATGGGGATTTGGAGAGATGTGGAACAAAATAACTTCATGGCTACCTAGCTTATCTTGGCTATAAATTTTTTTTTTTTTTGTCCTCTTAGCTTTAGGAATATGCATTTTAGTGGGTTTAGCCTTTCAAATCTGTAGTTGTTGTAATAGATTATGATTGTAAAAGAATTTACAAGTTGAAAGAAAAGGGGGAAATGAAAGAGTAAACCCTGAGAAATTAGAAACGAAAAGATTTATAGTTCCCTTAGTTGCTTAGATATCACCCAGCAGTTGTAACAATCTTTGAATAAAATTGCTGATAACCATGGAGTGAGCATTTATCACGTCTCTGTTTGATATTTACATATGCTAACAACCTTTGAATGAAATTCCTCACAAATTGCTAATAACCTTAGGACCTTTTGCAAATGTGATCAGAAGGGCTTAAGCCTGAGGAAGGACCAAACATTCCTCAAGGAATGTTGCCCCAAGCATGTAGAAGAGATCAGAATCAGAGGAGTCCAATCAGGGGATACAATGAAGACCACTGACTCATTTTACTGTGCAAGCATGAAGGACATTTACATTTGCTAAATGGTTACGGGAAATGTTTTGAATATGTAGATAATTTCTCGGAAGTTCAATGAATAGACATGTATTAGATCAATATAATGTGTGCTGGAACAAAGACAGACACCCACACCTTGGGGGAGCGATCTCCGTGTGTGTCCAGCACTGCAATAAAGAATAGCTGCTTTCTAAAACTGCAAAACGAGTCTTAGAGAGTTTCTGACCGGTTTTCTCAGTATCAAATCCTCTCACTCAGAAAAAGCTTATAGAGTATTTTAATAGTTGGTGGCCGATGTATATCCTTGAGTGTCAGGAAAAGTGGCCAAAGAGTAGAACTTTACGATATATATCTTAATTACATATATATATATTGCAATTAATGTTATTTTTCAGGTGGGAGGGTAAATTGGATGAAGTACCTTATTTTTTTACTTTAAGAAACCATTTGGAATGGCTAAAACAGTGTGGGATAACTCAGCAAGATTCTGTGGTATTAGCTTTGGAAAAACAAGGATGGAATAAGAATTTGAGAAGATGCTGTTCTGCTTGCAGCATTGGGAAAAGGTGTTTAAAGTGTGAACAGGAAGAAGTTTCCCCATCTGTGTGAGACTGGGGCAAGACCAGTGTGCTATATGTAAGGAACATGGGCACTGGAAGAGGGAATGCCCCCAGGTGGGAGAACAAGGACTTAACCAAATGGCTTTAGAAGAAGCCTGAACCGGATGGGGGAGATTTCCCCAGCAGGACTCCTGGTTACTTTAATGCTGGGGAATCAAGATGTAGATTTTCTCATTGACACAGGAGTGACATATTCAGTATTAAATACCTGCCCAATGAAACTTAACAAAGAAACGGTGAAAGTTGTTGGTGCCACAGGAACAGCTGAAAAACAACCTTTTTTACAACCATTGAAATTCAAAGTAGGAAAACAATGGGGAGTGCATCAATTCTTGTACATGCCTGAGTGAGTGCCCTATTCCCCTATTGGGAAGGGATCTATTGAGGAAATTAGAAGCCAAAATAACATTCAAAGATGGAGACATACAATTGCTAGTACCTGAATCAAGGGCCATAGAGGAGAAAATTTTTTTGTTACAGGACATCCCGAAAGAGAATGAGATTCCCCAAGAAGTAGAGGACACCATCATACCCTTGGTTTGGGCTGGTGAGGTACCAGGTTGGTCCAAAGCAGAGGAACCAGTGCAGGTAACGCTCAAAGAAAGAGCAATTCTGGTAAGGCAAAAACATTACCCCATAAAACTGGAAGCAAGAAAAAGAATTAGAGAAAGTAATTGTAAATTTTATGCAATATGGATTATTAGTAGAATGTGAATCTGAGTACAATACTCCAATCCTACCTGTAAAGAAACCAGGAAGTGGAGAGTACAGGTTGGTACAAGGTTCAAAGGCTATAAATTCAATAGTGCAAGATATACATTTTAAAAGCAAAGCACAGATGGTTTACAGTACTAGATCTTAAGGGTGCCTTCTTTTGCATACCTCTAGAGAAAAATAGTCAGGCATTATTAGCCTTTGAGTGGGAAAATCCTACAACAGGACAGAAGATACAGCTCACATGGACAGTGTTGCCACAAGGGTTCAAAAATAGCCCAACTATATTTGGAAAACAATTAGCTAAAGAGCTAGAAATTTGGAGAAAAAGCAATCCTGAAGGACTGATACTCCAATATGTGGATGACACACTACTGGCAGCAGAAACATGATCAGAATGCCTAAAAATGACTATCAGCCTATTGAACTTTTTGGGCCAAGGAGGTTAATAAGTGTCCAAAAGGAAGGCCCAAATTGGAAAACAAATGTTAATTTGAGATCTTACCGGGATGTTGCAGATCGGGAACTGAACGGAAGGAAGCAATCTGCCAGAAATGGAACCCAGGAATGCCAGAGAACTGAGAACTTTCCTTGGAATGGCTGGTTGGTGTCAACTGTGGATTCCCAGCTATGGACTTATGGCAAGACCTCTCTAAGACACCTTGACAGAATCAGAGGGAGGCCCACTCCAGTGGACCCCACAGTGTCCAACAACCTTTCAAAACCTCAAGAAGTCATTAATGTCAGCACTGGCATTGGGCTGCCAGACCTATCAAAACCATCTGAACTATTTGTGCACGAAAGACAGCATCTGGCACTGGGGTGCTGACCCAAAGTCTGTGGAAATGGAAAAGACCTGTGGGACATTTTTCCAACCAATTGGACAATGTGAGTAAAGGATGGCCAGTATGCCTACGAGCTGTGGCCGCAACAGCTCTCTTGATACAAGAGGCCCAAAATCTCACGATGGGACGGCAAATGACTGTTTATGATGTTCCTCATATGGTCACATCAGTACTGAAGAAAAAGGGGAGACATTGGTTATCCCCTAGCAGAATGCTCAAGTACCAGGAACAGGATGATGTGAGATTTAAGACAACCACTGTGATAAATCCTGCTATTTTCCTCCAGTCCAAAACTGAGGACCAAGAATCCTTAGAGCCTGACTGCAAACCACAGAACAGGTGTATGCCAGTCGCACTGGCACTTCCACTGGCACTTAGAGTTAGAATACAACCATGGTCTAATAAAAGGATTAGTTTTTATGAGATTGTATATGGAAAACCCTACCAAGTGCCTGTGTTTTCCAGGGGATATGTCTACAAAAGGAGAAAATTATCTAAAGACATATTTGATCTCTTTAGGAATAGTCATTGCTGAATCCCGGAGACATATCATCCTGACTGAACCCCTTTCTTTAGACACTCCTGCTCACTCTATCCAACCTGGAGACTTTGTATATATAAAAACTCGGGGCTCAGAACATTTACAAGAAAAATGGAAAGGACCTCTACAAGTTCTCCTAACCCCATACACTGCTGTTAAAGCGCAAGTATTAGAACCTTCGATTCATTACACTAGAATAAAGAAAGCACCACCAGAAGTACGGAAATCTAAAAACACTGGACCGTTAAAGTTAAGGATTTTAAAGGATATGTAAAAGATTCTCTAAAACAAAGATTATAGACTCTCTTAAAGGGGGGGAATGTTATGGTAGAAGTTTAAAATTTAGATTTAAAAAAGAATTAAATCATATGTAAAACTGATAATCAAGAGAAAATTGTTAAAGCTGCTAAATAATCTCTGTAAAGTCCCAAGCCTGTTTTATTTATTAACTCAGTATTAGAGTTAAGAACAATGCATCTTTGTTTATAGTGTTTTAGAGATTGAGATTTATTACCTTAATGTTTATAGAAGCTTTAAGAATCTTTGTTTTACTGTTCACTGTAATGTGACAGGGAATATGCTGAGACAAGTCCTTGAGACAAGGTCATTAGAGGGTCTTTCTTTTGGGTTGGTGGTCAGTGGTGGTCGCAAAAGCAACCCTCCCACTCATTTCAAGGCTTAATGAGCATGCGCACAATAAAGAATGCCGGCTTCTTCAGAGTACATCGGTGTTAAGAAGTTCATTCCCGATTTCAGTGACAAGCTGCCTAGTTTTCTTCCAAAAAGTTTCACTTCAGAAGAGCTTGTTACCTCAGCATCAACTCTCCATCATGGTTTATCCCAGACTGTGCTGGTATGCATATAACATTGCTATCCATTTGCACAACAGAAATGGTTGACTGGATGGACTTTCAAACTTTTAAAATATTTCCTCCCATAGAAGTAATTTACTTAAATGCTGCGGTGTGTCTTGTTTTTCCTAACTGTGGTGGTTTAACCATAGAGGCTCACTCACCACCCCCCACCCTCTAGTGGCATGGGGAGGAGAAAATATAAGCAAACGGGGCTCACGGGTTGAGACACAAGCAGTTTACTAGAATGGTAAGGAAGAGGGAAACAACAGCAAACAACAACAATACTAATGAAAGAATATACAATACAAGTGACACATGGAACCAAACGGTCCACCACCCGACTCCCAACCTCCTCCCGAACCATGGTACCCCCCTTCCAGGAACTTCCCCTGTTTAAATACTGAGCATGACATCACATGGTATGGAATATCTGCTTTGGCCTGTTTGGGTCAACTGCCCTAGCTGCTCCCCTCCCAATTCCCCGAGAACAATTAACTATCCTAACCAAACCCAGGATATTAGCCACCCCTTATTTTATACCATCTACATCATGCCCAGATCCTACACTTCCCAATCAATTCCTACCACTGTCTTGTCTTGTTGTAGAGCTATATCTATCTATATCTATATCTATATCTATATCTATATCTATATCTATATCTATATCTATATCTATATCTATATCTATATCTATATCTATATCTATATCTATATCTATATCTATATCTATACATACATAAACACACAGATATAATTCCCTTAGTCTATGGGCCATCACTCTATAATGTCCCCTGAGTTCATTTAACCCATGACTTTGGGCTCCATCTGTCATAACAGTCTCTCAGGGTGAGAAAAAATCCCAACAAACCTGGTGTGTGGTGTTGGATTGCTGCATGCTGTATCCAGAGCTTGTGGCTGGTGTATCTTGGAGAGCTGACTGGAGATGATGTGCTGGTGTATCAGGTATGGCCCCTGCTCACGGTCTGTAGGTCAAAGATGTCAATTTCAAGGACATCTTTGGGTGCTGATTGCTGGAGCCATCTCTGGTTTCATCACTGCTGCACCTTGCTCGGTTTTCACCAAAGTCCATTATTCATCCATTTTGGGGCAATTCATACTGTAATCCCTTCGACATGGCATAGAGCAACCACAGTAGTAATGACACACAATATATATATACAGTTCAAATTATTGACTATTCTCACCCAGAGTCAAATCCCTTTGAGGTACACATCAGACTTCCCCATCCTTCTGCATTTCCCGCCAAGTGTACCCAGGTCCTTGGACAAAAGCAATCCCACTAATAGGTTTGCCTTTGCCTGTGGCAGGACTAACCCAGACCATCTTCCCTAACATGTTCTTCATGTGAACTACAGGGACTTTGTCTCCTTCTACAGTACGTGGAAGTTTTGATTGGGAGGGATCAGATCGATTGGTGGATCCCCTAGTGTTAATCAGCCAGGTAGCCTCTGCTAAATGTGTATCCCAGTGTTTGAATGTCCCACCACCCATTGCTCTTAGTGTAGTTTTCAGCAGTCCATTGCATCATTTACGCTTATGTTGCCAATTCAAGTCTACTTGAGACACTCTGTTCTTAGCAGCCTGGTCCACTTGTTGGTTGTTTTGATGTTCTTCAGTGGCTCGAATTTTGGGCACATGAGCATCTACCCGACGTATCTTCACAACCAGTCTCTCTAGTCGAGCAGCAATGTCTTGCCATAATTCAGCAGCCCAGATGGGTTTGCCTCTGCTGCCAGTTGCTCTGTTTCCATTGCTGTAACCACCCCCACAGGGCATTTGCCACCATCCATGAGTCCGTATAGAGGTAGAGCACTGGCCATTTTACTCTCACTCAGCAATGTCCAAGGCCAGCTGGATGACTTTTACCTCTGCAAACTGGCTCAATTCACCTTTTCCTTCAGCAGCCTCTGACTTGTCAGGTGAGACTCCACACAGCAGCTTTCTACCTTCGATGTTTTCCTATAATACGAAAAGACTCATCAGTAAACAGAGCATACTGTTTCTCATTATCTGATAGTTCATTATAAGATGGAGCCTCTTCAGCACGTGTCACCTCTTCCTCTGGTGACATTCCATAATTTTTGCCTTCTGGCCAGTTGGTGATCGCTTCCAGAATTCCTGGGCGACTGGGGCTTCCAATCCGAGCCCGTTGTGTGATCAGTGCGACCCACTTACTCCATGTGGCATCAGTTGCATGGTGTGTAGAGGGAACGCTCCCTTTGAACATCCAGCCCAGCATGGGCAATCGGGGTGCCAGGAGGAGCTGTGCCTCAGTACCGATCACTTCTGAAGCAGCTCAAACTCTCTCATACGCTGCCAATATCTCTTTTTCAGTTGGAGTATATTGGGCCTTGGATCCTTTGTATCCATGACTCCAAAACCCCAGGGGTCGACCTGGACTCTCCCCTGGTGCTTTCTTCTAGAGGCTCCAGGTAGGGCCATTCTCCCCAGCTGTGATGTAGAGCATGTTTTTAATGTCTTGTCCTGTCCTCACTGGTCCAAGAGCTACTGCATGGACTATCTCCTGTTTGATTAGTTCAAAGGCTTGTCGTTGCTCAGGACCCCATGTGAAATCATTCTTCTTTTGAGTCACCTGGTAGAGAGGGCTCACGATCTCACTGTAATTTGGAATGTGCATCCTCCAGAAACCCACAACGCCTAAGAAG
The DNA here is from genome assembly GCA_907165065.1 of Caprimulgus europaeus. The sequence continues at coordinate 16,266,702 of OU015537.1, forward strand.
GCTTGTGCTTCCTTTTTGTTAGTTGGTGGAGACATAGCTGTTATTTTATTGATCACATCCATTGGGATCTGAAGACGTCCATCTTTCCATTTTATTCCTAAAAACTGGATTTCCCGTGCAGGTCCCTTGACCTTGCTTTGTTTTATGGCAAAGCCAGATCTCAGGAGGATTTGGATTATCTCCTTCCCTTTCTCAAAAACATCTTATGCTGTATCACCCCACATAATGATGACATCAATGTATTGCAGGTATTCTGGAGTTCCACCCTGTTCCAGGGCAGTCTGGATCAGTCCATGGCAAATGGTGGGGCTGTGTTTCCACCCCTGGGGCAGTCAATTCCAGGTGTACTGGACACCCCTTCAGGTGAAAGCAAACTGTGGCCTTCACTCTGGTGCCAAAGGAATGGAGAAAAACGCATTAGCAATGTCTATAGTGGCGTACCACTTGGCTGCCTGTGGTGGGTTGACCTTGCCTGAATGCCAGGTGCCCACCAAGCCGCTCTATCACTACCCTCCTCAGAAGGATGGGGAGGGGAGAAAATAAGATGGAACAAAAAAAAGAAACCCAAACTCATGGATTGAGACAAAAGGCAGTTTAATAGAAGCAAAGCAAAGCTGTGCACACAGGAGTAAAAGAACAAAATATTTATTCTCTACTTCCCATTAGCAGGCGATGTTTGGCCACTTCCCAAGAAGCAGGGTTTTCATACGCGTTGCAGTTCCCGGAGGACAAACGTAAATAACGAATGCCTGCCCCTACGCCCTCTGTTCCCCCTGCTTTTATTCCTGAGCAGATGTCATATGGTATGGAATATCTCTTTGATCAGTTTGGGTCAGCTGTCCTGGCTATGTCCCCTCCCAAGGATGAAAAAGGAAAAGGTTGGAGAGACAGCCTTCATGTTGTGGAGCTCTGCTCAGCAGTAACCAAAACACTGGTGTGTTATCAACACGTTTCTAGCTACCAATACAAAACACACCACTCTGAGGGCTACTATGGGGAAAATTAACTCCATCCCAGCCAGACTCAATATGATGTCTTTGACTCCAGTTCATATTGGAGCTCTCACATGTCTGGCACGGCAGCGCTCAGTGGTGGTGTCACTTCATTCAAGCCACAATAGTCCACTGTCAGTCTCCACTCCCCATTTGACTTCCGCACAGGCCATATGGGGCTGTTAAAGGGAGAGCGAGTCCTGCTGATCACCCCTTGGCTCTCCAGCTGATGAATGAGTTTATGGATAGGAATTATGGATTCTTGGTTGTGGCCATATTGCCGCTGGTGCACTGTTGTGGTAGCGATGGGAACCTGCTGTTCTTCGACCCTTAGCAATCCCACAGCAGAAGGGTCCTCTGAGAGACCAGGCAGAGCAGACAACTGTTTGATTTCCTCTGTCTCCAAGGCAGATATGCCAAAAGCCCACCAGTACCCTTTTGGGTCCTTGAAATACCCTCTCCTGAGGAAATCTATGCCAAGGATGCACGGAACACCTGGGTGGGTCACAGTGGGGTGTTTTTGCCAGTCATTCCCAGTCAGGTTTATTTCAGCCTCCAACACAGTCAGTTGTTGTGACTCCACTGTCACTCCAGAAATAGAGATGGATTCTGCTCCTTTAAAGTTCAATGGCATCAGGGTGCACTGGGCACCAGCATCCACTAAAGGTTTGTACTGCTGGGGGTCAGATGCGCCAAGCCAATGAATCCACACAGTCCAGTAAACTCCAGTTTAACTCCAGTTATCCCTTTCCTGCCCCTTGCTGGAGGCAGGGCCCCACTAATGCTGGTAATCATATTCATCACTCACTTCTGCTGAAATACGATCAAAAGGATTAGGAGCAAGGAAAGGATTAAGAGTAGCATGAGGCCTCCTATTCTGTCTGGGGAATTGTCCACTGGAGACTGGAGCAGCATTTTTCCTAGAAGGACCAGAAAAATCCCTATTTGTACTTGTTTTTTCTTTGCAGCTTGTGTACTCGTGCCTGCAGGACTGAGGTAGGTTTCCCATCCCTCTTTCTCCATGGTCACTCAAGTAAAACCACAGTGTGCCCCGTGGTGTATACCGTCTCTCTTGAGCAGGGAAACGCTTGCTCCTAACAGCTGAGACATAGGTCTGCACAGGTGGAGGGCAGAGCCTGTCCTCGAATTGCTGTAACTCTTTGAACAGTTTCTCCATGTGTTTCTCCAAGACTTCTGGTAGTTTTTCCATGGCTGAGACCTGCAGCAGATGAAATGACCAACACCGAGATGTGTTCAGGCATCAGGCATCAGCACTTTATTGAAGCTTTGCACTGCTTATATGTCCTTTTTTCCTCCAGCACGCCCCAAGAACGCGGCACTCTTTCACTTTTGATTTGTTACCCCTTATCACACACGCGCCTAAACAATTGACATGATTGGATAATTCCACCTGTTCACAAGCCATTCTTTTACTTCTGATTGGTTACTGATACAGCACACAACCATCCCTTATCTTGTCTTATACACATTCTTTCTTTTTTTTCCCACTTTGTTTTAATTTTCACTCAAGGTCAGGAATTAATTGTTCAAGGCTAAAGCCACCTGCAGCTTCGGCTCTTAAAGCACCAAGAATTCCCCCTTTTTGTTTTTGTACCACAAAGGCATTGTCCACCATCTTCTGCAGGGCTCTTTGCAGACACGATAGCAAACAAGGCACTAATAGGAGGATCACCAAAATTATGAATAACATCTTTAATCCTGACTTTAATAGTGAAGGGACCCATCCTTGTATTCCCCAACTCCAAAACCACTCGCTTAACCAATCATCACTATTTACCCTCAACTGTTTGACATTTTCCTTTAACCTTTTAATGGCCAGATGAATTGATACTGAATGGTCTGATAAATTCATACAGCACATGCCTTCAAATTCCTCACAACCATGTCCTTGAGCTAAAAGCAAAAAATCAATAGCAGCTCGATTTTGCAAAGTGGCATGTCGAATAGAGTTGATATCTGTCAACAAGCCTGATAGTGCCAAAGATGTAAGATCAGATTGTTTTGAAAGCCAACATCCTAATTTGCGTAGGTTGGTTAATGCGCTCGCTACTGCTACTCCAGAGGCTAGAATAGAGGCTGCAGCTATTTCCCCAGGATGTCAAAACTCTGCATTGGAATCACAATAATGCTCAAATGAGTGAGCGCTATGCTTGCTTCTTATCCGATTTTTGAACTTTCCCAAAATCATGGTAATATTAGGTGTCAACAGAGTTAAATGGCCCAAACTGCAGGGACCTCCATGAATACATGATAGTATTCCTGCCCATGCTCTGTCTCCACAAATAAGGAAAACACCTGGTGGTAGCTTTACTGGATTATGAGTAGATTTAAAAATATTTGGTGGAGTGTAACTACACCAAGCTGTTTTATTTCTAAAAGAGGAAACAGTGGCATTTACATTCTGGGCAGTGACTCTTGTGTTGCTTGTAGAGAAATTAAAAAAGACAAACAGCCAACAGCAGTTACCAAGTGGACAGGCACTTGTGCACTCTCCACACTGAGGGGCTAAGTTATTACTTTGTTTTACATCTCCTCCCATACGATAGTGATGACTTTGTATTTATCTCTGATTCTTTAAACTTTCTAAATTCCAGTTTAGTTCCCCCCTACACATTTAACAGCCACAAAGACAAATTACATTTATAACATTGAACTATAACCTCTTGCTTCGCTCATCTCTGTTTCCCTCTCGGGAGAACAGAACCGTGGGTTAGAACTCTGCACCCGCTTTGCAGTCGGGCTGCTTCCCACTCAAACAACACAGACACTCAGTCACACAAAAGGGCCTGTTACTTCTCTCACTCACACCACAAAATATGCCAATTAAACAATAGTCAGACTCTCGTGTAGCATAAATCATAAACCGTTAACCATTTGCCACAGGTCCACACCAAGCAGTGTAACTTAAACCATAATGCATGGTACTGGGTTGTGGGGTGGGGTTTTTTATTTTTTTGGTTTTGTTTTTTTTCAACAGATGTGTAAGATGCTAGTTGTCCCACACAGTGCTCCTGCTGCGTGAGTCCTCTTTAGCAGCTGCCTGTTCTTTAATCTTTTTCCAGAATTTTAGAGGGTCCAGAGTGGAGATTGAGCTCATTTGAGGGAGGTGCGGGGGGTCCCATGACAAAGTAAAATCAATAAGTGGAGCTGAGTCTCCTAGATCTTTTGACTCTTCCTTTTGAGCAGTTAAATCCTGGGGAGGCACAGAGGGTCTTGTGGAGGCCTCACCTTTGACTGCAGCAATAGCAGAGGCAGCGGTAGTTTGATCTGCTCATAATTGGTGTAAAGAATCTTGATCTGCTTGTAACTGGTGTAAAGAATCAGTAATTAACCGCCATGTAGTTAACAGGGGCGTTGCAAGGGGATCACCCAGAGTTGCGGCATCAATAAGGAGCTTTCCCGCCTCTTCCCAAGCAGCCACTTGGAAAGCAGAATCAGCATCTGAGGGTGCGCTGTTATTTCTGCACCATATCAGTAGCTTTTGAACTGCTGTCTCATCATATTTAATTCCTCTCGTCTTCAAAATGAGTATTAAAATAATCAATATAGATTTTTCCTCCTCTGACATTTGTGGATCCATAACTGGGCGGGAGGAGGGGGTAATTTGTTCCCAGCTGCTCACATGCTTCCTGTAGATTGGGTCTAACCAGCTTTATGGTCCGCTGCCTCCCCTCGTTGATATAGCAGAGCAGCTCTGAGTTCTGATGCCTTCTCTGCAAGCTGGGCTCTGCTGCTGGCCACTCTCTGGTCCGCTGTTCTCTATTCCCACGTCGGGATCATGTCGAGGTCACGTTGGGATCATGGCGAGGTCACATCGGGGTCACTGTTTGTGGCAGATGAAATGACCAATACCGAGATGTGTTCAGGCATCAGGCATCAGCACTTTATTGAAGCTTTGCACTGCTTATATGTCCTTTTTTCCTCCAGCACGCCCCAAGCACGCGGCATTCTTTCACTTTTGATTTGTTACTCCTTATCACACACGTGCCTAAACAATTGACATGACTGGATAATTCCACCTGTTCACGAGCAATTCTTTTACTTCTGACCAGTTACTGATTACAGCACATAAACCGTCCCTTATCTTGTCTCATACACATTCTTGCTTGTTGTCCAACTTTGGGTCAGGAATTAATTGCTCAAGGCTAAAGCCACCTGCAGCTTCTGCTCTTAAAGCACCAACAGAGACGCAGGCTTGTATAGAGGCAGAGAGCCGGATAGCCATCTTATTTTCATTTAGTGCCTCCTATTTTGCTCAATATTTTGCCAGTTAACGGGGGTCCACAGAAAGGACACTGGCATCGATCAAAAGAGCAAGAGTATTTTACTGATTATCTTGAAATAATACAGAAAAGAAATAATGCAGTGAGCAATCTGAATAAGCCAAGTATATTGCAAAGCAACAACACAAGGTTAGGCAATGCATCTAATCATTACTACATAAAGTTAGCGATAGTGATTAAGAAAGATACATCACCAATCACCCTATTTAACACCATCCAGACCCGCAATCGCTGGGGTGCCATGGAGCAATGAAGGTTTGGAGAACCTCTCCCCAGCAATTGGGAAGTCCTGCGTAGTGCGTCCACCTGCAAATGAGGCCACCAAAGAGTTACTGCATGGGGGTCCAGCTTTATAGCGCTTACTTACCAAACTCAGCAAGTCAGGATAACTTGCATTTTTCTTTGTGCGGAAATATATCATCCTCCAGGTTGGAGTCCACCCAAAGTCTGGCCAGTCCTTGGGGAGGAATCCAAGGGAGTATCTCTGTCCTTGCGGTTTTAGCCACACTAAGAACTGTCTGGTCTCACCATCTGTTTCAGTCCTAACCAAGGACATTTGCTGATTACATATATTATTACTTTCGCAGATAGATGCTAAAAAGTTATTGATTGCTGTTGCACTATAAACGCTATAACAAATATGGTCTTTACAGGGTCTGTCTAGGTGTCAACAATTAACTTAGTCCTGTTTCCCAGGCCTTGGCATATCACTCAGTCCTTTGACCTATAGACAGGCCATGGCTTTTTCTATTAGCTAAACTTCAAAAGCTAAGTGCACAGGCATCGTTTTTGATTCACTGATTAATGGTGTTCCATTGGCTAGTGATATAAATTGTATTCTTTTTAAAGTGTGATTAATCAATTGCATGAAGCAAGGAACTAAACAGGGAATCTGATACAGTACCATACATAACAATTACATAGAGCAATAAGAATAATGAGAACTAACAATATAATAAAAGGATGTATCAAAAAGTTCAACACTTTGGTGGCAGATGGCAAATATCCCGTAAAAAAGTCCCACCAAGGGTAAATGGCTTGGCAAAGGAAACTTACTTACTGACCAAATAAAACTTGCAGCAACTTAGCAAAAACTAGAAATATTAATCACCCACAGGAAACTAAACAATAACTATTAAAACTTGAAATTATTTTGCAATACTAAAAACTTATAACAATACTAAGAACTAGTGATCACTTAACGATGCTAAAACTTATAACAATGCTACCCTTATGTGCCAGGGATGTAGTTAAGCTGGGAAAGAAAAAGGAAAATTGGAAAAGAGAAAAAAATAAAAAAGGAGCGAGACAGGAAAGTTTCCAGAGAATCACCACTTCTTGGTTCCAGTGAAGTTCAGTCCAGTCATTCTGGGAACCTTGGGTGGTGGGTACACGCGCACACTCCCATTGTTAGTTCACCTTTTAATAGACAAATGATCTCAAGTCTCCACTTAACTTTCTTCAGTTAGCATATGAAGCAGCAGGTGATGTAATGTTATTTTGTGTTAGAGGCAGCAGGGAGTATCTCCCTCGTTTGCATGAGAAGCAGCGGGGGTAGTAACCATCTTTTTGCACATGCAGCAGTCATTTGGTTACTTCATGGGCCCCTTGGGCTTCCTTATCAGCAAGGGAGCAAGGCCTTAGATGAAGGGAGTTGGTGGGGTGTCCTTCGAACTCATCTCCAATTATCAGCAAGGCTGCTCATCCTTTGATTAGCAAGGCTGCTCACCCATTGAGACAATTAGTCTTTTTTACAACAGAATGTTTGTGGTAAAACATTCACTTTTCTGTTTCTTACACCACTCTGTGGCTCAAACCTTCACGTTGTTGGGTCCATCTTCATGATGATGCTTTCATCAGGTCGATACATCACCCCATGGTTTAAGCAGATGTCTCAGCTTTGCAGTTGAAGTCATCTTCTAGGGTGGTGATTCTCACACAGTGAACAGAAAGAGAAGGGGTGGGGGGAAATGACACGGGCAATCATATAATGAATGATAGCTATACCAGTCATTAAAAATATGAAAGCAGCAATGAGTACTAACCCAATTTTTCTCAACCATGCTCCTCCCACCCCACGTGTCCTAAAGACCATAAAATGGGAAGTAACCAAGAATTTGGAGTCCAACCATTGAACTGGTCCTTTTGAAACAGGGATTGAAATAGTTCCACTGTCTGGTCTGCTATTTCCTTCTTTTTCCTTTTTGTTTGGGCTTCCTCTGTCAAGGTAGTAGCATTGTGGATCATGATAGATTTAACATTTCACAAACCTCATGTCTCTTTAGCAGTAGCATATCCAAGGATAGGTGATTTTGAAGTGTCATCTTCAATACCTGTTGGACTTGTAAGTTCAATTCTCCAAAGGCATATCTCATCCAATTACTCAAAAGATGCACCTGCCAAGTGATTTTTTTTTTTTAAGACAAACTAGTAACATGTTAAAGTTACAGATGGAGTAAAGATATTCTCAAACATTAGATAAACAATCTGTTTACTGGCACAGTAGAAATTAACGACAGGAGTTGGGCACAAGGAATACCTAATCCACACCTTAAACTAGCATGATACTCCAATGTCAAATAAGAATAGAATTTCCCATCTGAACATCCCCATGCCAGTCCCAAAGGAGCTGGATTAATGCTAGTTTTGCATGTATATTGATCTGTATGGTTTAAAAATGGTGACAATAGGCTTGGTGTTCAAGGGTGTTCCTTGTATGACACAAGGAGTATAGGGCACTCCACACTATTTCACAAAAAAACTATCAGTAGTGTTGCAAACAGTGTCATTGTTTTTCCATCCCTTTGTATCCCCAACATATACACGTCTTGGATTAAGATTCTGAGATTATCAATGAACCAGGTTTCAGGTGGATCTCCTGGCCCCAAGGCACAAGTGCTTGTTTTATAACAGTTGAAAAAGGGGACTTTCAGTTTCTTTGATAGGTGGATCAAATTTGAGGTTTACAAAAGGTTGCTCCAGGGTAGATATTGACCAACCACATCAAGTTTCCTCTATTTCACGCATAGACTAGGATCTTCTTTGGAAGTAAAACACACCATTCAAGGTCCTAGTGAGTGGAATAGTTTGCTTCAAAATAGTTAGGCTTCGTTAAGGGGTCAAACAAGAAACCCCAGTGATACCTGAAACAAGAGGCTTGTCCATCAACAGGCTCAAAAGTGATAACAGTGACAGGGAGTTTTCCTGAGAAATCTTTAATCAAAGGATTTGATTAATCCATTCTACAATTGAAAACATGAGTCATTGGCTTACTACAGTTAAAATACAACAATAAGACGAGGTTCTGAGGAAGGTGTCGTCTTCCACTTCTGAGGAAGAGGTTATTTCTCTTGATCAAACCTGTTAAAAGAAACAGAAAGATTCTGCCTCTTTTGAGTCAGTAGTTAGAAGGACAGGACAATCCATGTGGTATTGATTTTGTGTTATTTCCTGTGGGCATTATTAGTAGCCACCCATGAGTAAATATTTATTGGGGTCTTAAGGGTAAAAGGTACTTCCCCTACAGTTGGGAGATCTACCAGGACTGGCTGTCCAGGGTAATGAAAAGGTTTCATATTTAGGTTGTTCTCTAACAACCTGGAGAAATTAAGATTAATGACAGAAAAGCTAATACCTTGTCCTGAAGACTCAGGAATTTAAACACAAACCCCTTGGTCAGTATGATTCCAAATATGCACAAACCCTTGAATTAATTCCCATGCTAGATTTTGCTCCACACCTGTCTAATTGAGATTTGTTAAACACTAGGTAAAACAGACAAATTTCCAAACCATTTCTTTTAACTAAGACAAAGAAACATAAAACAAACCAACAAAGTTATAATACAAACAGCTAATAATTCTATAATGAAAAAACATCCATCTTCATTCTTGTTGTGATGTCTGAGGGGAAGGATCAATTAACAAGACCTGGAAAACAAAGTGGATTTTGGGCTCATTCGAGCCAGGTTAAAATGTAGGAACAATTTAACAACTGTGAATTTTAAAATTTTTACTGCTTGCTTCTCTCATTATCACATTCCAGACTGCTATTAGTTCTCCCACGTGAGCACTCCCTTCACCCTTTGCTATTATTTGCTTCCCGGAATCAACATGCAGAGCTACCGCCCAGTATTTTTTTTTTCTTTCAGATGGGGCCCAAATGAGGGAGCTTCTTTTATGTGGGAAGGAGGGGTTACCTTATCTGAGGAAACAAGTGACCCTTCCTCTATTTGAAGCATTTGGGTGCTCCCTCCTCCACTTGATCTAATGACAGTGATGCTCCAGCTGGGCACACCATTTCCTTGCTGTTTCTCGCTAGGGACTCTCATGGTGGGGGAGGGAGTGGGCTGCCAGCCAGGACAGACTTCAGGACTTTAAAGGGTCCTCGAAGGATTATTGGTTGTTGCCGCATAGTCCTTTCAGGTTTCTGCAGGGCTAAACTGACTACAAAAAGACCCTTCTCAAAAAACTTTTTTTTTTTAATTTTTTTTTTACATCAATAGCAGCCAAAATTTGGTGGGTTTGCTCCTGTATGACTGCAACCAGTTCAGCTATGTCAGGCACTGCAGCTGGTAAAGGAACAGTATTTGTACTTAAATACCGATTGGTCAATTTTTAGTTGCCACTTTTCCTTTGTTACGGACTGGCCACACCGGGAATTGTGAGGTGAATGAGTCGGGATAATTCTCCCCTGCTCTGGCAGCTCAGCAATCCCAGGATTGATCCCCTCCCGAGCCCCTAAGGGAGAGGGGACAGGGTTTAACAGTTACAGTCCTGGCACACCTGTTGCACCAGAGCTTGGCCATTATCTCATTCCTGCTTGCTGTGCTGAGTTACTTCCCTAGCCTCTTTCCAAGGATACAAGTCAGAATATGGTTCCCAATCCTCCTTCTCCCCCAGAACAACGGATCCACCCACGGGGGCCCTCCGTGAGCTGATGTTAAGTCCCTCTGAGGTTCCGGAGGGGGTGCTGAAGGCTGAGTTGTTCCTGAGATTTTTGCTTTAGAATTCTGCACTTTCTTTTTGGACTTGTGCAACCCCCTTTGTTCATATAACTTCCTGTGGTAGTTTGGGTGGATTCACCCTTTTTGCTTGCAGCTTGCAGCCAAACACAGCCTGCTCTATCACCCTCCCCATCCCCCCTCGCCCAGGGAGTAGGGGAGAGAATTGGAAAGAAGGGCAAGGAGACTCCCGGGTTGAGATAAAAACTATTTACTAATTAAAATGAAATGATAATGATAACAACAGTGATAACAGAATTATACAAATGAGTGATACACAGTGCTCACCGCCCGCTGACTGATGCCCGGCCTGTGCCAGCTGACGATCCCGGAGGAGAGACAGTCCCAAAACCGAAACCCCAGAAGAGTGAGCCCGAGCGATCCCCCAGAGAAGTACCCCCAGAAGAGAAGTGCCCTGTCTTCCGGCCAGCCCTGGTTAATATACTGGCATGATGTGATATGATATGGAATATTTAATTGGCACATCCAAATGCCAGTTCTGGGCTTTGCTATTCATTACACTTTTCCCTCCCAGTCCTAATGCAGCTGTGAAGCAGCCAAACACGGTGGCCTTGAGCTCCAGCAGCAACTCACACCACCAGCACTGTTATCAACGTTCTTCTCATAATAAGTCTGAACCGAAACACTAAAAAGAAAATTAACTCTATCTTAGCAAAACCAGGACACTTCCATAACTCAGGGATTGAAATACCATCAATTTCCGCCCAAGACACACCATCCTTTATCAAAGCCGCTGTGGTGGTGTGGTGGGTTGACCCTGGCTAGAGACCGGATGCCCACCAAAGCCCACTCTATCACTCCCCCTCCTCAAATGGGCAGGGGGAGAAAATTATAACGAAAAGCTCGTGGGTGGAGATAAGGACGGAGAGAGATCACTCACCAATTACTGGCACGGGCAAAACAGACTCGACTTGGGGGAAAAAAACAAATTTACTTTATTACAAATCAAAATCAGAGGAGAATGAGAAGTAAAACCAAATCTTAAAACACCTCCCCCATCCCTCCCTTCTTCCCGGGCTTAATCTCTTTCCCGATTTTCCACCTCCTCCCCCCAGCAGCACAGAGGGACAGGGAATGGGGTTGGGGTCAGTTCATCACACGTTATTTTTGCCGCTGCTTCCTCCTCAGGGGGAGGTCTCCTTCCCCCGCACCAGCGTGGGGTCCCTCTCACGGGAGACAGTCCTCCACCAACTGCTCCAACGTGAGTCCTTCCCATGACTGACAGCTGCTCCAGTCTGGGTCCATTCCATGGGGTGCAGTCCTTCAGGAAGGGACTGCTCCAGCGCAGGTCCCCCACGGGGTCACAAGTCCTGCCAGCAAACCTGCTCCGGCGTGGGCTCCTCTCTCCACGGGCTACAGGTCCTGACAGGAACCTGCTCCAGCGCGGGCTTCCTGCGGGGTCACAGCCTCCTTCGGCATCCACCTGCTCCAGCGTGGGGTCCTCCACGGGCTACAGGTGGTCATCTGCACCACCATGGACCTCCAGGGGCTGCAGGGGGACAGCCCGCTTCACCCTGGTCTTTCACCACAAGTTGCGGGGAATCGCTGCTCCGGCGCCTGGAGCCCATTCCCTCCCCCTCCTTCTTCACTGACCTTGGTGTCTGCGGAGTTGTTTCTCTTACATCTTCTCACTCCTCTCTCTCCAGCTGCAAAGTGTGCAGCTTTTTTTTCTCCCTTCCTTTTTTTTTTCTTAATTATGTTATCACAGAGGCGTTACTGATTGGCTCGGCCTTGGCCAGCGGCGGGTCCGTTCCTGTAGCCGCTGGCATTGGCTGTGTCGGGTCGGACATGGGGGAAGCTTCTGGCAGCTTCTCTCACAGAAGCCACCCCATGTCCCCTCCCCCACTGCTACCAAAAACCTTGCCATGCAAATCCAATACAGGTGGTTTGACCCACAGTGGGACCATGCGGTCCTGCATTCAATTCCCCAACCCGGTGAGATGGGATGGGAGACACAACAAAGGAGGCACGGGATTAGGAATGAAGGACAGGGAGGGCTCACTCACCAGTTATGGTCATGGGTAAAACAAACTCAAACTTGGGGAAGAAAAATCAATTTAATTTGTTGCAAATCATCTGAGTAGACATAACACCCACATCTTACAACACCTTCCCCCCATCCCTCCCTTCTTCCTGGGCTCAAATCACTTTGCTCCCCATTTCTCTACCTTCCCCCACCAGAGGCACAGGGGACAGGGAATGGGGGTTCAGTCAGTTCACCTCTGCCACTCTTCCTGGCATGGAAGTCCAGGAACAAGATGTTCCAAAACAGCTTCTCATGGAGTCACAGACCTCTCCGGGCTCAGCTCCCAACTCCGTCATGGGGACATCCACGGGCTGCAGACTCACCCCCCACTCTGGGTGTACACCCCTTCTCTGGCAGCGAGCGACTCTCGGGGTCCCGATTCCAATCACACTTGCCCTCAGGCTCAACTTTTCTGCTCCAGAGTGGAGTCCTCCATGACCTACACATGGGTCTCTGCTCTGCCGTTGAATCTCCATGGACTGCAGGGGACTTCTTTTGTCTTCTCCTACTTCATATGGTAGAACTGTGTGTGGGTCTCTGTCTTTTCCTCTGGCAACAAAACTCTCCGTCTGTCTGTCTGTCCTTTGCTTTGGCTGATGGTCGTCTTTTGTTCAGGTCAATGGTCTCTACTCCAGTGTGGTGGGTTGACCCTGACTAGATGCTGGATGCCCACCAAAGCCCACTCTATCACTCCCTCTCCTCAAATGGGCAGGGGGAGAAAAATATAACAAAGAACTCGTGGGTGGAGATAAGGACGGAGAGAGATCACTCACCAGTTACTGGCACGGGCAATCTCTTTCCTGATTTTCCACCTCCTCCCCACAGCAGCACAGGGGGACAGGGAATGGGGTTGGGGTCAGTTCATCACACGTTGTTTCCACCGCTGCTTCCTCCTCAGGGGGAGGAATCCTTCCCTCGCACCAGCGTGGGGTCCCTCTCACGGGAGACAGTCCTCCACGAACTTCTCCAATGTGAGTCCTTCCCATGACTGACAGCTCTTCACGAACTGCTTTGGCATGGGTCCTTTCCATGGTTTGCATTCCTTCCGGAAGGGACTGCTCCAGCGTGGGTCCCCCACGGGGTCACAAGTCCTGCCAGCAAACCTGCTCCGGCATGGGCTTCCCATGGGGTCACAGCCTCCTTCAGGTATCCACCTGCTCCGGTGTGGGGTCCTCCACGGGTTATAGGTGGTGATCTGCTCCACCATGGACCTCCATGGGCTGCAGGGGGACAGCCTGCCTCACCATGGTCTTCACCACAGGCTGCGGGGGAATCTCTGCTCCGGCGCCTAGAGCACCTCCTCCCCCTCCTTCTTCACTGACCTTGGTGTCTGTGGAGTTGTTTTCTCTTACATCTTACTCCTCTCTCCAGCTGCAAAGTGTGCAGCTTTTTTCTTCCCTCTCTTCCTTTTTTTTTTCTTAATTATTTTCTCACAGAGGCGTTACTGATTGGCTCGGCCTTGGCCAGCAGCGGGTCCGTTCTTGTAGCCGGCTGGCATTGGCTGTGTCTGGTCGGACATGGGGGAAGCTTCTGGCAGCTTCTCTCACAGAAACCACTCCATGCTCCCCCCTCCCACTGCTACCAAAACCTTGCCACGCAAACCCAATACATCCAGGTACCACATCTTCTTCTTTTCAGGACCATCCTTCTGTAATAGGTATATTAAGAGAATTTGCTAATCAAGCAATGGATTTGTCTTGTGAAACAACAACTTGTGAAATGTCAGACCACAATGCTATGTTGTCATAGTGGTTAAGCATCTTGTTTAACCACGAATTAAGCTTGAAGTGTGCTTATGAGACATATGTGTTTAGAAGTAAAACAATTTAGCAGTCTAAAGAAAAGGGGCGGGGATAATAGTGGGCATTTGGTATTTTTCAGTTTGTCTCTTTACATTTTAAGCGTTAGCATTTCCAGCTTCTTAGTTTACTTAGCTTAGCTTGACAAGGACTGACCTTCTGGACAATTTATCGCAAAGCTCAACCTGCCAGGGGTAGGCCTGGACAGTTTATCACGGAACTCCCACTCCCCACTTGCCAAGGATGGGCCTTGTGTGTGATTTATCACGGAACTCCAACCAATTTAAAACTGATGAGCAAAGATAACTAGGAAGAGGCCCAGGCTCAGACCCAAGAAGAAAGTGCGCATGTGCAAAATCAAGAGGTTAACTACAGGTGACGATGAGGAGGGTGGGGTAACTATAGGTTGCGATGAAGATTTCCCTCTAAGACCCTCAATGACCACCACCACAAGGCACTGTGCAGGCGCCAAGGGGAAGAGACCTAATTTTAATACAAAGCGGGGAAAGGTCATACATATGTATAGGCGTTTTGTATTTGCTAATGAATATGTGTAGGAACATACCTTAAATATAGAGAACTAACTGCTTTAAGATTGCGAGCCATTGGCGGAGAGCAGACTCCCCGGCCGCCCAGCGCTGCTTTTGCTCACCTATTCCTACTCAATAAATTACTTTTAAATTTATTATTGGACTTTGAGTCAAATTTACTTATAACGCTTCCGCTCCCAAATATTTGCAGAGGTGTTTCTCTAGTGCTCATTGGCCCAGCCTGGGCTGGGGGAGTCTCCGCCTTGGAGCCAGGGGAGTTTTTTGCTCTCACAAGGTGGCCCTTCCCTCACTACCAAATCTCCCCCCCCCAACACACACACAAACCCAACACAGCCGCAAATATTTCCTTTCAAGAAATCCTGTCTGTGAGAAATGAGCAATCCCCCTTTCTTTTATTATAGAACTGTTGCTTTTTGCATTTTCAAGGTATTTTTCATATGAGGCTTCTAAATTAGACAACATTATTTTGCACTTTTCTTTCTTTTTCTTCAAGAAGGAGCATTTTATCCTGATATCGTGGTGGTTCTAAAGGTATTTGTTTGGACAATGCAGTTTCTATTAATCATTGTACGAGTCCCCTGACACACAGAATTATACAGCATCTGACAGCTGTCAATACTCCTGCAACTACTATCAGAGATGTAAAAAAGGATATTACCATTCCTTTCCATTTCCCAGACCATGATTCTAACCATCCTGTTAGAGAGTTATCTATTCCTGAGTTCTCAGCCAATTCCTCTGCTAGTGTTGTGAGACCTTGTAATGCTTTTGTTATAGTTCCATCTGGTGCTGTGTTGTTTGGGATAAATGTACAATATGTGTCCCCTATCATTACAAAGACTCCTCCTTTTTCTGATAATATCATATCTAGGGCTAGTCTGTTTTCCCATGCCATTCTACTAGTGGCATCCAATTGCTCTGCAATTCCTTTAACTGCATCCCTTGTACAATTTATAAATCTCTGTTGATTATAATAAATATAATTTATCTAATCTGCATTTTTGTTTATAGTTACCCACCAAAATAAAAGAGATTCAAAACCTGCTGCTACTTGATTTCTTGCTTTGTGTTCATCGGTGTAATAAACGATCAAGCCTTGTAATCAAGGTAGGTTTATTTTTATTTGCAAGGACAAAGTCAATAAAGCAAAAGCACAGCACTGGATGCTTGACCCAAGTCAGAGGCACACCGGGAAAGATCCGTTATCCCTTTATATACATTCAGGATTGCATTAGTCACATACATATTCATTTTAAGGTTGGGTTATTATAATTAGTTTTAAAAAGGGGCAGGGTTATCCTAATTACTTTGGGGGGACTTATTAAGATAAAATCTTATCTTTTCGTGCATGTGTACTACTGTCCAGTGGTTGTGGGAAAGGTCCTTGGCAGGAAGGCCCACAGTTTTCTTCAGAGCGACCTCTTCATCCCTGGTGAAGGGGTTATCTGACCTCCAGACCACCAGTCTGGTTCTCTTCAGATGGTGGATGCAGTGGTGTTTATATCTCCACAGTTCCTCAACTTCCCCCCTTTGTTCCCCCAGGATTGGTCATTTTAGGCCTCTTCATCAAATTCCTCATATGTGAGCAAAAAAAAGAATTATTATGGCGAAAGCCAACAACACTCTCCCCCATCTTTCACAATCCCCCCTTTTCTTATTTATACTACATTTGGCTTGAGCCATAATCCTCTTGGTGACTGATCCATTCGTTTGTCTTATAAATTAACTCTGCTTCATCTAGAGGGCGTGGTTTGTTTCTCACCCTTCTTATTATCATTATTCGTTTAGTCGAGCTTGAGGTGGTCGATTCCTGATCCGCTGGCATGGAGACTACCTGCATACCTTGGACTACAGTGGTTATAAGTCGGATAAAACAAGGAATAAGACAGGGGAGAAACAACAACCCAGCAATCGAACATAAAAATATAAACCCTATTTTCTTCCACCATGCTCCTCTAAAAATATTCTCCCACTGATCTGCATTCCACATAGGTTCCCATTTCTGGACAGGCACAAGTGCAATCTTTTGGATTTCTTTGGTTATTTCTAATACAGCATCTCCACTGTCGTCTATTTTTAAGCAGCAGTCTGAGGTATTCCATTTTCCACAAACTCCACCCTCCTCAGCCAACAAGTAATCCAAGGCTAGCCTATTTTGGTAAATTGCAGCCCTCATTTTTGTCTGTTGTTTCGATATCAATTCTAAGGCTTGGGCAGTTTTATCGGAAATTATTTCTACTACTGCTTGGAGCCTGATAATACGATTTAACATATAAATGGGAGTTCAGTAACCCCAGCTACCATCCTGGGCCCAAGTAGCCGGCCCATATACTTGGATTATTCTCTCAGGAGGCCATTCGTCCTCACCCCATTTTTGAGATCCTCCTATTACCTCCCTCTTGGTTCTCCCCAAAGAATCATATACTGGAGCTCCTAAATTGTCTCCTTTGGATCCCGGTAATAGGAAAAAACATGGTTGTATAACACCTAGTGTACAGCTACCCCTCCAATTTGAGGGTAATTCAGAATAAACTCTTTTTCCACATATCCAGAACAATCCTTCTGGAGCCCTCCAAAAGCCCTCCTGTGTTTCAGTTATTTTGTCCCAATACTTAGCTATTTCTGGGAGGCCCTTATAAGGGTTTGCAGCTGTACCATTACACCAAAAAAATTTTGTTATCTTATTGTATTTGCAATTCCCCGTTTCATTGTTTAGAACCCAGATTCCCTTTGGTTCCCTCGGGTATCACCAGGTGGAAGTACCATTTGTAAGTTTTAATCTTTTACAGGGAGTATTCCCTACCCTCTTGGAATATTTTCCTCCTTCTCTCCTTAAGCATTCTTCTCCTAAGGTGGTAGAGCTTAAAATCCATCCTTCAGGCCGGTCCTCTCTGCTACTACTAGTACGGTTCCACTGGAGTAATTCTTTAGGTCCTAGGCTACTTCCTTTCCAAGGCCATTCCTCTGTCATGAGAGGTCCCCCACAAACCCAACAATTGGTTACATTTAATTCTTTGCTTATCCTTTCTCCTAAGTTGTGGTGGGTTGACCCCGGCCAGAAGCCAGACGCCTACCAAAGCCCACTCTATCACTCCCCCTCCTCAAATGGGCAGGGGGAGAAAAGTATAACGAAAAGCTCGTGGGTGGAGATAAGGACGGAGAGAGATCACTCACCAATTACTGGCATGGGCAAAACAGACTCGACTTGGGGGAAAAAAACAAATTTACTTTATTACCAATCAAAATTAGAGGAGAATGAGAAGTAAAAGCAAATCTTAAAACACCTCCCCCATCCCTCCCTTCTTCCCGGGCTTAATCTCTTTCCCGATTTTCCACCTCCTCCCCCCAGCAGCACAGGGGGACAGGGAATGGGGTTGGGGTCAGTTCATCACACGGTGTTTCTGCCGTTGCTTCCTCCTCAGGGGGAGGACTCCTTCCCCCGCACCAGCGTGGGGTCCCTCTCACGGGAGACAGTCCTCCACCAACTTCTCCAACGTGAGTCTTTCCCATGACTGACAGCTCTTCACGAACTGCTTTGGCATGGGTCCATTCCATGGTGTGCAGTCCCTTGAGGAAGGGACTGCTCCAGCGTGAGTCCCCCACGGGGTCACAAGTCCTGCCAGCAAACCTGCTCCGGCGTGGGCTCCTCTCTCCATGAGCCACAGGTCCTGACAGGAACCTGCTCCAGCGTGGGCTTCCTGCGGGGTCACAGCCTCCTTCGGGCATCCACCTGCTCGGGCGTGGGGTCCTTCACAGGCTACAGGTGGTCATCTGCTCCACCATGGACCTCCAGGGGCTGCAGGGGGACAGCCTGTCTCACCCTGGTCTTCACCACAGGCTGCAGGGGAATCTGCTCTGGCGCCTGGAGCATTCCCTCCCCCTCCTTCTTCACTGACCTTGGTGTCTGCAGAGTTGTTTTCTCTTACATCTTCTCACTCCTCTCTCCAGCTGCAAAGTGTGCAGCTTTTTTTTTCTCCCTTCCTTTTTTTTCTTAATTATGTTATCACAGAGGCGTTACTGATTGGCTCGGCCTTGGCCAGCGGCGGGTCCCTTCTTGTAGCTGGCTGGCATTGGCTGTGTCGGGTCGGACATGGGGGAAGCTTCTGGCAGTTTCTCTCACAGAAGCCACCCCATGTCCCCTCCCCCACTGCTACCAAAAACCTTGCCACACAAACCCAATACAGTTAGGAAATGATCTCCTAGAGAGCAGTGTAGGGGAAAGGGATCTGGGAGTCCTGGTGGACAGCAGGATGACCATGAGCCAGCACTGTGCCCTTGTGGCCAGGAAGGCCAATGGCATCCTGGGGTGCATTAGAAGGGGTGTAGTCAGTAGGTCAAGAGAGGTTCTTCTTCCCCTTTACTCTGCCCTGGTGAGGCCACATCTGGAATATTGTGTCCAGTTCTGGGCCCCACAGTTATTCTTGGTATAAGACATGTCTTCCCAATGTTCCAACATCCTCCCTAAAGGACTGTCCGGAGGAATGTTCCCGGGACATTTACCATCTTCCCCATTCTTTTCCCTCGGACTCCCTGTTGTCCCCTTTCTCTCCCCGAGGCCTAGTATTTTTATTCCCCATTCTGTTTCCTGAGACTTTCTTTCACTCATTTCTCTCACTTCATCCTTCTCCGGCTGTTTCCCTCGCGGGATAGCAGAACCGCAGATCTGGACTCCACACTTGCTAAGTACCTGCGGTACTTCTCACTCACTCACACAAAGTCTCTCAGAATGTCCCGACCACCAAGGTAATACTTTAACAGTCAATTTTTCTTACCTTGGTCTGTGCACGAAGTTGCCCGGTCGTTATGATTGTGCCTACTTTCCTATCCTTCCCCTGTGGTTCTCTGGGTCTACCTTCAAACTTGGTCTCAGGATCCCAGTCAGTCCCCTTGGAACCGCTGTCGACGATCCACGAGACCATTGAAATGAACGGGACGCGTCTTCTTGTCCTTCAGTGGCAGTGGTCCCCAGGAAGACAACTCAGGCTCCTGGACAAGCCCCCAAATTGTGAGAAACGAGCAATCAGTTGCTTTAAAGGACTCCGGCCAGACTCTTCAGTGAAGCACTTTTATTACATTCTTGCAAGAGTGGGTGTCCTAACTAGTAGGCACACAGTGCCAGAGCAACACACACATTTTGATACCCTATTCCCGACCGCAAAATTTCTCCCTTGTTTCCCTATTGGTGAGGTACTCCAAGGTTTACAGCCTATCCCATACACCTATGGAGTCCTGAGTAGTTTAAATTTCCCGCCACTCTATTTTAATCTCACACCCCCTTTTTAATGTTTTTGGGTGTTTTTTTCTCCTCCTTTTTATAATAAGATGCTAGGCCATTAATCAGGAGCACATTCTTCTCTCTAGCCACAGATGTCTTGGTTCCTGCCAAGTCATCCTTACGTTGCAGGAACTGAGTTCTCCTAGTTGCAAAAACAACATTATCATTTCTCACATCCTCAGCATTTTTAGGATTACCTCAGGATTACCACTGTGTTTTAATTTAAAAAGCAGCATTTTGAATTGTCTGTGACGCCAAATGTTTTGCTCAATATTTTGCCAATTAACGGGGGTCCACAGAAAGGACACTGGCATCGATCAAAAGAGCAAGAGTATTTTACTGATTATCTTGAAATAATACAGAAAAGAAATAATGCAGTGAGCAATCTGAATAAGCCAAGTATATTGCAAAGCAACAACACAAGGTTAGGCAATGCATCTAATCATTACTACATAAAGTTAGCGATAGTGATTAAGAAAGATACATCACCAATTGCCCTATTTAACACCATCCAGACCCACAGTCACTGGGGTGCCATGGAGCAGTGAAGGTTTGGAGAACCTCTCCCCAGCAATTGGGAAGTCCTGCGTAGTGCGTCCACCTGCAAATGCGGCCACCAAAGAGTTACTGCATGGGGGTCCAGCTTTATAGTGCTTACTTACCAAACTCAGCAAGTCAGGATAACTTGCATTTTTCTTTGTGCGGAAATATATCATCCTCCAGGTTGGATTCCACCCAAAGTCTGGCCAGTCCTTGGGGAGGAATCCAAGGGAGTATCTCTGTCCTTGCGGTTTTAGCCACACTAAGAACTGTCTGGTCTCACCATCTGTTTCAGTCCTAACCAAGGACATTTGCTGATTACATATATTATTACTTTTGCAGATAGATGCTAAAAAGTTATTGATTGCTGTTGCACTATAAACGCTATAACAAATATGGTCTTTACAGGGTCCGTCTAGGGGTCAGCAATTAACTTAGTCCTGTTTCCCAGGCCTTGGCATATCACCTCCTCATCCTCTTTTACTTCTACTGCTGCCAATGAGCTGGCATGATGCTGGTGCACTCTACAATATTTTGCCACATGGGTATTGTGCACGGGATTTCATCTGGGTCTTCAGTTAACCTCATGTCCCTTGGGTCTTGGTAAATCAGCTCCCACACAGCTGGTTCCCTCAGGTACTGAATCCCTCTCTCCATGCTGACCCAGTTGTCTGGATTGCATCTAATATCGTCCTTGAAGGGACACCTTTCCTTAACACCCTCCAAGAGCCACCTCCAAAGACTGCGGGTTGGGTCCCCTCTTGCAATCGCTTTATCAATGCCCGCTTCCTTAGAGAGGGATCCCAGCTGCTTGGCTTCTCCACCCTCTAACTCCAGGCTACTGGCCCCATTATCCCAGCATCTGAGCAGCCACGTAATGAGGTGAAGAGTGAAATCTTTTGGTATATCCTGCAGCTCACTCAGGGTTAGAGATCAGGTGGTTATTGTACTGTCTCCTTTTCCATCTCCCCTTCCCTCCTCCTCTTCCTCCTTAGGAAGATCATAAGCTTCATCCCTCTGTGAACGTACTGACTTTCGTGTCCACTTCTTCTGTACAGGGGCAACAGATACTGGCACGTGTTGGTTCTCTAGTTCATGTGCAGAAGAAAATTAACTTTATTCTAGCAAAAAACAGGACATATAGAACAAATGCAAAATTAACCAATCAGGAAAAGCTAAAAGAAAAGGTAGGCTACTGAATCTTAATACAGATACTACTCTGGACAGTAGCTCTCCTCTTGTTTTCCACATGGAGGATGACTGCATCAGATGAATCCTTCTTGTGGGAGGTGAGACATTTGCTCCCTCTTTTAGGGAGCAAATAGTTGTGAGCTCAGTGGTCTTACTCTACAGTGCACTGTAGAAAAACAGTGCACCATTTGTAACAGTTGCTTTTAGAAGCCCACTAAGAAGGGACATGAAAAACGCAGGGATTCGGGTCAAGAGCATTTACTACATTTGGATGACATGTTTGAAGAAACTATAAGTAAACCCTTCAAAGAACTTAGCAGTATAGAAACCTCAGATCTCATAAAGCATTTTCACTATAAATTCAAAGCTTAACCTTCTCTCAAACTATAACAACAGCTCTTTAGATATAATGCCCAACACAAAAAAAAAAAAAATCCTCAAAAACTCCAATCACTGAAAAGCCAATGAACACTAACATGGCAAAAAATCTATAAACTCAAAACTAGCAACCTTTAGAAAAACATCAAAAAGGTTGTAGTCCACCAATAAACACCACACAACATGAAAAGAGTGTTTATGTAATATGTCTTCCTTTCCTAAAGCTCATTTAGGAAAAGAGATTAAATCTTTGAAAGATTTGGCTTTTCACAAATGCAACTTCAGCATTTTATAATAGATGAAAATATTGTCACACCTCTTTAGCCTTACATGCACACAAAGCATTGCAAAACAAATGAAACATGGAAAAGAGAAAAGGAGGCTGAGGGGAGACCTAAATGCTGTCTACAACTACCGGAAAGGAGGTTGTAGGGAGGCGGGGGTGTGTCTTTTCTCCCAGGTAACTAGTGAGAGAACAAGAGGCAATGGCCTCAAGTTACACCAGGCGAGGTACAGATTGGATGTCAGGAAGTACTTCACTGAAAGGGTTCTCAGGCACTGGAATGGGCTGCCTAGGGAGGTGGTTGAGTCACCATCCCTGGAGGTATTTAAAAGAGGGGTAGATGGGGTGCTTGGAGATATGGTATAACAGTGGACAGGTATGGTTGGACCCAATGATCTCAGAGGTCTTTTTTCCAACCAGGAGATTCTATGATTCTATAAAAAAGAAAACAACTTATTCTGAAACTCCCATTGAACCTTCAAATTACCATTACCTTCTGTCCTGCTTTTTAGCTAGGACAGAGCTGGATTTCTTTTTCAGTAGCTAAAAGAGTGCTGTGTTTTGCTTTTCAGCCTGGGACTTATTATGAGAGAAACACTGATAACATACCAGTGTTTGCATTTTTGTCTCTGGAAGTGAAGGACTTTGTGTTTTGTCAGCCTATAAGCGCAAGATCTAAGAGGGCGAGGAATATTTAAATGAATCAGCTAAACTGGTTATTTGGATATGCCAATGGGATATTCCATATCATATCCTGTCATAGTCAATAAATTGATGAGGGGATCTTCCTCTCTTCCTCTCTTTGGCTTTCGCTTGGGCTTTCGCTCTTCTGGGACGGCGGTTTCAGTTCGGGATTGTTGCTCCTCCGGGATCATTATCTGGGAACAGGCCGGGCTTGGTCGGATGTGGTGAGCAGTTGCACTGGGTATCATTAATTTGTATATTTTGTTACTGTTATCATTATCACTATTATTTTAATATTAGTATTATTTTAAGTTTTCTTTAATTTTAATTATTAAACTGTTCTTATCTCAACCTACGAGTCTCCTTATCCTTTCCCCCCCAACTCTCTCCTCTATCCCCTGTGTGTGGTGGGGAGTGGGTGAACGGCTGTGTTGGCTGCTAGCCCAGGGCTAGCCCAGTGGAACTTTCATACATGTGAAGGCGTTTGAGCTGCTTCAGAAGTGATCGGTACTGAAGCACAGCTCCTTCTGGCGCCCCGATTGCCCATGCTGGGCTGGATGTTCAAAGGGAGCGTTCCCTCTACACACCACGCAACTGATGCCACATGGAGTAAGTGGGTCACGCTGATCAAACAACAGGCTTGAATAGGAAGCCTCAGTCATCCAGGAATCTTGGAAGTGATCATGGACTGGCCACAAGGCAATCACTTCAGAATATTGCCAGAGGACGAGGTGACATATGCGGAAGAGGCCCCACTGTATAATAAACTACCAGAAAATAAGAAGCAATATACCCTGTTCACGTCAGGGTCCTGCCATATTGTAGGAAAGCATCGGAGGTGAAAGGCAGCTGTATAGATTCCCACTCGATGAGTCGGCGAGGCTACTGAAGGAAAACGTGAATCGAGCACGTTTGCAGAGGTAAAAGCCATCCAGCTGGCCTTAGACATTGCTGAACGAGAGAAATGGCCAATGTTCTACCTCTGTATGAACTCATGGATGGTGGCAAATGCCCTGTGGGAGTGGTTACAGCAATGGAAACAGAGCAACTGGCAGCGCAGAAGGCAACCCATCTGGGCTGCTGAATTATGGCAAGATATTGCTGCTCAGCTAGAGAAGTTGCCTGCAAAAGTACATTAAGGAGATAGAATCATAGAATCATAGAATGGTTTGGGTTGGAAGGGACCTTAAAGATCATCTAGTTCCAACCCCCCTGCCATCAGCAGGGACACCTTCCACTAGACCACGTTGCTCAAAGCCTCATCCAACCTGGCCTTAAACACTTCCAGGGAGGGGGCATCCACAACTTCCTTGGGCAACCTGTTCCAGTGTCTGACCACACTCACAGTAAAGAATTTCTTCCTATTATCCCATCTAAACCTACCCTCTTTCAGCTTAAAGCCATTTCCCCTTGTTCTTTCATTAACTGCCCTTATGAAAAGTTCTTCCCCAGCTTTCTTGTACGCCCCCTGGAAGGCCACTATAAAATCTCCGCAGAACCTTCTCTTCTCCAGGCTGAACAGCCCCAACTCTCTCAGCCTGTCCTCATAGGAGAGCTGCTCCAGCCCTTGGATCATCCTCGTGGCCTCCTCTGGACTCCTTCTAACTGGTCCATGTGTCTCTTGTGTTGGGGGCTCCAGAACTGGACGCAGTACTCCAGGTGGGGCCTTACGAGAGCGGAGCAGAGGGGGAGAATCACCTCCCTCGACCTGCTGGCCACACCTTCTCGGCTGCAAGCACACATTGCCGGCTCATGTTGAGCTTCTCATCTACCACCACTCCCAAGTCCTTCTCTTCAGAGCTGGCCTCAAGCCACTCATCGCCCAGCCTGTATTTGTGCTTGGGGTTGCTCTGACCCAGGTGCAGGGCATTGCATTTGGCCTTGTTGAACTTCATGAGGTTAGCACAGGCCCACCTCTCAAGCCTGTCCAGGTCCCATCCCTCCAGCGTGTCAACGGCACCACTCAGCTTGGTATCGTCAGAAAACTTGCTGAGGGTGCACTCAATCCCACTGTCCATGTCTCCAACAAAGATGTTGAAGAGCACCGGTCCCAATACCGACCCTTGAGGGACACCACTCGTCACTGGTTTCCACTCGGACATTGAGCTGCTGACCACAACTCTTTGAGTGTGACCATCCAGCCAGTTCCTTATCCACCAAGTGGTCCATTCATCAAACCCCCATGTTTCCAATTTAGAGATAAGGATGTCATGCGGGACAGCGTCAAACGCCTTGCACAAGTCCAGTTGCTTTGGCCTTATCCACCAATGTTGTAACCCCATCATAAAAGGCCACCAGATTGGTCAGGCACAATTTTCCCTTGGTGAAGCCATGTTGGTTGTCATCAATCATCTTCTCATTCTCCATGTGCCTTAGCAGAGTTTCAAGGAGTATCTGCTCCATGATCTTGCCTGGCACTGAGGTGAGACTGACCGGCCTGTAGTTCCCCGGGTCTTCCTTGTTACCTTTTTAAAAATGGGGGTTATGTTCCCCTTTTTGCAGTCTGTGGGAACTTCACCAGACTGCCAGGACTTCTCAAGTTTGATGGATAGTGGCTTTGCAACTTCATCTGCCGGTGATGAAGATAAGATCTTCAGGTACTCAAAATTCGAGCCACTGAAGAACATCAAAACAACCAGCAGATGGATCAGGCTGCTGAGATTAACGTGACTCAACTGGATCTGCTCTGGCAACACGAGGGCGAATTATTTATAGCTCGCTGTGCCCATGATGCCTCAGGCCTTCAAGGAAGAGATGCAACATACTTATGGGTTCATGATCGAGGGATGGACTTAACCATGGACGCTATTGCACAGGTTATTCACGAATATGAAACATGTGCTGCGATCAAACAAACCAAGTGGTTAAAACCTCTCTGGTATGGAGGATGAGGGTTAAAATATAAATATGGAGAGACCTGTCAGATTGACTATATCTCACTCTCAGAAACCTGTAATGGTAAGCGCTACGTGCTCACCATGGTGGAAGCAACCACCGGGTGGTTGGAGACATATGCCGTGCCCCATGCCACCTCCCAGAACACTATTCTGGGTCTTGAAAAGCAAGTTTTGTGGCAACATGGCACCCCAGATAGAATTGAGTCAGACAACAGAACTCATTTCCGAAACAATCTCATAGACACTTGGGCTAAAGAACATGGCACTGAGTGGGTGTACCACATTCCCTATCATGCACCAGCCTCCGGGAAAGTTGAACGACGCAATGGGCTGCTGAAAACCACACTGAGAGCAATGGGTGGTGGAACTTTCAAACACTGGGACACACATTTAGCAAAAGCCACCTGGTTAGTCAACAGCAGAGGATCTGCCAACCGAGCTGCCTCTGCCCAATCAAGACTTGTACGTACTGTATAAAGGGATAAAGTCCTTGTAGTGCACATAAAAATATGCTGTGGAAAGCAGTCTGGGTTATTTATGCCTTGGGCAATGTCAAACCCATTAGTGGGATCGCTTTTACTCAAGGACTTCAGTGTACTTGCTGGGTAATGCAGGAAGACGGGGAAGTCCAGTGTGTACCTCGAGGGAATTTGATTTTGGGTGAGAATAGCCAATGAATTAACTTGTATGATGTTAATTGCTATATAACTCTGCATATTATCATTTCTGTGTTGCTTATATGATGTATCAAGGGTATTATCATGAAATCACCTAGATTAATGAAGAATTAACTCTGATGCAACTGAGCAAAGCGCAGCAGTCATGGAACTAGAACTGGCTTCAGCATGCAGCAATCCAATGCCACACATCATCATTCCTGCCCTGAAAGACTGTTATGACAGATGGAGCCCAAATTCATGGATCGAATGAACTCAATGGACATTTTATAGGGATGGCCCATAGACTAAGGGAATGATATCTGTGTGTATATCAAGAGACAGGAAAGGTAGTGGTCATTAATTGGAATGTATTGGAAGTGTGGGACCTGGGCATGGTGTAAATGATATAGAATAAGGGGTGGATATTGTCCTGGTTTCAGCTGGGACAGAGTTAATTTTCTTCCTAGTAGCTGGTATAATACTGCATTTTGGATTTAGGGTGAGAATAATGTTGATAACACACTGATGTTTTAGTTGTTGCTAAGCAGTGCTTATCTTAAGGATTTTTCAGTTTCCCATGCTCTGCAAGTGAGCAGGTGCACAAGAAGCTGGGAGGGAGCATGGCCAAAACAGCTGACCCAAACTAGCCAAAGGGATATTCCAGAATACCATAGGGTATCATTCTCAGTGTAAAAACTGGGGGACTTGTCTGGTGGGGGGCAATCACTGATGGAGGACTGGCTGGGCATCGTTCAGCAGGTGGTAAGCAATTGCATTGTGCATCACTCATTTGTATATTACATTATTATTGTTATTATTTTAATTATTAATTTTTTTTTAATCTCATTCCATGAGTTTTCTCACTTTTACCCTTCTGATTCTCTCCCTCATCCCATTGGGGGAGGATGAGCGAGTGACTGTTTGGTGTTTGGCTGCTGGGCAGGCTAAAAATACCACAAGAATTCAACCTTTCCCATTTCATGCACCTTGCTACCAGCTGGGTCAGCTAGTCTCCCTGGGAATCTCTGCTGACAAGAAGAAAAGCAATCCCAGCTCTGTATCAAACTTAGTACAACGAAAACATGGGGAAACTTTTAGTCTACAGAAACTATCAGAATGCATCACCTCCACAATAAAGACAAGGTGATTACTGCCTTGGTATATACAAGCTCAAAGCTCCTCTCAGACAGAGGTCATGGTTCAACAGTATTCTAGAAAGCCCCATTGAAAATTACTCAAAGTTTACCTAATAGCACTTTTTCGCTGTATCTTACCAACCAGACTGAATAAAAGCCTGGCTGTGTCCCCTACTGCTTCAGTTGTTCCTCAGCTGGTTTCAACACTGCAGTATCTTCACTATTAGCTTGGGTCAAGACTCGCAAAACAATAGTGCTAGCACTATTGAGATCCATGAAAATCTGAGAATATTATAAAAGGAGAAAAAGCACTTAAGGAAAAAGAAACAGTAAATATAGACAGGTATTTTCCATTCATATTTTCAACACACCCCACACTAATTTTTCATTAGACTACACTGTATAAGATAGTATTACATCCACTCACAGGCACTGTCAAGGTACAGTGATTAAACTTTTTTGCTTTCAGAAATTTCTCAGCAAAGAAAGCAAGCATTAAGTGTATCATTGCAAGCACATTTATGAGATTTGAGGAATTACAGAAAATATATTGATTTTAAACCAGTTACCACTCCTGTGAAGCACAGCAAGCTAAGAAGAAAACTACAAGTAGCAATAACATCAGCTGTAGGCAGAGCAAACCATGAGGCTACCTGAAAGAGGCAAAGATGCATGGTATTAACATTTTTTTTCTGAATAGCTTTTCCCCAAAAGAGAAATTGACTCACTTCAGATAGTTAAATTCTACAGTTCAAATCTATCTAGACATTTTACATTGATTTAAAAGAGAATGAATTGTAGAGTTTCACAATTAAAGTCCTAAATGAAACTGAATTTTCCTCAATATATTTGTATTCTTTCATTATCTATTTAGCATACAAAATGAACTGAGAATGACAATTGCCTAATTTCCAATATAAATACATTATTGTACTCTGTAAAGACAAAACAAAACATTGCTCACCAGATTACATAAACAAAGATTATATTTATAGTGACTTCAGAAACAGCATTAGAACAAATTAAAGAGAAGCATATATAAAACCAACTATAAAGTCTGACATTTAAAACTGGTTTTCTGTCTATAAAATCTTCCACTTATAACCTATGTAAACTTTTCATAATACAGATATATGTTAAAATATATATGGATTATAGTTTTCTAAATAAACAGCCAATCAGGCTTGAGGATTAGCTTTTGTTCAACACTAAAAAAATTATCTTTCCAACTTTCAGGAAAAAAAAAAAAAGATGTCAAACATTGTTAGGGTGATGGTAAGAAATTCAGAGAAATTAAATCTCATTATAAAGGCTGCAGCACTCAAGCGTCTAGTATAGACAATTTAACAATTTCAGAGCACCTAAAAATAATAGTGATGGAAAGAGAGAAAGGAAAAGAAGGACACAGGAAAAAAAAAAAAAAGCATAACAGAAGTAGGTGTAGAGTTTGCTCTAAGGAGGAAATCACAGCTCAATTCCTGTAAGACCAAAACTACACTTAATGTTATGATTTCCTTTATTTCCATTCAAAAGTGCAATTACTGTATTTCTAAAGAAATATATTCTTTTCTTACACTATCAATCAAGACCTGATAAATTATAATTCTGAAGCACCTAATCAACTAAAAAAATTAGCAGACCATAAGTCTGATTATTAGATGAAAACAAAAAAGAGAACTTCTGAAAGTTATTAAGCTGGCAGTGCACATGTGTGTAAACAAAACAATAAATAATATCTTCAATTTCAGAGATTTTAGGCCTTTTGCAGAACAGTGTTCTTCAAATAATGATCTGCCATAGGAAAACTGCATGTGTAGCAACAGTGGATCTGCAGCACATACACAGATACTTGCTAAAGATCCGTTGCAAGGACATGTTTACTTGAGAGGGGGAAAAATGGATTATGGAACATTCATGTAACAATTGATTTTGCACTAAAAAAATAAGATCATTGTATTGGGTTTGGCTGAGATGGAGTTAATTTTCCCCATAGCAGCCCTCAGAGTGCTGTGTTTTGTATTAGTAGCTAGAAAGGTGTTAATAACACACCAGTGTTTTGGTTACTGCTGAGCAGTGCTCCCACAACATCAAGGCTGGCTCTCCAATATTTCCAGTAGGCTGGGGGTGGGGAAGGTCTTGGGAGGGGACATAGTCAGGACAGCTGACCCAAACTGACCAAAGGGATATTCCATACTGTATGATCACAGAATCACAGAATGTTAGGGATTGGAAGGGACCTCGAAAGATCATCTAGTCCAATCCCCCTGCCGGAGCAGGAACACCTAGATGAGTTCACACAGGAAGGCGTCCAGGCGGGTCTTGAATGTCTCCAGAGAAGGAGACTCCACAACCTCCCTGGGCAGCCTGTTCCAGTGCTCTGTCACCCTCACAGTAAAGAAGTTTCTTCTCAAGTTTAAGCGGAACCTCCTGTGTTCCAGCTTACACCCATTGCCCCTGCAGATTCTGTGATCATCCCTTTCCTCACTTTTTTTTTTTTTTATTTAATTTGTTATCATAGAATCATATCATAGAATGGTTTGGGTTGGAAGGTGCCGAGAGGGAACACCCATGGACTCCACACACGATTCAATGTGAATTCTACTGGAGACCTTTATTATTTGTTACGTGATCACTTATATACTCTTAAGCTGCTAACACACACACACACACACATAAACAACTCTTCATTGGCTAAAAGCTACCGTTCACACTCCTGGTTACAATACTTGATTGGATAAATCCGCCTGTTCATGAGGCATTCTTTTTACTTCTGACTAGTTACATAAGAAGTTTTCTTATCTTGTTTTTCTTGCATTCTTTCTCATGAATCTTCTTCTCTTTATTTTTTAACACAAAGTCAGGACTTAATCGCTCAAGGCCGAAGCCACTTGCAGCTTTGGCTCTTAAAGGGTCAACAGGAAGGGACCTTAAAGATCATGTAGTTACAACCCCCCCTGCCATGAGCAGAGACACCTTCCACTAGACTGTAGAATTGCCTAGAATCACAGAATCACAGAATCACAGAATGTTAGGGATTGGAAGGGACCTCAAAAGATCATCTAGTCCAATCCCCCTGCCGGAGCAGGAACACCTAGATGAGTTCACACAGGAAGGCGTCCAGGCGGGTCTTGAATGTCTCCAGAGAAGGAGACTCCACAACCTCCCTGGGCAGCCTGTTCCAGTGCTCTGTCACCCTCACAGTAAAGAAGTTTCTTCTCAAATTTAAGTGGAACCTCCTGTGTTCCAGCTTACACCCATTGCCCCTTGTCCTATCATTGGACACCACTGTGAAGAGCCTGGCTCCATCCACCTGACACTCACCCTTCATATATTTATAAACATTAATGAGGTCACCCCTCAGTCTCCTCTTCTCCAAGCTAAAGAGACGCAGCTCCCTCAGCCTTTCCTCATAAGGGAGATGCTCCACTCCCTTAATCATCTTGGTGGCTCTGTGCTGGACTCTCTCAAGCAGTTCCCTGTCCTTCTTGAACTGTGGGGTCCCGAACTGGACACAACATTCCAGATGTGGCCTCACCAGGGCAGAGTAGAGGGGGAGGAGAAACTCTCTTGACCTACTAACCACACCCCTTCTGTATTGGGTTTGCGTGGCAAGGTTTTGGTAGCAGTGGGAGGGGGGGACACATTGGGGTGGCTTCTGTGAGAGAAGCTGCCAGAAGCTTCCCCCACGTCTGACCCGACACAACCAATGCCAGCCAGCTACAAGAACGGACCCGCCGCTGGCCAAGGCCGAGCCAATCAGTAACGCCTCTGTGAGAACATAATTAAGAAAAAAAAGAGAAGAGAGGAAAAAAAAAAGCTGCACACTTTGCATCTAGAGAGAGGAGTGAGAAGATGTGAGAGAAACAACTCCACAGACACCAAGGTAAATGAAGAAGGAGGGGGAGGAGATGCTCCAGGCGCCGGAGCAGAGATTCCCCTGCAGCCTGTGGTGAAGACCATGGTGAGGCAGGCTGTCCCCCTGCAGTCCGTGGAGATCCATGGTGGAGCAGATGACCGTCTGTAGCCCGTGGAGGACCCCATGCCGGAGCGGGTGGATGCCCGAAGGAGGCTGTGACCCCACTGGAAGCCCTTGCTGGAGCAGGTTCCCATCAGGACCTGTGGTCCTGTGGAGAGAGGAGCCCACGCCGGAGCAGGTTTGCTGGCAGGACTTGTGACCCCGTGGGGGACCTGCGCTGGAGCAGTCCCTTCCTGAAGGACTGCACCCCATGGAATGGACCCATGCTAAAGCAGTTCGTGAAGAACTGTCAGTCAGGGGAAAGACTCACGTTGGAGAAGTTCATGGAGGACTGTCTCCCGTGATAGGGACCCCAGGCTGGTGCGGGGGAAGGAGTCCTCCCCCTGAGGAGGAAGCAGAGGCAGAAACGTGTGATGAACTGACCTTAACCCCATTCCCTGTCCCCCTGTGCTGCTGGGGGGAGGAGGTGGAAAATCGGGAAAGAGATTAAGCCTGGGAAGAAGGGAGGGATGGGGGAGGTGTTTTAAGATTTGGTTTTACTTCTCACTATCCTCTGATTTTGATTGCTAATAAAGTAAATTTGTTTTTTCCCCCAAGTCGAGTCTGTTTTGCCCGTGCCACTAACTGATGAGTGATCTCTCTGTCCTTATTTTCTCCCCCTGCCCATTTGAGGAGGGGGAGTGATAGAGGGGGCTTTGATGGGCATCCGGCCTCTGGTCAGGGTCAACCCACCACACCTTCTAATGCACTCCAGGATGCCATTGGCCTTCTTTGCCACAAGGGCACAGTGCTGGCTCATGGTCATCCTGCTGTCCACCAGGACTCCCAGATCCCTTTCCCCTACACTGCTCTCTAGTAGATCATTCCCCAACCTATACTGGAGCCTGGGGTTGTTCCTGACCAGGTGCAACACCCTACACTTGCCCTTATTATATTTCATTAAGTTTTTCCCTGCCCAGCTCTCCAGCCTGTCCAGGTCTCTCTGGATGGCAGCACAGCCTTCTGGCGTGTCAGCCACTCCTCCCAGCTCTGTATCATCAGCAAACTTGCTGACAGTGCACTCTGTTCCCTCATCCAGGTCGTTGATGAATATATTGAATAATACTGGTCCTAGTACCGACCCTTGACGGACTCCACTAGACACAGGTCTCTAACTAGACTCTGCCCCATTGACCACCACTCTCTGGCTTCTTCCCACCAGCCAGTTAACAGTCCACCTCACTACCTGATCATCTAATCCACACGTCCTCAATTTGGCAGCAAGGATGCTGTGGGAGACTGTGTCAAATGCTTTACTGAAATCAAGATAGACCACATCCACTGCTCTACCATCATCTAGCCACCTAGTTGTGTTTTCTTAAAAGTCTAGAAGGTTTGTCAAGCATGACTTGCCCTTGGTGAAGCCATGCTGACTGCCCCTAATGACCCTCTTATCCTTGATATGCCTTGAGATGGCACCAAGGATAAGTAGTCCCATCACCTTCCCAGGGATGGAGGTGAGGCTGACCGGTCTGTAGTTACCCGGGTCCTCCTTCTTGCCCTTTTTGAAGACTGGAGTGACATTTGCTTTCCTCCAGTCCTCAGGCACCTCTCCCATTTCCCACGACTTAGCAAAGATGATGGAGAGTGGCCTAGCAATGACTTCAGCCAGCTCCCTCAACACTCGTGGGTGCATCCCATCTGGACCTATAGATTTATGGACATCCAGATTGCTTAATTGGTCCCTAAGCCAGTCCTCATCAACGAAGGGAAACTCCTCTATTGTCCTGACTGCCCCTGGGGCCTCAGGGGTACGGGGCTCCTCAGGACAGCTTCCGACAGAGTAGACAGAGACAAAGAAGGCATTCAGTAACTCTGCCTTCTCTGTATCTTCTGTCACCAGGGCACCCACCTCATTCATCAGTGGGCCTACATTTCCTCTAGTGTTATTTTTATCTGCCATGTATTTGAAGAAGCTCTTTCTTGTCGCGATGGAGGGAAAACCCGGACGCTCAATATGAGTGATCAGCAAGCTTCGTTCATTGATTACATACATGCTCCTTATATACAGTGGTTAATTAAGCTCATGCATATTCTTAAAGACCCATACTGATTGGTTTATTAATTTTCCTGGGAAACTTTCTCCTTTGTGATTAGCTCAGTTCTTCTTATCTCATGCCTGGTTGAGCACAGGCATCCTGTTGTTTGCTTCGTTAAATGTCGAGGGCACCTTGACCCTGCATATCAGCACTTACACCAGATGTGTGCGGTGTTCTGCCAAGTTTCCCACACTTTCTGTTGTCCTTGACCCCTCCGGCAAGGTTTAATTCTAAGGAGGCCTTAGCTTTCCTAGTTGCCTCCCTACATCCTCTGACAACAGCCTTATATTCTTCCCAAGTGGCCAAGTGTTGTCTTTTGCTACGATTCCACAGGGCCCTCAAGAACCTTATGTGACATTTATAGACAGATTACAGGGAGAAATTAACAGACAAGTAAAAAGTCCTATTGTTTCAACTGGCTTTTGAAAATGGAAATAGTGATTGTCAAGTGATGTTATTGCCCATTAAATGTAAAGCGACCAACGTAGAACAGTATATTAAGTTATGTCAGAATGTTGGAACTGAGACACATAAAGTGTCAGTGCTGGCTGCCACGTTATCGCAATTGCAGGTGAACAAGAATGCGATTAAATGTTTTAATCGTGGGCAAGAAGGACACATAAGTTAAGATTGCCCAAAGAAAACACAGCAGCCTAAAGAGAATAAATGTCCCACACAGTTGTGCCCTCAATGTCAGAAAAATTACAAACAAGATTGAAACCTTCAATCATCTGTGTAATAAACAGCCAAGCCTTATAATAAGAAGTGGCTCTCTTTTATTTGCGGGGACAAAGTCAATAAAGCAAAAGCACAGCGCTGGGTGCTTGACCCAAGTCAGAGGCACACCGGGAAAGATACGTTATCCCTTTATATACATTTAGGATTGCATCAGTCACATACATATTCATTTTAAGGTTGGGTTATTATAATTAGTTTTAAAAAGGGGCAGGGTTATCTTAATTACTTTGAGGGAGCTTATTAAGATAAAATCCTATCTTTTCATGCACGTGCACTACCGCCCGGTGGTTGTGGGAAAGGTCCTTGGGAGGAAGGCCCACAGTCTTCTTCAGAGTGACCTCTTCACCCCTGGTGAGTTAGCCGAACTCCAGACCATCGGTTTGGTTGTCTCCAGATGGTGGGTGCAGTGGTGTTCATATCTCCACAGTTTCTCAATTTACCCCCTTTGTTCCCCCAGGATTGGTCATTTCAGGCCTCTTCATCAAATTCAGGTATCTGATGATAATAAACATGCCATTTACAGAAAACAACTACCCTTTTAGAGTTTATTATCTGTTTAATGATGAAAAGGAAAAAGGGATATGGTCAATGGCATTGACTACATATTCAGAATCACTAACAAAGTTTAAGGGTTCTTCAGAAAAAATTTCAAGGGCACGTAATACTGCTCCTAGTTCTACAAGTTGAGTTGATCCACAAAGGCGTGTTATAGATCTTTTCCATTCATCATTGTCTTTCCAGACTATCACTGCTTTGCCAGACTTTCTGGAGCCATCAACAAATACTGTGCGAGCATGGGAAAGAGGCTTTGATGAAATTACTTGTTTCTATCTGATTGCTAAATTGTGCATGTTCTGCAATAAATGACAAGGGGGTAAAGTAAAACAAATTTCCCCAATCAAATCAGCCAGTGTAATTTGCAGCAACATAGAATTTTGAAAAAGAAACAGATACTCCTGAACTTGAAAAGGCAAATAGATAAGAGTGGGATCATAACCAGTTAATGCCTGAGTGCGATGTCGCCCTTTCATCATTAAACAGATAATAAACTCTAAAAGGGTAGTTGTTTTCTGTAAATGGCATGTTTATTATCATCAGATACCTGAATTTGATGAAGAGGCCTGAAATGACCAATCCTGGGGGAACAAAGGGGGTAAATTGAGAAACTGTGGAGATATGAACACCACTGCACCCACCATCTGGAGACAACCAAACCGATGGTCTGGAGTTCGGCTAACTCACCAGGGGTGAAGAGGTCACTCTGAAGAAGACTGTGGGCCTTCCTCCCAAGGACCTTTCCCACAACCACCGGGCGGTAGTGCACGTGCATGAAAAGATAGGATTTTATCTTAATAAGCTCCCTCAAAGTAATTAGGATAACCCTGCCCCTTTTTAAAACTAATTATAATAACCCAACCTTAAAATGAATATGTATGTGACTGATGCAATCCTAAATGTATATAAAGGGATAACGTATCTTTCCCGGTGTGCCTCTGACTTGGGTCAAGCACCCAGCGCTGTGCTTTTGCTTTATTGACTTTGTCCCCGCAAATAAAAGAGAGCCACTTCTTATTATAAGGCTTGGCTGTTTATTACACAGATGATTGAAGGTTTCAATCTTGTTTGTAATTTTTCTGACATTGAGGGCACAACTGTGTGGGACATTTATTCTCTTTAGGCTGCTGTGTTTTCTTTGGGCAATCTTAACTTATGTGTCCTTCTTGCCCACGATTAAAACATTTAATCGCATTCTTGTTCACCTGCAATTGCGATAACGTGGCAGCCAGCACTGACACTTTATGTGTCTCAGTTCCAACATTCTGACATAACTTAATATACTGTTCTACGTTGGTCGCTTTACATTTAATGGGCAATAACATCACTTGACAATCACTATTTCCATTTTCAAAAGCCAGTTGAAACAATAGGACTTTTTACTTGTCTGTTAATTTCTCCCTGTAATCTGTCTATAAATGTCACATAAGGTTCTTGAGGGCCCTGTGGAATCGTAGCAAAAGACAACACTTGGCCACTTGGGAAGAATATAAGGCTGTTGTCAGAGGATGTAGGGAGGCAACTAGGAAAGCTAAGGCCTCCTTAGAATTAAACCTTGCCGGAGGGGTCAAGGACAACAGAAAGTGTGGGAAACTTGGCAGAACACCGCACACATCTGGTGTAAGTGCTGATATGCAGGGTCAAGGTGCCCTCGACATTTAACGAAGCAAACAACAGGATGCCTGTGCTCAACCAGGCATGAGATAAGAAGAACTGAGCTAATCACAAAGGAGAAAGTTTCCCAGGAAAATTAATAAACCAATCAGTATGGGTCTTTAAGAATATGCATGAGCTTAATTAACCACTGTATATAAGGAGCATGTATGTAATCAATGAACGAAGCTTGCTGATCACTCATATTGAGCGTCCGGGTTTTCCCTCCATCGCGACAAGAAAGAGCTTCTTCAAATACATGGCAGATAAAAATAACACTAGAGGAAATGTAGGCCCACTGATGAATGAGGTGGGTGCCCTGGTGACAGAAGATACAGAGAAGGCAGAGTTACTGAATGCCTTCTTTGTCTCTGTCTACTCTGTCGGAAGCTGTCCTGAGGAGCCCCGTACCCCTGAGGCCCCAGGGGCAGTCAGGACAATAGAGGAGTTTCCCTTCGTTGATGAGGACTGGCTTAGGGACCAATTAAGCAATCTGGATGTCCATAAATCTATAGGTCCAGATGGGATGCACCCACGAGTGTTGAGGGAGCTGGCTGAAGTCATTGCTAGGCCACTCTCCATCATCTTTGCTAAGTCGTGGGAAATGGGAGAGGTGCCTGAGGACTGGAGGAAAGCAAATGTCACTCCAGTCTTCAAAAAGGGCAAGAAGGAGGACCCGGGTAACTACAGACCGGTCAGCCTCACCTCCATCCCTGGGAAGGTGATGGGACTACTTATCCTTGGTGCCATCTCAAGGCATATCAAGGATAAGAGGGTCATTAGGGGCAGTCAGCATGGCTTCACCAAGGGCAAGTCATGCTTGACAAACCTTCTAGACTTTTAAGAAAACACAACTAGGTGGCTAGATGATGGTAGAGCAGTGGATGTGGTCTATCTTGATTTCAGTAAAGCATTTGACACAGTCTCCCACAGCATCCTTGCTGCCAAATTGAGGACGTGTGGATTAGATGATCAGGTAGTGAGGTGGACTGTTAACTGGCTGGTGGGAAGAAGCCAGAGAGTGGTGGTCAATGGGGCAGAGTCTAGTTAGAGACCTGTGTCTAGTGGAGTCCGTCAAGGGTCGGTACTAGGACCAGTATTATTCAATATATTCATCAACGACCTGGATGAGGGAACAGAGTGCACTGTCAGCAAGTTTGCTGATGATACAGAGCTGGGAGGAGTGGCTGACACGCCAGAAGGCTGTGCTGCCATCCAGAGAGACCTGGACAGGCTGGAGAGCTGGGCAGGGAAAAACTTAATGAAATATAATAAGGGCAAGTGTAGGGTGTTGCACCTGGTCAGGAACAACCCCAGGCTCCAGTATAGGTTGGGGAATGATCTACTAGAGAGCAGTGTAGGGGAAAGGGATCTGGGAGTCCTGGTGGACAGCAGGATGACCATGAGCCAGCACTGTGCCCTTGTGGCAAAGAAGGCCAATGGCATCCTGGAGTGCATTAGAAGGTGTGGTGGGTTGACCCTGACCAGAGGCCGGATGCCCATCAAAGCCCCCTCTATCACTCCCCCTCCTCAAATGGGCAGGGGGAGAAAATAAGGACAGAGAGATCACTCATCAGTTAGTGGCACGGGCAAAACAGACTCGACTTGGGGGAAAAAACAAATTTACTTTATTAGCAATCAAAATCAGAGGATAGTGAGAAGTAAAACCAAATCTTAAAACACCTCCCCCATCCCTCCCTTCTTCCCAGGCTTAATCTCTTTCCCGATTTTCCACCTCCTCCCCCCAGCAGCACAGGGGGACAGGGAATGGGGTTAAGGTCAGTTCATCACACGTTTCTGCCTCTGCTTCCTCCTCAGGGGGAGGACTCCTTCCCCCGCACCAGCCTGGGGTCCCTATCACGGGAGACAGTCCTCCATGAACTTCTCCAACGTGAGTCTTTCCCCTGACTGACAGTTCTTCACGAACTGCTTTAGCATGGGTCCATTCCATGGGGTGCAGTCCTTCAGGAAGGGACTGCTCCAGCGCAGGTCCCCCACGGGGTCACAAGTCCTGCCAGCAAACCTGCTCCGGCGTGGGCTCCTCTCTCCACAGGACCACAGGTCCTGATGGGAACCTGCTCCAGCAAGGGCTTCCAGTGGGGTCACAGCCTCCTTCGGGCATCCACCCGCTCCGGCATGGGGTCCTCCACGGGCTACAGACGGTCATCTGCTCCACCATGGATCTCCACGGACTGCAGGGGGACAGCCTGCCTCACCATGGTCTTCACCACAGGCTGCAGGGGAATCTCTGCTCCGGCGCCTGGAGCATCTCCTCCCCCTCCTTCTTCATTTACCTTGGTGTCTGTGGAGTTGTTTCTCTCACATCTTCTCACTCCTCTCTCTAGATGCAAAGTGTGCAGCTTTTTTTTTTCCTCTCTTCTCTTTTTTTTCTTAATTATGTTCTCACAGAGGCGTTACTGATTGGCTCGGCCTTGGCCAGCGGCGGGTCCGTTCTTGTAGCTGGCTGGCATTGGTTGTGTCGGGTCAGACGTGGGGGAAGCTTCTGGCAGCTTCTCTCACAGAAGCCACCCCAATGTGTCCCCCCCTCCCACTGCTACCAAAACCTTGCCACGCAAACCCAATACAGAAGGGGTGTGGTTAGTAGGTCAAGAGAGTTTCTCCTCCCCCTCTACTCTGCCCTGGTGAGGCCACATCTGGAATGTTGTGTCCAGTTCGGGACCCCACAGTTCAAGAAGGACAGGGAACTGCTTGAGAGAGTCCAGCACAGAGCCACCAAGATGATTAAGGGAGTGGAGCATCTCCCTTATGAGGAAAGGCTGAGGGAGCTGCGTCTCTTTAGCTTGGAGAAGAGGAGACTGAGGGGTGACCTCATTAATGTTTATAAATATATGAAGGGTGAGTGTCAGGTGGATGGAGCCAGGCTCTTCACAGTGGTGTCCAATGATAGGACAAGGGGCAATGGGTGTAAGCTGGAACACAGGAGGTTCCACTTAAATTTGAGAAGAAACTTCTTTACTGTGAGGGTGACAGAGCACTGGAACAGGCTGCCCAGGGAGGTTGTGGAGTCTCCTTCTCTGGAGACATTCAAGACCCGCCTGGACGCCTTCCTGTGTGAACTCATCTAGGTGTTCCTGCTCCGGCAGGGGGATTGGACTAGATGATCTTTTGAGGTCCCTTCCAATCCCTAACATTCTGTGATTCTGTGATTCTGTGATTCTAGGCAATTCTACAGTCTAGTGGAAGGTGTCTCTGCTCATGGCAGGGGGGGTTGTAACTACATGATCTTTAAGGTCCCTTCCTGTTGACCCTTTAAGAGCCAAAGCTGCAAGTGGCTTCGGCCTTGAGCGATTAAGTCCTGACTTTGTGTTAAAAAATAAAGAGAAGAAGATTCATGAGAAAGAATGCAAGAAAAACAAGATAAGAAAACTTCTTATGTAACTAGTCAGAAGTAAAAAGAATGCCTCATGAACAGGCGGATTTATCCAATCAAGTATTGTAACCAGGAGTGTGAACGGTAGCTTTTAGCCAATGAAGAGTTGTTTATGTGTGTGTGTGTGTGTGTTAGCAGCTTAAGAGTATATAAGTGATCACGTAACAAATAATAAAGGTCTCCAGTAGAATTCACATTGAATCGTGTGTGGAGTCCATGGGTGTTCCCTCTCGGCACCTTCCAACCCAAACCATTCTATGATATGATTCTATGATAACAAATTAAATAAAAAAAAAAAAAAGTGAGGAAAGGGATGATCACAGAATCTGCAGGGGCAATGGGTGTAAGCTGGAACACAGGAGGTTCCGCTTAAACTTGAGAAGAAACTTCTTTACTGTGAGGGTGACAGAGCACTGGAACAGGCTGCCCAGGGAGGTTGTGGAGTCTCCTTCTCTGGAGACATTCAAGACCCGCCTGGACGCCTTCCTGTGTGAACTCATCTAGGTGTTCCTGCTCCGGCAGGGGGATTGGACTAGATGATCTTTCGAGGTCCCTTCCAATCCCTAACATTCTGTGATTCTGTGATCATACAGTATGGAATATCCCTTTGGTCAGTTTGGGTCAGCTGTCCTGACTATGTCCCCTCCCAAGACCTTCCCCACCCCCAGCCTACTGGAAATATTGGAGAGCCAGCCTTGATGTTGTGGGAGCACTGCTCAGCAGTAACCAAAACACTGGTGTGTTATTAACACCTTTCTAGCTACTAATACAAAACACAGCACTCTGAGGGCTGCTATGGGGAAAATTAACTCCATCTCAGCCAAACCCAATACAATGATCTTATTTTTTTAGTGCAAAATCAATTGTTACATGAATGTTCCATAATCCATTTTTCCCCCTCTCAAGTAAACATGTCCTTGCAACGGATCTTTAGCAAGTATCTGTGTATGTGCTGCAGATCCACTGTTGCTACACATGCAGTTTTCCTATG
This sequence comes from Caprimulgus europaeus, assembly GCA_907165065.1. The sequence continues at coordinate 16,307,822 of OU015537.1, forward strand.
GCAGATCATTATTTGAAGAACACTGTTCTGCAAAAGGCCTAAAATCTCTGAAATTGAAGATATTATTTATTGTTTTGTTTACACACATGTGCACTGCCAGCTTAATAACTTTCAGAAGTTCTCTTTTTTGTTTTCATCTAATAATCAGACTTATGGTCTGCTAATTTTTTTAGTTGATTAGGTGCTTCAGAATTATAATTTATCAGGTCTTGATTGATAGTGTAAGAAAAGAATATATTTCTTTAGAAATACAGTAATTGCACTTTTGAATGGAAATAAAGGAAATCATAACATTAAGTGTAGTTTTGGTCTTACAGGAATTGAGCTGTGATTTCCTCCTTAGAGCAAACTCTACACCTACTTCTGTTATGCTTTTTTTTTTTTTTCCTGTGTCCTTCTTTTCCTTTCTCTCTTTCCATCACTATTATTTTTAGGTGCTCTGAAATTGTTAAATTGTCTATACTAGACGCTTGAGTGCTGCAGCCTTTATAATGAGATTTAATTTCTCTGAATTTCTTACCATCACCCTAACAATGTTTGACATCTTTTTTTTTTTTTCCTGAAAGTTGGAAAGATAATTTTTTTAGTGTTGAACAAAAGCTAATCCTCAAGCCTGATTGGCTGTTTATTTAGAAAACTATAATCCATATATATTTTAACATATATCTGTATTATGAAAAGTTTACATAGGTTATAAGTGGAAGATTTTATAGACAGAAAACCAGTTTTAAATGTCAGACTTTATAGTTGGTTTTATATATGCTTCTCTTTAATTTGTTCTAATGCTGTTTCTGAAGTCACTATAAATATAATCTTTGTTTATGTAATCTGGTGAGCAATGTTTTGTTTTGTCTTTACAGAGTACAATAATGTATTTATATTGGAAATTAGGCAATTGTCATTCTCAGTTCATTTTGTATGCTAAATAGATAATGAAAGAATACAAATATATTGAGGAAAATTCAGTTTCATTTAGGACTTTAATTGTGAAACTCTACAATTCATTCTCTTTTAAATCAATGTAAAATGTCTAGATAGATTTGAACTGTAGAATTTAACTATCTGAAGTGAGTCAATTTCTCTTTTGGGGAAAAGCTATTCAGAAAAAAAATGTTAATACCATGCATCTTTGCCTCTTTCAGGTAGCCTCATGGTTTGCTCTGCCTACAGCTGATGTTATTGCTACTTGTAGTTTTCTTCTTAGCTTGCTGTGCTTCACAGGAGTGGTAACTGGTTTAAAATCAATATATTTTCTGTAATTCCTCAAATCTCATAAATGTGCTTGCAATGATACACTTAATGCTTGCTTTCTTTGCTGAGAAATTTCTGAAAGCAAAAAAGTTTAATCACTGTACCTTGACAGTGCCTGTGAGTGGATGTAATACTATCTTATACAGTGTAGTCTAATGAAAAATTAGTGTGGGGTGTGTTGAAAATATGAATGGAAAATACCTGTCTATATTTACTGTTTCTTTTTCCTTAAGTGCTTTTTCTCCTTTTATAATATTCTCAGATTTTCATGGATCTCAATAGTGCTAGCACTATTGTTTTGCGAGTCTTGACCCAAGCTAATAGTGAAGATACTGCAGTGTTGAAACCAGCTGAGGAACAACTGAAGCAGTAGGGGACACAGCCAGGCTTTTATTCAGTCTGGTTGGTAAGATACAGCGAAAAAGTGCTATTAGGTAAACTTTGAGTAATTTTCAATGGGGCTTTCTAGAATACTGTTGAACCATGACCTCTGTCTGAGAGGAGCTTTGAGCTTGTATATACCAAGGCAGTAATCACCTTGTCTTTATTGTGGAGGTGATGCATTCTGATAGTTTCTGTAGACTAAAAGTTTCCCCATGTTTTCGTTGTACTAAGTTTGATACAGAGCTGGGATTGCTTTTCTTCTTGTCAGCAGAGATTCCCAGGGAGACTAGCTGACCCAGCTGGTAGCAAGGTGCATGAAATGGGAAAGGTTGAATTCTTGTGGTATTTTTAGCCTGCCCAGCAGCCAAACACCAAACAGTCACTCGCTCATCCTCCCCCAATGGGATGAGGGAGAGAATCAGAAGGGTAAAAGTGAGAAAACTCATGGAATGAGATTAAAAAAAAATTAATAATTAAAATAATAACAATAATAATGTAATATACAAATGAGTGATGCACAATGCAATTGCTTACCACCTGCTGAACGATGCCCAGCCAGTCCTCCATCAGTGATTGCCCCCCACCAGACAAGTCCCCCAGTTTTTACACTGAGAATGATACCCTATGGTATTCTGGAATATCCCTTTGGCTAGTTTGGGTCAGCTGTTTTGGCCATGCTCCCTCCCAGCTTCTTGTGCACCTGCTCACTTGCAGAGCATGGGAAACTGAAAAATCCTTAAGATAAGCACTGCTTAGCAACAACTAAAACATCAGTGTGTTATCAACATTATTCTCACCCTAAATCCAAAATGCAGTATTATACCAGCTACTAGGAAGAAAATTAACTCTGTCCCAGCTGAAACCAGGACAATATCCACCCCTTATTCTATATCATTTACACCATGCCCAGGTCCCACACTTCCAATACATTCCAATTAATGACCACTACCTTTCCTGTCTCTTGATATACACACAGATATCATTCCCTTAGTCTATGGGCCATCCCTATAAAATGTCCATTGAGTTCATTCGATCCATGAATTTGGGCTCCATCTGTCATAACAGTCTTTCAGGGCAGGAATGATGATGTGTGGCATTGGATTGCTGCATGCTGAAGCCAGTTCTAGTTCCATGACTGCTGCGCTTTGCTCAGTTGCATCAGAGTTAATTCTTCATTAATCTAGGTGATTTCATGATAATACCCTTGATACATCATATAAGCAACACAGAAATGATAATATGCAGAGTTATATAGCAATTAACATCATACAAGTTAATTCATTGGCTATTCTCACCCAAAATCAAATTCCCTCGAGGTACACACTGGACTTCCCCGTCTTCCTGCATTACCCAGCAAGTACACTGAAGTCCTTGAGTAAAAGCGATCCCACTAATGGGTTTGACATTGCCCAAGGCATAAATAACCCAGACTGCTTTCCACAGCATATTTTTATGTGCACTACAAGGACTTTATCCCTTTATACAGTACGTACAAGTCTTGATTGGGCAGAGGCAGCTCGGTTGGCAGATCCTCTGCTGTTGACTAACCAGGTGGCTTTTGCTAAATGTGTGTCCCAGTGTTTGAAAGTTCCACCACCCATTGCTCTCAGTGTGGTTTTCAGCAGCCCATTGCGTCGTTCAACTTTCCCGGAGGCTGGTGCATGATAGGGAATGTGGTACACCCACTCAGTGCCATGTTCTTTAGCCCAAGTGTCTATGAGATTGTTTCGGAAATGAGTTCTGTTGTCTGACTCAATTCTATCTGGGGTGCCATGTTGCCACAAAACTTGCTTTTCAAGACCCAGAATAGTGTTCTGGGAGGTGGCATGGGGCACGGCATATGTCTCCAACCACCCGGTGGTTGCTTCCACCATGGTGAGCACGTAGCGCTTACCATTACAGGTTTCTGAGAGTGAGATATAGTCAATCTGACAGGTCTCTCCATATTTATATTTTAACCCTCATCCTCCATACCAGAGAGGTTTTAACCACTTGGTTTGTTTGATCGCAGCACATGTTTCATATTCGTGAATAACCTGTGCAATAGCGTCCATGGTTAAGTCCATCCCTCGATCATGAACCCATAAGTATGTTGCATCTCTTCCTTGAAGGCCTGAGGCATCATGGGCACAGCGAGCTATAAATAATTCGCCCTCGTGTTGCCAGAGCAGATCCAGTTGAGTCACGTTAATCTCAGCAGCCTGATCCATCTGCTGGTTGTTTTGATGTTCTTCAGTGGCTCGAATTTTGAGTACCTGAAGATCTTATCTTCATCACCGGCAGATGAAGTTGCAAAGCCACTATCCATCAAACTTGAGAAGTCCTGGCAGTCTGGTGAAGTTCCCACAGACTGCAAAAAGGGGAACATAACCCCCATTTTTAAAAAGGTAACAAGGAAGACCCGGGGAACTACAGGCCGGTCAGTCTCACCTCAGTGCCAGGCAAGATCATGGAGCAGATACTCCTTGAAACTCTGCTAAGGCACATGGAGAATGAGAAGATGATTGATGACAACCAACATGGCTTCACCAAGGGAAAATTGTGCCTGACCAATCTGGTGGCCTTTTATGATGGGGTTACAACATTGGTGGATAAGGCCAAAGCAACTGGACTTGTGCAAGGCGTTTGACGCTGTCCCGCATGACATCCTTATCTCTAAATTGGAAACATGGGGGTTTGATGAATGGACCACTTGGTGGATAAGGAACTGGCTGGATGGTCACACTCAAAGAGTTGTGGTCAGCAGCTCAATGTCCGAGTGGAAACCAGTGACGAGTGGTGTCCCTCAAGGGTCGGTATTGGGACCGGTGCTCTTCAACATCTTTGTTGGAGACATGGACAGTGGGATTGAGTGCACCCTCAGCAAGTTTTCTGACGATACCAAGCTGAGTGGTGCCGTTGACACGCTGGAGGGATGGGACCTGGACAGGCTTGAGAGGTGGGCCTGTGCTAACCTCATGAAGTTCAACAAGGCCAAATGCAATGCCCTGCACCTGGGTCAGAGCAACCCCAAGCACAAATACAGGCTGGGCGATGAGTGGCTTGAGGCCAGCTCTGAAGAGAAGGACTTGGGAGTGGTGGTAGATGAGAAGCTCAACATGAGCCGGCAATGTGTGCTTGCAGCCGAGAAGGTGTGGCCAGCAGGTCGAGGGAGGTGATTCTCCCCCTCTGCTCCGCTCTCGTAAGGCCCCACCTGGAGTACTGCGTCCAGTTCTGGAGCCCCCAACACAAGAGACACATGGACCAGTTAGAAGGAGTCCAGAGGAGGCCACGAGGATGATCCAAGGGCTGGAGCAGCTCTCCTATGAGGACAGGCTGAGAGAGTTGGGGCTGTTCAGCCTGGAGAAGAGAAGGTTCTGCGGAGATTTTATAGTGGCCTTCCAGGGGGCGTACAAGAAAGCTGGGGAAGAACTTTTCATAAGGGCAGTTAATGAAAGAACAAGGGGAAATGGCTTTAAGCTGAAAGAGGGTAGGTTTAGATGGGATAATAGGAAGAAATTCTTTACTGTGAGTGTGGTCAGACACTGGAACAGGTTGCCCAAGGAAGTTGTGGATGCCCCCTCCCTGGAAGTGTTTAAGGCCAGGTTGGATGAGGCTTTGAGCAACGTGGTCTAGTGGAAGGTGTCCCTGCTGATGGCAGGGGGGTTGGAACTAGATGATCTTTAAGGTCCCTTCCAACCCAAACCATTCTATGATTCTATGATTCTATCTCCTTAATGTACTTTTGCAGGCAACTTCTCTAGCTGAGCAGCAATATCTTGCCATAATTCAGCAGCCCAGATGGGTTGCCTTCTGCGCTGCCAGTTGCTCTGTTTCCATTGCTGTAACCACTCCCACAGGGCATTTGCCACCATCCATGAGTTCATACAGAGGTAGAACATTGGCCATTTCTCTCGTTCAGCAATGTCTAAGGCCAGCTGGATGGCTTTTACCTCTGCAAACGTGCTCGATTCACGTTTTCCTTCAGTAGCCTCGCCGACTCATCGAGTGGGAATCTATACAGCTGCCTTTCACCTCCGATGCTTTCCTACAATATGGCAGGACCCTGACGTGAACAGGGTATATTGCTTCTTATTTTCTGGTAGTTTATTATACAGTGGGGCCTCTTCCGCATATGTCACCTCGTCCTCTGGCAATATTCTGAAGTGATTGCCTTGTGGCCAGTCCATGATCACTTCCAAGATTCCTGGATGACTGAGGCTTCCTATTCAAGCCTGTTGTTTGATCAGCGTGACCCACTTACTCCATGTGGCATCAGTTGCGTGGTGTGTAGAGGGAACGCTCCCTTTGAACATCCAGCCCAGCATGGGCAATCGGGGCGCCAGAAGGAGCTGTGCTTCAGTACCGATCACTTCTGAAGCAGCTCAAACGCCTTCACATGTATGAAAGTTCCACTGGGCTAGCCCTGGGCTAGCAGCCAACACAGCCGTTCACCCACTCCCCACCACACACAGGGGATAGAGGAGAGAGTTGGGGGGGAAAGGATAAGGAGACTCGTAGGTTGAGATAAGAACAGTTTAATAATTAAAATTAAAGAAAACTTAAAATAATACTAATATTAAAATAATAGTGATAATGATAACAGTAACAAAATATACAAATTAATGATACCCAGTGCAACTGCTCACCACATCCGACCAAGCCCGGCCTGTTCCCAGATAATGATCCCGGAGGAGCAACAATCCCGAACTGAAACCGCCGTCCCAGAAGAGCGAAAGCCCAAGCGAAAGCCAAAGAGAGGAAGAGAGGAAGATCCCCTCATCAATTTATTGACTATGACAGGATATGATATGGAATATCCCATTGGCATATCCAAATAACCAGTTTAGCTGATTCATTTAAATATTCCTCGCCCTCTTAGATCTTGCGCTTATAGGCTGACAAAACACAAAGTCCTTCACTTCCAGAGACAAAAATGCAAACACTGGTATGTTATCAGTGTTTCTCTCATAATAAGTCCCAGGCTGAAAAGCAAAACACAGCACTCTTTTAGCTACTGAAAAAGAAATCCAGCTCTGTCCTAGCTAAAAAGCAGGACAGAAGGTAATGGTAATTTGAAGGTTCAATGGGAGTTTCAGAATAAGTTGTTTTCTTTTTTATAGAATCATAGAATCTCCTGGTTGGAAAAAAGACCTCTGAGATCATTGGGTCCAACCATACCTGTCCACTGTTATACCATATCTCCAAGCACCCCATCTACCCCTCTTTTAAATACCTCCAGGGATGGTGACTCAACCACCTCCCTAGGCAGCCCATTCCAGTGCCTGAGAACCCTTTCAGTGAAGTACTTCCTGACATCCAATCTGTACCTCGCCTGGTGTAACTTGAGGCCATTGCCTCTTGTTCTCTCACTAGTTACCTGGGAGAAAAGACACACCCCCGCCTCCCTACAACCTCCTTTCCGGTAGTTGTAGACAGCATTTAGGTCTCCCCTCAGCCTCCTTTTCTCTTTTCCATGTTTCATTTGTTTTGCAATGCTTTGTGTGCATGTAAGGCTAAAGAGGTGTGACAATATTTTCATCTATTATAAAATGCTGAAGTTGCATTTGTGAAAAGCCAAATCTTTCAAAGATTTAATCTCTTTTCCTAAATGAGCTTTAGGAAAGGAAGACATATTACATAAACACTCTTTTCATGTTGTGTGGTGTTTATTGGTGGACTACAACCTTTTTGATGTTTTTCTAAAGGTTGCTAGTTTTGAGTTTATAGATTTTTTGCCATGTTAGTGTTCATTGGCTTTTCAGTGATTGGAGTTTTTGAGGATTTTTTTTTTTTTTGTGTTGGGCATTATATCTAAAGAGCTGTTGTTATAGTTTGAGAGAAGGTTAAGCTTTGAATTTATAGTGAAAATGCTTTATGAGATCTGAGGTTTCTATACTGCTAAGTTCTTTGAAGGGTTTACTTATAGTTTCTTCAAACATGTCATCCAAATGTAGTAAATGCTCTTGACCCGAATCCCTGCGTTTTTCATGTCCCTTCTTAGTGGGCTTCTAAAAGCAACTGATACAAATGGTGCACTGTTTTTCTACAGTGCACTGTAGAGTAAGACCACTGAGCTCACAACTATTTGCTCCCTAAAAGAGGGAGCAAATGTCTCACCTCCCACGAGAAGGATTCATCTGATGCAGTCATCCTCCATGTGGAAAACAAGAGGAGAGCTACTGTCCAGAGTAGTATCTGTATTAAGATTCAGTAGCCTACCTTTTCTTTTAGCTTTTCCTGATTGGTTAATTTTGCATTTGTTCTATATGTCCTGTTTTTTGCTAGAATAAAGTTAATTTTCTTCTGCACATGAACTAGAGAACCAACACGTGCCAGTATCTGTTGCCCCTGTACAGAAGAAGTGGACACGAAAGTCAGTACGTTCACAGAGGGATGAAGCTTATGATCTTCCTAAGGAGGAAGAGGAGGAGGGAAGGGGAGATGGAAAAGGAGACAGTACAATAACCACCTGATCTCTAACCCTGAGTGAGCTGCAGGATATACCAAAAGATTTCACTCTTCACCTCATTACGTGGCTGCTCAGATGCTGGGATAATGGGGCCAGTAGCCTGGAGTTAGAGGGTGGAGAAGCCAAGCAGCTGGGATCCCTCTCTAAGGAAGCGGGCATTGATAAAGCGATTGCAAGAGGGGACCCAACCCGCAGTCTTTGGAGGTGGCTCTTGGAGGGTGTTAAGGAAAGGTGTCCCTTCAAGGACGATATTAGATGCAATCCAGGCAACTGGGTCAGCATGGAGAGAGGGATTCAGTACCTGAGGGAACCAGCTGTGTGGGAGCTGATTTACCAAGACCCAAGGGACATGAGGTTAACTGAAGACCCAGATGAAATCCCGTGCACAATACCCATGTGGCAAAATATTGTAGAGTGCACCAGCATCATGCCAGCTCATTGGCAGCAGTAGAAGTAAAAGAGGATGAGGAGGTGATATGCCAAGGCCTGGGAAACAGGACTAAGTTAATTGCTGACCCCTAGACGGACCCTGTAAAGACCATATTTGTTATAGCGTTTATAGTGCAACAGCAATCAATAACTTTTTAGCATCTATCTGCAAAAGTAATAATATATGTAATCAGCAAATGTCCTTGGTTAGGACTGAAACAGATGGTGAGACCAGACAGTTCTTAGTGTGGCTAAAACCGCAAGGACAGAGATACTCCCTTGGATTCCTCCCCAAGGACTGGCCAGACTTTGGGTGGAATCCAACCTGGAGGATGATATATTTCCGCACAAAGAAAAATGCAAGTTATCCTGACTTGCTGAGTTTGGTAAGTAAGCACTATAAAGCTGGACCCCCATGCAGTAACTCTTTGGTGGCCTCATTTGCAGGTGGACGCACTACGCAGGACTTCCCAATTGCTGGGGAGAGGTTCTCCAAACCTTCACTGCTCCATGGCACCCCAGTGACTGTGGGTCTGGATGGTGTTAAATAGGGCAATTGGTGATGTATCTTTCTTAATCACTATCGCTAACTTTCACAGGAAGAGTCAGACTATGTCTCGTGTTGGGTAGGCATAATAGCTGATGAGTTGATACCTTTGTTTCATGTAAAGGTAACCAAGGATAAAACTAAAAATGATCCAAGAAATCTAAAAGATGGGACTCCTTGGATTGTTTACCACCCCTTTATAACCTACGTCCTATGAACCCTAATCCCCCTCCTGTAAACCATAATTTATCCCTAGAGGATTGTGAACAAAATTTAGCAGCCTTGTGCAATTCTCTGCAAGAGGAAAATGGGCAAAACAATCAAAGGCTTCTAGCTCATCTCGGACCCTCTATCAAAAGTTAAAAAAGAGGTAGAGCAGTGTGGAAAAAAAAAACACCAAAAGCATCAGGGGCCAGGGTGGTGAGGGCTGGGACAGGAGTGGCAGGGGGCCGGAACGATGGAGAGTAATGGTGGGTATAGATCAAAAGGATCTTCGGGCTCAGAATCCTCAGAATTTGCTGTCTCATTTTTTACTTTATCATAAATGTTTGGTTTTTTATCCTCCTCTTTTTTTTATGATTGCCTCTCATGGTTTTAACTGTACTAGTGCAGAATATAAGAATCACCGTATTACAATGACTGTATCTGGAATTTCAAATCCCAACGTTTTATGTGTCTGTAATCATTCCCCTACTCGTTCCCACATATCACTATCAAATGTACCTTCTCCTGGAAACCAATCGCAATGTTCTTTTACTAGTAAAAGCAGATGAGTTAAATGTTTTGCAGTTACTTGATATCCCGCAGCACGCAAAACTTGCTGCAAAACCTTTAAATATAACTTATTTTCTTGTGAAGCAGATTGTCCCATATTAACGTAATCCCATAGTTCCTCCGTTCAACGGGTACTACTGTTCCGAGCTACGGAATGTGGCCACAAAACCAGTACAAAAAAAATTACTCACCCGTCGGATCGCGTCTTCACTCGCAGATTTATCTCCCAATAAGCTCACACGGGGCAGCAGTTTTGGCGAATGAAGATGGGAAGAAAAGGGATTCCGAGCCTTTTTCCAAGTAAAGCAAGCTGCTGCTTTATTGTTAGTGAGAATCCACGATTCCCTTGTCCCCAGGCTTCTTTGCTAGCAAGATTTTCTATTCCTCTCCATTCTCCTCACACAGTTAGCATTTATCCCTTTGTGTTCTCAAAACAATCAAGCTACACGGGACATAAACCAAGATACTTCTTGGCACACCCACACTCAGTCACAGTCACATCTCGGTACACACACTCCCTCAGGTGGTTTTCTAGCCTGATCTTCTCACACATTCATCAACTCCTGTCCTGTGAAGCTTGTTAACCTTGATCAGTCTCAATTTATCTTCTACCTGTTCAGCACAGTTCTTACATGCTACGGCTTCAGAGACCCATGTAGGCCATCCAGGATTCTGAGGTCACACGATGTGTTTCAAAAGTCCATTTGTCCTTTCTATTATCCTGTTAGCTTGGGGATAGTAGGGAGTATGAAATACCCACTGTATTGCCCTCAGACTATTCCCATTCCTGGACCACTCCAGCAGTAAAATAACTGCTGTTATCTGATTCAACACATTTAGGCTTAGGCAAAAACTAAACCATAGTTTTAAGCTCTTTATGGTATTCTCCCCAGTTGCCCAGGACACAGCTTCAGCTTGAGCAAGTCCTGACACTACTTCCACCTTGAAAAGCATATATTACTCCCTTCTGATTTTCTGATGGGTCTTATGTAATCGACTTGCCAGGTTTCCCATAACCCTTTTCCATCCCACAGGTGGAGCGGAGGCTCCCGTAAGGGGTGTCTCTCCAGTGTTGATACCAAAAGAACATCCCCTTCTGCTTAAACTATGTGACACTGAAAGATAGCTTCTCTGTTTCATCCCCAATTTCCACCCCTCAGCCCTCTATTTATCTATTCCAACCCCATAGCAGAACCAACAACTGAACCCCTTTCTCCTCCACATCCTCTGGATCTTTCAATACTACCTGCCGAACCATCATCGTTTCAATCGGTAGCTTTCCCATTATCCGTTTCCATACTCAGAACATTAGTATCCTTAGTAATCAATCCACAATCCTTCCAACTCCTATAGTTATTTCACAGAGAATAAATCAGCATACGGTATCTTATCCCATTTTCCTTTTCTCCTACAAACAACCCTAACTGTAAAATAGCATTATATTTTCTAGTTACATTCTTTGGCCATTTTTCCTGCTTATCCAAAGTGTACATCAGTCACCAATGACCACAACACTCCATGAGCTGTTTCTGAGTAAGAGGATCTCCCCAATCTTTCCCCAGTATTTCAATGTACATCCCAGAGGAGATTTTTTTCAAAATCCACTCCACTTCTGCTGAAGGCTTTTTTTCCATTATGAAACAAAACAGAGAGCAACACAAGATAACAAAGTGAAAACAGCAAAAAACACAGAGAACAGTACAAAAGACAACACAACAACGTTGGGGACTCAAACCCCTTATGTCTGGTGAAACAGATTTCAGCCCACCCTTTAAACAACATAAAGAACAAACAAAAAATAGACAAAGACCTGACACAAATGGGGACTCGAACCCCTTGTGTCACAAACATGTCGGGGACTCTAACCCCTTATGGCTCTTTCAGTGGGACTCCAACCCACCCTTTCTGCAGAAAGTTTTCAAACCTGGGTACCCTTATAGTCCAACCCTGTGCAGCTTTTGTTGCGTCTTATGGGCAGGCAACCACCTTTTTAAAGAACATTAAAGAATGCCTTTTTACCTGTCCCAGGGATCTTGCCTTGAATTCTTCGGTCCGGGGATCGGAGGTTGTCTCTGATAATCCCTCAGTGCTGGCTGGACGTCCTGTGATCCCATGGATCCATTGAATTTCAAAAGCAGAGTCCCACCTAGGTCGCCAAAACTGTCACCGAAATCAGGAATAAACTTCTTAACACCAATGTACTCTGAAGAAGCAGGCATTCTTTATTGCAGTGCTGGATGCACGGGGGATCCTTCCATCTATCGTGCATACCGACTTGTCCCTCTACAAAAGCTTTATGCTATCAAAGCAAGCATATTCATTACTTTTCCAAGAAATTATTAACATATTCATCACATTTCCAAGAAGTCATTAATATACGTAAATGTCCATGCATAGTGGAATCTTTTGTTGGTCTTCTGGAGTCCTCTGATGCTTGTGAAACTTTTGTCACTGTGCTCTTTAGCTGAACTTTTCTTCTACACATGCTTAGTTCATCTTTTAGCCTGTCTCCACAAAACTGGTTTATTCCAACATCGCTACCTTATCTACCCTATTGCTAGGACTCGGCGCCTCAAATCTACTACAAACTTGACTAGGCCACATTGTTTAAGTAGAAGGGGATGCTCTCTTGAAATGGTATCACTATCTTTCTTGGTGACACGGTTTAACCAGGAAGGGTTGCTGCTCGCCCCACCCCCCACTCTCCAGTGGTATGGGGAGGAGAAAATATAAACGAACAGGGATCACGGGTTGAGGAACGAGCAGGTTACTGGAATAGTAAAGGAGAAAGAACATAAAAAAAAATAACAACAGTACTAATGAAAGAGTAACAAAATGAAAACGGCTCACCACTGGACCAACTCACAAACTACAATACCCAGCAGCTCCCTCCCCCTGGAACTTCCCTGTTTAAATACTGAGCATGACTTCACATGGTATGAAACACCTGCCCTGGCCCGCCCAGGCCAGCTGCCTCTGCTGCCCACCTTCCAGTTCCCTGAGGACAATTAACTCTATCCTAACCAAACCCAGGACATTAGTCACCCCTTATTCTATACTATCTACGTCATGCTCAGATCCTACACTTCCCAATCAATTCCTACCACTGTCTTGTCTTGTTGTAGAGCTATATCTATATCTATACATACATAAACACACAGATATAATTCCCTTAGTCTATGGGCCATCACTCTATAATGTCCCCTGAGTTCATTTAACCCATGACTTTGGGCTCCATCTGTCATAACAGTCTCTCAGGGTGAGAAAAAAAACCCCTGGTGTGTGGTGTTGAATTGCTGCATGCTGTATCCAGAGCTTGTGGCTGGTGTATCTTGGAGAGCTGACTGGAGATGATGCGCTGGTGTATCAGGTATGGCCCCTGCTCACGGTCTGTAGGTCAAAGATGTCAATTTCAAGGACATCTTTGGGTGCTGATTGCTGGAGCCAGCTCTAGTTTCATCACTGCTACACTTTGCTTGGTCTTTCAAAGTCCATTTCTTCATCCATTTTGGGGCAATTCATACTGTAATCCCTTTGACATGGCATAGAGTGGGGGTCCTCAAACTTTTTAAACAGGGGGCCAGTTCACTGTCCCTCAGACACTGTTGGGGGCCAGAGCTGCCTGGGAGCTGGAGGGAGGGAGGGAGAGACGAGGGAGTCGCCCACCTTGCTGATGCCGCTGTCCCCCTCCTCAGCCCGGCCGAGCAGTCTAGAAAGGGTGGCCAGAAGGGACTGAAGGAACTTTGCCGCGCCGGGGCTCTGGCGATTCGCCCGAGTTGGCTGGACCTCCCAGTCCAGAGGCTGCCGACTGAGCTTGCCTGTCAGAGGAGATGCCCGCCGCAGGGGGGCAGGTCGAGGACAAGGCACTGGTTCCCCCCCAGAACCCCAGCAGGGGGGGCGAGGAGTTCTGTAAATACCAGCAGGCCGGATCGAGGACCCTGGGGGGCCATATCCGGCCCATGGGCAGTAGTTTGAGGACTCCTGGCATAGAGCAACCACAGTAGTAATGACACACAACATATATACAGTTCAAATTATTGACTATTTTCACCCAGAGTCAAATCACCTTGAGGTACACATCGGACTTTCCCATCCTTCTGCATTTCCCACCTAGTGTACCCAGGTGCTTGGGTGTTGGCCCTTTAAGAACTGAAGCTACAGGCAGCTTCAGCCTTGAGCAATTAATTCCTGACTTTGAGTGGAAAAAATAAAACAAAGCAGACTAACAAGCAAAGAATGTATGAGACAAGATAAGAGATGAGTTGTGTGATGTAATTAGAAACCAGTCAGAAGTAAAAGAATGGCTCGTGAACAGGTGGAATTATCCAATCAAGTATTGTAATCAGGCATGTGAACAGCAGCTTTTAGCCAATAAAGAGTTGTTTATGTGTGTGTGTGTTAGCAGCTTAAGAATATATAAGTGATTGTGTAACCAATAATAAATGAATAAATGTCTTCAGTGGGATTCACATTGAATCGTGTGGAGTCCGTGAGTCATCCCTCTCTCAAGTGGTGACCCTGATGTGATCCACCAGGAGAATTTATGGCGAGGGGGTGACTGCCCTAGGAGAGTAGGCCACAGCTGGAGACAGCGCTGGCTGGACTGGAGCTGGGTCACAGTGGGTGGCACTGTGAAGTAAAGAAGTTGTATTGTTGGCACAGACACCTGAGAGGTCAGGTGAGCAGCTGAGGGCGAGATGGGGCAACAAGTAACAAGGGAAGAAAGAGTACTTGTTAAGCTCCTCTCGCTTATCCTTTCCAAGAAAGGAATTAAGTATGATGAGACTCTGCTTCAGCAACTGTTAATTTGGTGCCAAGACAAGGGATTCTCTGTGAACCCAGCCACGGCCTTTCAAGTGGAGATCTGGGAAGAGATAGGAAAAATTTTATGGGATTCAATTAGCTGCATCTATCTGCAAAAGTAATAATATGTGTAATCAGCAAATGTCCTTGGTTAGGACCAAAACAGATGGTGAGACCAGACAGTTCTTAGTGTGGCTAAAACTGCAAGGACAGAGATACCCCCTTGGATTCCTCCCCAAGAACTGGCCAGACTTTAGGTGGAATCCAACCTGGAGGATGAGGTGCCAGATATTTCCTCACAAAGAAAAATGCAAGTTATCCTGACTTGCTGAGTTTGATAAGTGAGCACAATAAAGCTGGACCCCTGTGCAGCGATTCTTTGGTGGCCTCATCTGCGGGTGGATGCACTATGCAGGACTTCCCAATTGCTGGGGAGAGGTTCTCCAAACCTTCACTGCTCCATGGCACCCCAGTGACTGTGGGTCTGGATGGTGTTAAATAGGGCAATTGGTGATGTATCTTTCTTAATCACTATTGCTAACTTTATGTAGTAATGATTAGATGCATTGCCTAACCTTGTGTTGTTGCTTTGCAATATACTTGGCTTATTTGGATTGCTTGCTGCATTATTTCTTTTTTGTATCATTTTAAAATAATCAGTGAAATAAACTTACTCTTTTGATTGGTACCAATGTCCTTACTGTCAACCCCCATTAACTGGCAAAACATTGGGCAAAACAACAGTCCATATTGATTCTTTCAGACCGACAAAATACAATGCCCAATGCTACAAAATACCAAAGCCAAATTTAGATTGTTGATATAATTTCACCTATACCCAACCTACAGTTGTGTACTGTTTTGGGGGTCACAGAGGCACCAGGCTACTATTCGAATTTATGATTGATACAGCGAAGTCTGTGCCAATTATAAATGATACAGAGCCACAGTCCCCAGGAATTCTGGATGATATAAACACCCGGCCACCCATTAAGCTACCTGCCTATGTTTTCAACATTGGCCCTTATGTGATGAAAAATACTGGTTAACAACAAGTATTGTTTAATCCATCATACTCTCTCAACGAGTAGAGTTATTGATGCACACCAACATAGCTGTAATCAAACCTACCTGCTCACCATTCCTGGATACATCTTATGCAGGATGGTCAGCATGGTTGCATAGGTGAACCCTCAGTGCATCACATGAGAACAACAAGGACTTATCTGTGAAAGCAATACCATTAAGGTGCAAGACATTTGTCTTGACACCAAACAAATTGTTGTTCATTTTGAAATACAACCTGATGAAACCCCAGAAACTCTACTTGTATATATCGGAAAAGGATGTGTTTGTATGAGAAAGTTTTTGATCTCATATTTGTAGATGACTGTTGGCCCTTTAAGAGTCAACATCTAGGGCTCATCTAGAGTACATCTAGGAGACTCAGCTCCACTTATTGATTTTACTTCATCATGGGAACATCCTCACCTCCCTCAAATGAGCTCAACCTCCACTCCGGGACCTCTAAAATTTTAGAAAATGATTAACGAACAGGCAGCTGCTGAAGAGGACTCCTGCAGCAGGAGCGCTGTGTGGGACTAGCTATGATCTTATATATCTGTTGTAAAAAAAAAAAGAGAGAGAGAAAGAGAGAGAGAGAGAGAACCTGGTATCGTGCATTATGGTTTAAGTTATACTGGCAAATGGTTGACGGTTTATAGTTTGCACTGCACAAGAATCTGACTGTTGTTTGATTGGCATATTTTGTGGTGTGAGTGAGAGGAGTGACAGGCCCGTTTGTGTGACTGAGTGTCTGTGTTGCTTGAGTGGGACGCAGCCCAACTGCAAGGCAGGTGCAGAGTCTAATTGACAGTTCTGTTCTCCCGCGAGGGAGACAAATGAAGCAAGAGGTTATAGTTCAATGTTGCAAAAGTAATTTGTCATTGTGGTTGTTTAATGTGTAAAAGGGGACTAAATGGGAACTAAACGGGATTTTAAGACTCATAGATGTTAGGGAGGCCCTTGGAGACCCCCACTGGGGATCAGTCAGTACCAATGGACTTTTGTGGGTTTTTTTAATTTCTCTACAAGTCCATGGAACACTCCAATATTTACCATTCCAAAGAAAAGTGGAAAATGGCAGTTACTCCGTGACCTCCGAAAGGTTAATGAAGTCATGGAGGACATGAGTACCCTTCAACCTGGTTTGCCATCCCCAAATATGATACCTCAGGGGTGGGATGTTTTAATCATTGACTTAAAAGATTGTTTTTTCACCATACCATTGCATGAGGAAAACTTTGAAAAATTTGCCTTTTCAGTTCCATCTGTCAATAAGCAAGACCCTATGAAAAGGTACCATTGGGTTGTTTTGCCTCGGGGCATGAAAAATTCACCTACCATGTGTCAAATTTTTGTTGCCTGGTTGTTAACTCAATTTTGAGATAAGCATAATGAGCTAATGCTCTATCATTATATGGATGATATTTTAATTGCCGGACAAAATATAAATCAGAAAACCATAATTA
This sequence comes from Caprimulgus europaeus, assembly GCA_907165065.1. Next base: position 16,324,992 of record OU015537.1, read on the forward strand.
AAGAATTAGAAGAATTGTTAAATTCTCGAGGGTTAAAAATAGCCCCAGAAAAAATACAGTGTGCTCCACCCTGGAAATATTTAGGGTGGGAGATAACAAAAGCCACTGTGCACCCGCAAAAATTAATAATCCATACAGACATTCAAACCCTCAATGATGTGCAGAAACTTATGGGAGATCTTATTTGGATTTGCACCTGTTGTGGAATCACCAATGATCTCCTCCAACTTGCTAAATTACTGCAGGGAGGAGGTGGAGTTGAGGCCCCCAGACAAAAAAATGAAAAAGTGCAACAGACACTAACAGGAATATTAGGGAAAATTACAAAGCAATGTGCACATAGATGGGACCCTGATTATAGCATTGGGTTAATGATTATTAACTGTGATCAACATTCTTTTCCCCTACTTATGCAATGGGTCGCTCGTCCTGCTCCTTTACGGATCTTGGTGTGGATATTTCTTCCGATACAACCCAAATGATCAATTGTAACTCTAGTGGAAGCTATTGCTCAGCTAATTATCAAAGGCAGCAGTCAAATTGTTCAGATAGGAGGGAAGGAGCCAGATTATTTAGTCGTCCCTCTGTCGGCGGAATATTTGCAGTGGTCATTACAAAATTCTACAACATTACAGATTGCAATATTGAATTACCACGGTAAAATTCGTGTTCACTATCCGCCACATAAACTATTAGGATGGCTACCCAAGTTTCAGATAGAGCACCTGCCTTTACTGTCACCAACTCCTGTAAAAGGTGTCACAGTTTTTACAGATGTGGGTGGCCACACCTGTAAGGCTGCATTGACATGGCTCGAGAATGGGCAATGGAAAGACATGGTGTTAACAAACCTCACAAGATCCGTGAAATTATTAGAGTTACAAGCAGTGATTCAAGTCTTCATTTTATGGGCAGCAGTAAATGTTGTTAGCGACTCTTTGTATGTAGTAGGAGTAGTTCAGTGTATGGAGAGAGCAGTGTTAAAGAAAATTGACGTGTTATTTCAATATCAATTGTTCAAGCAGCTGTGGGATTTACTCAACCAGAGATCACATCGATATTTCATTGCTCACATTAGAAGCCACACAAACCTCACAGGTAGCCTTGCTGAAGGCAACCATCGCGCGGACAGTCTGGTCGCCCCAGCATGGACAGGTCCGCCAATAGATCGCTTTGCCCAGGCGCGGCAATCGCACAACTTTTTCCACCATGCAGCAAACGTTCTACAACGACAATTCCACATTTCTGAGGCCGATGCACGCAACATTGTCCTCTCCTGTCCTGACTGTCAGCAGCAGTCTGGCGGCCTTGCAACAGGGGTCAACCCCTGTGGTCTTGGACCCCTAGAACTGTGGCAAATGGACATAACACACATCCCGGAATTTGGAAAATTTAAATATGTACATGTTTCTATCGATACCTGGTCTCATGCTACATGGGCCACAGCACAAACAGGAGAATCTAGTAAGCACGTGCAACGTCATTTACGTGCAGCATTTGCAGCGCTTGGTGTTCCCCGCGAAATAAAAACAGACAATGGACCTGGACACATAGCCAAAACTACAAGTCATTTTTTAGCCTTGTGGGGCATTCAACACAGTACTGGTACACCGCACTTGCCCACAGGACAAGCTTTGGTTGAATGTACTCATAAAACATTAAAACACCTGTTGCAAAAACAAAAGAAAGGGGAATCGGGTTTAACACCTCATGAAAGACTCAGCAAAGCGTTTTATGTATTAAATTACCTAAGACTGCCCCGAGGGGAACTGCACCCTCCAATGGTGGCACGTGGCAAAGGCCTATCAGTAGGACTGGACAATATAAAAAGAGGCCAAGCCACAGTATGGGCAAAAAATGGTGTCACTGGACAATGGGAGGGTCCCAGAGAATTGATAACTTGGGGTAGGGGCTGTGCTTGTGTCGTTACAGATCCTGGAACACGGTGGGTTCCATCCCTGGTTGGATGACAAACAAGAGGCACAAAAGAAAGATGATCCGTCTTGAGCTTATAGTTATTACTGCATTAAGGTTTTTGGTAATTGGTGTTGTTTCAGGACCCTGGGCTGTAGTACCTGGACACAACATGTGGGTAACTTTTGCTAATATAACGAAGCAAGAATCACTGTGGCTTTCACTGGATATGCCCAGGGATCCTTTTAGAACCTATCTTATAAGAGTGCCTTTGTATAACTTTGAAAGCTTTTTAGGATATGTAAGTAATGACAGCATTATCACATTTAACGAAACACAAATTTAGCAGCTATATAATCAGACATGGCCAAATAACAATTTTAAGCACTATAAAAATGGTATGATAGCTTTTAGATCTGTTTTTATAATCCCGCATTTAAACACATCTCTTATAGAACCGCAGCAACACTCGACACAAGAGAAGCGTTTCTTATTTTGATGAAAATTGTAACGATCAGATACAGTTTTGGGACACTGCTGCCATGATCCTAACTGCGTTGTTTTCCCCTAACGTCGCAGCAGGAAAAGCATTAGGAGATGTGAAAAAGCTGGGTTGTTGGATAGCTGAATAAACAAATCACGTCACAAATTCTCACATAGATGTTAGTAGACACTGATAGCATTAGACAGGCAACATTGCAAAATAGAGCAGCAATTGTTTTTTTATTGTTAGCACAAGGGACATGGTTGTGAGGAATTTGAAGGTATATGCTGTATGAATCTATCAGACCACTCAGAATCAATTCATATGGCCATTAAAAGGTTAAAGGAAAATGTCAAACAGTTGAGGGTAAATAGTGATGATTGGTTAAGCGAGTGGTTTTTACAAGAATGGATCTCTTCACTATTAAAGTCAGGATTTAAGACGCTATTCGTAATTTTGGTAATCCTTTTATTAGTGCCTTGTTTGCTATCATGTCTGCAAAGGGCCCTGCAGAAGATGGTGAACAATGCTTTTGTGGTAAAAAAAGAAAAAAAAAAGGGGAATTGTTGGCCCTTTAAGAGCAGAAGCTGCAAGCTTGAGCAATTAAGTCCTGACTTTGAGTGAAAAAATAGAACAGAACAGATTCATGGGAAAGGATGTGTGAAACAAGATAAGAAATTACTTATGCAATTAGTCAGAAGTAAAAAGAATGCCTCATGAACAGGTGTATTTATCCAATCAAGTATTGTAACCAGGCGTGTGAACAGCAGCTTTTAGCCAATGAAGCGTTGTTTATGTGTGTGTGTGTGTGTGCGTGTGTGTTAGCAGCTTAAGAGTATATAAGTGATCATGTAACCAATAATAAAGGTATCCAGTAGAATTCACATTGAATTGTGTGTGGAGTCCATGGGCGAATCCCTCTCGGCAGATGACGTTGTTGTGAATACGAATAATCACTCAAATATCTGTGTTTGTAACTTTACAGAAATTGTAGGATGTGATTTCAAATATTCAGCTCCTGTAACATCTTGCCAATTGCTGCAATCCAACTATATGCTGATTCGTGACCTGCCACTTGTCTCTGTTGGAATTAATCTAACTTTGGTGAAGAAACGACTCCGACATGATGACCTGAAACCGTTGTTGAAACAGGCCCAAGAAAATGGACTCCCATTACTGTCCGTCACGATATAGAAGAAATACATCAGGTGTTGGAAAGGGTCAAGAGAGACGGACAACATGGATGATGGGACACTCTTTTTGGATGGTCACCAATTGCTACAGGAATCTTCAACAAGATGCTTCAGCCTGTTGTTTTATTAATATTTTGCTTTAACAATTGCAATGTACTTTAAACTTTGGATTATGATGAAGCGTTTAATGTCCCCACAAGATGTACGTGTACTAGATGATCCTCACCACGTCATATGTGACATTCCCAGTTCTTTTAAAACATTGTGAAGCTTGAGTAACTATAGTCATGGGGTGGAATACATGGAATAATTACTGGGGGTAACTTAGAAATCAAAATACAGCATTGTTCACACCTTAAGGAAAGGTATAATGTTGAAGAAGATCCCAGGGAAGAATGCAACTGGTGAGCAAAGTAACCTCTCCAAGGTGCTCTCCTGGAGAGCCTGGTCTGCATATCAATATAGAGGGTGGAGAGGAGTGAAGATTTCTGTCCAGACTCTGTCAATCACTGCAGAAGAGACTCACAGCACCAAGAAGCTGATAAGCCACCTGTTTGCAATCCTGGGCAGACAGACAAATGCCTTCCTTGTGTGAACATTGTATAAACTCTGTCAGGATAATACCAAAACACACCTCCAGCTCAAAGGCCACCCGTCTCCAAAGTGCAACCACCCCCTACTGAGCATATGCTCTGAATTTTAGGTAACCTATACCTTAAAATGGAAGAGAAAGAGTTTTTACCAATCACAAGAAAAGTATGACTAGAGTCACTCAAGCTCCACCTTGAAGGTAAAAACAATATAAAAGTAGCCCAAAGAAAGGGGGATGTCAGGGAAGGTGCCATCACAGACCTCTGACCCCTGGGACCAGCCGACAGGCTGAGCCTCTCTTCCCCCCATAGGAACGCCTTTGGGTAAGATTTATAGTGCCCCAAGAACTTTCTTGGAGACTTAGAAATCTCTAGAGACTTGCTTTCTAACTTGGAGCTTTTAGTAACTTGTAACCTTGGTGCTTGTATATACTTCTGCAGACAGTAGATTATCACCGGCAATCCACACGAATCTGTATTTCTCACAAATCTATGTTCCTGTTGCTTTATTACAGTGCCTTATTAAATTTCTGAATAATTTCTCAATGGGCATTGCCTGATAGGCCGTGTAAATCCATAGATTGTGACTGGACGGCAGGTGCAGGGCACTATTGAGCGAATCCGGAATTAACACACCCGGACTTGTAGTGCCACATTGAGTAAGCTGTGCCTGTCTGTAACCAGCCGCACTGTTCCCCACTGCAGGTTTAGCCATGTGAGCCCATAAATCATGGGTACGGAAGTGCAGCACACTATTGAGTGAATCTGCTGTTGTCAGACTCATAGTGCTGAATTGGGCATCACTCAGGATCTAAGCCCAGCTGCCCCCAGCTCCTCCAGTTGTCTGAGGGTGAGTTGGAATGCAAGGAGGTTTATTGTCTGCCAAATTGTTCTACCACCCCTTTAACACAACAGATACTATATCTGTTAACACACACGCACACACATATACAGATATCATTCCCTTAGTTAATGGGCTCTCTCCAAAATATGCATTGAGTTCATTTAGTCCATAACTCCCGGTTCCACCTCTCATAACAGTCTTTCAAGGCAGGAAAGATGATGTGGAATTTACACAGTTAATGGAACTGGTGTCATCGGGTGCAGTAGGAGAATGGTGTGTAGCCTCTGTTGTATGCTATATCCGAAGTTCATAGTTGGCGTATTTGGTACAGTCCATGCCCAGACTGAAGATACTGATCTCGAAGAAATTGCTGGGCGCCAGTTCTGGTTCTATCAGTTCATATTTCATTGACCTGGGGAAATACCTAATAGAAAGCTGTTATGATGCACAACCATCATAACAACGATGATATTCAATTCATTTTTTTCGCTCAGCAATATCTAGAGGCCAGTACGATGGGTTTTAGCTCTGCAAAATGACTCAATTCACCTCTTCCTTTGGAAGCCTCTGCAACTCATTGGGTGGGACTCCACGCAGCAGTTTTCCACTTTCAATGTTTTCCTACAATATGACAGGACCCACCAGTGAACAGGGCACATTGCCTCTCATTATCTGGTAGTTTATTGTACGGTGGAGCCTCATCAATTCACATCATCTCCTCCTCAGGTGACATTCCAAAATGTTTTGCCTTCTGGCCAGTTCGTGATCACTTCCAGAATTCCTGGATGACTGGGGCTTCCAATCCAAGCCCGTTGTGTGATCAGTGCGACCCACTTACTCCATGTGGCATCAGTTGCGTGGTGTGTAGAGGGAACGATCCCTTTGAACATCCAGCCCAGCATGGGCAATCGGGGCGCCAGGAGGAGCTGTGCTTCAGTACCGATCACTTCTGAAGCAGCTCAAACTCCCTCATACGTTGCCAATATCTCTCTTTCAGTTGGAGTATATTTGGTCTAGGATCCTTTGTATCCCCAACGCCAAAACCCCAGGGGTCGACCTCGAGTTTCCCCTGGTGCTTTCTGCCAGAGGCTCCAGGTAGGGCCATTCTCCCCGGCTGCAGTGTAGAGCACATTTTTAACGTCTCTTCCTGTCTGGACTGGCCCAAGGGCTACTGCATGGACTATCTCTTGTTTGATTAGTTCAAAGGCTTGTCGTTGCTCAGGACCTCACGTGAAATCATTCTTCTTTCAGGTCATGATCTCACTGTAATTTGGAATGTTGCATTCTTCAGAAACCCAGAACGCCTAAGAAGGTTTGTGCTTCCTTTTTGTTAGTTGATGGAGACATAGCTGTTATTTTATTGATCACATCCATTGGGATCTGACGACGTCCATCTTGCCACTTTATTCCTAAAAAGTGGATCTCTTGGTGCACGTCCCTTGCTTCGTTTTATAGCAAAAGCGGCTCTTAGAAGGATTTGGATTATCTCCTTCCCTTTCTCAAAAACTTCTTCTGTTGTGTTGCCCCATATGATGATGTCATCAGTGTATTGCAGGTGTTCTGGAGCTCCACCCTGATCCAAGGCAGTCTGGATCAGTCCATGGCAAATGGTGGGGCTCTGTTTCCACCCCTGGGGCAGTCGATTCCAGGTGTACTAGACACCCCTCCAGGTGAAAGCAAACTTTGGCTTGCACTCTGCTGCCAAAGGAATGGAAAAGAACGCATTAGCAATGTCTATGGTGGCGTACCACTTGGCTGCCTTGGACTCCAGTTCATATTGGAGCTCTCACATGTCCAACATGGTTGTGGTAGCGATGGGAACCTGTTGATCTTCAACTCTCAGCAATCCCACAACAGAAGGGTCCTCTGAGAGACCAGGCAGAGCAGACAGTTTGATTTCCTCTGTCTCCAAGGCAGCTATGTCAAAAGCCCACTGGTACCCCCTTGGTTCCTTAAAATACCCTCTCCTAAGTAGATGCAATATTTGTCATTGGGAATTGAGAATCCACAGTGTGAGTTGAGGGGTCTGTTGCCTGGGTCTGAGTAGCTGCAGTATGTGCTACTAGATTTTGAGTAGCCACAGTACAAGTCAGAGGGTTCATTGTCTGGGTTTGAATAGCTACAGTTCTTGCTGCCAGGGTCTGTGTAGCTGCAGTACCTGTATGTGGTGTTTGAATAGCTACAGTTCTTGTTGTGGGTCTAAGCGTATCCACAGTATCTGTTGCAGATGTTTCAGTGGCTGCATCACTGGTTGCAGAGGTTTCAGTAGCCACCGTGTCTATTGCAGAGGTTATTCCCGGGGTGATATACCTAAATAGTTTTCTGATCTTAAAGAAGACCTGAAATGCATTCAAGAGGCCCAGCAATAGAAATAATATTGTTAGACTATCCCAAGAATACTTAATATTCTCACACTCTTCTATAATTGGCCTTGCAGAAAAGGAGAAATTGTCAGAAGCCGTTCCCTCCGTAAATTGGTTCCCCAGAGGAAGAAAGTAATAAGTGCAGTTATTACTAATCTCTGGTGGATGGCACTCAATGTATAGAAAGGTCTGATTAATATGTCGGCTTCTTGAGAAAAAAGTGACAGTGTAATTTGCAATAGTCTCCAGCAGATAGCACCCAAAGTACAAAGTTGTTTGCTCAGCGGGTTGTCTCCAGAAGGAGACAAGGTAAACCATAAACTGATCAAGGGTATCTAACAGATAGCGCCTGAAATGCGAGGATAGTGAAAACAGCACATACAAAAACTGGGCTACTCTCACAGTACAGATGGCAGAGAGCCTTAATTGCGTTTTTATAGCTAATAAGCAATGCAACAAAAAGCTAGTAAGGACTCATATCCGACAGTTCTGTTAACAACTCTGTGATGAAACGTAGCAACATCGTAACCATCATCTATTAATCCAACACAATAACAATTTTGTTAAAACACTGTTCAAAACTGTCATTATCTCAACCCCTTGTTGCTAAAAAAAGACTGTGGTGGTTTCACTGGGCTAACACTTGGCTAGCAGCCAAACACAGCTGCTGTCTCATTCCCCACCACACCCAGGGGACAGGGGAGAGAATTGGGGGACAAGGGTAAGGAGACTCGTTGGTTGAGATAAGAATAATTTAACAATTGAAATAAAATAAAATTTAAAATAATAATGATATTAAAGTCACTATGATAATAATAAAATATGCAAATGAGTGATACACAGTGCAATTGCTCACCAACCAAGCCCGGCCCGTTCCCAGATAACGATCTCAGGAGAGCAACAATCCCGAACCGAAACCACAATCCTGGAAGAGTGAGAGCCCGAGTGAAAGTCAGAGAGAGCAAGAGAGGAAGAGCCCCTCATTAATATACTGACCATGATGGGATATGAGATGGAATAGCCCATTGGCAGAGCCAAATGCTAGTCTAGCTTATTAATTTAAATATTCGTTCCTCTCTCCCCCCACCCAGATCTTGCACTTGTAGACTAACAAAACACAAAGTCCTTCAACTTCTACCAACAAATTCAAACATTAGTATGTTATCAACATTTCTCACATAACAAATCCCATGGTGAAGCCAAACCCCAGTGCTGTTCTAGCTACTAAAAAGAAACCAGCACTGTCCCAGCTAAAAACCAGGACACCCTTCCTAGTCTTCTCTTCACTAAGCTAAACAATCCCAGGGCTGTCAGCCTCTCCTTGTATGTCAGATGCTATCTTCATGGCCATTGACTAGACCCACTCCAGTATGTTCCTTTCTCTTTTCTACTAGGGAGCCCAGAACTGGACACAGTACTCCAGATATGGTCTCAATAGTGCTGAGTAGAGGGGAAGGATCAACTCCCTCAATCTGCTGGGAATGCTTCTTAATGTAGTATGGGAGGCTGTTGGCCCTCTTTTCCACAAGGGCAGAGCGTTGGCTCTTGTTCAGCTTAGTGTTCACCAGAACCCCCAGGTTATGTAAGCATATCAAGTCCTTGAGAATATGAAAGGGACATTTGCAAAAGTGTGTACACAGTTGTGCAGAGCTGTATCTTAAAATACAGTTTTGAGTTATCTTTCTGTTTACATCCCAAACTTAGTGTACTTCATCTATAAAGTTATCTCTCTATTTGATGACTTCTAAAATATCACCACAGTCTTTATCATCTCATAAAGCAGATCTCCATTCAGAACAAAGATTTGCACATTTTCTTTTCATCTTCCTGTTCTTCCAAGTATTTTTTCCTTTCTTTTTCCTTTCTTTTTATTTGGAAAAAAATCGTACTGATGCATTTTCTTGCTGCTTTACTTTCTCCAGTTTTGACTATGACTTCTGATACTACAAGGGTTCACAATGTAATTCAAGACATTTAATTTCTGATAAATGAATACAGGAGAAAATGTAATGAAAGAACCAAATCTTGCTCACTTTCTTCAGAAGACAGTCTCATTAAAAATCACTAAGAATTTATAGTATGAATGTTTGAGCAGGAATTGACCTCAAGTCCTAAGAATACCAACACTGAAAGAAGATTTTACTTGCATTCCTAAAAGATAATCAGCTAGAACTAGAGTATTTCAATTTTAAGTATTTTTATTTCTAATCTTTACTCCCTGAAAGCCATGACAGCATTGATAATCTTAGGCATGCATCTGCTCTTTGATAAAACTTCACCTATTTCTACAAGAAAAATACATAAGAGAAAAAGTCAAGAAGAGGGTGTAATAGTTATGAGGCCCTATTAGGTTAGAGATGGAATCTGAAGTTTCCCTTCTCAATAAACTCAAATCTTTTTTTTTAATTGATTTGTGACATTTTTAAACACACCACAGTTTAAAGATGTCATTATTCATCCTCAGCATTTTCTGAGTAAAAGATTTTAATATTTAGACAAATCCTGAAATTTTCTGTGAGAGCTCATATTTGTCAGATACAAACTGTTCAGATGCAGCCTTTGTCTCAGGAAACCTCTAAACTACTGATTGCTGGGAAGTGGCAAGTATACTAGGGAAGACATCATTCTATGCATAGCCTGTTTTTTATATGCTTTTTTACAAAATCTCTGCTACTGGCAGCTGTCACATTTGGGCTAGCTGAGGTGATATGGTCTAAATCCAGTACAGACTTTGTAAGGTTTTATGTTTCCTTGCTACTCTCTTATCTTTGTCATCATGTCCTTTGTTTATTTTATCTCAGTTTTTAAAATTTAAGTGTGGCTTTCACTCCCTCCATTTCCCTAGCTGAATTTCCTTTTCATGGCTTATCAGTGTATACTTTTTCTACAGCTACAACTGCAGTCTTCTCTTCTTGTTCGTATTACACCACTGTCCTACTCTGATGTCCATCTAATATTCTAGATATGCGCATGATCAAAGCTTTTTCCTCCTTATAACTTCTTCTATCCTGTTCAGTTCCTAATGTATTATCTTCACCTTAGCATTTCTTTCCCTTCCCACAGTTCTCAAGTTTTCTTCCAGAGCAGCCTTTCTCAGCACTAGCGGATCTGTTCCTGTTTCTTTCCTTCTGAGTCTTTGCACCTTTCCTCTTTGTTACCTTCCCTAGTCTGGTAGAACAGGTGTTATGAAGGGAAATAGGTACCTCTCCTAGCTGCCTGAATCAGAAGTGCATTTAAGAGTCTCAAATCCTGATGTATTCAAACAGGAAGCATAAAATGAAGCTGGCTGCTGACATCAGCACAAACAAGAATAATGAACTTAATGTTGTCTGAGACAGCGATGTCAAACTCTTGAAAGAAACTCAGGGTGCCCTACAACAGCTCAGGTCACTTAGAGACTGAATATTATTGATGACCTTAACTAATAGAATGCTGATATGTAATGAAATTTTATAGTCTAGTAACATAATTATCACAGAATCATAGAATGCTTTGGGTTGGAAGGGACCTTAAAGATCATCCAGTTCCAACTCCCCTGCCATCAGCAGGGACACCTTCCACTAGATCAGGTTGCTCAAAGCCTCATCCAACCTGGCCTTGAACACTTCCAGGGAGGAGAAGCCACGGCTTCTCTGGGAAACCTGGGCCAATGTCTCACCACCCTCACAGAAAAGAATTTCTTCCTCAGATCTCATGTCAATCTCCCCTCTTCCAGTTTAAAGCCATCACCCCTTGTTCTGTCACTCCTTGCCCTTGTCAGAAGTCCCTCCCCAGCCTTCCTGTAGCCCCTTCTGGTATTGGAAGGCCGCTAGAAGCTCTCCCCGGAGCCTTCTCTTCTCCAAGCTGAACAGCCCCAACTCTCTCAGCCTGTCCTCATAGGAGAGGTGCTCCAGCCCTCGTGTCATCCTCATGGTCCTCCTCTGGACTCGCTTCAGTAGGTCCATGCCCAGAATCACAGAATCCCAGAATTGCCTAGATTGGAAGAGACCTTTAAGATCATTGAGTCCAGTCGTTAACCTCACACTGACAGATCCTCATCTAAACCATGTCCGTAAGCACTATGTCTACACGACTCTTCAATCCCTCCAGGGATGGGGACTTCACCACTGCCCTGGGCAACCCCTTCCAATGCCTGAGAACCCTTTCAGGAAATAAATTCTTCCTCACATCCAATCTCAACTGCCCTTGGCCCAACTTGAGGCCATTTCCTCTTGCCCTGTCACTTGTTCTTTGGTTTAACAGACTGACGCCCTGTTCTGCTTTTGCTAGGATAGAGTTAATTTTCTTCTCAGTAGTTAGAATAGCTGTGTTTTGGTTTCAGTTCAGACTTGCTATGAGAAGAACATTGATAAAAGTACTGCTGTTATTAGTTGCTGCTGGAGCTCAAGGCCACCGTGTTTGTCTGGTTCACAGCTGCATTAGGACTGGGAGGGAGAAGCACAGTGAATAGCAAAACTCAGAACTGGCATTTGGATGTGCCAATGAAATATTCCATATCATGTCATGTCATATTTAGTATATTATCCGGGGCTGACTAGAAAGGGGGGTGATTCTCTCTGGATTTTGCTCGGGCTCTTGTTCTTCCGGGATTGCAGTTTCGGTTTGGGATTGTTGCTCCTCCACGATTGTTATCTGGGAACGGGCCGGGCTTGGTCGGCGGGTGATGAGCAGTTGCACTGTGTTATCACTCATTTATATATTTTATTACTGTCATTATTATCACTGCTATTTTACTATTAGGTTTTTTTTAAGTTTTCTTTTATTTCTATTATTAAACTGTTCTTATCTCAATCTACAAGCCTCCTTATCCTTGCCCCAAATCCTCTCCCCTCTCCCCTGGGGGTGGGGGGGGAAGTGGGTGAACGTCTGTGTTGGCTGCTGGTCAAGGGATAGCCCAGTGGAACTATCACATCCCCACCTCTCTACACCCTCCTTTCAGGTAGTTGGAGAGAGAGAGAAGGTGTCCCTTCAGACTCCTTTTCTCCAGGCAAAACAACTCCAGTTCCCTCAGCCGCTCCTCATCACACTTGTGCTCCAGACTCTTCCCCAGCTCTGTTGCCCTTCTCTGGACACACTCCAGCACCTCCATGTCCTTCTTGGAGTGAGAATAAAATAATTAGACTTTGTGTAAGCAGCATGAATTCATGTTTTATAAGATACAGTTATTTAACCTGGTTTATCTTGTACTGAGGCATAGTCTCAAGTATGTGATGATACATTCTGTCACCATGGAAAGGAATGTATATAATGTAATACACAAAGTCCATCAAAGAATAAATCCAAACTTTATATGCTGGCAAAGCTTCAATTCTCATTTAAACACAAATAAGGATTTAAAACCATGTAGAATGTCAACACAAGTTTTCATAATAGTATTTGTATTCCCCTCCTTACATAATTTTCACCTAATTATTTTTCCCTCTAATTTTGATAAGCCTCCAGTTGAGCTGAATTACTTGTCTCTAACTGATCAATTAGGTATACCCAATGAAAGATTGGGCAGAAAGCTATTTCACCCTTGAAAGGTAAGGCTTCTCCCTTGATCTTTTTTAAGTTGTCTAGTGATACATAGTAAAATCCTGTTCATCTTACATAAAAGCATCCAGTGAAATCAGTAAGATACCATCTTGGTAAAGGGACCGGGATTTGACCCAAAATTGCACTGTCATAAGGATATAAGCATTCTGTAGAATTTGTGGTCATAAATCTCTATGCCTAAAACAGAAACACAAGTTAATGCATTTGCTGAAAGTTTCCTCAATGCAGTATTTAGCAAAGGTGTGCATATATGTAAAGATTTAATTAAACATAAGTAGACTCCTACCCAGAAATTGCTGATAGTTTTTGATGAGCCTGATAGGCCGTCTTACATCCTTGGGTTCGAGTTTTGTGCATTTCCGCATGCAGAGATGGACAGGTGACTGAGACGTCCCCAATGGAAATGACCAGCTCCCGGTATAGAGCCACTTGAGTATTGAATTCCTGGACAAGCTGAAAAACAAAGAGGATTTACTTACATGAGACATTTAACTAGACTGGTAAAAACAATCAAGTTTTTTAAAAACATGCCAAATCTAGGGCTTGTTCCTGCTGCTCCCAATTTCATGGCATACAGGATCAACTGCACAAGATCCAGTAAATAGCTAGGGCCTCCATGCCAGCTGCCTCTTCTGTGATCCATAAATGTTTATTTGGAGGAAAGTAATATTTTTGATTATAATCTCTGAAAGTGTTTGAGTTATTAATCTATTAATCTTAAATATTAAGCAGACAAAAATCCAGTTGTTTTACTAGTAGCATGATGTTATTTTTTTGCTATCATAAAACACAAAAATATCTCCAGAAATTATTGCCTTTATTTCTCTTGCTTCCTGATTAACAGCACATTTAGGGATTGCGATGTAGCATTTGCTGTTACACAGGAGATTTCACTAATTTATTTTGTAATGAGTTCTGTTCTGTCACTGGCTTCTAATTGAACTTTCAGACTTAAAACTGATAAAAGCTATTGGCTGAGAAGATGTACCAGAGAGGCACTTTCCAGTTAGGATTCTAGAATGCACATTTTCCAATGTGCAGGGAAAAAACCCGAAGTAGTAAACAAACACTTCAACATCTTTACAGAAATCTAATATCCAGCAGATACAAGTGGATGCTATTGGATAAACAGGTAACTTATAGTGATGGAAAGATCATTATTGTTTAGTGGAAACACAACCCCACCATTTGCCATGGACTGATCCAGACTGCCTTGGAGCAGGGTGGAGCTCCAGAACACCTGCAATACATTGATGACATCATCATATGGGGCAACACAACAGAAGTTTCTGAGAAAGGGAAGGAGATAATCCAAATCCTTCTAAGAGCCTGCTTTGGCAGGGGGGTTGGACTAGATGATCTCCTGAGGTCTCTTCCAGCCCCCACCATTCTGTGATGCTGTGTGATTCTGTAATCCCAAGCAAGTTCAGGGTGCCCCTGAGTTTATCCCAGGACCGTGTTATCTAAAGGCAGATGTTCTACTTGTCGAGCACATAAGACTAAACAGTGATTAGCCGTGTGATCTATGTGTTTTTCAACACCCCAGCTGCAATTCGCTTGAGCGTGTTTACAGTCCTCCTCGACAATCTTCCGTTATATTCCCACAGAGGGCAAGTGTTAGTTGGAGCAATATGGCAGGGTTTTAGTACTAAACTGATGCCTTACTATCCCTGTTGTTATTTATACAGCAATTCTAACTTATAGCAGAAGACAGATAAATATTTAGAGTATCTTATGGTTAAAAAGCTGCTCATCTTTATCAAACTAGATATTAGATTCAGAACTGAAATATACCCCATAGAGTATGTTTACACACAAAGAAGATGTCTTTTCTTTAGTGAAAATGCATCTCTCTAATAATTTCATTTTTGATTAGCCATCTACTGAAAGGAAGATGTAGATAATTTACTGAACAGGTTACTCAGTAACCTCATTACTCTGTGATGACATGCACTGATTGGGACTGTGTTTGTGCTAATTGTAACTTCCCTTTTCCCAGATAATATCTCAGGAGAATATACCAGGTAAAAACAAGACAAAGTTCTCCAATGAACTGTAATGAAAGCCTTATAAAAAAAATTTATAGCCCTGGAAGGTGGTGATAGATCTTGCTAATGCTTTCTTTTTGATAGCCATTGCTTCAGAAAGCCAGGACCAGGTTGCCTTTACCTGGCAACAAAAGCAATATACTTTCCAAGCATCGCCTCAGGGACACAAACACAGTCCCTCCATTTGCCATCAAATGATAGCAGCTGATGTTGCACTATGGTAAGGTACCCTTACCTATTGATAATCTATTGATTATGGCAGAGTTAGGACAAGAAATTGAAGTGGCTGCTTGTAAAAGACCAACTGGAAGAACAATCTGAACAAATAGTTCCAGCATTGTGGCTATCTTGTAATCCCCTGGAAAAAAGGACTGTTCCTCAAGGATGCAGACAATGGCAGGAGACAAAACTTGATAAGGGAAGAGGGAGTGGAGACCCCCTGAGCCTTTCCAAGAAATGTTTCAAACACTTGCAAGAACGGTGGACATAAAAGTGGGAGAAAAAAGAAGGAAAAGTAGAAAAAGAAACTTCTGGACGAGCACTCCTACAGATCAGAGAACTCCCCCGTTGCCTGGACCAGTGCTGGAACCTGGACTGGTGATCTCTGTTGCATTTTTTTTTCTCTCTCTCTCACTCTTTTATTTTTTTCCAGTAAGTAATGCAAGGCCTACATCTCATAGGCGTGGCAAATATCCAGCATTTCTGCTACCTAACTGCTTATTGACGAGTCTAATTGTGAAATAAGTCTCTGTTTGCCTGCGGACCTCGTGTGTTGTGCACACCTTATTCCAACAAAGAGAATCAGTGCATCTGAGTCACGTTTCCCTCTCTCCTGCTATGGGAAAACTTTACAGGCGGAAGTCCGGGATGTGACACTGCTGAATTGCTGAAATTGCATTTGCAAGATAGGTGCTGGGCAATTAATCCACAGAAAATACAGGGCCCTAGTGCTATTGTACAATTTGGGGGACTTTCAGGGTACTGGAGAACTTTCATCCCACATCTGGCAGCATTAATGCACCCTTTGCAAAAATTAATTAGGAAGAAAGTTGTTTGGCAATGGACCAACCAACAAGAAGCCTTTGATGCCTGCAAAAATGCACTGATTGGGTATGTGCTATTATGTACTCGTAGGCTAGGTTATCTTTTTGACTTAGCAGTAACAATTAGAGATGATACAGTTTCATGGGGATTGTGCCAGATGACTGGGACAAAAAAATCAGAAAGAACTTGCAGGATTTTGGTCCAAAGCATTACAAGGCTCCACTATACATTGTACCCCAATGGAAAAACAAATTTCAGCTATAGTTTGGGCACTACAAGAAACTGAAAGAATCACAGGCCAAAATAGCATGACTGTACACACGCCCATACCTAACAACAGGTGTGTCACTGATGATTCCATTAAGGCCCATGCAGGGGTACCTCAGGCAACCACACATTGGAAATGGAAACATTATTTACAGCAATGATTTCTACCAGGAAAACCACATGTAACCACTCCAGACACCACTCTTCTAGGAACTGTATCATTTAATCATATGCCCACCCTAGGGGAAGCTCTCCCCCTTGGAGATATCCCTCTATCTCCTGTGGAGGAAGCTCCCCCTTGGAATAAGTTAATAGAAGAGCACACAAAAGATGCCTGGTTTACTGATGGGAGTGCAACATACACAGCAACTGGACAAAGACAATGGATAGCAGTTGCATATGCTTCACTACCAGGAATTGTGTTATGGCAAACAGGTGTACAGGCATCTAGTCTGTGGGCTGAATTGACTGCAGCATCTCTTGCTATACTGAAAGGGAAGGTGCATTATCTATGTATTGACAGTTGAGTTGTATACAAAAGTTTCACAATGTGGTTGCCCTGCTGGGCCCAATGAGGTTTTCATCTAGACATGAATATTCCTATAACAACCCTTGAGAATGCTGTATGGTTTTGTACCCCAACTTCTCTTATTTTACATCCTTTGTTGATATCAGATTCTCGAGTTCTTGTATTTCAGGTACCTCCAACGAATACCTGTGCCTCATCTAGAGGAGACAGCATTGGAACAGTGTTATTGGTGTCACAAACCCAACATCGAATTGAAGTTCAATTTGAAAAAGCCCAAGCCACAGCTCTCCAATCTGTGTGGGTAAATAGCCCACATCCGGTTATCAACCCCAAATATCAGCTGAAGGAGCTGGAGCAACAGCGTATGTATTATTGGACGGAGATGACACTCCTGTTTTCCTCCTCCATCACAGGTTGGCTCATCGTGCTTATACTACAAGCACATGCCCTGGATACATTTCTGCAAGACCAACATGTAAATACATAGATTTGGTTAGCCTCTACTGTAACTAACTCATCTGCCTTTTACATTAAGGACAGATTAACAGCTGCAGATCTTTTGACAAGTGTCTTATTGGCGTACCAATCCTAGTAGCTGTATTACAGAGTTATATCATGCTAAGTGATTCTGATGTTAATGTTTCTCATTACTATTTTTTCTGAGTAGGTAACAGCTGTACGTCAATGAATGTTACAGAATTGATTGATGGTGGACTATTTCCTCCTTTGACACCACAGATGCTCCTCCAATTTTGAAGGCACGTGTTCCTTCAACACAACTAACAAATCAGCCAGCGTAGAGGACAACATTCAACATCTCCAAGACTTAATGCATCAAATGAAACAATCTACTACTGGTGCCTGGCTGGCTGAGTGGTTTACTTTCTTGACAGGATGAATGGGGCACCTGATTCAAAGTATTATTGTAGAGATATGTTTATTTCTTTTTCTATATGTGTTTATTGCATGCCTCTGTAACTTACTCTGCACTATACCTTGCAAGCCCAAATGCAAAGCTTGTGTTGGCTCTCACACCCTCGAATATCTTACCCAAAAAATACTCATTATAGTTATTATGGTTAGAGTAATCAGTTTCTGCTGACTGTATTGGGTTTGCATGGCAAGGTTTTGGTAGCAGGGGGGCTACAGGGGTGGTTTCTGTGAGAAAAGTTACCAGAAGCTTCCCCCATGTCCAACAGAGCCAATGCCAGCCGGTTCCAAGACAGACCTGCTCCTGGCCAAGGCCAAGCCAATCAGTAACGATGGTAATGCCTCTGTGATAACAGAATTAAGAAAAAAGGGAAGAGGGGAAAAAAATGGCATGCTTTGTATCCAGAGAGAGAGGAATGAGAGTATGTGAGAGAAACAACTCTGCAGACACCAAGGTCAGGGAAGAAGGAGAGGGAGGAGGTGCTCCAGGCACCAGAGTAGAGATTCCTCTGCAGCCCATGGCGAAGACCATGGTGAGGCAGGCTGTCCCCCTGTAGCCCATGGAGGACCCCATTCTGGAGCAGGTAGATGCCAGAAGGAGGCTGTGACCCTGTGGTAAGCCCATGCTGGAGCAGATTTGCTGGCAGGACCTGTGACCTCATGGGGGACCCACACTGGATCAGTCCATTCCTGAAGGACTGCACCCCATGGAAAGGACCCATGCTGGAGCAGTTCATGAAGAACTGTGACCCATGGGAAGGAATCACATTGGAGAAGTTTGTGGAGGACTGTCTTCCATGAGAGGGACCCCACGCTGGAGCAGGGGAAGAGTATGAGGAGTCCTACCCCTGAAGAGGAAGGAGCAACATAAGCAACATGTGATGAACAACATGCGAAACAATATGTGATCCAAGCAGCAACAGAGATACAAGGTGTTTTGATGAGGTAGGAACCACAGAGGCTCCCAAGAATCATCATGATGGAATTAGGACTTCTGCCTCTAATAAGGTGATGGGACCAGCAGCTCAGCTGAAGTGCATCTACACAAATGCATGCAGCATGGACAACAAACAGGAGGAGCTGGTAACCATCATGCAGCAGGAAAGCCATGACATAGCAGCCATCACAGAAATGTGGTGGGATTCCTTGCATGACTGGAGTGCTGCAATGGATGGCTACAAACTCTTCAGGAGGGACAGGCAAGGAAGAAGAGGAGGAGGGGTAGCCCTTTATGTTAAAGAGGGTTTTGATTGCCTGGAGGTTAATAATGGTGATGAGTGTGGGTAAGAATCAGGGGGAAGGCCAGTAAGGCAGATATCATGGTGGGGGTCTGCTATAGACCACTCAACCAAGATGAAGAGGTAGATGAAATATTCTACAAGCAGCTAGGGGATGTTTCGTGATCACGGGCCCTCGTTCTTCTGGGGGACTTCAACTTGCCAGATGTCTACTGGGAATACAATACAGCAGAGAGGAAGCAATCTTGGAGGTTCCTGGAATGAGTGCAAGACAACTTCCTGACACAGCTGGTGAGGGAACCGACCGAGGAAGGTGCCCCACTGGACCTGTTATTCACTAACAGAGAAGGACTGGTGGGTTGTTGCAACAGAGTGAAACTCGGACGCTCAAATATGCAAAAAATCATCAGGCTTCCCATTTATTGATTACACATATGCTTCTTACATACAGCAGTTAATTAAGCTTATGCATATTCTCAAAAACCCACACTGATTGGCTCATTAATTTTCCTGAGAACTTTCTCTTTGTTATCACAAGTGGTGCCGCTCTGCCCGGCCTCCAAGGACAAGCCCTACTTCGTGATTTCTAGCTTCCTTATTTCCAGTTTGATAAAAGTTGTTTTGTCTGAAGTTCTCAAGGAGAAAGTAAGCATCTTGGAGACTTCACTTATGTCAAGGGCTTAATGCTGCGGCCTAAGCCATTGCAATACCCTTACTGCTTTCTGCTAAATGCTCTGATTGTACAAATATCTCTTAGTGATCTACAACAATTCCCCCTTTTTCTTTTTGTACAATCAGGGCTGTAGCAGTGACACTCTGTACTCCTTTCATTACACATCTATAAGCAATTTTTACTATAATTAGAGCTAAAAATATAATGCCTAAAAAGCATACACTCTAATTAAAATTAAAAGCTAAATTGCCAAAAACAAATGTTAATCATGCATCAAACAGGTTTATGTTCTTAACAATCTTATGAGTGTGGTCTTTTAACCATTGCAATTTTGCATATATAGATTCTGACAAATTAAAACAACACAAAAAATAATAGAGGATGGAAAGTGGGGGGAAAACTCACCATTGACCCTGACATATCATCACCTACACCAGATGTGTGCGGTGCTCTGCAAACAGTTTTCCACAATTCTGCCGTTTTTATTATTTTGAGCTAAAAAGATATTCTGGGTAAGTTGCTCCACACGCTTGGTTATACAAGAAAATAATATACGTGCTACAATGCAAAGCAAGATTATAATACCAAGCCATCTAAAGCCTTCTTTCTACTTCTGACTAATTATATTAGAATTTTCTTATCTTGATTCTTTATTCTGTTTTCTTTTCACTAAAAGTCAGGAATTAATTGCTCAAGGCTGAAACCGCCTGCATCTTAGGCTCTTAAAGAGCCAACAATTCCCCTTTTTTGTTTTTATACCACAAAGGCGTTGTCCACCATCTTCTGCAGGGCCCTTTGCAGACACGATAGCAAACAAGGCACTAATAAAAGGATTACCAAAATTACAAATAGCATCTTAAATCCTGACTTTAATAGTCAAAAGATCCATTTGTGTAAAAAACCATTTGCTTAACCAATCATCACTATTTACCCTCAACTGTTTGACATTTTCCTTTAATCTTCTAATGGCCATATGAATTGATTCTGAGTGGTCTGATAGAATCATACAGCACATCCCTTCAAATTCCTCACAAACATGTCCTTTGTGCTAACAAATAAAAATCAATTGCTGCTTGTGGTGGGTTGACCCTGGCTAGAAGCCAGATGCCCACCAAAGCCCACTCTATCACTCCCCCTCCTCAAATGGGCAGGGGGAGAAAATTATAACGAAAAGCTCGTGGGTGGAGATAAGGACGGAGAGAGATCACTCAGCAATTACTGGCATGGGCAAAACAGACTCGACTTGAGGGAAAAAACAAATTTACTTTATTACCAATCAAAATTAGAGGAGAATGAGAAGTAAAAGCAAATCTTAAAACACCTCCCCCATCCCTCCCTTCTTCCCGGGCTTAATCTCTTTCCCGATTTTCCACCTCCTCCCCCCAGCAGCACAGGGGGACAGGGAATGGGGTTGGGGTCAGTTCATCACACGGTGTTTCTGCCGCTGCTTCCTCCTCAGGGGGAGGACTCCTTCCCTGGCACCAGCGTGGGGTCCCTCTCACGGGAGACAGTCCTCCACCAACTTCTCCAACGTGAGTCCTTCCC
Source organism: Caprimulgus europaeus (assembly GCA_907165065.1). Next base: position 16,346,192 of record OU015537.1, read on the forward strand.
ATGACTGACAGCTCTTCACGAGCTGCTCCAGTCTGGGTCCATTCCATGGGGTGCAGTCCTTCAGGAAGGGACTGCTCCAGCGCAGGTCCCCCAGGGGTCACAAGTCCTGCCAGCAAACCTGCTCCGGCATGGGCTCCTCTCTCCACCGGCTACAGGTCCTGACAGGAACCTGCTCCAGCGCAGGCTTCCCGCGGGGTCACAGCCTCCTTCGGGCATCCAGCTGCTCCGGCATGGGGTCCTCCACGGGCTACAGGTGGTCATCTGCTCCACCATGGACCTCCAGGGGCTGCAGGGGGACAGCCTACTTCACCCTGGTCTGCACCACAGGCTGCGGGGAATCTCTGCTCCGGCGCCTAGAGCACCTCCTCCCCCTTCTTCTTCACTGACCTTGGTGTCTGTGGAGTTGTTTCTCTTACATCTTCTCACTCCTCTCTCCAGCTGCAAAGTGTGCAGCTTTTTTTTTCTTCCTTCTCTTCCTTTTTTTTTTCTTAATTATGTTATCACAGAGACGTTACTGATTGGCTCAGCCTTGGCCAGCGACGGGTCCGTTCTTGTAGCCGGCTGGCATTGGCTGTGTCCGGTCGGACATGGGGGAAGCTTCTGGCAGCTTCTCTCACAGAAGCCACCCCATGTCCCCTCTTCCACTGCTACCAAAACCTTGCCACGCAAACCCAATACACTGCTTTATTTTGCAGTGTTGCATGTCTAATGCTATCAATGTCTACTAACATCTATGTGAGAATTTGTGACGTGAGATTTGTTTATTTAGCTATCCAACAACCTAGCTTTTTCACATCTCCTGATGCTTTTCCTGCTGCAACGTTAGGGGAAAACAATGCAGTTAAGATCATGGCAGCAGTGTCCCAAAACTGCATCTCATTGTTACAGTTTTCAGCAAAATGAGAAATGCTTCTCTTGTGTTGAGTATTGTGGTTGTATAAGAGATGTGTTTAAATGTGAGATTATGAAAACAGATCTAAAAGCTAGCATAGCATTTTTATAGTGCTTAAAATTGTTTTTTTGCCTTAACCGATTATGTAGCTGCTAAATTTGTGTTTCATTAAATGTGATAACACTATCAATACTTACATATCCTAAAAGCTTTCAAAGTTATACAAAGGTACTATACAAAGGCACTTTTATGAGACAGGTTCTAAAAGGGATCCGTGGGCGTAGCCAGTGAAAGCCATAGTGATTCTTGCTTCCTTACATTAGCAAAAGTTACCCACATGTTTTGTCTAGGTACTACAGCTTAAGGTCTTAAAACAACAATAATTACCAAAAATCTTAATGCAGTAATAACTATAAACTTAAGACTTCTTGTCTTCCAACCAGTGGCGTATCCATTTCACTGAAACCACCGTGTTCCAAAATCTGTAATGACACAAGCATAGCCCCTACCTAAAGCCATCAGTTCTCAGGGACTTTCTCATACAATAGTGATGACTTTGTATTTATCTCTGATTCTTTAAACTTTTAAATTCTCGTTTAGTGTCTGTTTAGTTCCCATTTCATTTCCATTTACACATTTAAACAATCACAAAGAAAAATTTACCTTTACAACATTGAACTGTAACCTCTTATTCATTCAAACAACACAGACAGTCACACACAAACAGGAAGGATCCTTCACTCCTCTCACTCAGTTACTCACACCACAAAACATGCCAATCATACAATAGTCAGATTCTTGTGCAATGCAAAGTATAAACCATTAACCATTTGCCACAGGTTCACATCAAGCAGTGCAACATAAACCATAATTTTAGAGGGTCTGGAATGTAGGTTGATCTCATTTGAGAAAGTCGTGGAGGTTCCCATGATGAAGCAAAATCAATAAGGGGAGCTGAGTCTCCTGGATGTTCTGTCTCTTGGTAAAAGCTGGGCAGCAGCAGAGCAGCCGCTCTCCGGTCGCGGCCTGCGGTGGTTGAAGCTGCAGGGGAAGGGGAGGGGGGGAAAAGGGAGGGGGAAGTCCCCCTCAAGCAAAGCTTTTTTATCACTCCTTGCCATCTTATGGCCGGATCATCATCATTCCCCGTCCCCCTGGTTGTTCCTTTGGGATTCAAATCGGGTCAGTGTCTGCTGTAAGGAGTTTCCTGCTGTTCAAGCTCACGAATGAGTTGTTGTGCCCATTCTAGACGATTCTCAGGATTAGAGTGTGGAAGTGGCTGTGGAAAATCAGGGGTCAGTAGTTTGCACCTTCTCCGGTGCTATTTGTAGACCTTTTGTCCTCAATGTGTCGCGTAAAAAACTTTTGTTGCTGTTCTGTAAATGGCTGGTTTTGGGCTAACAAAATATTGTCCATATAATGGTAAATAATAGTGTCTGGGAATGCTTTTCGAATTGGTTGCAAGGCAGAGTCCACATAGAGCTGACAGAGGGTTGGTGAATTACGCATGTCTTGTGGGAGTACCGTCCATTCGAATCGCTGAGCAGGGCCTTCCCTATTAATTGCAGGAAGGGTGAAGGCAAAACGTTGCTTGTCTGCCTCATGCAAAGATATTGTGAAAAAACAGTCTTTGAGGTCAACAGCAAGCACTGGCCATCCTTCTGGCAACATTGCTGGATCACAAAAATTGGCATATTCCATGGACTTGTTGAGAGCTGCAGATGTCCCTGGCTGTACTGCTCCTTAACCAAGGCGTGCACTTGTTCCAAACTTTCCCTTTTTAGTGGCTACTGCTCAACCCAAACCAGATGTTCAGTCTTTCACCGGATTAGGATAGGGAAAGTCCAAGCAATGGCCACTCCTAAAAAAGGCGTGTTGGTAGTGAGCACCATGCCCATTTGGGCAAGAATGTCTCTTTCCACAAGGGCAGCAACACTGGGTGGTAAAGGGATAATGGAGACACAGCAGTTCACTATTTGATCGTCTATTGTCCATTGCAATGGGGGCGACTTGCGGGGAATAGTGAGTCCTCCTACCCCCTAACTGTAGCATCTGAGTCAAAGGTGGGCCAATGTTGGGGCCAGTTATAGCTGCTTATAATGGATACATCGGCACCCGTGTCAAGCAGTGCCGTGAGGGTAATCGATTGCCCCTGATATGCTACTGTTACTGTGCGGCGCGGTCGAGTTTTCAGACCCACAGTTAGCATAGCAGTTAGTCCTGTAGACCCAAATCCTTTGTCGCCTCTCTCAATTGAATTCAGTGGTTGCAATTTTTGGGTGAGCGCTGGAAACGGAACCAATTGGGTCAGCTGGGTACCTTGCTCAATAAAACATGGAGGGAAGAGGGTTTGCAACATAATTTGTATTTCTCCGGTGAAATCTGCATCAATTACTCCAGTAAGCACTTGTAGTCTTTCCATAGAGGCCGAGGAACGGCCTATAAGCAATGCTCCAACAGCTTTACCGTTTATCACAATCGGTCCTTTAACTCCAGTGGGAATCCGCTGTGGTTGGTTATCAATGAGGGTAATGTCTATTGCGGTTACCAAGTCCATTCCGAGGCTCCCTCGGGTTGCTGGTAGGAGAGGAAAGTGCTTTTCATCGCTACTGTCGCTGTGCCGCTGGCGGGTTCCTGATGCGCTGAAAACGCTGTGGCTCTTGGGGTCGTCGCGGGGCGGGCTTTTCCGCTCGGCTTCCCATTTCCCGATCGTGATCTTTTACACGCTGCGCTGGCATAGGTGTCGGACCGGCAGTGTTGGCACCATACTGCTCCGGAGTTGCATCCTCTTTGTATATGACCAGAGACACCACATCGAAAGCACCGTAGATGAATATTGGGGCGTGTGGTGCCACCCTTTCGGTAATGCAAACGTGCAAGAGCAGCAAGGACTTGTTTTTGAGATGCTTCTGCTTGTTGTTTAAGTCCCTTACTTAGCTCTTTTATAGCATTCACTAACATAGCTTGAGGTCCTACAGGGATTTGCGATGTTCTTTCTAAAGCTTCCTCAATTGTCCATGTCCCGGGCAGTGTAACTAATATGCCTCGTGTGATGGGGTTACAGTTTTGGATGGCGCACTGTTTTAGCATAGAACCATGCAAATGTTCTGGAACTCCGGTTGCTATAATGGCACCAGCTACTCAATCAATAAAAGTGCCAAACGGTTCTTCCATTCCCTGCTTAATTCCCATATATGATGGGATGCCTTTTGGCTCCTTTATTTGATCGAGTGCACGACGTGCCAGTCTCATTGATTCCCGTACTTTATCTGGTCCTAACAGTGCTTGTGCCTCTATCCTTGTATATGGTCCTACTCCCATGAGTTCCTCTAATGTTACTCCATGCAGTGGGTCCCCTGCTACCCGTTGCTTTGCCACAGATTGCTGACAGAGTGCTTGCCAATGTGCCCCAAATAGTATTTGCTGGTGCTGTGTTAATATAAGTTTTGTGATGCTCCGAATATCTCTCGGAAGCAGAAAAGCAGACTCCCAAATAAAATCTAACATTTGGCGAGTCGGCTCTCCTTTTATGCCTGACTCATTAACAATTGCACGCAGTTGGGTCAACAATTTCCAATCGAGAGTCTTAAGCTTAACGTTGGGGCCAGAATAGTCTACCGGAAATGCATAAGCAAGCTCTCTGGCAGTTTCTATATCTCCCTCAGCAGCGATATTCTTCGCGATCTCCTTCCAAAATTCCTCACGTTCCTGAGCTACCCTTTGACCTTCCCCGAAAAAAGGATTAGTATATGCTTGGGGTGTTGATGGAATATACTCCGACGGGGAAGTCAATGGCCGCAATTCAGGGGAAGGCGCTGTCAGCAGGACCTGCGCCTGCGCAATTGCAGAGTCGAGAGAAGGGGGGGAGCAGGGGGAACGGCATCAAGGGGAGCGGCAAGGGGAGGGGCAGGGGGAGAGGCCGGGGGCACGGCCGGGGCCCCCGCCGTCACCGCGGGGGACGGGGCCGTCGCCGCGGGGGGCGGGGCCGCCACCGCGAGGGGCGCAGCCGCCGCCGGGAATGCAGCGCGGCCCGGCTCGGCCCCTTTTCCCGGGGGAGGCGTGGGGGCAAACGCAGCAGGGGGGGCCGCGGGCTGGGAAGCGGCGGGGCGGCTCGGCTCGGTCCCTTTCCCCGGGGGAGGGCCGGGGGGAGAAGCGGCGCAGCTCGACTTGGTCCCCTTCCCCGGGGGAGGGGCGGGGGTGAACGCAGCGCGGCTCGACTCGGTCCCTTTGCCCTCCCTTCCTCCCTTCGCACCGCGGCTCCCTCCTCGCCCTCGCACGGACCCGAGAAAACGGGGGTGGGGAAGGAAGAGGAGAAGAAGGAGGAGGAGAGAAAAGCCGGCGGCAGGGAGGGGAGGGAGGAGGAGGAGGGGGAAAAAGACGAACGGCAGGGAGGGGGGAAAGAAAAACTGCGGGGGGGAGGAGAGGAGCGGCGGGGAGGAGAGGAGCGGGGGGAGCGGGGATAGCTCTGCCAGTTAGTGCGCTCATTAAGTCCCGGCGCCTCCATGGCTTCATTGATTTTCCAGCTACCTTATCAAAAATCTTATCACCAAATGCTCGCCATTCTGCCTTCTTAATCACTGGTGAGCTCTGCTTTTTTAAAAAGCATTTGAGCAAACCATACACTGCTTGTCTATTTTCCATACCTAATCGTCAGCTCCGTTGCAACTTTGCAAAACCTTGCAGGGCTCGGAGGGTGCCAGCCTCCCTCGTTGCAAAGGGGTCGTCACGTCGTGGCCGCAGGATCTGTCTCTGTAGGGTCCGATCCTTGCTCTCTTTAGAGTCCCATCCTTGCCCTCTTTAGGGTCCCTGTTCGGCCGCCATTTGTTGCAACGGAGTGAAACTCGGACGCTCAAATATGCAAAAAATCATCAGGCTTCCCATTTATTGATTACACATATGCTTCTTACATACAGCAGTTAATTAAGCTTATGCATATTCTCAAAAACCCACACTGATTGGCTCATTAATTTTCCTGAGAACTTTCTCTTTGTTATCACAAGCGGTGCCGCTCTGCCCGGCCTCCAAGGACAAGCCCTACTTCGTGATTTCTAGCTTCCTTATTTCCAGTTTGATAAAAGTTGTTTTGTCTGAAGTTCTCAAGGAGAAAGTAAGCATCTTGGAGACTTCACTTATGTCAAGGGCTTAATGCTGCGGCCTAAGCCATTGCAATACCCTCACTGCTTTCTGCTAAAAGCTCTGATTGTACAAATATCTCTTAGTGATCTACAACAGTGGGTGAAGTGGTAGTTGGAGGCTGTCTTGGGTGCAGTGATCACGAAATGATAGTTTTCTGTTCTTGGAGAAGGCAGGAGAGGAGTCAGCAGCATTGCCACCTTGGGCTTCAGGAGAGCTAACTTTGGCCTCTTCAAAGACCTGCTTGGAGGAATCCCATGGGCTAAGGCTCTGGAGGGTAGGGGGGCCCAAGAGAGCTGGTTAATTTTCAAGCAACGCTTCCTCCAAGCAAAAGATCGCTGCATCCCTAAGAGTAAGAAATCTAGCAAAGGAGGCAAGAGGCCTGCATGGATGAGCGAGGAACTTCAGGAAAAACTCATTCAGAAGAAGGAAGTCTACAAATGTGGAAAAAGGGCCTGGCCACTTGGGAGGAATATAGGGACATTGTCAGAGTATGCAGGGATGCAACAAGGAAGGCCAAGGCCTGCTTGGAATTAAATCAAGCAAGGGATGTCAAGGACAATAAGAAGGGCTTCTTCAAGTACCTCAGCAGCAAAAGGAAGACTAGGGAAAATGTGGGGCCGCTGCTGAATGAGGTGGGTGCCCTGGTGACAGAGGATGCAGAAAAGGCAGAGTTACTGAATGCCTTCTTTGCTTCAGTCTTTACTGCTGGCCCTCAGGAATCCCAGGCCCTGGAGGTAAGAGAGGAAGTCTGGAGAGAGGAGGATTGGGTCGAGGAGGATCGGGTTAGGGACCATTTAGTCAAACTTGGCACCCACAAATCTATGGGCCCCGATGGGACGCACCCTTGAGTGCTGAGAGAGCTGGTGGATGTTATTGCAGAACCGCTCTCCATCATCTTTGAAAGGTCATGGAGGACGAGAGAGGTGCCTGAAGACTGGAGGAAAGCCAACGTCACTCCAGTCTTCAAAAAGGGCAAGAAGGAGGACCCAGGTAACTACAGACCGGTCAGCCTCACCTCCATCCCTGGAAAGATGATGGATCAGGCCATTCTGGATGTTCTCTCTAAGCATCTGGAGGAAATGAAGGTTATCAGGAGTAGTCAACATGGATTCATTAAGGGGAAATCATACTTTACCAATCTGATAGCCTTCTATGATGGCATGACTGTCTGGGTAGATGAGAGGAGAGCAGTGGATGTTGTTTACCTTGACTTCAGCAAGGCTTTTGACACTGTCTCCCATAGCATCCTCATAGGTAAGCTTAGGAAGTGTGGGTTAGATGAGGGGACAGTGAGGTGGGTGAACTGGCTCAATGGCAGAGCTCAGAGGGTTTTAATCAGCGGTGCAGAGTTTAGTTGGAAGCCTGTGATTAGTGATGTTCCTCAAGGGTCAGTACTTGGTACAGTCCTATTCAATATCTTCATCAGTGACTTGGATGAAGGGACTGAGTGTACCCTCAGCAAGTTTGCTGGTGACACTAAACTGAGAGGAATGGCTGATACACTGGAAGGCTGTGCTGCCATTCAGCGAGATCTGGACAGGCTGAAGGGTTGGGCACAGAGGAACCTGATAAAATTCAATAAGGGCAAGTGTAGGTTCCTCTACCTGGGGAGGGATAACCCCAGGCACCTAGACACGTCGGGGGTTTACCTGCTGGAAAGCAGCCCTGCAAAGAAGGACCTGGGAGTACTGGTGGATGACCAGTTGACCATGAGCCAACAATGTGCCCTTGTTGACAAGAAGGTCGATGGTCTCCTGGGGTGCATTCAGAAGAGTGTGACCAGCAGGTCAAGGGAAGTTCTCCTCCCCCTCTACTCTGCCCTGATGAGGCCACATCTGGAGTATTGTGTCCAGTTCTGGACTCCCCAGTTCAAGAGAGATAGAGATCTTCCGGAGAGCGTCCAGTGGAGGCTACTAAGATGATTAAGGGGCTGGAGCATCTTTTTTATGAGGAAAGACTGAGAGAGCTGGGTCTGTTTAGCCAGGAGAAGACTGAGAGGGGATCTTATTAATGTTTACAAATATCTAAAGGGCAGGTGTCAAGAGGATGAAGCCAGACTCTTTTCAGTGGTGGCCAGCGATAGGACAAGGGGCAGCAGGCACAAGCTGGAACACAGGAGGTTCCACTGAAACATGAGGAAAAAATTCTTTACTGTGAGGGTGCCAGAGCACTGGGACAGGCTGCCCAGAGAGGTTGTGGAGTCTCCATCTCTGGAGATATTCAAAACCCACCTGGATGCAGTCCTGTGCAACCTGGTGTAGGTGTGTCGGCGGCGACGGGAGAAATGCTCATTCTTAATGGCGGCAAGTCTCTCTTTATTATCAGAAAGCTGCATGTTATATACACTTCTACTTCCGTACACGTATTCAGATACTACGAAGCTAATTACCATTGGCTAATAACATCAATCACATATGACCTCTCAGTCCAAGTGGTTCACTTTTATCTCGGTTCGGGTTCACTTCCTCGGTGTAACTTCCTGATCCTCTCAGTCCTTCCCAGCTGGGATACATCTTCCTTGATGTTTATTACTTTCACAAGTCCTTGACATACCTTTGTTATCTTCACTAGCACACAGCCGAAAGAGGCCTAGCTAGTATTACAGCCTTGAAGAATACAGACATACAGAAGATCCTGTTTTCCCTTATATTCTAACATAGCTAGATTTTCTCATAACCCTTATTTTATAGCTAATTTTTCAAAGTTGCCAACATTTCCCCTGTTTTGTTTTTGTTTAAAAGGATTGATTGACTTGTGTTCTAAAAATCATTTTTGTAACCAAATTTTGTAAGCAAATTGATTAAACAGGGTAGCAGAATATAGGAATATGCCACTAATGCCAATTAAATACATATGCCTTCAAAATTATTGCAATCGTGACTTTAGGCCAATAGCAGAAAATCAATTTTGTAAAATTTGGTGCCTCAGGCTATCTGTGGCCTGGGCTAATTCAGCCAAAATCTGTGTGGTAACATTAGATTATTTGATTATCCAACATACCAATTTACCAATTATTGTTATAAGGGCATGGATCGTGTCCATTCCAGGGACTAGTGTGGCAAAAAATTGAGCTGTAAGTTCTCATAGCTCTGCTTAATCATTGCAGTCAGGTGAAAGGAATTGACCACTTCGTGTGAGCCTGTTTGTTGAAAAAAGACTGTGAGACCATGAAAACAAATCTAAAAGCTAACACAGCATTTCTATAGTGCTTAAAATTATCATTTGATTATGTCTGATTATATAGCTGCTAAAATTGTGTTTCATTAAATGTGATAATACTATCAATACCTACATATCCTAAAGCTTTTAAAGTTATACAAAAACACTTATAAGACTCTAAAAGGATACAGCTTAAGGTCTTAAAACAATGCTAATTAACAAAATCTTAAAGCAGTAATAACTATAAACTTAAGACTCTTTAAGACTCTTTAAGACCTTTTAAGACCCTTTCCTCTCCCCCCCTTTTTTTTTTTTTTTTTTTTACATTTTAAACAATTTTAACCACTTCAACAATATACTAATCATACAATAATTAAAGTCATGCAATGTTAAATCATAAACTATTAACTATTTGCTACAAGTCAACTCTAAGTAGTATAACTTTAAACCATAAGTTTAAAAAGTGTAAAATGCAGGGTGGTCACTTTAAGGAGCCGCAAAGAAAACGGCAGGGAGGGGGGGTGAAAACCCTCTCGCAAGGAATGCGGTCTGACAGGTCCTGGTTGCTTAATGCAGGAATGTTGCTCGACAGGTTCCGATATGCCGTTGTCACAGAAACCGCTGCTCACCGCTGAGAAGCGGAGGGGGGAAGGAGGGGGAGAAGGGAGGGGGGGAGAAGGGAGGGGGAGAAAAGCGGAGAGAAGGAGGAGGGAGAAGGAGGGGGAGAAGGGAGGGGGGAGAGAAACGGAGGGGGGAAGGAGGCGGGGGAGAAAAGCGGAGGGGGAAAGGAGGCGGCTCAGCGCCATTTTTGAATCGCCGGTCCCGGTCATTGCGCAGCTCTTTTTTCGCCGGGGAGAGCAGGGGAATGCCCTCCCGCCGGGTTCTTTCTGCACTGTTCGCTGATTTCGTGCGCAGTTTCGCTGCCGCTCCACCGAGCCACCGTCTCCGCGGGAGGGGGAAGGGAGAAAAGCGGAAAATGCAATCTCGCTGCTCCGGAGCTGGGAGAGATGAGAAATTCGATCCCTCCACCGGCGCCACTGATAAACCGTGGAAACAGCAGGCAGCATGGAAAGATTCTCCAGCCAGTATCATACACTTTATTCTGATCGTAAGCAGCTGATGTTTGTAAGGGAGCTCTCTGCTCCGCCTGATACTGTAACAAGTTGTTATGAATCACTCTCCATGCTTTCTCTAGCTTCTTTGCAGTTTTCTCTCTATCTGTAGCTGTTTCCCACAACATATCACCAATTTTAAGGAGCTCTTTCTTTAAATATATATCTTTACTCTGCTTTTTTCTTGCGAAGCAGGTAAATAAATAATAATATGTTGCTTGCCTCTTTATCTCTTAACAACGCTGTTTTCGCAGTCTTCTTGAGGTTTCTGCAACATGTATCAGCCAAACACGTCTCTACGTTCATTTGGGGCACGGCGTATTTTTTATTTCCGTACGCTTATTGCCGTCCCGCTGCAGTAGGACCCGAACCACAACATCGCCGGACCGTGGTACCAGTCAGGTTACGTCTGTACGCTCACCTGAAGTTTTCGGCGTCTCTTGAACGCTTTTACCGTCCCTTTCGTGGCGTACCTTCTTTGCACGCTTTTGCCGTTTCTTTCTTGGTGGGACCTGTAACCCCTTAGGTGCTGGTGGAATTACACTGCTAGAAATTTGAGACACATCGGTGGTATCGTGTCGTTAGTATCACGTTGATGTTATCACGTCGTTAGTATCACGTTGATGTTATCACGTCAGTGTTATCACGTCAGGGGTCACCATTTGTCGGCGGCGACGGGAGAAATGCTCATTCTATAATGGCGGCAAGTCTCTATTATCAGAAAGCTGCATGTTATATACACTTCTACTTCCGTACACGTATTCAGATACTACGAAGCTAATTACCATTGGCTAATAACATCAATCACATATGACCTCTCAGTCCAAGTGGTTCACTTTTATCTCGGTTCGGGTTCACTTCCTCGGTGTAACTTCCTGATCCTCTCAGTCCTTCCCAGCTGGGATCCATCTTCCTTGATGTTTATTACTTTCACAAGTCCTTGACATACCTTTGTTATCTTCACTAGCACACAGCCGAAAGAGGCCTAGCTAGTATTACAGCCTTGAAGAATACAGACATACAGAAGATCCTGTTTTCCCTTATATTCTAACATAGCTAGATTTTCTCATAACCCTTATTTTATAGCTAATTTTTCAAAGTTGCCAACATAGGTGAACCTGCTTTGGCAGGGGGGTTGGACTGGATGATCTCCAGAGTTCCCTTCCAACCCCTACCATTCTGTGATTCTGTGATTCTGTGATTCTGTGATTCTGTGATTCTGTGATTCTGTGATTCTGTGAACTGATGGCAACCCCCATTCCCTGTCCCCCTGTGGCGCTCAGGGCGAGGAGATAGAGAAATCAGTAGTAAAGTTAAGCCCAGGAAGAAGAGAGGAGTGGGGGAAAGGTGTTTTAAGATTTGGGTTTATTCTCATTTTCCTCCCCTGATTTGTTTGGCAATAAATTAAATTAATTTTCCCCCAAGTCGAGTCTGTTTTGCCTGTGCCGGTAATTGGTGAGTGATCTCTCTCCGTCCTTATCTCCACCCACCAACCTTTTGTTTTATTTTCTCTCCCCTATTCATTTGAGGAAGTGGAGTGGCTTTGTTGGGCATTTGGCATCTAGCCAGGGTCAACCCACCACCCTGACTTAGCCATTTCTTTCCTAGACTAAAAGTTTTCACACCAATGCAGTTATCAGTGTGAGCAGAATTGCTCTTCTTATTTTAAAGAACTCTTCAAGTTATACCACTTACTCCTTTTGTTCCTCAGTAGCTTATTACGTTAACCAACAAAAGGCAAAACATACATACTGTGTGTGAAGGGCAGTTGAGAACTAGGATTTCTATGAGAAAACTATGGTAAATTCAGCCTGAAAAGCAGTGTGGCTACAGCAGCTGAAATACTGACATCACAGTGCTGGAAACACAGCACCAGTCAGCTCCATTAGAGATCACCTTACACAATTCCTAGGACCCCACCTGGGAAATGACACTTTATTATCATCCAAAATATTTGAGAGACGTGCTTATTAGTATGAAATGTGAGGTGAATTTCTTTGCTACTGTAAGTCATCTGTGTGTTCTGTCAGAATAGGAGGAACACATGCTGTGTCTGTAGTATATTGAGACTTTGGAGCACTTGAATTTGTGTAAAGTAAAGGGCAAACACAATGACTTGATTAGACAGCCCCTAAAATGGTTCATTCAGGATATGCAAGTAATTATTGGAAGCATAAATTCAAAATAATGGAACAAAACAAACTCTTATATTGAAAGGGAACAGAAAAAAAGAAAGCTTTAGTTTGAGTAACAGTTATTTAACAATGATGTATCAAACAGAAGATAGAAACTTTAAATCATTAGGCAGCCTGTGTTTTAGGTCAAGCTCCTTGTTACCTTCTATTTTAATTACTATCCTTCTGACATCCTTTGACTACTGAGCATGACTGGAATTACAGTCTGGCTAGACAGATTATCCTATAAAGAAAAACATGGACACAGGGCATCCTGGCTGTAATTCCTATAAAGCTCATAACAAAGCAAACACATATTAGTGTTGAAACCTGACCTAAAACAAAACACCATGATATGCACGAGCTGAAATTTTTCAAAACTTTTATTTTGCAGTAGTTACTCTAATAAAATGACTAAGCTTGCTCACTGATCTGACTAATGGCAGCTAAAACTTTTGGTTTGAAGTCACTCTTAAAAAAAATCAGCTTTCTAAACTATAAGGACATTAGTGATACATGCATAATATGACACACTTCTGTAAGAATGATGATAATGAAATAGAAACACAACTTTTTTTCAGTAGCTGAAAAGCTTCAGAGGTATAGTTAATTTTACTTTGGTGCTTTTTCATGAATAAACACGGTTGCTCCAAAATACTCTACTTTTTTTTAAATCAACATCTGTATATTTGTGCAATTCAATACCTTTCCGATGAAACTGCAGCGATCCTAGCAGACATGGATTTAAGCATTTCTGTTGTGTACATTTCTAAGCAACACTGCAACTGGATATATAATCTACAGATTTCAGGATTAATTTCATCATCTTCTGGGTTGCAATAAAAGACAAAAATTTTAGTTAGGAATGGGACTGGGAGGACCTGAGGGTCATTAAATCTACTTCCCTACTGTTTCAAGCAATCACATCATAATCTGCTTCATAAACTATTAAGCTATGCATATATGATAAAAATGTTGTTTCTACCAAACTATATTTAGAAAAAATTCTTTAGCTCTTATAAAGCTCTAGGCTCAAAACAGCTAAACTTGGGTTGTCTTTGGTAAGATTGCATGGTTCTTATTTTTCCCTCTGCATATTTTCAGAAAAGGGGTCAATAACTGACTGGGCTCTCTCCTCCTCTTTAAAAACTTTGACAAAGTATTTTCTGGTAGATTTGAAGGGTTCTTTTGCCATCCAATTCCAGTTACCCTTGGTCATGGTACAGGTACAGAAGGAGAATGCAGAGCATCCTGGTTTTGCTAGGATAGAGCTAATTTTCTTCTTAGTAGCTAGAATAGCTGCTGTGTTTTGATTTCAGTGGGGGATTTGTTATGAGAAGAAGGTTGAAAACATGCTGATGTTTTTAGTTCACAGAATCACAGAATGTTAGGGATTGGAAGGGACCTTGAAAGATCATCTAGTCCAATCCCCCTGCTGGAGCAGGAACACCTAGATGAGATTACACAGGAAGGCATCCAGATGGGTCTTGAATGTCTCCAGAGAAGGAGACTCCACAACCTCCCTGGGCAGCCTGTTCCAGTGCTCTGTCACCCTCACAGTAAAGAAGTTTCTTCTCAAGTTTAAGCGGAACCTCCTGTGTTCCAGCTTACATCTATTGCCCCTTGTCCTACCATTGGACATCGCTGAGAAGAGCCTGGCTCCATCCTCCTGACATTCGCCCCTTACATATTTATAAACATTAATAAGATCACCCCTCAGTCTCCTCTTCTCCAAGCTAAAGAGACGCAGCTCCCTCAGCCTTTCCTCATAAGGGAGATGCTCCACTCCCTTAATCATCTTGATGGCTCTGTGCTGGACTCTCTCAAGCAGTTCCCTGTCCTTCTTGAACTGAGGGGCCCAGAACTGGACACAATATTCCAGATGTGGCCTCACCAGGGCAGAGTAGAGGGGGAGGAGAACCTCTCTTAACCTACTAACCACACCCCTTCTAATACACCCCAGGATGCCATTGGCCTTCCTGGCCACAAGGGCACAGTGCTGGCTCATGGTCATCCTGCTGTCCACCAGGACTCCCAGATCCCTTTCCCCTACACTGCTCTCTAGTAGATCATTCCCCAACCTAAACTGGAACCTAGGATTGTTCCTGCCCTTATTATATTTCATCAAGTTTTTCCCTGCCCAGCTCTCCAGCCTGTCCAGGTCTCTCTGGATGGCAGCACAGCCTTCTGCTGTGTCAGCCACTCCTCCCAGCTTTGTGTCATCAGCAAACTTGCTGACAGTGCACTCTTTTCCCTCATCCAGGTCACTGATGAATATATTGAATAATACTGGTCCTAGTACTGACCCTTGAGGGACTCCACTAGACACAGGTCTCCAACTAGACTCTGCCCCATTGTAGAGAAACATGCTGTGGGGAGCTAAGGCATGGGTGACTTTTAATCACTAATCAATAAGGAGCTAGACTTTTATGCTGTGTGTGAACCTCGCTGACTGTGTCACCTGGGTGGAGTCTTAACCAATTAGTTGCTGGCATGCATCACATGTTGTGTGGCAAAATGTATAAAAGGAACCTGTACCAAATAAACACGGAGCATTTGCTTTATCTCTATGAGAATACGTGTTTGTCTCTCACTTTTCCTGACAACATTTGGCGCCCGAACACCACGAATAGCCGGGAGAGATGTATTAAGCGTTGACCGGCGAAACCCGGGACCCCTACCTGGCGGAAGAGACGTACTAAGCGTTGACTGCCGGGACCCCTACCTGCCGGGAGAGACGTACCATACGTTGACTGGCAGGACCCCTACCGGGAGAGACGTACGAAGCGTTGACCGGCAGGACCCCTCGTTCTTATCATTCAGGTGAGACTGACCTGTTGGCCGACTGCACATATTTTGCCGGCCGGCATGTATAATGGAAGCAGAATTTACTGCGTGGAGCCCCTCATTATCTTCTCTAAGAGAAGGGAGGAGTCTCTGGGAAGCTTTTTCATAAGCTGGAATTCTGGGCTAGAAGCAAGGATTTACCCCCTTCCCCCTCCCTTCTTGTTCGAATGGGAGGCGTAGCGGTCTTAAAAATCTTCTCAAGTTAACAAAAAAAAAAGACTGACCGCAGGCTCGGGGCACCTTGGAAAGAAAGCAGAAAGCAGAATCCCGCGGTCGTAAAAATCTTCTCCAGTTCGCAAAAGACACTGAACTGTAAATTCACCGGGCTAAAGAATGCGAAGAATGCATGAGACTCAGGTTACTGATATCGTCCAGAAATAACAGTTAACCCTTTTCATTAACCCTCTCATTGCTGGCGCCTGCCCTCGAAAAAGAAGTGCGTCAGTTTCTGGGCAAGATGGCCCCAGGTCCCTTCTTCCCCTCTCCTCCTCCCCTTCTTCCCCCCCGGGAAACGATCTGCGCCTGGGGATGACGATGTTAGAAGGCGGTGCTGAGCTGCGAGCTGATCCCACCCACCCCCCCCCGACGTACGGCTGTTTCCATGACGACGTTGATAACAACATTCCAGGATGAGATAATGCCACACCTGCATTCCTCGCCCTCTGGCTGCGGTTTCTTAAAGTGATCAGAGCAGCATTTCAGACCTTCTAAAATTGTAGTTTAAGTTATACAATGGTTTATAGTTTGCATTTGCACGGGAGTTGTATATGTGAGTGAGTAAGTGACGGCCGTCATGATTGATCGTTATGATTGATTGTCATAATTGATTGTCCTGTTTGATTGTGAGAGTTTATAAAGGTAATTTTTCTTTGTGATTGTTTAATGTGGAAACAAAAATGAAATAGGAATTGGACAAACACTATACGAGAATTTAAAAAGTTTAAAGGATCAGAGCTAAATATGAAGTCATCACTATTGTATGAGAGAGTCCCACAGAACTACTAACTCTGGGGAGAAGCTATGTTTATATCGTTACAGATTCTGGAACGCCGTGGGATCAAATTCTGTTTGAAAAAATAAAAAAAATAAAATAAAATAAAAGAGAAAGCCCTGAACACTGTATGTAGAAGAATATAAAGATATAAAGTTATGTATTAGATAGTAACATAAGCAGGTAATGACTTGTATATTAGTAATAGAA
The DNA here is from genome assembly GCA_907165065.1 of Caprimulgus europaeus. The sequence goes on from OU015537.1 coordinate 16,362,710, forward strand.
AATGACATAGGGTAGATGTGAATATGAATTATCCTTATTTTAACAGGAAAAGAGGTATCACTAAGTTTTTCTGCAGGAATTTACACAGTTTCCAAAGAGTATTTTTAAATTAACAGAATGAGCATGGATCAAGTTTTCAGTATAAGCCATGAATTCTTATGAGGCTTTTAACTTTTAATTTTCTTTCCTGATGAAAAATAGTGTCACCAGTTATCACCTTTATAACTAAGGCCCTGTCATCATTTTCAATGTGAGCATTTATTTTCAAGGGTGTATAGTATCACTATAAAGATACTGTAAGTATGAAATTTGGCTTTGAAAAACAATCTCAACTAGCAGGGACTTCTCCTGAGGAGAGATTTTTAGTTTGTTTGTTTGTTTTGTGGCATGGATTATATTTCAAATCAGAAATCAATCAGCAAAGCAGGACCAACCCCGTATTAGTATCATTATTACTATTGTTATTGTTATGAAATTTTTTTTACGCTTCAGAAATAGTTCTGTTTTAGGGTAATGTTAAGAATGGAAACTCTGAACCAAGTTTTATTTTGAAAACTGAAGCAGCAGATGTAGAGATTTTAAATTGGCCACTATAAATGTACATTTAGTGCTGAAGTTATCTACTGATTTTTGATTGGGGACACTTAAACTTAAATGGAAAACAGAAAAGCCTGTTTGGATTGATCAATGGCCTCTATCGAAAGAGAAGCTGCAACATGTTGAGGAACTTGTACAGGAACAATTAAAATTGGGTCATATTAAACCCTCTGTTAGCCCATGGGACACTCCTATTTTTACCATTCAGGAAAAAAATCTGGGAAATGGAGACTATTACGTAATTTGAGAACTGTAAACAATTGCATGGAGGACATGAGAGCCTTGCAACCTGGGTTACCATCTTCAGTCATGTTGCCAGAAAAATGGGATTTGTTAATACTAGATCTTAAGGATTGTTTTTTCACAGTTCCTTTACACAAGGATGATGGTGACAAGTTTGCATTTTCTGTGCCTTCCATCAATAGGTACTGCCACAGAGTATGAAAAAACTCTCCTACCATGTGTCAGTGGTTTGTGGATTTAGCCTTAAGACCGTGGCGAAGGGAAAACTCTGACTTGCTTACATACCATTATATGAATGACTTATTGGTAGCTAGCCCTACACCCCTTCCTGAACAAAAACAGAAAGAACTTGTAACGTGCTTGCAGAATTTTGGTCTAGTCATTGCACCTGAAAAGGTTCAAAAACATTCTCCTTGGAATTACTTGGACATGCAAATTACAGAAATTAGACTCACACCTCAGAAAATTATTTCGCACCCAGAAATTAAGACTGTTAATGATGTTCAAAAATTGATAGGTGATCTGCAGTGCCTTTGAACTTTCTGTGGAATTACTAACACAGATCTTTCTCCTTTGATTGACCTTCTACGAAATAGTAGTTCCCCTTCTGACCCTAGATCACTTACTGTGGAGGCTACGAAAGCACTGGATGACATTACAAAAAAAAAAAAAAAATTTTTTTTTTTTCAGACACTCAGCCATAGATCATAGATTGGAAGATTGTCTTTTTTCCTTAGTTATCTATAACTGAGAGAAAGAAGTTGTTTCGTTAATTGTTCAGTTACCTGACAGCGCCCCTATGTGATTAATAGAGTGGGTATTTCATAGTTCTACTTTTAAGGCCACAATTACTACTCAGGCCAATGCAATTGGGCAGTTGATACTAAAGTCGGGGCCCTAAGACACCCATGGTAGGTTACTCACAATGTACATTTAATACTTTGGGTAAGGATATTAGTACTTGAAATACACAAATTTGTAGCTTGTCATGGAATAAAGGCAGGTTTTAAAATACCAATTTTCAAAACACATCCACAATTATAAATACATTCTGCTACACCAACAATTCAGTGATTAATAAGCCACTTATATTGTACAATGACACAGTAGCTCTTAAAGCAGAAGATTGCATCTAAGATAAGGATTTTTAATAGCATTTTTACAATTTCATTATGAATTCCTAAAAAGTTATTAGGTTGTTATAACTTGAATGTTTTTAGTTCGCAGAATCACAGAATGTCAGGGATTGGAAGGGACCTCGAAAGATCATCTAGTCCAATCCCCCTGCCGGAGCAGGAACACCTAGATGAGTTCACACAGGAAGGCATCCAGGTGGGTCTTGAATGTCTCCAGAGAAGGAGACTCCACAACCTCCCTGGGCAGCCTGTTCCAGTTCTCTGTTACCCTCACAGTAAAGAAGTTTCTTCTCAAATTTAAGCGAAACCTCCAGTGTTGCAGCTTACACCCATTGCCCCTTGTCCTATCATTGGACATCACTGTGAGGAGCCAGGCCCCATCCTCCTGACACTCACCCTTCAAATATTTATAAACATTAATAAGGTCCCCCCTCAGCCTCCTCTTCTCCAAGCTAAAGAGGCCCAGCTCCCTCAGCCTTTCCTCATAAGGGAGATGCTCCACTCCCTTAATCATCTTGGTGGCTCTTCGCTGGACTCTCTCAAGCAGCTCCCTGTCCTTGAACTGTGGGGCCCAGAACTGGACACAATATTCCAGATGTGGCTTCACCAGGGCAGAGTAAAGGGGAAGAAGAACCTCTCTTGACCTACTAACCACACCCCTTCTAATGCACCCCAGGATGCCATTGGCCTTCCTGGCCACAAGGGCACAGTGCTGGCTCATGGTCATCCTGCTGTCCACCAGGACTCCCAGATCCCTTTCCCCTACACTGGTCTCTAGGAGATCATTTCCCAACCTATACTGGAACCTGGGGTTGTTCCTGCCCAGGTGCAACACCCTACACTTGCACTTATTATATTTCATTATGTTTTTCCCTGCCCAGCTCTCCAGCCTGTCCAGGTCTCTCTGGATGGCAGCACAGCCCTCTGCTGTGTCAGCCACTCCTCCCAGCTTTGTATCGTCAGCAAACTTGCTGACAGTGCATTCAATTCCCTCATCCAGGTCATTGATTAATATATTGAATAGTACTGGACCCAGTACCGACCCTTGAGGGACTCCACTAGACACAGGTCTCCAACTAGACTATGCCCCATTGACCACCACTCTCTGGCTTCTTCCCACCAGCCAGTTCACAGTCCATCTCACTACCTGATCATCTAATCCACACTTCCTCAATTTGTCAGTGAGGATGCTGTGGGAGACCGTGTCAAATGCTTTGCTGAAATCAAGATAGACCATATCCACTACTCTGCCATCATCAAGCCACCTCGTTGTGTTTTCATAAAAGTCTGGAAGGTTGGTCAAGCACGACTTCCCCTTGGTGAAGCCGTGCTGACTGCCCCTAATGATCCTCTTATCCTTGATATGCCTTGAGATGGCACCAAGGATAAGTCGTTCCATCACCTTCCCAGGGATGGAGGTGAAGCTGACCGGTTTGTAGTTACCCGGGTCCTCCTTCTTGCCCTTTTTGAAGATTGGAGTGACATTTGCTTTCCTCCAGTCCTCAGGCACCTCTCCCGTTCCCCACGATTTAGAAAAGATGATGGAGAGTGGTCTAGCAATGACTTCAGCCAGCTCCCTCAACACCCGTGGGTGCATCCCATCTGGACCCATAGATTTATGGATGTCCAGATTGCTTAATTGGTCCCTGACCCAGTCCTCATCAACTGAGGCAAACTCCTCCATTGTCCTGTCTCCATCTGGGGTCTCCAGGGTACAGAGCTCCTCAAAACAGCTTCCGGCAGAGTAGACAGAGGCAAAGAAGGCATTCAGTACCTCTGCCTTCTCTGTATCTTCTTTCACCAGGGCACCCACCTCACTCATTAGTGGGCCTATATTGCCTCTAATGTTGGCTTTATCTGCCATGTATTTGAAGAAGCTCTTCCTGTTGTCCTTGACCCCTCTGGCAAGATCTAATTCTAAGGAGGCCTTTGCTTTCCTAGTTGCCTCCCTACATCCTCTGACAACAGCCTTATATTCTTCCCAAGTGGCCAGCCCCTCCTTCCATGATCTGTAAACTCTCCTCTTCTACTTGAGTTTGCTCAGCAGTTCCCTGTTTAATCAAGCAGGTCTCCTGGCTCCCTTCCTTGACTTCCTACATGTCGGGATGCTCTGATCTTGAGCTTGGAAGAAGCAGTCCCTGAATGTTAACCAGCTATCTTGGGCCCCTTTCCCTTCAAGTACCCTTTCCCATGGGATTTCCCCTATCAATTGCTTGAAAAGGCCAAAGTTGGCCCTCCTGAAGTCCAGGGTTGCGATTCTGCTTGGAATTCTGTTCTTGCCACTTGAGATCCTGAACTTCACCATCTCATGGTCACTGCAGCCCAGGCAGTCCTCAATCTTTCCCGCTTCAACCAGACCCTCCTTGTTAGTGAGGATGAGATCCAGCAGCGCTCCTCTCCTAGCTGGTTCATCCACCATTTGCATCAGGAAGTTATCATTGATGCACTGGAGGAACCTCCTGGATTGTGAGTGGCTGGCTGAGTGGTCCCTCCAGCAAACATCAAGGTAGTTAAAATCCCCCACAACAACCAGGGCCTGTGATTGCGAGGCTGCTCTCAGCTGCCTGTAGAAAGCCTCATCAACTTCCTCACCCTGATCTGGTAGCCTGTAATAGACACCCACAACTGTATCACCCATCTCAGCCTGCCCCTTAATTTTCACCCACAGACTCTCAACTTGCTCCTCATCCACCCCTGGACAGATCTCAATACACTACAGTTGCTCTCTCAAATAAAGAGCGACACCACCACTTTGCCTTGCTGGCCTGTCTTTCCTGAGAAGGACATAGCCATCCATGACCACATTCCAGTCATGTGAGCTGTCTCACCATGTTTCTGTAGTTGCCACCAGATCATAATCCCCTGACCGAACACGGGTTTCTAACTCCTCCTGCTTATTCCCCATGCTGTGTGCATTGGTGTACAGGCATTTCAGGGAGAGAGCCGAGTACACCAATTTCATCCTAGAGGGGTGGGAGGCCTCCTGGTCTTCATCAATTCTAGAGTGCTGCCCCACTGGCACAAGCCCAGCTGTAACCCCTTCCCCCTTCAAATCTAGTTTAAAGCTCTCCAAATGAGCCCTGCTAATTCCTGCCCCAGCCTCCTTTTTCCCCTGTGAGATAAGCCTTCCCCACGTATCACTGTCTGGACTGGTGTCTTATAAAACCAGCCATGATCAAAGAACCCAAAACCCTGCCTGTAGCACCAGCCCTGTAGCAAATCATTTATGGCCTGAATTCTTCTATTCTATCTCATGTCAGCACCCGAAAGTGGAAGGAGGGAAGAGGAAATCACTTGTGCCCCAGACCCTTTCACCAACCATCCCAAGGCCTTGAAATCTTTCTTCATTGCCCTCAGACTACGGGATGCAGCTTCATCCCCACCTGTAGGGAAGCTCAGTAGAGGGTAGTAGTCCGTCGGGCGCACCAGGTTGGGGAGTGCCCTGGTGATATCCTTGATCTGGGCTCCAGGAAGACTATGAAGAGACAGAATTAATAGAGCCATTATACACCAAGGTATCAGCAGCTGTTAAAATAAATCACCATGTTTTAAGACAGATTGTACTATATTTCCTAGCATTGTCTACAGTTGTCAAACCAGCATCTGTAATTGTGGAATTGTGTATCTTGAGGTGACCTGAGTAACTCCAATGTGTCTCTCTCTTCTTTTTGATTCTGAATGGAATTTACATGAAGTTGCGTTAAAAGGTGTGATATTTTAACTTAGCTGGCAGCCAAACATGACACAGCCACACGCAGTCTTCCCCCCTCCCACCCCCTTCACCCCCACCCAGGGAATCAGGGGGAGAACTGAAGGGGTAAAGGTAAGGAGACTTGTAGGTTGAGATAAGAACAATTTAATAGAGTAAAATAAAATTAAAATAATAAGAGTAATAATGATAACAGCTATATGTATATGAGTGATGCAGAGTACAATTGCTCACTACCCGCTGATAGTGATCCTGGAGGAATGAAAAGGAACCCTGAAACCAAAATCACAATCCCGGAAAAACAAGCCTGAACGATTCCCGAGATAATTCCCCCCTTTCCGGTCAATCCTGGTTAATATATTAAACATGGAATATCTTACTGGCATATCCAACTGTCAATTCTCTTCTTGGAAACTGCCTAAGCACGGTGTCTTTGTAGTTATCAACATAACAATCCTCACTGAAACCAAAACACAGTGCTTTCTAGCTACTAAGAAGAAAATTTACTCTATCCTAGCAAAACCAGGACAGTATCCACCCCTTATTCCATACCATTTACATCATGTTTAAGTTCCACTTTTTTCTTAAAAAAAAAAATATTCAATATATTTACGTATATATACACATATATTATTCTCTTAGTTTATGGTCCATTCTTTCAAAATGTGTATTGAGTTCATTTAGTCTATAACCTTGGGTTCCATCTGTCATGGCAGTCTTTCAAGGCAGGAGAGATGATGTGAAGCTTGCACAGTCAATGGAATAGGTGACATTGGACACAGCAGGAGGATGGTGTGTAGTCTCTGTTTCATGCTGTATCTGGAACTCGTAGCTGCCATATATAGCACAGTCCATGCTCAGGATCTGCGGGTTGAAGTTGTTGATCTTGAAGAAGTTGTTGGGCACCAGCTCTGGTTCCACTGGAGTTTCTTCTTCATTAACCTGGGTAGATTCTCAATACAAAGATGTGAGTATAACACACAACAACCATAGCACTGATGATATAGCAATTCATCTTCTATTTTCACCCAAAATCAAATTCCCTTGAGGCACACATTGGACTTCCCCATCCTTCTGCATCAGCCACCCAATGTACCCAGGCTCCTGAGCAAAAGCAATCCCAAGAATGGGTTTACCTTTACCTGAGGCAGGAATAACCCAAACTGTTTTCCCAGCATATTTTTAATGTCCACAGGGACTCTATCCCCTTCCACAGTATGTAAAAGTCTTGACTGAGCAGGGCCAGCTCAGTTGGTGGATCCTTTGGTGTTGACTAACCAGGTGGCTTTTGCTAAATGTGTGTCTCAGTGTTTGAAAGTTCCACCACCCATTGCTTTGAGTGTGGTTTTTAACAGCCCATTGCATTGTTCAAGTTTCCCAGAGGCTGGTGCATGATAGGGGATGTGGTACACCCACTCAATGCCATGTTCTTTGGCCCAAGTGTCTATGAGATTGTTTTGGAAATGAGTCCCGTTGTCTGACTCAGTTCTGTCTGGAGTGCCATGTCTCCACAAGACCTGCTTTTCAAGACCCAGAATAGTGTTCCAGGCAGTGGCATGGGGCATGGCATATGTCTCCAACCACCCGGTGGTTGCTTCCACCACGGTGAGTACATAATGCTTACCACTGTCGGTTTGTGGGAGCGTAATAATATCTGCCAGGCCTCTCCATATTCATGTTTTAACCATCGTCCTCCATACCAAAGAGGTTTTAACCGCTTGGCTTGTTTGATCGCAGCACGTTTCACAGTCATGAATGACTTGTGCAATAATGTCCATGGTTAAGTCCACCCCTCGATCACGAGCCCATCTATATGTTGCATCTCTTCCTTGATGGCCTGAGGCATCATGGGCCCAGCAGGCTAAAGATTTTTCACCCTTCTGTTGCCAGTCCAGGTCTACTTGAGACACTTTGATCTTAGCAACCTGATCTACCTGTTGATTGTTTTCAAGGTTTTCAATGGATCGAATTTTGGTCACATGAGCTTCTACATGATGTGTCTTTACAACCAGTCTCTCTAGCCGAGCAGCAATGTCTTGCCATAATTCAGCAGCCCAGATGGGTTTGCCTCTGCGCTGCCAGTTGCTCTGTTTCCATTGCTGTAACCACCCACACAGGGCATTTGCCACCATCCATGAGTACGTATAGAGGTAGATAACTGGCCATTTCTCTCGTTCAGCAATGTCCAAGGCCAGCTGGATGGCTTTTACCTCTGCAAACTGGCTCGATTCACCTTTTCCTTCAGCAGCCTCTGCGACTCGTCAGGTAGGACTCCAGACAGCAGTTTTCCACTTTCAATGTTTTCCTACAATACAACAGGAGCCATCAGTGAACAGGACATATTGTTCCTCATTATCTGGTAGTTCATTATATGGTGGAGCCTCTTCAGCATGCATCACCTCCTCCTCTGGTGACATTCCAAAATTTTTGCCTTCTGGCCGACTCGTGATCACTTCCCGAATTTCTGGACGCTTGGGGCTTCCAGTTTGAGTGAGTTGTGTGATCAGTGCACTTTCTCCATGTGGCATCAGTTGTATGGTGTGTAGAGGGAACACTCCCTTTGAACATCCAGCCCAGCATGGGCAATCGGGGCGCCAGGAGGAGCTGTGCTTCAGTACCGATCACTTCTGAAGCAGCTCAAACTCCCTCATACGCTGCCAATAAATCCTTTTCAGTTGGAGTATATTTGGCCTCTGATCCTCTGTATCCACGACTCCAAAACCCAAGGGGTCGACCTCAAGTCTCCCCTGGTGCTTTCTGCCAGAGGCTACAGGTAGCGCAATTCTCCCTGGCTGTGATATAGAACACATTTTTAACACCTTTTCCTGCCCAGACTGGCCCAAGAGCTACTGCATGGACTATCTCCTGTTTGATTAGTTCAAAGGCTCGTCGTTGCTCAGGACCCCATGTGAAATCATTCTTCTTTCAGGTCTCGATCTCACTGTACTTTGGAATGTGCATTCTCCAGAAACCCATAACGCCTAAGAAAGCTTGTGCTTCCTTTTTGTTAGTTGGTGGAGACATAGCTGTTATTTTATTGATCACATCCATTCGGACCTGATGGTGTCCATCTTGACACTTTATTCCTAAAAACTGGATCTCTTGGTGCACGTCCCTTGACCGTGCTTCGTTTTATGGCAAAACCAGCTCTTAGAAGGATTTGGATTACCACCTTCCCTTTCTCAAAAACTTCTTCTGTTGTGTTGCCTCATATGATGGTGTCATATGATGTGTTTCTGAAGCTCCACCCTGATCCAAGGCAGTCTGGATCAGTCCATGGCAAATGGTGGGGCTCTGTTTCCACCCCTGGGGCAGTCGATTCCAGGTGTACTAGACACCCCTCCAGGTGAAAGCAAACTGTGGCCTGCATTCTGCTGCCAAAGGAATGGAGAAGAATGCATTAGCAATGTCTATGGTGGCGTACCACTTGGCTGCCTTGGACTCCAGTTCATGTTGGAGCTCTCACATGTCTGGCACGGCAGCGCTCAGTGGTGGTGTGATTTCATTCAAGCCATGTGTGGTGGGTTGACCCTGACCAGAGGCCGGATGCCCACCAAAGCCCACTCTATCATTCCCCCTCCTCAACTGGGCAGGGGAAGAAAATTATAACGAAAAGTTCATGGGTGGAGATAAGGATGGAGAGAGGTTACTCACCAATTACTGGCACAGGCAAAACAGACTCGACTTGGGGGAAAAAACAAATTTACTTTATTACCAATCAAAATCAGAGGATAGTGAGAAGTAAAACCAAATCTTAAAACACCTCCCCCATCCCTCCCTTCTTCCCGGGCTTAACTTCTCTCCCGATTTCCACCTCCTCCCCCCAGCAGCACAGGGGGACAGGGAATGGGGTTGGGATCAGTTCATCACACTTTTTTTCTGCCACTCCTTCCTCCTCAGAGGGAGGACTCCTTCCCCCACACCAGCATGGGGTCCCTCTCACAGGAGAGAGTCCTCCACAAACTTCTCCAACATGAGTCCTTCCCATGACTGACAGTTCTTCAGGAACTGCTTTAGCATGGGTCCATTCCATGGGGTGCAGTCCTTCAGGAAGGGACTGCTCTGGCACGAATCCCCCAAGGGGTCACAAGTCCTACCAGCAAACCTGTTCCAGCCTGAGCTCCACTCTCCACGGGCTACAGGTCCTGACAGGAACCTGCTCCAGTGCGGGCTTCCCACGGGGTCACAGCCTCCTTTGGGCATCCACCTGCTCTGGCGTGGGGTCCTCCACGGGCTACAGGTGGTCATCTGCTCCGCCATGGACCTCCATGGACTGCAGGGGGACAGCCTGCCTCACCATGGACTTCACCACAGGCTGCGGGGGAATCTCTGCTCTGGCACCTGGAGCACCTCCTCCCCCTCCTTCTTCACTGACCTTGGTGTCTGTGGAGTTGTTTTCTGTGGAGAGCTGGCTGCGTGACAAAGGCCACATAGATCCACTGCAGCTGGTAGAACAAGAGCTGGCAGAGCACCGCACACATCTGGTGTAGGTGCTGATATGTCAGGGTCAGCGGTGAGTTTCCCCCCTCTTCCCCCCTCTATTATTGTTGTGTTGTTTTAATTTCTCAAATCACAGAGAATCTATATATGCAAAATTGCAGTGGTTAAAAGACCACACTCAGAAGATTGTCAAGAACATAAACCCATTTGATGCATGATTAACATTTCTTTTTGTCAACCTGTCACTTTAGTTTTTAACTTTAATTAAAGAGAGTGTATGCTTTTTAGGCATTATATTTTTAGCTCTAATTATAGTAAAAATTGCTTGAAGATGTGTAATGAAAGGAGTATAGAGTGTCACTGCTACAGCCCTGATTGTACAAAAAGAAAAAGGGGGAATTGTTGTAGATCACTAAGAGATGTTGTACAAACAGAGTCTTTATTAGAAGCAGAGAGGGTATTGAAATGGCTCAGGCCGCAGCTTAGGCCCTTGACATAAGTCAGGGTAAATTAACAGAAGTCTCCAGGATACTTACTTGCCCTTGAGAACTTCAGACAAACAACTTTAACTAAGCTGGGAAAAAGAAGGGAGCTGGCAATCGCAAAGTGAGGAGTATCCTGTTGACATCCTTGGGACGTGAACAGAGCAAAACCACCTGTTATAACAAAGAGAAAGTTCCCAGGAAAATTAATGAGCCAATCAGTGTGGGTCTTTGAGAGTATGCATGAGCTTAATTAACCGCTGTATATAAGGAGCACGTATGTAATCAATAAACGGAAGCTTGCTGATCACTCATATTGAGTGTCCGGGTCTTCCCTCCATCGCCACAGTTTTCTCTCACATCTTCTCACTCCTCTCTCCAGCTGCAAAGTGTGCAGCTTTTTTTCCCTCTCTTCCTTTTTTTTTTCTTAATTATGTTCTCACAGAGGCGTTACTGATTGGCTCGGCCTTGGCCAGCGGTGGGTCCGTTCTTGTAGCCGGCTGGCATTGGCTGTGTTGGGTCGGACATCGGGGAAGCTTCTGGCAGTTTCTCTCACATAAGTCACCCCATGTTCCCCCTCCCCACTGCTACCAAAACCTTGCCACGCAAACCCAATACACCACGATAGTCCACTGTCAGTCTCCACTCCCCATGAGACTTCTGCACTGGCCATATGGGGCTGTTAAAGGGAGAGCGAGTCCTGCTGATCACTCCTTGGCTCTCCAGCTGACGAATCAGTTTATGGATGGGAATTATGGAGTCTCGGCTGGTGCCATATTGCTGCCGGTGCACTGTTGTGGTAGCAATCGGCACCTCCTGTTCTTCAACCCTTATCATTCCAACAACAGAAGGGTCCTCTGAGAGACCATGCAGAGCAAACAGCTGTTTGATTTCCTCTGTCTCCAAGGCAGCTATGCCAAAAGCCCACTGCTACCCTCTTGGGTCCTTGAAATATCCTCTCCTGAGGTAATCTATGCCAAGGATGCACAGAACACCTGGGCTGGTCACAATGGGGTGCTTTTGCCAGTCATTCCTAGTAGGCTCATTTCAGCCTCCAGTACAGTCAGCTGTTGAGACCCCCCTGTCACTCCAGAAATAGAAATGGATTCTGCTCCTTTGAAGTCTGATGGCATGAGGGTGCACTGGGCACCAGTGTCCACTAGAGCCTTATAATCCTGGGGGTCAGATGTGCCAGGCCAATGAATCCACACAGTCCAGTAAACTCGGTTATCCCTTTCTTCCACCTGGCTGGAGGCAGGGCCCCTCTAATGCTGGTCATCATATTCATCACTCACTTCTGCTGAAATCTGATCAAAAGGATTAGGAGCAAGGAAAGGATTAAGAGTAGCATCAGGCCTCCTATTCTGTCTGGGGAATTGTCCACTGGAGACTGGAGCAACATTTTTCCTAGAAGGACCAGAAGCATCCCTATTTGTACTTGTTTTTCTTTGCAGATCGTGTATTCGTGCCTGTAGGACCAAGGTAGGTTTCCCATCCCTCTTTCTCAAGTCTTCTCCATGGTCACGCAAGTAAAACCACAGTGTGCCCCGTGGTGTATACCGTCTCTCTTAAGTTGGGAAATGCTCCTAACAGCTGAGACATAGGTCTGAACGGGTGGAGGGCGAAGCCTGTTCTAGAATCGCTGGAATTCTTTGGACAGTTTCTCCACATGTTTCTCCAGGACGTCTGGTAGTTTTTCCACGGCTGAGACCCAGGCTCGTATAGAGGCAGAGAGACTGTCTTCAAATCCCCAGAGCCGGATAGCCACTTCATTTACAGTTGGTGCCTCCTCATCCTCTTTTACTTCTACTGCTGCCAATGAGCTGGCATACGATGCTGGTGCACTCCGTACAACATTTCGCCACATGGATATTGTGCAAGGGATTTCATCTGGGTCTTCAGTTACCCTCATGTCCCTTGGGTCTTGGTAAATCAGCTCCCGCACAGCTAGTTCCCTCAGGTACTGAATCCCTCTCTCCATGCTGACCCGGTTGCCTGGATTGCATGTAATATCGTCCTTGAAGGGACACCTTTCCTTCACACCCGACAAAGACTGCGGGTTGGGTCCCCTCTTGCAATTGCTTTATCAATGCCCGCTCCTTAGAGAGGGATCCCGGCTGCTTGGCTTCTCTAGCCTCTAACTCCAGGCTACTGGCCCCATTATCCCAGCATCTGAGCAGCCAAGTAATGAGGTACTCACCTTGGCAACGGGTGAAATCTTTTTGTATATCCTACAGTTCACTCAGGGTTAGAGATCAGGTGGTTATTGTACTGTCTCCATTTCCATCTGGGAGCGGGAAATTGAACAAATATGTTCCTCCTCCCGCAATGTGGAGATGGAGCCGCTTCTGCTGCTTTGCTCTGTGTGCCACCTGCGATGGCTGAATACGGGTACAAAGTTGGTCGCACTACCCATCTTTTTATCGTACTAACAACCATCACTGTACCACACAGCAGAACAGTACCCCTAGCCCCAAACCAACACCTAGGGACAGTGAAAAATATAAACGGCATGTAAGGTGCCACCTAGAAGAACTCAAAGAACAACTCGGCAATCCGGTACAACAACATTCCAATCACTGACAACCAAGTCATCATAACAAATGCTTATTGCAGATTCTTTCTAACACACTTTAGTCAGAAGTGTCGTTATCTCAACCTTTCGTGCCCCACATTGGGCGCCAAAAAGACTGTGATAGTTTAACTTAGCTGCCAGCCAAACAAGACACAACTACTCAGCCACTCAAAGCCTTCCCCCCTCCTGCCCCCTTCCCCCCCACCCAGGGAATCAGGGAGAGAATTGGAGGGGTAAAGGTGAAGAGACTTGTAGGTTGAGATAAGAACAATTTAATAATTAGAGTAAAAATAAAATTAAAATAATAAGAATAATAAGAATAGTAATGATAACAACTATATATATGAGTGATGCAGAGTAAAATTGCTCACCACCCACTGATAACAATCCTGAAGGAGTGAAAAGGAACACCAAAACCAAAATCACAATCCTGGAAAAGCGAGCCCTAGCAATTCCTGAGAGAATTCCCCCCTTTCCGGTCAATCCCGGTTAATATACTGAACATGACGTAATATGATATGGAATATCTCATTGGCATATCCAACTGTCAATTCTGGGGTTTAATAACTACTGCACTTTTCTTCTCCACTCCCCCCTTCCAATCCTCTCTTCTTGGAAACTGCTCAAGCACAGTGTCCTTGTAGTTATCAACATTGTTCTCATAACAATCCTCACTGAAACCAAAACAGTGCTTTCTAGCTACTAAGAAAATTAACCCTATCCTAGCAAAAACCAGGACATGATCTAATCAGTGTCTATAGATAACTGATGTGTGGGGGCCAAATGGATGGGGCCGGGCTCTTTTCAGTAGAAGGAAAAACTTCTTTACTGTGAGAATGATGGAGCACTGGAATAGGCTGCCCAGAGCGGTTGTGGAGACTCCATCTCTGGAGATGTTCAAAAATTATAGTGCTAGGAGACCAGGGTCTCTAAAAGATGCAAATTTTGTCTCATCTTAAGTGACTATTAATTTTTACCTGTAATCTGTTTCTCTGTGATTCTGCATTCATAAATTGAAAGCACAGAATCTAGTTCATGTCAGTTGTTTCTCCCCTCCCATATTTATGAATGTGGAAGCCTTAGGAGGGGAGGGGAACATCATCCACAGATATGTCAAAGTGGACTTCTCTTACCTTCTTAACTATGCAATTGAAAGACAAAACTGAGACCTTTTAGTAGGGAGTAAACCTGATGATCAACATTTCTTTGCAAAAAATACTTGTTTTGATGGCTTTGTATATTAAGTTGCTGCTGAGATTTCAATGGTTACCATGTTTATTTATATAAAATAAAGTTCTGTTCTACTGAGAGAGTAACTTAGAGAATAAAAATGAGCAATAAGTAAGTCATGCTGCTGCATTTCTAGGAACCATTTCATGTGTAGATGAATGAGGCAAGAACACATTGTTTTTAAATCCTGAAAGCCTTAGGACATTACAAGCCTGCACACAAAATTGATGGTCTGCCGTCTGTCTGTAAAACAGAAATCTTTTCGTAATTTATGGCCTCTCTCAAAACATATCCATATGTAACTTGCTTTGTGATATTATATTTTTTTATAATATTTTCCATCTTCTGCTTTTTAGCAAATTTCATTCCAAAGTCCTCTCAAGAGGGGGTGAGAGAGACAGCTCTGTTTCTAAAATATGCACTTAATGTGCAGGGAGCTTACATGACATGGATTAGCTATGTGTATTATAGTTTCCTTATAAACAATGAAACACATTCATGGCACAAGCTACAAATAAGGGGTATTAAGTTAATATCAGTACTGACTTGTGCTAATTTTAAGGTACATCGTGTATTTTGCCACTAGGATCACATTGTGCCCACCAACTCATTTAATACTCAAGGGCCAGAATAGATCATAAATTTGGATTGGATACTACTAATTAAAATCAGACTGACTTAAAAGTTCCCCCTTATTAAATCTATTGCCCTTTATTTTGGTATGCATCTTCTGATATATGTATTTTAACCAAATGCATGCCCAACAGCTTTTTGTATTATTTAATTTGGTTTATTGCTCCATTATTTCAGCATATAAAGCTATACTGTGAGCCATTCCCCCTTCAGTCTTCAACTGCTGTTCAATTTTATCCCTTTCAACTTTTGTTTCCTCAGAGATATGAGACAAATGAAAAATCTTTTAAGTAAACTCAGGGAGACTATGCCTTTACCATTGAAAAATCAAGGTAGGTTTTATATTTTCCTTGTGTAAGGAAAATTAAGATATGATGTGGCTTCAGCCACAACTAAGACCACACAGTCCTTCACTCACTCCCCCCACACCCAGTGCGATGGGGAGAGAAATGCAACAAAGGGCTCTTGGGTTGGGACAAGGACAGGGAGGGATCACTGTGGTGAGTTAACCTTGGCTGGATGTCAGGTGCCCACTCTATCACTCCTCTCCTCAGCAGGACAGGGAGATGAGAAAATAAGATGGAGAAAAAAAAATAAAAGAACTTGTGGGTCAAGAAAAAAGCAGTTTAATAGAAGTACAAAGCAAGGGCAGTGTGTGGAAGCAAAGGAAGAACAAAAGATTTATTATCTACTTCCCAACAGCAGGCGATGTCCAGCCACTTCCCAGGAAGCAGGGCTTCAGTATGTGTAGTAGTTGCTCCAGAGGATAAATGTAAATAACAAATGCCCCCCCTTCCCCCTCCGTTCTCCTTGCTTTTATTTCTGAGCAGATGTTATATGGTATGGAATATCCCTTTGGTCAGTTTGGGTCAGCTGTCCTGGCTATGTCCCCTTCCAGGACCTTCCCCACCCCCAGCCTACTGGGGGGGAAAAATGTTGGAGAGACAGCCTTGATGCTGTGGATCACTGCTCAGCAGTAACCAAAACACTGGTGTTTTATCAACACCTTTCTAGCTACCAATACAAAACACAGCACTCTGAGGGCTGCTGTGGGGAAAATGAACTCCATCTCAGCCAGACCCAATACAATCTCCACCCTTTATTCCATACCATTTGTGTCATGCTCAGGTCCCACATAATTTAATACATATCTGACCATTCTATTGTATTTAATTCTCATTACTGAAATCCCTTTTTACCAACACTTATAACTTAAATTGCATACTGTCCTGGTTTTTGCTAGGATAGAGTTAATTTTCTTTTTAGTAGCTGGAATAGCTGTGTTTTAGTTTCAGTGTAGGATTTGTTATGAGAAGAATGTTGATAAAAGTACTAATGTTATTAATTGGTGCTGGAGCTCAAGGCCATCATGTTTGGCTGGTTCACAGCTGCATTAGGACTGGGACTCACTCTGTCAGTTCAGGTCATTCCTGCTACATTCCCTCCTGCAACATACAACTCACATCACAGATTAGTTTTCCCCCAAGGTTAAATCTCCTTGAGGCACACACCGGGTCTCCCCATCCTTTCGCATTACCCACCAAGTACACCCAAGCCCTTGGGCAAAAACAATCCCACAAATGGTTTCCCTTTTCCCATGGGAGGAGCAATCCACACTGCCTTCCCCAACCACTTCCCTGTGTGCACTACAGGGAACTTATCTCCTCCCACAGTATGTAGGGGTTTGGTTTGATCAGGACCAGGACAGTTAGCAGACCCTCTGGTGTTAACCAGCCAAGTGGCTTCCATTAAATTTACATCCCAGTGCTTCCATCCCCCATTGTCCAATGCCCTCAACATCGTCTTTAACAGTCCATTGTATCTTTCAATCTTTCCAGAGGCTTGTGGGTGATAGGGAATGTGGTACACCCACCCAATGCCATGTTTCTTTGCCCAGGAGTTTATGAGGTTATTTCGAAAATGAGTCCCATTGTCTGATTCAATTCTTTCTGGGGTACCATGTTGCCACAAAATTTGTCTTTCAAGGTGTGGTGGGTTGACCCTGGCTAGAGGCCGGATGCCCACCAAAGCCCACTCTATCACTCCCCCTCCTCAAATGGGCAGGGGGAGAAAATTATAATGAAAAGCTCGTGGGTGGAGATAAGGACGGAGAGAGATCACTCACCAATTACTGGCACGGGCAAAACAGACTCGACTTGGGGGAAAAAAAACCTAATTTACTTTATTACCAATCAAAATTAGAGGAGAATGAGAAGTAAAACCAAATCTTAAAACACCTCCCCCATCCCTCCCTTCTTCCCGGGCTTAATCTCTTTCCCGATTTCCACCTCCTCCCCCCAGCGGCACAGGGGGACAGGGAATGGGGTTGGGGTCAGTTCATCACACGGTGTTTCTGCCGCTCCTTCCTCCTCAGGGGGAGGTCTCCTTCCCCCGCACCAGCGTGGGGTCCCTCTCACGGGAGACAGTCCTCCACCAACTTCTCCAGCTTGAGTCCTTCCCATGACCAACAGTTCCTCACGAACTGCTTTGGCATGGGTCCATTCCATGGGGTGCAGTCCTTCAGGAAGGGACTGCTCCAGCGCAGGTCCCCCACGGGGTCACAAGTCCTGCCATCAAACCTGCTCCGGCGTGGGCTCCTCTCTCCACGGGCTACAGGTCCTGACAGGAACCTGCTCCAGCGCGGGCTTCCCGCGGGGTCACAGCCTCCTTCGGGCATCCACCTGCTCCGGCGTGGGGTCCTCCACGGGCTACAGGTGGTCATCTGCTCCACCATGGACCTCCATGGGCTGCAGGGGGACAGCCTGCTTCACCATGGTCTTCACCACAGGCTGCGGGGAATCTCTGCGGGCTGCTCCGGCACCTGGAGCCCATTCCCTCCCCCTCCTTCTTCACTGACCTTGGTGTCTGCAGAGTTGTTTTTTCTTACATCTTCTCACTCCTCTCTCCCGCTGCAAAGTGTGCAGCTTTTTTTTTTCTCCCTTCCTTTTTTTTTTCTTAATTATGTTATCACAGAGGCGTTACTGATTGGCTCGGCCTTGGCCAGCGGCGGGTCCCTTCTTGTAGCCGGCTGGCATTGGCTGTGTCGGGTTGGACATGGGGGAAACTTCTGGCAGCTTCTCTCACAGAAGCCACCCCATGTCCCCTCCCCCACTGCTACCAAAAACCTTGCCACGCAAACCCAATACACAAGGCCTAAGATGGGCAGTGGCATGGTTTACAGGGTATGTTTCTAGCCAACCAGTAGTTGCTTCCACCATGGTGAGTATGTAGCGCTTGCCTTGGCATGTTCATGGCAGTGGTCCAACATAGTCGATTTGCCCAGGCCTCACCATATCGAAAACCCAGCCACCGCCCTCTATTCCAGGGAGATTTTACTCGTGTGGCTCGCTTGATTGCAGCACATGTTTCATATTCATGAGTGATCTGTGTGATGGCTTCCATGGTCAGGTCCACTCCTCGATCATGAGCCCATCAGTTTGTTGCATCTCTCCCTAAATGTCCCGATGTTTCATGGGCCCATCGAGCTACAAATAGCTCACCCTTACGCTCCCAGTCCAAGTCCATGGGAGCTACTTCAATTTTTGTAGCCTTGTCTACATGTTCATTGTTTTGATGTTCTTCAGTGGCATGGCTTTTGGGCATGTGAGCATCTATGTGACATACCTTTAAAGTCATGTTTTCTACTCGAGCAGCAATATCCTCACACAGTGCAGCAGCCCAGATGGGTTTACCCCTGCACTGCCAATTGATCTTCTTCTACTGCTGCAGCCACCCCCACAGGGCATTGTTAGCTGGTGGAGACATGGTTTCTCTCTTGTTAACCACATCCATAGGCACATGAGAGCATCCATCCTGCCATTTTATTCCCAAGAACTGAATCTCCTGTGCAGGTCCCTTGACCTTGCTTTTCTTAATGGTAAAAACAGCTCTCAGAAGTATCTGAATTACTTCTTTTTCCCTTCTCAAACACTTCTTCTGCCTTGTTGCCCCACATGATGATGTCATCAATGTATTGTAGGTGTTCAGGGGCATCACCCTTTTTCAGGGCAGTCTGGATCAGTCCATGGCAAGTGGTGGGGCTGTGTTTTTACACCCCTGGGGCAGTCGATTCCAGGTGCACTGGACACCCCTCCAGGTGAAAGCAAACTGTGGCCTGCACTCTGGTGCCAAAGGAATGGAGAAGAACGCATTGGCAATGTCTATGGTGGCGTACCACTTGGCTGCCTTGGACTCCAGTTCATATTGGAGCTCTCACATGTCTGGTACAGCAGCACTTAGTGGTGGCATCACTTCATTTAGGCCACCATTTAACCTCCACGCTCTGTCAGACTTTTGCACTGGCCATATGGGACTATTAAAAAGTGAATGAGTCTTGCTGATGACTCGTTGGCTCTCCAGTTGATGAATCAGTTCATGGATGGGAGCCAGGGAGTCTCGGTTTGTGTGATATTGCTGCCAGTGCACTGTCCTCATAGCAATTGACACCTGCCGTTCTTTAGCTTGCAGCAAACCCAAACCCTTCTACACACCCTGCCACCCAGGGTTCGACCACTTCAGGGCACTTTTCAGTATTTCCTCACCCAAATGTTGCCTTCCCTTACACCAGGAGGAGACCATATTCCACAAAACCCATAGTATTTCGACAGTATTACTTAGTAGCAATAAACAGCTAACATAAGGGTAGACAAGGACCTCAGGACCCTGCATAGTAAAACCATCCACATTAATTCTGAGTAGGGTGAGGGAGATGTATTCCCTCATCTCCTCCACAAGATAGCTCCCTGTATTGGGTTTGCATGGCAAGGTTTTGGTAGCAGCGGGAGGCGGGGACATGGGGTGGTTTCAGTGAGAGAAGCTGCCAGAAGCTTCCCTCATATCCGACCCGACAAAGCAAAAGCCAGCCGGCTACGAGAACGGACCCACCGCTGGCCAAGGCTGAGCCAATCAGTAACGCCTCTGTGATAAAATAATTAAGAAAAAAAAAAGAAGAGAGGGAGAAAAAAAAAAGTCTGCACACTTTTCAGCTAGAGAGAGGAGTGAGAAGATGTAAGAGAAAACAATTCCACAGATGTTGCTGTGCGCAAGAGTCAGACACGTATACTCATGGAGTTAGAGTGAATGCTCTGCCTTTATTTGATACAGGTGCCTTTTATATACTTTTGCTATACAACATGTGATGCGTGTTAGTAACTAATTGGTTCACAGTTAATGAGGTTCATACATATTACAAAAGTCTAGCTCCTTATTGGTTAGTGATTAAAAGTCACCCACACCCTAGTTTCCCATAGCATGCTTATCTTATGGTTGCAGCTGCAAGGACTTATTTACTTCTACAGACAAAGGCATTCTATTATCGTGACCCTTGTCTTGTAGCCAAGTCTCAATAATGTTCTCCACACTTCCCCCGTTTTCTTTTTGTACAAAGAGATTAGCCTGTGTTCTATAAGCCGTCTTAATAATCAAATTTTGCAGGCAGCTGATCAGACAGGGCCACAAAAATATTGCCAATAAAATTATGCCTCCAATGCCAATTAAATACATCACTATGGTTTTCAACCACGGTCCCAATCCAAGTGAGGAAAGCCAAGCGTTAACAGGGTACTCCTACTTTGCGGTTACCAGCTAAAGCTACTCCTGATACAAAATTGTCAAAGTTTCTTCTGACTTGGTTCCGCATACGTGTCCACACACTACGAAGCTAATTACTATTGGTTAATAGCACTAATCACACATTGACCTCTCAGTCTCACTGGTTCGCTCTTATCTCGGTTCAGGTTCACTTCCTCGTCGTAATTTCCAGTTGGCGTCCATCTTGTCAATATTGTTTATTACTTTCGCACTTCTTTCATATGTAGCCGCGTTCCTTTCTCTCAGCTTTTCTCTTTTGCCACGCAGTTAAAAGCTGCCTAGCTGGGGCCCAGCCGGGGCCCAGCTAGTATTACAGTCCTGCAATATGGCCACGTCCCCAACATCTCCCCTTTTTTCTTTTAAAACAAACAAGGCTGTAGCAGTGACACTCTGTACTCCTTTCATTACACATCTATAAGCAATTTTTACTATAATTAGAACTAAAAATTTTAATACCTAAAAAAGCATACACTCTCTTTAAGTAAAGTTGAAAGCTAAAGCGACAGGTTGCCAAAAGAAATGTCAATCATGCATTAAACAGGTTTATGTTCTTATGTATTTCTGCTGTTAAGAGACACCAACATGGAAATGGCTACCATTTCCCATCCAGTCTCCCAAACCATCCGAGATGGCCAGATCTCCGACCCAGCATGAAAACAAATCAGCCCAAAGTCCACATCAAACCAGCCTGACTCCACTCCATACCCAAATCAGCACCAATCCAACCTAGAGAAGCACTCAACACTCTGACCCTTCAAAGCTGACCCTAACATATCAGCATCCACACCAGATGTGTACGGTGTTCTACGTGGTGCTCTGCCAACAGTTTCCCACACTTTCCCCCGTTTTTATTATTTTGAGCTAAAAAGACACCTAGGGCAAGTTGCTCCACATGTTTGGCCATACAAGAAAACAATATACGCGCTAAAATGCAAAGTAAGATTATAATACTGAGCCATCTAAGGCCTTCTTTTTACTTCTGACTAATTATATTAGAATTTCCTTATCTTGTGTCTTTATTCTATTTTTTCAGTAAAAGTCAGGAATTAATTGCCAAGGCCGAAACTGCCTGCATCTTGGGCTCTTAAAAAGCCAACAATTTCCCTTTTTTGTTTTTATACCACAAAGGCGTTGTCCACCATCTTCTGCAGGGCCCTTTGCAGACATGATAGCAAACAAGGCACTAATAAAAAGAGTACCAAAATTACAAATAGCATCTTAAATCCTGACTTTAATAGTTAAAGAATTAATTTGTGTAAAAACTACTTGCTTAACTAATTATCACTATTTACCCTCAAGTGTTTGACATTTTCCTTTAACCTTCTAATGGCCATATGAATTGATTCTTGCTTCCTTATATTAGCAAAAGTTACCCATATGTTTTATCTAGGTACTACAACTTAAGGTCTTAAAACAAATGTTAATTAACAAAATCTCAATGCAGTAATAATTATAAACTTAAGTACTAATTTACTAGATGTGTGAATGCTATGTAGTGTTAATCATGTTGAAATCTTCTCTTCTCCTTTTGCATTGGTGAGTGCCAACACTGAATGGTACAATACTTGATCTATACGGTTTACTGACACTGCAACTTGTTTTCCAAGCAGTAGCTCTGCCCAGGTGTTGAACATCACAGTACTGTATAGTCCCATCTATCTGGATGTAGTGTACTTATAACTAAAAGCTATTACAACTATTACAATGATTTCTATTTCAATATATACATCAATATAAAATACTACCCAAAATACTTTCACATTTCAAACAATTTAACTACTTCAACAAAGAATGCATCTGCAGAATTAAAGAAAAATCCAAATTAATGTTGATTGCAAGTTAGAGCAGTTCAAGGATTCCCAGTTTGTCAGTATCCATCCTAACCAGTGCTACCCAAATACAGTATAAGCCATTTTGTGTTTCTACAATGAGAAAAAAAACATGCAAATATTAAAGCTATGACAAACAAACAAGAACAAGGAAAGAAAATATGTTCTGTACTCATCCCTGTTGTAGCAAGGTACAGCATGTCAGGAGATTGCACTCAGTGCATGGTATGTGCTACGATACCTGGATAAAATCACGGAAAACAACGAAATAGAATCAATTCTGAATTTCCTTGCTGTTGTGGTTTTACGTCAGAACATTCAAGTTATAACATCTTAGTGTCTTTTTAAGAATTCATAATGAAATTGTAAAAATGCTACTAAAAATCCCTATCTTAGATGTAATCTTCTGCTTTAGGAGCTACTATGTCATTGTACAATATAAGTGGCTTATTAATCGCTGAATTGTTGGTGTAGCAGAATGTATTTATCATTGTGGATGTGTTTTGAAAAATTGGTATTTTAGAACCTGCTTTTATTCCATGGCAAGCCACAAATGTGTGTATTTTAAGCACTAATATCCTTACCCAAAGTACTAAATGCACATTGTGAGTAACCCACCATGGGTGTCTTCGGGCCTCGACTTCATTCCATAACTGCAGAACTAACTGTTGCAATCTCGCATTTGTAAAGCTACTTGACATCTGCATTTACAAATCTACCATAGACAAAGTCTGAAGAGGTAAAATGATAAGATTGGGGTCAGTTCCTGCCAGAACGCGAAGACGAAGTTGAGACTTTAGTATCAATTGCCCAATTGCATCGGCCCGAGTAGTAACTGTGGCCTTAAAAGTAGAACTATGAAATACTGTGGTGGGTTGACCCTGGCTAGAAGCCGGATGCCCACCAAAGCCCACTCTATCACTCCCCCTCCTCAAAATGGGCAAAGGGAGAAAATTATAACGAAAAGCTCGTGGGTGGAGATAAGGACGGAGAGAGATCACTCACCAATTACTGGCACGGGCAAAACAGACTCGACTTGGGGGAAAAAAAACCTAATTTACTTTATTACCAATCAAAATTAGAGGAGAATGAGAAGTAAAACCAAATCTTAAAACACCTCCCCCATCCCTCCCTTCTTCCCGGGCTTAATCTCTTTCCCGATTTCCACCTCCTCCCCCCAGCGGCACAGGGGAACAGGGAATGGGGTTGGGGTCAGTTCATCACACGGTGTTTCTGCCGCTCCTTCCTCCTCAGGGGGAGGTCTCCTTCCCCCGCACCAGCGTGGGGTCCCTCTCACGGGAGACAGTCCTCCACCAACTTCTCCAGCTTGAGTCCTTCCCATGACCAACAGTTCCTCACGAACTGCTTTGGCATGGGTCCATTCCATGGGGTGCAGTCCTTCAGGAAGGGACTGCTCCAGCGCAGGTCCCCCACGGGGTCACAAGTCCTGCCATCAAACCTGCTCCGGCGTGGGCTCCTCTCTCCACGGGCTACAGGTCCTGACAGGAACCTGCTCCAGCGCGGGCTTCCCGCGGGGTCACAGCCTCCTTCGGGCATCCACCTGCTCCGGCGTGGGGTCCTCCACGGGCTACAGGTGGTCATCTGCTCCACCATGGACCTCCATGGGCTGCAGGGGGACAGCCTGCTTCACCATGGTCTTCACCACAGGCTGCGGGGAATCTCTGCGGGCTGCTCCGGCACCTGGAGCCCATTCCCTCCCCCTCCTTCTTCACTGACCTTGGTGTCTGCAGAGTTGTTTTTTCTTACATCTTCTCACTCCTCTCTCCCGCTGCAAAGTGTGCAGCTTTTTTTTTTCTCCCTTCCTTTTTTTTTTCTTAATTATGTTATCACAGAGGCGTTACTGATTGGCTCGGCCTTGGCCAGCGGCGGGTCCCTTCTTGTAGCCGGCTGGCATTGGCTGTGTCGGGTTGGACATGGGGGAAACTTCTGGCAGCTTCTCTCACAGAAGCCACCCCATGTCCCCTCCCCCACTGCTACCAAAAACCTTGCCACGCAAACCCAATACACAAGGCCTAAGATGGGCAGTGGCATGGTTTACAGGGTATGTTTCTAGCCAACCAGTAGTTGCTTCCACCATGGTGAGTATGTAGCGCTTGCCTTGGCATGTTCATGGCAGTGGTCCAACATAGTCGATTTGCCCAGGCCTCACCATATCGAAAACCCAGCCACCGCCCTCTATTCCAGGGAGATTTTACTCGTGTGGCTCGCTTGATTGCAGCACATGTTTCATATTCATGAGTGATCTGTGTGATGGCTTCCATGGTCAGGTCCACTCCTCGATCATGAGCCCATCAGTTTGTTGCATCTCTCCCTAAATGTCCCGATGTTTCATGGGCCCATCGAGCTACAAATAGCTCACCCTTACGCTCCCAGTCCAAGTCCATGGGAGCTACTTCAATTTTTGTAGCCTTGTCTACATGTTCATTGTTTTGATGTTCTTCAGTGGCATGGCTTTTGGGCATGTGAGCATCTATGTGACATACCTTTAAAGTCATGTTTTCTACTCGAGCAGCAATATCCTCACACAGTGCAGCAGCCCAGATGGGTTTACCCCTGCACTGCCAATTGATCTTCTTCTACTGCTGCAGCCACCCCCACAGGGCATTGTTAGCTGGTGGAGACATGGTTTCTCTCTTGTTAACCACATCCATAGGCACATGAGAGCATCCATCCTGCCATTTTATTCCCAAGAACTGAATCTCCTGTGCAGGTCCCTTGACCTTGCTTTTCTTAATGGTAAAAACAGCTCTCAGAAGTATCTGAATTACTTCTTTTTCCCTTCTCAAACACTTCTTCTGCCTTGTTGCCCCACATGATGATGTCATCAATGTATTGTAGGTGTTCAGGGGCATCACCCTTTTTCAGGGCAGTCTGGATCAGTCCATGGCAAGTGGTGGGGCTGTGTTTTTACACCCCTGGGGCAGTCGATTCCAGGTGCACTGGACACCCCTCCAGGTGAAAGCAAACTGTGGCCTGCACTCTGGTGCCAAAGGAATGGAGAAGAACGCATTGGCAATGTCTATGGTGGCGTACCACTTGGCTGCCTTGGACTCCAGTTCATATTGGAGCTCTCACATGTCTGGTACAGCAGCACTTAGTGGTGGCATCACTTCATTTAGGCCACCATTTAACCTCCACGCTCTGTCAGACTTTTGCACTGGCCATATGGGACTATTAAAAAGTGAATGAGTCTTGCTGATGACTCGTTGGCTCTCCAGTTGATGAATCAGTTCATGGATGGGAGCCAGGGAGTCTCGGTTTGTGTGATATTGCTGCCAGTGCACTGTCCTCATAGCAATTGACACCTGCCGTTCTTTAGCTTGCAGCAAACCCAAACCCTTCTACACACCCTGCCACCCAGGGTTCGACCACTTCAGGGCACTTTTCAGTATTTCCTCACCCAAATGTTGCCTTCCCTTACACCAGGAGGAGACCATATTCCACAAAACCCATAGTATTTCGACAGTATTACTTAGTAGCAATAAACAGCTAACATAAGGGTAGACAAGGACCTCAGGACCCTGCATAGTAAAACCATCCACATTAATTCTGAGTAGGGTGAGGGAGATGTATTCCCTCATCTCCTCCACAAGATAGCTCCCTGTATTGGGTTTGCATGGCAAGGTTTTGGTAGCAGCGGGAGGCGGGGACATGGGGTGGTTTCAGTGAGAGAAGCTGCCAGAAGCTTCCCTCATATCCGACCCGACAAAGCAAAAGCCAGCCGGCTACGAGAACGGACCCACCGCTGGCCAAGGCTGAGCCAATCAGTAACGCCTCTGTGATAAAATAATTAAAAAAAAAAAAAGAAGAGAGGGAGAAAAAAAAAAGTCTGCACACTTTTCAGCTAGAGAGAGGAGTGAGAAGATGTAAGAGAAAACAATTCCACAGATGTTGCTGTGCGCAAGAGTCAGACACGTATACTCATGGAGTTAGAGTGAATGCTCTGCCTTTATTTGATACAGGTGCCTTTTATATACTTTTGCTATACAACATGTGATGCGTGTTAGTAACTAATTGGTTCACAGTTAATGAGGTTCATACATATTACAAAAGTCTAGCTCCTTATTGGTTAGTGATTAAAAGTCACCCACACCCTAGTTTCCCATAGCATGCTTATCTTATGGTTGCAGCTGCAAGGACTTATTTACTTCTACAGACAAAGGCATTCTATTATCGTGACCCTTGTCTTGTAGCCAAGTCTCAATAATGTTCTCCACACTTCCCCCGTTTTCTTTTTGTACAAAGAGATTAGCCTGTGTTCTATAAGCCGTCTTAATAATCAAATTTTGCAGGCAGCTGATCAGACAGGGCCACAAAAATATTGCCAATAAAATTATGCCTCCAATGCCAATTAAATACATCACTATGGTTTTCAACCACGGTCCCAATCCAAGTGAGGAAAGCCAAGCGTTAACAGGGTACTCCTACTTTGCGGTTACCAGCTAAAGCTACTCCTGATACAAAATTGTCAAAGTTTCTTCTGACTTGGTTCCGCATACGTGTCCACACACTACGAAGCTAATTACTATTGGTTAATAGCACTAATCACACATTGACCTCTCAGTCTCACTGGTTCGCTCTTATCTCGGTTCAGGTTCACTTCCTCGTCGTAATTTCCAGTTGGCGTCCATCTTGTCAATATTGTTTATTACTTTCGCACTTCTTTCATATGTAGCCGCGTTCCTTTCTCTCAGCTTTTCTCTTTTGCCACGCAGTTAAAAGCTGCCTAGCTGGGGCCCAGCCGGGGCCCAGCTAGTATTACAGTCCTGCAATATGGCCACGTCCCCAACATCTCCCCTTTTTTCTTTTAAAACAAACAAGGCTGTAGCAGTGACACTCTGTACTCCTTTCATTACACATCTATAAGCAATTTTTACTATAATTAGAACTAAAAATTTTAATACCTAAAAAAGCATACACTCTCTTTAAGTAAAGTTGAAAGCTAAAGCGACAGGTTGCCAAAAGAAATGTCAATCATGCATTAAACAGGTTTATGTTCTTATGTATTTCTGCTGTTAAGAGACACCAACATGGAAATGGCTACCATTTCCCATCCAGTCTCCCAAACCATCCGAGATGGCCAGATCTCCGACCCAGCATGAAAACAAATCAGCCCAAAGTCCACATCAAACCAGCCTGACTCCACTCCATACCCAAATCAGCACCAATCCAACCTAGAGAAGCACTCAACACTCTGACCCTTCAAAGCTGACCCTAACATATCAGCATCCACACCAGATGTGTACGGTGTTCTACGTGGTGCTCTGCCAACAGTTTCCCACACTTTCCCCCGTTTTTATTATTTTGAGCTAAAAAGACACCTAGGGCAAGTTGCTCCACATGTTTGGCCATACAAGAAAACAATATACGCGCTAAAATGCAAAGTAAGATTATAATACTGAGCCATCTAAGGCCTTCTTTTTACTTCTGACTAATTATATTAGAATTTCCTTATCTTGTGTCTTTATTCTATTTTTTCAGTAAAAGTCAGGAATTAATTGCCAAGGCCGAAACTGCCTGCATCTTGGGCTCTTAAAAAGCCAACAATTTCCCTTTTTTGTTTTTATACCACAAAGGCGTTGTCCACCATCTTCTGCAGGGCCCTTTGCAGACATGATAGCAAACAAGGCACTAATAAAAAGAGTACCAAAATTACAAATAGCATCTTAAATCCTGACTTTAATAGTTAAAGAATTAATTTGTGTAAAAACTACTTGCTTAACTAATTATCACTATTTACCCTCAAGTGTTTGACATTTTCCTTTAACCTTCTAATGGCCATATGAATTGATTCTTGCTTCCTTATATTAGCAAAAGTTACCCATATGTTTTATCTAGGTACTACAACTTAAGGTCTTAAAACAAATGTTAATTAACAAAATCTCAATGCAGTAATAATTATAAACTTAAGTACTAATTTACTAGATGTGTGAATGCTATGTAGTGTTAATCATGTTGAAATCTTCTCTTCTCCTTTTGCATTGGTGAGTGCCAACACTGAATGGTACAATACTTGATCTATACGGTTTACTGACACTGCAACTTGTTTTCCAAGCAGTAGCTCTGCCCAGGTGTTGAACATCACAGTACTGTATAGTCCCATCTATCTGGATGTAGTGTACTTATAACTAAAAGCTATTACAACTATTACAATGATTTCTATTTCAATATATACATCAATATAAAATACTACCCAAAATACTTTCACATTTCAAACAATTTAACTACTTCAACAAAGAATGCATCTGCAGAATTAAAGAAAAATCCAAATTAATGTTGATTGCAAGTTAGAGCAGTTCAAGGATTCCCAGTTTGTCAGTATCCATCCTAACCAGTGCTACCCAAATACAGTATAAGCCATTTTGTGTTTCTACAATGAGAAAAAAAACATGCAAATATTAAAGCTATGACAAACAAACAAGAACAAGGAAAGAAAATATGTTCTGTACTCATCCCTGTTGTAGCAAGGTACAGCATGTCAGGAGATTGCACTCAGTGCATGGTATGTGCTACGATACCTGGATAAAATCACGGAAAACAACGAAATAGAATCAATTCTGAATTTCCTTGCTGTTGTGGTTTTACGTCAGAACATTCAAGTTATAACATCTTAGTGTCTTTTTAAGAATTCATAATGAAATTGTAAAAATGCTACTAAAAATCCCTATCTTAGATGTAATCTTCTGCTTTAGGAGCTACTATGTCATTGTACAATATAAGTGGCTTATTAATCGCTGAATTGTTGGTGTAGCAGAATGTATTTATCATTGTGGATGTGTTTTGAAAAATTGGTATTTTAGAACCTGCTTTTATTCCATGGCAAGCCACAAATGTGTGTATTTTAAGCACTAATATCCTTACCCAAAGTACTAAATGCACATTGTGAGTAACCCACCATGGGTGTCTTCGGGCCTCGACTTCATTCCATAACTGCAGAACTAACTGTTGCAATCTCACATTTGTAAAGCTACTTGACATCTGCATTTACAAATCTACCATAGACAAAGTCTGAAGAGGTAAAATGATAAGATTGGGGTCAGTTCCTGCCAGAACGCGAAGACGAAGTTGAGACTTTAGTATCAATTGCCCAATTGCATCGGCCCGAGTAGTAACTGTGGCCTTAAAAGTAGAACTATGAAATACTGTGGTGGGTTGACCCTGGCTAGAAGCCGGATGCCCACCAAAGCCCACTCTATCACTCCCCCTCCTCAAAATGGGCAAAGGGAGAAAATTATAACGAAAAGCTCGTGAATGGAGATAAGGACGGAGAGAGATCACTCACCAATTACTGGCACGGGCAAAACAGACTCGACTTGGGGGAAAAAACAAATTTACTTTATTACCAATCAAAATTAGAGGAGAATGAGAAGTAAAACCAAATCTTAAAACACCTCCCCATCCCTCTCTTCTTCCCGGGCTTAATCTCTTTCCTGATTTTCCACCTCCTCCCCCCAGCAGCACAGGGGGACAGGGAATGGGGTTGGGGTCAGTTTCATCACACGTTGTTTCTGCCGCTGCTTCCTCCTCAGGGGGAGGACTCCTTCCCCTGCACCAGCGTGGGGTCCCTCTCATGGGAGACAGTCCTCCACCAACTTCTCCAACGTGAGTCTTTCCCATGACTGACAGCTCTTCATGAACTGCTCCAGTCTGGGTACATTCCATGGGGTGCAGTCCTTCAGGAAGGGACTGCTCCAGCGCGGGTCCCCCACGGGGTCACAAGTCCTGCCATCAAACCTGCTCCGGCGTGGGCTCCTCTCTCCACGGGCTACAGGTCCTGACAGGAACCTGCTCCAGCGCGGGCTTCCCGCGGGGTCACAGCCTCCTTCGGGCATCCACCTGCTCCGGCGTGGGGTCCTCCACGGGCTACAGGTGGTCATCTGCTCCACCATGGACCACCAGGGGCTGCAGGGGGACAGCCTGTCTCACCCTGGTCTTCACCACAGGCTGCAGGGGAATCTCTGCTCCGGCGCCTGGAGCATTCCCTCCCCCTTCTTCTTCACTGACCTTGGTGTCTGTGAAGTTGTTTTCTCTTACATCTTCTCACTCTTCTCTCTAGATGCAAAGTGTGCAGCTTTTTTACTCCCTTCCTTTTTTTTTCTTAATTATGTTCTCACAGAGGCGTTACTGATTGGCTCGGCCTTGGCCAGCGGAGGGTCCCTTCTTGTAGCCAGCTGGCATTGGCTGTGTCGGGTCGGACATGGGGGAAGCTTCTGGCAGCTTCTCTCACAGAAGCCACCCCATGTCCCCCCCCTCCCCCACTGCTACCAAAACCTTGCCACGCAAACCCAATACAAATACCCACTCTATTAATCACATAGGGGCACTGTCAGGTAACTGAACAATCAACAAAACAACTTCTTTCTCTCAGTTATAGATAACTAAAGAAAAAAGACAATTTTCCAATCTACGATCTATGGCTGAGTCTCTAATTTTTTTGGTAATGTTATCCAGTGCTTTCGTAGCCTCCACAGTAAGTGATCTAGGGTCAGAAGGGGAACTACTATTCCGTAGAAGGTCAATCAAAGGAGAAAGATCTGTGTTAGTAATTCCACAGAAAGTTCAAAGCCACTGCAGATCACCTATCAATTTTTGAACATCATTAACAGTCTTAATTTCTGGGTGCGAAATAATTTTCTGAGGTATAAGTCTAATTTCTGTAATTTGCATGCCCAAGTAATTCCAAGGAGAATGTTTTTGAACCTTTTCAGGTGCAATGACTAGACCAAAATTCTGCAAGCACGTTACAAGTTCTTTCTGTTTTTGTTCAGGAAGGGGTGTAGGGCTAGCTACCAATAAGTCATCTATATAATGGTATGTAAGCAAGTCAGAGTTTTCCCTTCGCCACGGTCTTAAGGCCAAATCCACAAACCACTGACCAATGGTAGGAGAGTTTTTTCATACTCTGTGGCAGTACCTATTGATGGAAGGCACAGAAAATGCAAACTTGTCACTATCATCCTCGTGTAAAGGAACTGTGAAAAAACAATCCTTAAGATCTAGTATTAACAAATCCCATTTTTCTGGTAACATGGCTGGAGATGGTAACTCAGGTTGCAAGGCTCCCATGTCCTTCATGCAATTGTTTACAGCTCTCAAATCATGTAATAATTTCCATTTCCCAGATTTTTCCTGAATGGTAAAAATAGGAGTGTTCTATGGGCTAACAGAGGGTTTAATATGACCCAATTTTAATTGTTCCTGTACAAGTTCCTCAACATGTTGCAGCTTCTCTTTCGATAGAGGCCACTGATTAACCCAAACAGGCTTTTCTGTTTTCCATTTAAGTTCAAGTGTCGGGCGAGCGCTGCCGTCAGTGGCCCCAATCAAAAATCAGTAGATAACTTCAGTACTAAATGTACATTTATAGTGGCCAATTTAAAATCTCTGCATCTGCTGCTTCAGTTTTCAAAATAAGACTTAGTTCAGAGTTTTCATTCTTTACATTATTCTAAAACAGAACTATTTCTGAAGCATAAAAAATATAATAGTAATAATAGTAATAATGATAATAATATGGGGTTGGTCCTACAAAACAAACAAACAAACCAAAAAAAAAAAAAATTTTCCCAGAAGTCTCTGCCAGTTGATATTGTTTTTCAAAACCAAGTTTTATGCTTACATTATCTTTATAGTCATGTTATACACCCTTGAAAATAAAAGCTCACATTGGAAATGATGACAGGCCCTTAATTATAAAGGTGTTAACTGGTGACACTCTTTTTCATCAGAAAAGAAAATTAAAAGTTAAAAGTCTCATAAAAATTCATAGCTTATATTGAAAATTTGATTCATACTTATTTTGTTAATTTAAAAATACTCTTTAGAAACTGTGTAAACTCCTGCAGAGAACTTAGTGATACATCTTTTCCTGTTAAAATAAGGATAATTCATATTCACGTCTACCCCATGCTATGTTCTATTACTAATATGCACTTCATTACCTGCTCATGTTACGATCTAACACATATCTTTACATCTTTACATTCTTCTACATATAGTGTCTAGGGCTTATTTTTTACCAAGCAGAATTTGACAACTATTACACTTCGGAATGTTGCTTGAAGAAAATCCCACGGTGTTCTAGAATCTGTAACGACACAAACATAGACTCTACCCAAAGTTATCAGTTCTCTGGGACTTTCTCATACAATAGTGATGACCTCGTATTTATCTCTGATTCTTTAAACTTTTTAAATTCTCGTTTAGTGTCTGTTTAGTTTCCATTTCATTTTTGTTTCCACATTAAACGATCACAAAGAAAAATTATCTTTACAACATTGAACTATAACCTCTCACGCATTCAAGACGGCTGTCACTCACTCACTCAAATTCACTCACTCAAATTCTCATGCAATGCAAACTATAAACCATTAACCTTTTGCCACAAGTGCACACTAAACAGTATAACTTAAACCATAATTTCAGAAGGTCTGAAATGCAGGTTGATCACTTAAAGAAACTGCAGAGGAAG
Organism: Caprimulgus europaeus; assembly: GCA_907165065.1. Next base: position 16,395,665 of record OU015537.1, read on the forward strand.
CGGCGGGGGGGGCCCCCCATGGCTCCTCAGCCAGTCCTGGGCGAGGAATGCGGCCCCCCCGCCCGGCTTTGTGTTGTTATCTCGTTGTCATGGCTCCTGGTGTGTCGTTATCACGTTACCACGGAAAAAACCGTTTGCGCTGCCACCGTGCCTGCTTCACAGTTAAAAAGTTAGTAGAAAGCAGCTCATAATCTGTCATTGTTTTTCTGTCCTCTTTTACAAGTTGTTTTTTTGGTCTCTTTTACTAGTTCCCAAGTATTTCCGTTCCCTCGGGGGGGGTGCCAGGCGGGGAGGGTGCCCCCCCGGGTCCTTCTGGCTGTTGGGCCCATCCGCACTGATCAGCCTATCAGCTCGCGGCTCGGCACCGCCCCCCCAGCAGCGTCATCCCCAGGCCAGCGCCATCTTGCTCGGTAACGCTACGCAGTTCTTTTTCGCCGGGGAGGGGGGGGTGCCCCCCCGCCGGGTTCTTCCGGCGCCGCAGAGCTCGCTCGAATCACCGATCCAGGCCGCCCTCGCCCCCCCCCCGCCGGGCCCTGAGTGCCCATAGCAGCTAGGTCCTGGTCCATTTATATTTCTTAACAGCGTCACAAAGTTCTTTTCCAAAACTTCTCCGCTCATCCTCATCAAAATACTTCTCAAGAGTTTGAAAAAACTCATTAGCAAAACCATAAACACAAAGTCCAGCTAAATGCTTCAGGTTAAACTCCATATCTCGCTTTTCTAAAAAGCATTTAAGTAATGAGAGGGTTAACTCTTTATCTATAGTCGATGTCGTTGCCATGTAACCCTGCTATAAAAGTCCTGCGTAGTGAGGATAAGACTCCCACGCATTCCCCAGAGCGTTGCGGCCGCTATTCGGGATTCTGCTTTCATATCTTGAAGGACGTTAATAATCACTTGCCAAGGTGCCCTGAGCTAATTAATAGCCTTGTCTTTATCTGATATTGTTAAGTCCCATATGTGGTTGCCGAGCGACCGCCATTCCTCCCATTCAAATAAGAGAGGGGGTACTTTAAAGAATCCTTGCTCTTTAGCCCAGGATACCAGCTTATGTAAAAGCTTCTCAGAGACTGCCTCCCCTCTCTTAGAGAGGATAGCGAGGAGCAGTCGTTCTGCCACAGTAAATTCTGCTTCCATTACATATGCCGGCCGGCAAAATATCCGCACTAGCAACCAGCTCAGCCTCACCTGTGCGATAAGGATGAGGGGCTCCGCGGGATAACGCTTCGTGTGTCTCTACGGCAATTCAGGGGGAGGGGTTCCGCCGGTCAACGCTTCGTACGTCTCTATGGCGATCCAGCATCCCTGTTCGGACGCCAATTGTTGCTGTGCGTGAGAGTCAGACACGTATACTCATGGAGTTAGAGTGAATGCTCTGCCTTTATTTGATACAGGTGCCTTTTATATACTTTTGCTATACAACATGTGATGCGTGTTAGTAACTAATTGGTTCACAGTTAATGAGGTTCATACATATTACAAAAGTCTAGCTCCTTATTGGTTAGTGATTAAAAGTCACCCACACCCTAGTTCCCCATAGCATGCTTATCTTATGGTTGCAGCTGCAAGGACTTATTTGCTTCTACAGACAAAGGCATTCTATTATCGTGACCCTTGTCTTGTAGCCAAGTCTCAATAATGTTCTCCACGCACAGACACCAAGATCAGTGAAGAAGGAAGGGGAGGAGGTGCTCCAGGCGCCGGAGCACAGATTCCCCTGCAGCCTGTGGTGAAGTCCATGGTGAGGCAGTCTGTCCCCCTGCAGTCCATGGAGGTCCATGGTGGAGCAGATGACCACCTGTAGCCCGTGGAGGACCATACGCTGGAGCAGGTGGATGCCCGAAGGAGTCTGTGACTCAGCGGGAAGCCCGCGCTGGAGCAGGTTCCTGTCAGGACCTTTAGCCTGTGGAGAGAGGAGCCCAGGCCGGAGCAGGTTTGCTGGCAGGACTTGTGACCCCGTGGGGGACTCGCGCTGGAGCAGTCCCTTCCTGAAGGACTGCACCCCATGGAATGGACCCATGCTAAAGCAGTTCATTAAGAACTGTCAGTCATAGGAAGGACTCTGTTGTAGATCACTAAGAGATATTTGTACAATCAGAGCCTTTAGCAGAAAGCAGCGAGGGTATTGAAATGGCTTAGGCTTCAGCTTAGGCCCTTGACATAAGTCAGTAAATTAACAGAAGTCTCCAAGATTCTTAAGTGTCCTTGGGACTTCAAAGAACTTCAGACAAACAACCTTAACTAAGCTGGGAAAAAAGAAGGGAGTAGCTGGGAGCTGGTAACCGCAAAGTAAGGAGTATTCTGTTGACGTCCTTGAAGCTGAACTGAGCAACACCACCTGTTATAACAAAGAGAAAGTTCTAAGGAAAATTAATGAGCCAATCAGTGTGGGTTTTTGAGAATATGCATAAGCTTAATTAACCGCTGTATATAAGGGGCACATATGTAATCAATAAATGGAAGCCTTATGATTTTTTGCATATTGAGCGTCCGGGTTTTCACGCCGTCGCGACAGGACTCACGTTGGAGAAGTTCGTGGAGGACTGTCTCCCGTGAGAGGGACCCCACGCTGGTGCGGGGGAAGGACTCCTTCTCCTGAGGCAGAAGGAGCGTCAGAAACAACGTGTGATGAACTGACCCCAACCCCATTCCCTGTTCCCCTGTGCTGCTGGGGGGAGGAGGTGAAAATTGGGAGAGAAGTTAAGCCCGGGAAGAAGGGAGGGATGGGGGAGGTGTTTTAAGATTTGGGTTTTTTTACTTCTCACTATCCTCTGATTTTGATTAGTAATAAAGTAAATTTGTTTTTTTTCCCCCCAAGTCGAGTCTGTTTTGCCCATGCCAGTAACTGGTGAGTGATCTCTCTCCGTCCTTATCTCCACCCACGAGCTTTTCGTTATAATTTTCTCCCCCTGCCCATTTGAGGAGGGGGAGTGATAGAGTGGTCTTTGATGGGCATCCAGCCTCTGGATGAGATCCCTCCCGTGGGCTAAAAGAGTCCCGGAACAAAGTATTCCAAAATGAACTTCCCACAGTGTCATGGACGTCTTCAGATGCAGCCCCCATCTCCAGCATGGTGACCTCCACAGGTTTCAGACAGGTCTTCGCTCTGGCATACCTCCTCCCCCACTCTTGCACGAGCATCTCTGGGATCTTTTTGCTCTGTCATGAGCTCTCCATATAGTCACAGCTGCTTTCAGGAACAGCCTCCCACTATAGCGTGGACTCTTCCATGGCCTACACATGGGTATCTGCTCTTCCATTGAACCTCCATGGGCTGCAAGGAACTCTATTTACCTTCCCCCACTCTTCTCCTTGGTGACCTAGGTGTCTTTAGTCCTCTGTCTTACCTCCCCTTTTCCTCATGTTGTAGATGGTCTTTTGTTCATGTAGATGTTTTCCTGAAAGCTCTCTCTCCTTCCTTGCCAAAGCGATTCTTTCCCTCATAAATATGGATTCAAAGAGGTGTGTCACCATCACTGATTGGCTCAGCCTGAGCTGGAGGCAGGTTCACCTTGGAGTCAGGGGAGCTTCTCAAAGCTTCTCACAGGGGCCATCACTATAGCCCCTTCCCTCACTACCAAAAATGTGTCCCCCCCCAAATCCAACACAAGATAATTAAAGATTTTATCTTCCATTAGATCTGAAAAATCTAGGGGGGTTTTGGTGGAAATTACAAAAAGAAAAATCTTGATGAAGTCTCTTCCCTACTGATTCAGTAGAGCCAGAATTTAGTATGTGAACTTTTTCCTCTTGAGTTTCACATGAGGTATTCTGGAAGTTTATAGATATGATATCTATAGATAAAATAGCTGAAGACAGCAGCACAACTAATACCCTGTGTCAGGAGGCTCTCTTTTTCAAAGGTGATGAAGGTGTGAATTGCACAGACTATGATAGGGATCCTGCTGAATGATGCAGTTTGCTTTACCCCTGCAAGGCTTATAGCTTCTGTGATATGACAGACCCTATGCAGAAGAGATAGTTGCCTTGTGACTGTTAACGGTTTGTTTTTCCCAGTAGCCAGCTATGAAGTACCCTATACAAATGCACAGGGGATGGGATCTCCACTCTATGTGTGCATTTAGCACATGGTTCTTCATTTTGTAGCCCATCAGTCTCAAATACTCCACATCTACAGGGGCTCTCTTTCTTCATGTGAACAACATTAAAAAAAGAATGGTTTCCCTTTTTTGTTTCTTCTTGATAATATGTATTTCTTAAATGCTGTGTAGTCTTTGAACATTGGCAGCTGATGAAATATGTCTAATGTGTCCTAGACCTTGTCCCAAGTAACTAAGTAGTCTAATGGCCATCATAATATAGTAAAAAATGAATACAGAATGGATGAATTAATTATAGAAGCAAGAGTTTATGGTAGGATGGCTTGATAGAAAACTATTTGAAAGGAAAAAGGGAATTGCTTATGATGCATGATACAGATGTGCCATCACAGACACTGGAAAAATGCCATAAAGTCTGTACCTAGCCTAGAAGAAAGGAGCATGGTAGAAATTAGGAAATAAAAGATAATTTTTTTTGGGGGGGAAGAATAAACCAACTTTCAGTACAGAGACATAGGCATACAGAATTCTTTTCTGCTTGCTGGTGTCTACACCGCCTTCAACACTGGCCAGAAAATCACTGATCACCTGTGCAGCAGGATGGGAAACTTGTCAGCTAGAGTTTAAAAGCTCCAAGACATGTCTCAGGATCAGGGAATCATAAGTGGTGTTTTTGCTGCTCCCACAGACTACAACTGTGATCATAGTTTACAGATGACCTCTGAGAACTGATGCCTCAAGAATGGCAGTCATACTCATTATTCATACAGCATTTAATTTTTTTAAAATATTAAAAAACCTTTAATAAATTAAACCTAGATAACAGTATAAGTAAATAGAACAAACAAACAACATTATAGGTAATGAATAGAATAGAATAGAATAGAATAGAATAGAATAGAATAGAATAGAATAGAATAGAATAGAATAGAATAGAATAGAATAGAATAGAATAGAATAGAATAGAATACTATAGGTCAGTTGGAAGGGACCTACAACAATCATCTAGTCCAACTGCCTGACCACTTCAGGGCTGACCAAAAGTTAAAGCATGTTGTTAAGGGCATTGTCAAGATGCCTCTTACAGGCTTGGGGCATTGACCATCTCTCTAGGAAGCCTATTGCATTGGTCTGGACTGTAATTTTTAAATTTATATGAATTGCAAGCACAATTTAAGAGAATGATTATAAGAGGACTGAATGCCATTGAATTAACTGATCTTTAAAAGACCTGATCCTGCTTTTGGTTAAATGAGTGTTTTATTGTTGATTTCAGTGACAGCCAGAAAAGATTGTAAGCTCACAAAACCTTTACATAATGTTACTGACTGCTCACAGACTTGTTTTTTTGTATGGAATTATCTTAAGTAACAGCAGGAAAGTTACTATGCTAAGAAATTCAGAATCTCTTATAGTTAAGTATAATTCAGAATACTTATAGTTAAGTATTTGTATTATAGTAGTATCAAGAGTCTACAATCAAAACTAGATCCCTGATGTAACAAGAATAGGAACATAATGAGGCATAATTCTTAGCCTGAAACCATGCCTGAAGGTGACTCAAATTCAAAGTAAATTATAAAGATTTTTTGAGATATTTCGCTGACAGTGCATGAGTTAACATAAGTAAAGGCAATAACATATAAATTTTATATTAATTTAAAAGGAGTTAATATACAAGATAGAAAAATAACTAGAAACAGGGTGAGTATATTGTGTTAACTTTCCGAGACAAATGCTTTTAGTCTTGATGGGACAAGATGTTCCAATGTTGGAGTTTTAAATGGAAATTCTCACTGATGTGCACAAATGACCACTCAGTAATATTTTTTTTTCATCTTTAAATTAAGCGGGAATTTAACCTTAGGATCAACATTTCCAAACTTGCATGTCTTCAAGATCTCAAACTACTTATCTTTAGGTTTTATTTGGGACCCTAATATCATTCATCCATGCAGGAATAATTTGGCTTAAGTCTCCCAGTACTGAAGGTATAATTTCCTTTAGGTTTCATAATTGAACTGGTATTCTTCTTGCCAAAATTTCTATTGCATTATCATGGAGATCCTGATAATTAGCATTTTAAGACTCATATATAAAAATCAGTTTATTATTTGCTCTATGCCTAGAACAATTGAATCTACTACTTGATCTTGTAGGTCCTGGTAGGACACATAAGTGATAAAAGCCTTTTATGTGTGTGCATGTGTACATGTTGTATTAAAATATGGGTTTTTCCATCACAGATGATAGCAGCCTCCTAAACTTGATTCCTTACCCATTAGTAAGAAGACGGAAACGAAGATTCTTTGGACTGTGTTGTCTTGTCTCAAGTTAGAAAATTAGGTACAGAAACACCAAGAAAATCATAACTTTGATGAAATCACTATCATTTGACCATTGAAAAGATAAACATTACTACTTTTGATTTTGAAAAAAATGTCAGAGTACTATAAAAAGTTTTGGTAATTTTTCCATTTCAAGATGTATGTTTAGAAAGACAGACAAAAAATGATAATGAATATATAAATGCTAAAATGACAGCTAGTATCAGCAATAGATATGAATAGGTCAGACTCATTGTACTGATATTTCAGAATGATAGGCAAGGCACCACAACTAAACTTGTGTTAGACTGCAACACCATGAAACCCATAACAATCTGTAACTGCCATATAGAGCAGGTCACCATACCCTTGTAGTCAGTAATACATGAGGAAGGTGACTATGAGCCCTTCTGACACTCCACCATGACCCAGCATGTCAAGAGGAACCAAATTCCTTCTTACTGTATAAAGTTTTAGTGATGGGTAAGGAGATATTGTTTCCTTGTAACAGGAAACACCCATACAGTTAAATTCTCCATGTTTTTTTGGTAGGGTATTAGTACACTCCCAAAAGCAGTTTGTTAGGGATAGTTATTCACTGAACCATATCTGGCAGCTACAAAGTTTGATCTGATTGATTTTTCTATCATTTTTTTTCTCCTTGTATGCTCTTTGCTGAAAAAGGAAGGAAACACACATTGTCAGAAATATTAATGTACTTTCTATAGCAAGGACCAAAAATTGAGATATAGTTCAATGCCAAGAGAGAGAGGCAGGAATTTTTCTTTCTGAACAGTGATCCAGTCAGAACCACATGATTCCAGTTACAAAGTCATGTAACTGAGCTTCCAGCATTTCTCTGGAAGGATATTTTTCTTTTCACTCAGATACAGCAGAGTTTTGAGTTTTTCCAGTTTGGACTGCTCTGTTCACTTTTCAGTCTCCCAGACAGAAAATATATTTTTGAATAATCAGGCTCCCAAATAAAGACTTTAAATGTAATGAGGACAAATGCATCTAAAATGCCCTCATGGAAATTGTGTTTACATAAGCAAAATTAATTCCATCTGAGGAATGAATGACTAAATACTAAAAGAGCATACACCTGAAAGCACAGCAATATTATTTAAGCAGCACAGAAAAATGCAATTGCAATGTGTTTTAAGATTTCAAGTCATAAAATATTCTACAAAATACATACACAGCATTTAACACGAGGAGACCACTATACACTCATAAAACAGTGTGCACTTGTGAGCATGAACGCATTTCTAAGAATGGAATCAAAGTCCACAGTAGAACATTTTTTTAAAAATTCTTTGACATTTTCCCCACATCCCTCATGAAAAATGTTCTTGTTAATCAGATTCTAGTTTTCAAAAAATAGTTGTTAAAGAATGTCCAAAAGATGGCAAACTGACATGTTTTCATTAAAAGTCTACAAATCAATAGACTTGCTCTATGATTCTATCCCCAGAAATGCAACAGGTTTTGCAACTGTTCAAACTTTGGAAAAACAACTCCTGATGTCTAATGGCTATTAAAAAATATTGTCTAAGGAGATGATCTGTAATTACAATTGACCAATTCATTTTGGTTCTGTGGTGGGTTGACCCTGGCTAGAAGCCGGATGCCCACCAAAGCCCACTCTATCACTCCCCCTCCTCAAAATGGGCAGAGGGAGAAAATTATAACGAAAAGCTCGTGAGTGGAGATAAGGACGGAGAGAGATCACTCACCAATTACTGGCACGGGCAAAACAGACTCGACTTGGGGGAAAAAACAAATTTACTTTATTACCAATCAAAATTAGAGGAGAATGAGAAGTAAAACCAAATCTTAAAACACCTCCCCCATCCCTCCCTTCTTCCTGGGCTTAATCTCTTTCCCGATTTCCACCTCCTCCCCCCAGCAGCACAGGGGGACAGGGAATGGGGTTGGGGTCAGTTCATCACACGGTGTTTCTGCTGCTGCTTCCTCCTCAGAGGGAGGACTCCTTCCCCCGCACCAGCGTGGGGTCCCTCTCATGGGAGACAGTCCTCCACCAACTTCTCCAACGTGAGTCTTTCCCATGACTGACAGCTCTTCACGAACTGCTCCAGTCTGGGTACATTCCATGGGGTGCAGTCCTTCAGAAATGGACTGCTCCAGCGCAGGTCCCCCACGGGGTCACAAGTCCTGCCATCAAACCTGCTCCGGCGTGGGCTCCTCTCTCCACGGGCTACAGGTGGTCATCTGCTCCACCATGGACCTCCAGGGACTGCAGGGGGACAGCCTGCCTCACCCTGGTCTGCACCACAGGCTGCAGGGGAATCTCTGCTCCGGCTCCTGGAGCATTCCCTCCCCCTCCTTCTTCACTGACCTTGGTGTCTGCAGAGTTGTTTTCTCTCACATCTTCTCACTCCTCTCTCCAGCTGCAAAGTGTGCAGCTTTTTTTTCTTCCCTCTCTTCCTTTTTTTTTTCTTAATTATGTTATCACAGAGGCGTTACTGATTGGCTCGGCCTTGGCCAGCGGCGGGTCCGTTCTTGTAGCCGACTGGCATTGGCTGTGTCGGGTCAGACATGGGGGAAGCTTCTGGCAGCTTCTCTCACAGAAGCCACCCCATGTCCCCCCCCTCCCCCACTGCTACCAAAACCTTGCCACGCAAACCCAATACAACAGGTCATGTCTGTATTTTTATCTCATATATTGCAATGGAATATACATTAATGAGACAAACGTATACATGTCAATTAATTATGCAAAGCTCTTGACATCAATTATCACAATGATTTGAACAATTTTAGCACATCCTGTAATGGAAACAGATTTAGGTATGTTGTTTTTAATGGTTCTAAGTACTTTTTGATTGCAATGTTTTAAAGTATACAGTAATATGCACATGCTTGTATCTTTTGTTATTCTGTCTCTTCTTCCTGAAATAAAGACTATTCAAATTACAGTCTTTGCTCACTCTGAAGCCTTTTCCATAGTTCTAACCAATTTAGAGTTGTCCCGGTTGTCATTATTAAGTTTTACTTTATATCAATTATTAAAGTGTTCTTATTTCAACCTACGAGTCTCATTGTCTTTACCCTTCCAACACTTTCCTCTATTCCCTGGGTGGGGGAAGAGTGAGTGAGCGGCTGTTCGGTGTTTGGCTGCCAGACAAGTAAAACTACCACAGTCTTTAAAAAAAAAAAATAAAAATGGGGAGAGCATGAACACAGTCCCCCACTACCACAAATCATGCAGTCAAGTTTCTGGCATTTGAGGAAACTGCAGGAGTCAGCATACCCAGAGTGCAGGGGATGAGCCTTGTCCTGGGAAAATCACCTGTCTGATCATGGTGTCTCCCCTGCTAAGTATTCCCTCATACACTGCCAAAATCTATTTTTCAGTTGGAGTATATTTGGCATCAGATCTTTTGTACCCCCGACTCCAAAACCCCAGGGGTCGACCTCAAGTCTCCCCTGGTGCTTTCTGCCAGAGGCTTCAGTTAGGGCCGTTCTCTCCAGCTGCAGTGTAGAGCACATTTTTAATGTCTTGTCTTGTCTGGACTGGCCCAAGGGCTACTGCATGGACTATCTCCTGTTTAATTAGTTCAAAGACTTGTCGTTGCTCAGGACTCCATGTGAAATCATTCTTCTTTCGGGTCACCTGGTAGAGAGGGCTCACAATCTCACTGTAATGTGGAATGTGCATTCTCCATAAACCCAGAACGCCTAAGAAGGCTTGTGCTTCCTTTTTGTTAGTTGGTGGAGACATAGCAGTTATTTTGTTGATCACATCCATTGGGATCTGGAGACGTCCATCTTGCCATTTTATTCCTGAGCAGGTCCCTTGACCTTACTTCTTTTTATAGCAAAAACAGCTCTCAGGAGGATTTGGATGATTTTCTCTCATTTCTCAAGAACTTCTGCTGTGTTGCCCCACACGACAATGTCATCAAAGTACTGCAGGTGTTCTGGAGCTCCACTCTACTCCAAGGCAGTCTGGATCAGTCCATGGCAAATGGTGGGGTTTTGTTTCCACCCCTGGGGCAGTCAATTCATAGAATCATAGAATCACAGAATCACAGAATCATAGAATCATAGAATCATAGAATCATAGAATCATAGAATGGTTAGGGTTGGAAGGGACCTTAAAGATCATCCAGTTCCAACCCCCTTCCATGAGCAGGGACACCTTCCACTAGATCAGGTTGCTCAAAGCCTCATCCAACCTGGACTTGAACACTTCCGGGGAGGGCATCCACAACTTCCCTGGACAACCTGTTCCATTGTCTCACCACCCTCACAATAAAGATTTTCTTCCTAATATCTAATCTAAACCGACCCTCTTTCAGCTTAAAGCCATTTCCCCTTATCCTGTCATTAACTGCCCTTATAAAAAGTCCTTCCCCAGCTTTCTTGTAGGCCCCTTCAGGTACTGGAATGTCACTATAAAATCACCCCGCAGCCTTCTCTTTTCCAGGCTGAACAGCCCCAACTCTCTCAGCCTGTCCTCGTAGGAGAGGTGCTCCAGCCCTTGCATCATCTTCATGGCCCTCCTCTGGACTTGTTCTAACTGTCCACGTCTGTCTTGTGTTGGGGACTCCAGAACCAGACACAGTACACTCCAGGTGGGGCCTTATGAGAGCTGAGTAGAGTAGGAGGTAGGAGAATCACCTCCCTCGACCTGCTGTCCACACTTCTCTTGATGCAGCCCAGGATACGGTTGGCCTTCTGGTCTGCAAGTGCACACTGCCGGCTCGTGTTCAACTTCTCATCTACCACCACTCCCAAGTCCTTCTCTCCAGAGCTGCTCTCAAGCCCCTCATCGCCCAGCCTGTAGTTATGCTTGTGCTTGCCCCAACCCAGGTGCAGAACCTTGCATTTGGCCTTGTTGAACTTCATGAGGTTAGCACAGGCCCACCTCTCAAGTCTGTCAAGGTCCCTCTGGATGGCGTCTTGTCCCTCCAGTGTATCAACCACACCACATAGCTTGGTGTCGTTGGCAAACTTGCTGAGGGTGCACTCAATCCCACTGTCCATATCACCGACAAAGATGTTGAACAGTACCGGCCCCAATACCAACCCTTGAGGGACACCACACGTCAGCGGTTTCCACTCGGACATTGAGCTGTTGACCACAACTCTTTGAGTGCGACCGTCCAGCCAGTTCCTTAGCCACCGAGTGGTCCATCCATCAAACCCACATGTTTCCAATTTCGAGATAAGGATGTCATGCGGGACAGTGTCAAACGCCTTGCACAAGTCCAGGTAGATGACATCAGTTGCTTTAGCCTTATCCACCAATGTTGTAACCCCATCATAAAAGGCCACCAGATTTGTCAGGCATGATTTGCCCCTGGTGAAGCCATGTTGGTTGTCACCAATCACCTTCTCATTCTCCATGTGCCTTAGCATAGTTTCTAGGAGTATCTGCTGCATGATCTTGCCTGGCACTGAGATGAGACTGACCGGCCTGTAGTTCCCCAGGTCTTCCTTGTTTCCTTTTTTAAAAATGGGGGTTATGTTCCCCTTTTTCCAGACCATTGTGCAGGGTGAAAGGGGAATGAGCAGAAGGCAGAGACAACAAAGGAATAGGTGTGAGTATTTCTGGTTTTCAGTCCGGTTGTGGGTAGGACTAGGTGGAGAGATGCTCAGAACATACAAGCCCCTCTCAGACAAAAAATAGGACCAAAAGAACCGGTTTGGGTAAAGGTACCATTTTCAGTATCAGACTTAAAGGCTTGGAAGGAGAAGGCTGGAATATATAGGGAGGATCCTGAGCAGGTAGCAAAGGTTATGGAAACTATAGTTGAAAATCAGGATCTGGATTGGAAAGACCTACAATTATCTTAAACAACTTAGTGTCTTACAAGGAAAGGAGAATTATTTTGACTAGGGCTAAAGAGGAGGCAGAGAGAGTGCATGTTCAAGACACACAAGTAGGACAAATAGAGGATCATTTTCCTCTCAACAACCCTAATTGGGATCCCAATAATCCTGCTCAAAGTTAATTACTAATGGAATACCAGTGATTGGTTTTGTATGGTATCTGGAATGCTATTGTTACCAAAATTGGTAAATAAACTTCTTAACACCAATGTAGTCTTAAGAAGCAGGCATTCTTTATTACGGTGCTGGATGCATGGGGGATCGCTCCACCTATCGTGCATACTGACTCGTCTCTCTACAAAAGTTTTATACTATCAAAATATGTGTATTCATTACTTTTTCAGGAACTCATGAATATATGTAAATGTTTCTTGCATGCACACTTTCTCTCTCTGGTGGTCGTCGTGGTCTTCTGGTGGTTGTCAATAGTCTTCATCACTGCATCCTTTGGCTGTACTTTTCCTTTGCGCAAGCTCAGTTCTTTCTTGGACCTGTTTCCAACACTTCTGTCTACCTTGTTCCAAGGACTTGGCTCAACATGTTAGCTTGTCACATCCCAGTGATCAGTAAAACAAAGAGTCTTAATGCTTCTATGAACACTAAGGTAAATCAAGGAAGGGAGCCAGGAGACTTGCTTGGTTAAACAGGGAACTGCTGGACAAACTCAAGTGGAAGAGGAGAGTTTACAGATCATGGAAGGAGGGGCTGGCCACTTGGGAAGAATATAAGGCTGTTGTCAGAGGATGTAGGGAGGCAACTAGGAAAGCTAAGGCCTCCTTAGAATTAAACCTTGCCAAAGGGGTCAAGGACAACAGAAAGAGCTTCTTCAAATACATGTCAGATAAAACTAACACTAGAGGCAATGTAGGCCCGGAGCTCCCAGCTCCCTGCGAACAGCCAACTGCATCCCAGCCAAACCCAGGACAAAAAGGTATTTCAGTCGTAATTCAGTAAAATCTATTTGCACACTTTGAAAGGGTCTCGAACCAGGTTCTCTTCCCCCTGGGGATTGTTTCTGTAAAACCTTTTTATTTATCTTCTTGCAAGTCACACATTGTTCACAAACTTGTTTAGCTACTGTATAAATTCCTATACACCCATACTTTCTCAAGGCCAAACCACACATTGCTTGTGCTCCCCAATGACTACCTTGATGCAAAATAGCCATTATTTCTCTCATGGTTTGCTTGTTTACCATTTCTCTTCCTTCAGGAAGGATCCACCTTCCCTCAGTTTCAACAGCCCCCACTTCCATTGTTGGTTTTTTTTAAACACTGGGATTATCTTTGGTACAGGTATTTGTGGGATGAGGTTATATATTTTTACAGTCTCCTGATTGGTTGCTGCTTCTTTGGCTATTTCATCAGCTAATCTGATTCCCCTGGCTTCAAAGGAATTTCCTTTTTGATGTCCATTTACATGGAGAACTTCAATTTTGTTTGGCAACAGCAAATTTTGTAGTATTTGTTTAATTAGTTCTTCATGTACTGATTCTTTTCCCTTGCTATTGATTAAACCCCTTTTTTCCCATATTTTTCTGAATGTTTGCACTGCTCCTAGGACATACTTTGAATCAGTATAAATTGTTCCCTCCTGTCCTTTCAACAGTAATAAAGCTCTATTTAAGGCACATAGTTCACACATCTGGGCCGACCAAGTATTTGGTAATCGACCCGATTCTTTTATTTCTTGACTCACTCCCTCAATAATTGCATATCCATTATGTCTTTTTCCCTGGATTACCCTTGAGGAACCATCAAGAAACAGGTGAGTTCCTGCATGTAAGGGTATTGCTTTTAAATCGGGTTTTACTGTAGTCTGATAATCTATTATATCCAGACAGTTATGTTCAAGATCCTCACTGTTTCTTTCTCCCTTCCATAGGAAGGCTGCAGGGTTAAGACATGAACTGGTAGTCAAAATTCAATCATCCTTTTCTATTAAAGTCACCTTGTATTTCAAAATTCTGGAGTCAGTTAACCACCTTCCAGCCTTTTGTGTCAAGATTGTTTTTACCTGATGTGGAGTGCTTACCGCTAATACCCCACTAAATGTCAGTTTTCTGCTGCCTGTACACATTCTGGCCACCCTCTTGATATCGGATCTGAGCTTATATAGAAATGCCATGGGTTGCCACTTATCTCCCCATTCCTGAGTTAAAACTCCTAAGGCAGCCCCCTTATCTACTGTGACAAACAACTCAAAGCTTTTATCTAGAGATGGCAAGGCTAAAACAGGCATGGTAATTAAATCTTCTTTTAACTCTTGTATTAATTTTTCTTCTTTTGTCCAAATTAAAATGTTGTGTTCTTCATCTAACAACTTTGAATATAGCCTTTTTGTTTTTTGTGCATACGCATTTATCCACAGGTGACAATAACTAGTCAGTTAATCTAGCCAGAAATCTTCAACTAAAGATTTCATTTCTTTTTTAAAATTTCTCACTTTGCTACTGGTGAGCAGGGCACTTACATTTCTTAGCTGCCCCGCACCCATGGGTACTTCTCAAAGTGGAATGTGGAGAACATTATTGAGACTTGGCTACAAGACAAGGGTCATGATAATATTCAGTTAGTTAAAATATGAGCAAGAACAGGACATCTGTGAAACATTGTAATTAACGGTTAGCAAGAATAGAATGCCTTTGTCTGTAGAAGCAAATAAGTCCTTGCAGCTGCAACCATAAGATAAGCATGCTATGGGAAACTAGGGTGTGGGTGACTTTTAATCACTAACCAATAAGGAGCTAGACTTTTGTAATATGTATGAACCTCATTAACTGTGAACCAATTAGTTACTAACACGCATCACATGTTGTATAGCAAAAGTATATAAAAGGCACCTGTATCAAATAAAGGCAGAGCATTCACTCTAACTCCATGAGTATACGTGTCTGACTCTCACTCACAGCAACAGTGGAAAAAGATTTTCTGTGGTTCTCTTTCTTTCAGTGTTCTTTTCCTGAAGGTATGGGGAAAAGTCAAAAGGTTTGGTTGTTTTTTGGTGTTTTGTTTTTTTTTCCACACTGCTCTACCTCTTTTTTAACTTTTGATAGAGGGTCCGAGATGAGCTAGAAGCCTTTGATTGTTTTGCCCATTTTCCTCTTGCAGAGAATTGCACAAGGCTCCTAAATCTTGTTCACAATCCTCTAGGGATAAATTATGGTTTACAGGAGGGGGATTAGGGTCTACAGGAGGCATGTTAGGGTTCACAGGAGGTAGGTTATAGGGGGGCAGTAAACAACCCAAGGGGTCCCATCTTTTACATTTATCCTTGGTTACCTTTACATGAAACAAAGGTATCAACTCATCAGCTATTATGCCTACCCAACACAAGATAGGGTCTGACTCCTCCTATGAAAAGGGTTTTTTACCATTTACATAAAGATTTAGCACCTGACAAAGCCAAATCTCATCTGCCCCAAATTTTGGCCAAAAAATATTGGGGGGTCGTATCCCCTCTTTTGTCCATGTAAAACAACAGTACTGTATCATCTTTTTCTTATCCTTATTCTTGGTATAAGACATGTCTTCCCAATGTTCCAACATCCTCCCTAAAGGACTGTCCGGAGGAATGTTCCCGGGACATTTACCATCTTCCCCATTCTTTTCTCTCGGACTTTTCCTGTTGTCCCCTTTCTCTCCCCGAGGCCTAGTATTTTTATTCCCCATTCTGTTTCCTGAGACTTTCTTTCACTCATTTCTCTCACTTCATCCTTCTCCGGCTGTTTCCCTCGCGGGATAGCAGAACCTCAGATCTGGACTCCACACTTGCTTCGTACCTGCGGTACGTCTCACTCACTCACACAAAGTCTCTCAGAATGTCCCGACCACCAAGGTAATACTTTAACAGTCAATTTTTCTTACTTACACGAAGTTGCCTGGTCGTTATGATTGTGCCTACTTTCCTATCCTTCCCCTGTGATTCTCTGGGTCTACCTTCAAACTTGGTCTCAGGATCCCAGTCGGTCTCCTCAGAACCTGTGTCAATGATCCACAAGACCGTTGAAATCAGCGGGATGCGTGTTCTCGTCCTTCAGTGGCAGTGGTCCCCAGGAGGATGACTCAGGCTCCTGGACAAGCCCCCAAATTGTGAGAAACGAGCAATCAGTTGCTTTAAAGGACTCCAACCAGACTCTTCAGTGAAGCACTTTTATTAAATGTCCTTGCAAGAGTGGGTGTCCTAACTAGTAGGCACACAGCGCCAGAGCAACACACACATTTTTATACCCTATTCCCAGCCGCAAAATTCCTCCCTTGTTTTCCTATTGGTGAGGTACTCCAAGGTTTACAGCCTATCCCATATGCCTATGGAGTACTAAGTAGTCTAAATTTCCCGACGCTTTATTTTAATCTCCCACCCCCTTTTTAATGTTTTTGCTTTTTGTT
The DNA here is from genome assembly GCA_907165065.1 of Caprimulgus europaeus. The sequence continues at coordinate 16,412,306 of OU015537.1, forward strand.
TTCCTCCTTTTTATAATAAGATGCTAGGTAGTTACTCAGCAGCACATCCTTATCTCTATCCACATATGTCTGTCTTAGTTCCTCCCAAGTCATCCTTGTGTTGCCGGAACTGAGCTCCCCTAGTTGCAAAAACATTATCATTTCTCACACAGGCAGGTTCCCAAAACCAAAAAGAATGCCTTACCCTTTCCATGGGAACTTGCTTCGAATTCTTTGATCTGGGGATCAGAGGTTCTCCCCGAGAATCCCTCTGTGCCAGCTGGAGGTCCTGTCATCCCATGGATCTCCTGAAGTTCAGGAGCGTTGTCTCATCTGGGTCGCCAAAATGATACCGAAAAAGCCAGTCAAAAGAAACTCTCTAAGACTGATTTTGGAGTTTTAGAAAGCAGGCATTCTTTATTACAGCACTGGATGCACTGGGGATCACTCCACCTATTGTGCATACCGACTTTCCCTCTACAAAAGCTTTATACTATCAAAACATGCGTATTCGGTTATTTTCCAAGAAATTATAAGCATATTCATTATATTTCTAGGAATTTATAATATATGTAAATGTCTCTTTTTGTATGCGTACTGGTAATCTTTGGGGTTGTCTGGTGATCACAGAAACTTTTGTCACTGTGCCCTTTAGTTAAACATTTCTTCTGCGCATGCTTAGTTCATCTCTTGGCCTGTTTACAACACTTCTGGCTCCACAAAAATGGTTTATTCTACCTCACTACCTTATCAAAGATTCGATGCCTCAAGTCTCCTGTTATCTATTTTAGACTACAAACTTGACTAGGCCCAGCTCGTATGTAACGAACTTTCAATGTCACATTGTTTAAGCAGAAAGGGATGTTCTTTTTGATATCAATACAGGAGCACAAATCTCACTATTAACACAACAAGATGCCAAGGAGCTGGACTTGAGACCCGGACAGCAAAGGGTTAAGATTAGCGGTGTGAATGGGGGGAGTGTTGTGTGTCCAACTGCCAAGGTCAATTTGTGGCTCCCAGGCGAGAAACTTATGTCAAGTACGCGCTTTACAATTAAAGATTGTGAAAGATGGGGGAGAGTGTTGTTGGCTTTCGCCATAATAATTCTCTTTTTTCTGCTGACATATGAGGAATTTTATGAAGAGGCCTAAAATGACCAATCCTGGGGGAACAAAGGGGGGAAGTTGAGGAACATAAGGGAGTGGAACATCTCCCTTATGAGGAAAGGCTGAGGGAGCTGGGCCTCTTTAGCTTGGAGAAGAGGAGGCTGAGGGGGGACCTGATTAATGTTTATAAATATTTGAATGGTGAGTGTCAGGAGGATGGGGCCAGGCTCTTTGCAGTGATGACCAATGATAGGACAAGGGGCAATGGGTGTAAGCTGGAACACAGGAGGTTCCGCTTAAATTTGAGAAAGAACTTCTTTACAGTAAGGGTGACAGAGCACTGGAACAGGCTGCCCAGGGAGGTTGTGGAGTCTCCTTCTCTGGAGACATTCAAGACCCGCCTGGACGCCTTCCTGTGCGAACTCATCTAGGTGTTCCTGCTCCAGCAGGGGGATTGGACTAGATGATCTTTCGAGGTCCCTTCCAATCCCTAATATTCTGTGATTCTGTGATTCTGTAACTGTGGAGATATAAACACCACTGCATCCACCACCTGGAGAGAACCAAACTGGCGGTCTGGAGGTCAGATAACCCCTTCACCAGGGTGAAGATGTCGCTCTGAAGAAAACTGTGGGCCTTCCTGCCAAGGACCTTTCCCACAACCACCGGACAGTAGTACACATGCACGAAAAGATAAGAATTTATCTTAATAAGACCCCTCAAAGTAATTAGGATAACCCTGCCCCTTTTTAAAACTAATTATAATAACCCAACCTTAAAATGAATATGTATGTGACTAATGCAATCCTAAATGTATATAAAGGGATAACGTGACTTTCCTGGTGTGCCTCTGACTTGGGTCAAGCACCCAGCGCTGTGCTTTTGCTTTACTGACTTTGTCCTCACAAATAAAACTAAACCTACCTTGATTACAAGGCTTGGTCGTTTATTACAAAGATCATCATGAAAATATTTTAGGGTTTGATGTTTCAAACAGAAGAACCTGGCATCTGCTTAATGGCAGTGTGTGGTCCTTCAGGTCCAACAACCATCCCAATCCCAGTAGGAACAGGAAAGGTACAGTGCACATACTTCACACAGCCCCTGCACTCCCCGAGTCAAAAATTACCAACGTATCACAATATCCAATCTCTGCTGCGGCACAAAATGGAATCTCTGAAGTTATAGCTGATTTGGAGAAACAGCAAATTATCTCCAGAGGCCACTCCTCATATAAGTCACCTGTCTGACTGGTCTGGAAACCAGATGGGAGGTGGTGTTTAACAGTTGATTATTGGTGCCTGAATGCTAATACAGCCACACTAACAGCTGCTGTACCAAACATCGCAAACCAAACAGCTACTTTACAAGCAGCTGAACACCCATGGATGGCAGCCCTAGATGTAAGAGACATGTACTTTATAGTTCCCTTAAAGGAAGAGTGTTGCGACGGAGACAAGACCCGGATGCTCAAATATATAAAAAATCATCAGGCTTCCCATTTATTGATTACACATATGCTTCTTATATACAGCAGTTAATTAAGCTTATGCATATTCTCAAAAACCCACACTGATTGGCTCATTAATTTTCCTGAGAACTTTCTCTTTGTTATCGCAAGCGGTGCTGCTCTGCCCGGCCTCCAAGGACAAGCCCTACTTCGTGATTTCTAGCTTCCTTATTTCCAGTTTGATAAAAGTTGTTTTGTCTGAAGTTCTCAAGAGAAAGTAAGCATCTTGGAGACTTCACTTATGTCAAGGGCTTAATGCTGCGGCCTAAGCCATTGCAATACCCTCACTGCTTTCTGCTAAAAGCTCTGATTGTACAAATATCTCTTAGTGATCTACAACAATTCCCCCTTTTTCTTTTTGTACAATCAGGGCTGCAGCAGTGACACTCTGTACTCCTTTCATTACACATCTATAAGCAATTTTTACTATAATTAGAGCTAAAAATATAATGCCTAAAAAGCATACACTCTCTTTAATTAAAAATAAAAGCTAAATTGCCAAAAAGAAATGTTAATCATGCATCAAACAGGTTTATGTTCTTAACAATCTTCTGATTGTGGTCTTTTAACCATTGCAATTTTGCATATATAGATTCTCTGTAATTTGACAAATTAAAACAACACAAAAAATAATAGAGGGTGGAAAGAAGGGGAAAACTCACCATTGACCCTGACATATCAACACCTACACCAGATGTGTGCGGTGCTCTGCCAACAGTTTCCCACAATTCCGCTGTTTTTATTATTTTGAGCTAAAAAGATATTCTGGGTAAGTTGCTCCACACGCTTGGTTATACAAGAAAATAATATACGTGCTACAATGCAAAGCAAGATTATAATACCAAACCATCTAAGGCCTTCTTTTTACTTCTGACTAATTATATTAGAATTTTCTCATCTGGTGTCTTTATTCTGTTTTTCCATTAAAAGTCAGGAATTAATTGCCAAGGCCAAAACCGCCTGCATCTTAAGCTCTTAACGAGCCAACAATTCCCCTTTTTTGTTTTTGTACCACAAAGGCGTTGTCCACCTTCTTCTGCAGGGCCCTTTGCAGACACGATAGCAAACAAGGCACTAATAAAAAGATTACCAAAATTACAAATAGCATCTTAAATCCTGACTTTAATAGTGAAGAGATTCATTCTTGTAAAAACCACTCGCTTAACCAATCATCACTATTTACCCTCAACTGTCTGACATTTTCCTTTAACCTTCTAATGGCCATATGAATTTATTCTGAGTGGTCTTCAATTGCTGCTCTATTTTGCAGTATTGCATGTCTAATGCTATCAATGTCTACTAGCATCTATGTGAGGATTTGTGATGTGAGATTTATTTATTTAGCTATCCAACAACCTAACTTTTTTCACATCTCCTAATGCTTTTCCTGCTGCAACGTTAGGTAAAACAACGCAGTTAGGATCATGGCAGCAGTGTCCCAAAACTGTATCTGATCGTTACAATTTTCAGCAAAATAAGAAACGCTTCTCTTGTGTTGAGTATTGTGGTTACATAAGAGATGTGTTTAAATGTGAGTTTATGAAAACAGATCTAAAAGCTAGCATAGCATTTTTATAGTGCTTAAAATTGTTATTTGGCCATGACCAATTATGTAGCTGCTAAATTTGTGTTTCATTAAATGTGATAACGCTATCAATACTTACATATCCTAAAAGCTTTCAAAGTTATACAAAGGTACTATACAAAGGCACTTTTATGAGACAGGTTCTAAAAGGGATCCGTGGGCGTAGCCAGTGAAAGCCATAGTGATTCTTGCTTCCTTATATTAGCAAAAGTTACCCACATGTTTTGTCTAGGTACTACAGCTTAAGGTCTTAAAACAACAATAATTACCAAAAATCTTAATGCAGTAATAATTATAAACTTAAGACTTCTTGTCTTCCAACCAGTGGCGTATCCATTTCACTGAAACCACCGTGTTCCAAAATCTGTAATGACACAAGCATAGCCCCTACCTAAAGCCATCAGTTCTCAGGGACTTTCTCATACAATAGTGATGACTTTGTATTTATCTCTGATTCTTTAAACTTTTAAATTCTCGTTTAGTGTCTGTTTAGTTCCCATTTCATTTCCATTTACACATTTAAACAATCACAAAGAAAAATTTACCTTTACAACATTGAACTCTAACCTCTTATTCATTCAAATAACACAGACAGTCACACACAAACAGGAAGGATCCTTCACTTCTCTCACTCAGTCACTCACACCACAAATATGCCAATCATACAATAGTCAGATTCTCGTGCAATGCAAACTATAAACCATTAACCATTTGCCACAGGTCCACATTAAGCAGTGCAACATAAACCATAATTTTAGAGGGTCTGGAATGTAGGTTGATCTTATTTGAGAAAGCCGTGGAGGTTCCCATGATGAAGCAAAATCAATAAGGGGAGCTGAGTCTCCTGGATGTTCTGTCTCTTGGTAAAAGCTGGGCAGCGGTCGCGGCCTGCGGTGGTTGAAGCTGCAGGGGAAGGGGAGGGGGGGAAAAGGGAGGGGGAAGCCCCCCTCAAGCAAAAGTGTTTTTATCACTCCTTGCCATCTCATGTCCGGATCATCATCATTCCCCGTCCCCCTGGTTGTTCCTTTGGGATTCAAATCGGGTCAGTGTCTGCTGTAAGGAGTTTCCTGCTGTTCAAGCTCATGAATGAGTTGTTGTGCCCATTCTAGATGATTCTCAGGATTAGAGTGTGGAAGTGGCTGTGGAAAATCAGGGGTCAGTAGTTTGCACCTTCTCCGGTGCTATTTGTAGACCTTTTGTCCTCAATGTGTCTTGTAAAACACTCTTGTTGCTGTTCTGTAAATGGCTGTTTTTGGGCTAACAAAATATTGTCCATATAATGGTAAATAATAGTGTCTGGAAACGCTTTTCGAATTGGTTGCAAGGCAGAGTCCACATAGAGCTGACAGAGGGTTGGTGAATTACGCATGTCTTGTGGGAGTACCGTCCATTCGAATCGCTGAGCAGGGCCTTCCCTATTAATTGCAGGAAGGGTGAAGGCAAAACGTTGCTTGTCTGCCTCATGCAAAGATATTGTGAAAAAACAGTCTTTGAGGTCAACAGCAAGCACTGGCCATCCTTCTGGCAACATTGCTGGATCACAAAAATTGGCGTATTCCATGGACTTGTTGAGAGCTGCAGATGTCCCTGGCTGTACTGCTCCTTAACCAAGGCGTGCACTTGTTCCAAACTTTCCCTTTTCAGTGGCTACTGCTCAATCCAAACCAGATGTTCAGTCTTTCACCGGATCGGGATAGGGAAAGTCCAAGCAATAGCCACTCCTAAAAAAGGCGTGTTGGTAGTGAGCACCATGCCCATTTGGGCAAGAATGTCTCTTTCCACAAGGGCAGCAACACTGGGTGGTAAAGGGATAATGGAGACACAGCAGTTCACTATTTGATCGTCTATTGTCCATTGCAATGGGGGCGACTTGCGGGGAATAGTGAGTCCTGCTACCTCCATAACTGTAGCATCTGAGTCAAAGGTGGGCCAATGTTGGGGCCAGTTATAGCTGCTTATAATGGATACATCGGCACCCGTGTCAAGCAGTGCCGTGAGGGTAATCGATTGCCCCTGATATGCTACTGTTACTGTGCGGCGCGGTCAAGTTTTCAGACCCACAGTTAGCATAGCAGTTAGTCCTGTAGACCCAAATCCTTTGTCGCCTCTCTCAATTGAATTCAGTGGTTGCAATTTTTGGGTGAGCGCTGGAAACGGAACCAATTGGGCCAACTGGGTACCTCGCTCAATAAAACATGGAGGGAAAAGGGTTTGCAACATAATTTGTATTTCTCCGGTGAAATCTGCATCAATTACTCCAGTAAGCACTTGTAGTCCTTCCATAGAGGCCGAGGAACAGCCTATAAGCAATGCTCCAACAGCTCTACCATTTATCACAATCGGTCCTTTAACTCCAGTGGGAACCCGCTGTGGTCGGTTATCAGTGAGGTAATGTCCATTGCGGTTGACAAGTCCCTCGGGTTGCGGGCAGGAGAGGAAAGGGTTGTTCATCGCTACTGTCGCTGTGCTGCTGGTGGGTTCCTGATTCGCTGAAAACACTGTCGCTCTTGGGGTCGTCGCGGGGCGGGCTTTTCCGCTCGGCTTCCCGTTTCCCGATCGTGAGCTTTTACACGCTGCGCTGGCATGGGTGTCGGACCGGCAGTGTTGGCACCATACTGCTCCGGAGTTGCATCCTCTTTGTATATGACCAGAGACACCACATCGAAAGCACCGTAGATGAACATTGCGGCGTGTGGTGCCACCCTTTCGGTATTGCAAAGGTGCAAGAGCAGCAAGGACTTGATTTTGAGATGCTTCTGCTTGTCGTGTAAGTCCCTTACCTAGCTCATTTATAGCATTCACTAACAGAGCTTGAGGTCCTACAGGGATTTGTGACATTTTTTCTAAAGCTTCCGCAATTGTCCATGTCCCAGGCTGTGTAACTAATATGCCTCGTGTGACGGGGTTACAGTTTTGGATGGCGCACTGTTTTAGCATAGCACCATGCAAATGTTCTGGAACTCCGGTTGCTATAATGGCACCAGCTACTCGATCAATAAAAGAGCCAAACGGTTCTTCTATTCCCTGCTTAATTCCCATATATGATGGGATGCGTCCTGGCTGCTTTATTTGATCGGGTGCACGACGTGCCAATCTCATGGACTCCCGTACTTTATCTGGTCCTAATAGTACTTGTGCCTCTATCCTTATATATGGTCCTACTCCCATGAGTTCCTCTAATGTTACTCCATGCAGTGGGTCCCCTGCTACCCGCTGCATTGCCACAGATTGCTGACAGAGTGCTTGCCAATGTGCCCCAAATAGTATTTGCTGGTGCTGTGTTAATATAAGTTTTGTGATGCTCCAAATATCACTCGGAAGTAGAAAAGCAGACTCCCAGACAAAATCTAACATTTGGCGAGTCGGCTCTCCTTTTATGCCTGACTCGTTAACAATTGCACGCAGTTGGGTCAACAATTTCCAATCGAGAGTCTTAAGCGTAATGTTTGTTTGGCCCTGTGCATTGGGGGCAAAATATTCTACTGGAAATGCATAAGCAAGTTCTCTGGCAGTTTCTGTATCGCCCTCAGCAGCGATATTCTTCGCAATCTCCTTCCAAAATTCCTCACGTTCCTGAGCTACCCTTTGACCTTCCCCAAAAAAAGGATTAGTATTTGCTTGGGGTGTTGATGGAATATACTCCGACGGGGAAGCCGGTGGCCGCCATTCAGGGGAAGGCGCTGTCAGCAGGACCTGCGCCTGCGCAATTGCAGAGTCGAGAGAAGGGGGGGGAGCAGGGGGAACGGCATGAAGAGGAGCAGCAAGGGGAGGGGCAGGGGGAGGGGCCGAGGGCACGGCCGGGGAGGCCGCCGTCACCACGGGGAGCGGGGCCGTCGCCGCGGGGGGCGGGGCCGCCTCTGCGAGGGGCACGGCCGTCGGCGCGAGGGGCGCGGCCGCCGCCGGGAACGCAGCGCGGCCCGGCTCGGCCCCTTTTCCCAGGGGAGGGGTGGGTGGAATCGCAGCAGGGGGGGCCGCGGGCTGGGAAGCGGCGGGGCAGCTCGGCTCGGTCCTTTTCCCCGGGGGAGGGGCGGGGGGGGAAGCGGCGCAGCTCGACTTGGTCCCCTTCCCTTGGGGAGGGGCGGGGGTGAACGCAGCGCAGATTCGGTCCCTTTCCCCTCCCTTCCTCCCTTCGCACCGCGGCTCCCTCCTCGCCCTCGCACGGACCCGAGAAAACGGGGTGGGGGGGGAGGAGGAGGAGAAGAAGGAGGAGGAGAGAAAAGCTGGCGGCGGGGGGGGAGGAGGAGGGTGGGGGGAGAGACAAACGGCAGGGAGGAGGGAAAAAGAAACAGCGGGGAGGAGGAGAGGAGCGGCGGGGAGGAGAGTTGCGGGGGGAGGGGGGGGTAGCTCCGCCAGTTAGTGCGCTCCTTAAGTCCGGGCGCCTCCATGGCTTCATTAATTTTCCAGCTACCTTATCAAAAATCTTATCACCAAATGCTCGCCATTCTGCCTTCTTAATCACTGGTGAGCTCTGCTTTTTTAAAAAGCATTTGAGCAAACCATATACTGCTTGTCTATTTTCCATACCTAATCGTCAGCACCGTTGCAACTTTGCAAAACCTTGCAGGGCTCGGAGGGTGCCAGCCTCCCTCGTCGCAAAGGGGTGGTCACGTCGTGGCTGCAGGATCTGTCTCTGTAGGGTCCGATCCTCGTTCTCTTAGAGTCCCATCCTTGCCCTCTTTAGGGTCCCTGTTCGTCCTCTTCAGGTCCCTGTTCGGGCGCCATTTGTTGCAACGGAGAGAAGACCCAGACACTCAAATATATAAAAAATCATCAGGCTTCCCCTTTATTGATTACACATATGCTTCTTATATACAGCAGTTAATTAAGCTTATGCATATTCTCAAAAACCTGCACTGATTGGCTCATTAATTTTCCTGAAAACTTTCTCTTTGTTATCACAAGCGGTGCCACTCTGCCCGGCCTCCAAGGACAAGCCCTACTTCGTGATTTCTAGCTTCCTTATTTCCAGTTTGATAAAAGTTGTTTTGTCTGAAGTTCTCAAGAGAAAGTAAGCATCTTGGAGATTTCACTTATGTCAAGGGCTTAATGCTGCGGCCTAAGCCATTGCAATACCCTCACTGCTTTCTGCTAAAAGCTCTGATTGTACAAATATCTCTTAGTGATCTACAACAGAAGAGGACAAAGAGAAGTTTGCTTTCACTTGGGAGGGAATACAATATACCTTCAACAGACTCCCACAGGGGTATAAACATTCACCCACAATTGCTCACACTGCACTTGCAGAACTTGTACAGTCTCCCTCCCCCAAGAGGTGAAATTGTACCAATATAGAGATGTTATTCTGATTGGAGGTGCTTCCCCTGAGAAGGTTGGGGAAGCAGCAGCAGCAGTGTGGCAAGCACTAAATAACACAGAACTTGAGATTCCACCTGGAAAATGTCAGGGACCAAGTAAAGATGTATAATTTTTAGGTACTTAGTGGATAGCAGGCAGTGCAGTGATTCCTCCAGATACCTTAAGAAAAATCGACAAGCTGCAAATGCCTCAATCAAGGAAGGAGTTACAGCAATTTATGGTAACTTTAAGCTATTGGAGATTTTCTATCATTTCCCATCCATTATACTCACTTTTACAGAAAGGCAAATCTTGGGAGTGGAATTTAGAACATGAAGAGGCAGTAAAAACTTTAACAGAAGAATTAAAAACATATCAGTCACTGGGACCAGTGCACCCTATTATAGCCGAATGGGGTTTTGCTGAACATGCTACTTACTGTAACTTGTTCCAAACTGGCCCCGATGGACCTAAACGACCTTTATTGTTTAGCTCAACTGCATTTAAATAAACAGAACAATGATTCTCTGAATGGGAAAAAGAGACTTTTATCTTTAGTCCAGGCAGTTAAACAAGTTGAAAAAATACATCAGGGACAACCTGTGCAAACTAGAAGACCATTTAATTTATTAGAAGCAATCCTAAAAGGGACTGCTCCCCCAGAAGGAATTGCACAAAAACCCACTACCAGAAAATGGTATGCCTACCTAACGAGTAGCAGAAAATATGCAACTATCTGAAGGACACACTAAAGTATCCAAATGACAGATGCCCATAAACACAGACCCTTTAGCATTACAACCTTTTAAACCCTCACCCATTCTGGATGCACCACCCCTCACTGAGGATACACTGACAGAAAACATTTGGTTTACAGATGCTTCAGCATAAAAGGTAAATGGTAAATGGCAATATAAGGCCATTGCATTAGATATTACCACTGGCTAACAAATAAAAGAAGAAGGGGAAGGCAGTGCACTGATACCGAGAAAGCCGGTCAGAGAAACTTTCTAAGACTCGTTTTGCAGTTTTAGAAAGCAGCTATTCTTTATTGCAGCTCTGGACACACACAGAGATCGCTCCCCAAGGTGTGTGTGTCTGTTATAAGTAAATTTGACTCAAAGTCCAATAATAAATTTAAAAGTAATTTATTGAGTAGGAATAGGTGAGCAAAAGCAGCGCTGGGTGGCCGGGGAGTCTCCACTCCACCAACGGCTGGCACCTCCATATTTAAAGTATATTCCAATACATATCCATTAGCTAATGCAAAACGCCTATACATATGCATGAACTTTCCCCGCTTCGTAGTAAAATTAGGTCTCCTCCCCTCCATGCCTGCCCAGAGCTTTGTGGTGGTGGTCGTTGAGGGTCTTAGAGGGAAATCTTCATCGCAAACTATAGTTACCCCCCCCTTCTTCATCGTCACCTTTAATTAACCTCTTGATCTCTCACATGCGCACTTTCTTCTTGAATCTGAGCCTGAGTCCCTCTTTTGTTATTCTTGCTTATCAGCCTTAAATGTGTAATAGGCATATAAAGGGAATTTGCTAATCAAGCAATACAATTTTTGAAATATTAAACAGCGATGGTAGGTTACCATAGCATCGGTATACCCTGTTATTTAGCTAAAGGTTTAAAGCTTATGCAATGTTGTCATCGTGCTCAAACATCCTGTTAATTGACCAAAGATTAAGCCCAAAAGGCATGTAGTAAAGGGATTTGAAGGCCCATCATGATGGGCTAAGTAGCAAACAAAAGAAACTTCATATCTCAACTAAGGAAGAGATCCCAGAGATTGTGAAAGATACTAACCGAAAACTGCCACGATAACAGAGACTCCGGAGGGCGTCAGTGACAACTGAAGCATTTCTGCTATGAGCAAAGAAGATGCAACCCCCAAGAAGAGCCAAGATAAAAAGGGACTGCTGTGCCTATCTAATTTGCGAGCAGTTGGTGGAGAGCAGACTCCCCGGCCGCCCAGCGCTGCTTTTGCTCACCTATTCCTACTCAATAAATTACTTTTAAATTTATTATTGGACTTTGAGTCAAATTTACTTATAACAAATGGGTTGGAGTTTTCTACAAGTCCTCATTCCCGGCCCTTTGGTATGCAAGGAGTTTTTCTGTTATATCACCTGCAAGGCTCATCCCTGGCCATCTTGGCGTCTAGGTCCTGTAATAAATTATTCGTTAGGCCTCATTCCTGACATGTTAAGAGCCCGCAATAAACTGGCTACAAGGCCTGTCTTTGTTAGGTTAAGAAAACTATGAAGCTAGAAATGTTAGTGCTTAAAGCTTAAAGAGACAAACTAAAAAAATACCAAATGCCCGCTATCATCCCCCCTTTTCTAAAATCTTTTACTTCTCTACACACATGTCTTATAAGTACACTTCAGGCTCAATTTGTGGTTAAACAACAAGATACTTAAACATAGCATTGTTAAACATAGCATTGTGGTTCGACATTACACAAGTTGTTTCCCAAGATAAACCGATTGTTTGATTAGCAAATTCTCTTAATATACCTATTACATGTCTGTTTCAGCACACGTTATATTGACCTAATACATGTCCATTCATTGAACTTCCAATAAGTTATCTACATATTTCCCGTAACTATTTACTGTATGTAAATGTCCTTCATGCTTGCACAGTAAAATGAGTCGGTAGTCTTGATAGCCTTCATCACTGTATCTGCTGATTGAACTCCTCTTTGATTCTGTGCAGTGGTGTCTCTTTTACATGCTTGGGACAGCATTCCTTGAAGAATGTTTGGCCATTAGTCTTTATCTATATGTCCTTACTCAGGCTTAAGCACTTCTGATAGTTTTATGTTAGAACATTCGCAAAAGATCCTAAGGTTATCAAATTCTCAGGGGGGCTGAGGAGATGTCCTGGTTTTGCTAGGATAGAGTTAATTTTCTTTTTAGTAATTAGAATAGCTGTATTTTAGTTTCAGTGTTTCAGTTCAGACTTATTATGAGAAGAACATTGATAACAGTACTGGTGTTATTAGTTGCTGCTGGAGCTCAAAGCCACCATGTTTGGCTGATTCACAGCTGCATTAGGACTGGGAGGGAGAAGCGCAGTGAATAGCAAAACCCAAAACTGGCATTTGGATGTGCCAATGAAATATTCCATATCATATCCCGTCATGCCAGTACATTAACCAGGGTTGACCGGAAGACGGGGGCATTCTCTCGGGGATCTCTCAGGCTCACTCTTCCGGGGTTTGGGTTTCGGGACTGTCTCGGCTCCGGGATCGTTAGCTGGCACAGGCCGGGCATCGGTCCGCAGGCGGTGAGCACTGTGCATCACTCATTTGTATAGTCTGTTATCACTGTTGTTATCATTATAATTTTATTTTAATTAGTAAATAGTTTTTATCTCAACCTGTGAGTTTTCTTGCCCTTTTCTTTCCAATTCTCTCCCCTAGTCCCTGGGCGAGGGACGGGGAGGGTGAGAGAGCAGGCTGTGTTTGGCTGCAAGCTGCAAGCAAAAAGGGTGAATTCACCCAAACCACTACAGGAGAACAGATCTGAGTTTGTACAACTGAATGATCTAATCAAGAAGATACATGTGAAACAGCTAGGTGATAAACATTCACTTCAAGGTTGTTAGCAATCTAAGAGGAATGATGTAATATAACATCTGGGTGATTTCTAAATCTACTACCTAAGGATCTTGTTAAGTTTTACAACTAAGTAATTAACAGATGCAAGTGAAACAACTAAGCGATTTAAATCTTATAACTTCTAAGGGTTTAACTCTCTCACTACAAACAGGAAAACTTGTGAAACTATTCTCACAGAATGTCCTCAGTGTAGACTGAAATTACTAGCAGCTCATCCTGCTGAAGCACCATCCTTACATATTAATGAAGGGAAAACTTTATGGTCTACATGGCAAATTGATTGCATTGGACCATTTAAATCTTCTGCAGGATTGATGTGCGGAAAGATGACTCTATAACCCAGAAGGTTATAAGGTAGGTATGTTTATTCAGCGCCAGGCAGCACAGGGGATCGCTCCACCACAAACGTGCATGCCGGCTGCAGCAGTTTGCCTTGAATTTATGGAGCAAAATGTTACATAGTAATTAAAATTCCAGGAACGTCTATACATATTCACAACCTTTCCCCAAAAAGGTGGTTTTTATTACAATGAGTTCCAATAAATCATTTCCATAATCTCTGCCTTTAACTCCTCCCAGCTGCACATGCGTAGTGCCTCCTGGTGGTCATGGGCTGGGGTCTCAGGGATGAAGATTGTAGGTCTTCTTCACTGTGAACTTTTCACCTTTCATCCTTGCCCAGACTCAGTTGCTTCCTGGCTTTTATCAAAACTGCAAAACCAGCCGGAGCTTGTCCTTAGGGCAGGTTTAGCACATATCCTTGGTGTTTCACAAGCTGTTCTTTAAGATAAGCTTAGTACAATGGTTGGTTTGTGAAATAGAAAAAACGACAGAGCATTACACATACTAAAGCAAATGATTACTAAATGCTTCGATCTTTAAGTGTTAGTTCCCCCTATCAGGATATCGATATATTCTCAGAGGAGTGGAAGTAGTCTCTGGCTTGATCATGGCATCTAAGTGTCGGAAAGCCACTGGACAAAATATAGTCCGAGGGTTATTGGTTTGGTTCTCAAACCTACTCACTCCTGATGTTATCCAAAGTGATAATGGCTCACATTTTTTCTTGTAAAGAAGTGCAAGACTGGGCAAAACAAGAAGGAATTAAGTGAGTATTTCACACCCCATACTACCTTCAATCAAACGGGATTGGAGAAAGAGCATCAAAGGATACAAAACTTGTTTCTAGCTAGGGTCTGGCGTCCGGAAGATCTCGTGATGTACAGAAAGATGAGACCCCTCTCCCGACAGCCAATAGCATTTGATCTATGATGTAAGCATGAGGAAGTGACATCACAAAACCAGGGTATATAATGTTGCGTCACACACCAATAAACGTCATTTACCATCCACCACATTGGTGTCTGTGAGCTGATGACCCGAGCGACCTGGGGTTGGTCGCCGTGCCGTTCCTGAACCAGGTCGTCACGCCTTTGAAGAGGCAACAAGTGGTGCCGAAACCCGGGAACCACCTACGGGGGACCCGGGACGGGAAATTCGCCTGAGTCGGGTGAACAGCGGTCGGAGCAGCAAAGCTAGCCCGGCGGGGAGGACGCTCCCGAGGAGGACCAACAAGGAAGATGGAAACCCTTGTGAAGGTCGTATCAGAATTACATAAGCAATGGGGGATTGATTGCAAGCCTAAAGATTTTACTCTCGCAGTTGCGAGGCTTTTACAGATTGGGGTCATTGACCGGCCGGTGGATATTCTCCACCCTAAAGTATGGGATAGGTGTACTAAAGCCCTTGCTGAGGAGACAATGTCCTCAGGCTCTGGCAAGCACCTTAAGTCGTGGGGGAAAGTCATGCAGGCTTTACAAAAAGCCATAGAGGAACAGGAAACCTGGAGGGCAGCAAGGAACTGCTTGTTGGCTGTCCCGAAATTGGGAGTCGGGGCAGCCACACAGACTTTGCATCCACCAGGAGATAACGATTCTACTGAATCAAAAAGTTTACAAGAGGGTGATGCGTCCCCTCAACCCCCGAACCCCGACCCGCTTGTAGAAGGGCAAAAACATGTTGAGACCTTTTGGGGTGGTTTGGCCCAGGAAGCCAGAGACGCCGTGAAGAAGTCAGAGGAATCTGGCACCGCGAAGAAGTCAGAGGAATCTGGCGCCGCGAAGAAGTCAAAATCTGGGGAAGACTGGGCCAAACCACCCCCATATGCGCCTCCTGAGAGAAAAGGGGGAGAGCGGGGCGAAAACGCACGTGGTGGGGACGGGGAGGAAGCGCTAGCACTAGCAAGCGCACGTGGACGGGAGGGGGAGGAGAACGACAAAGGGAAAAGCGGCGGGGGCGAGTGGAAGGAGGAGGGGGACGTGATCGAAGGGCAGAAAGCCAGTCAGAGTGGCCATTCGAAAGAGTGCCTTTATAATGCAAACATCCCACCGGGGGGAGGGTGGGGTGGCCACTTGAAAGAGTGCCTCTATAATGCAAACATCCCACCGGGGGGAGGGTGGGGTGGCCACTCGAAAGAGTGCCTTTGTAATGCAAACATCCCACCGGGTGGAGGGTGGGGTGGCCATTCGAAAGAGTGCCTTTATAATGCAAACATCCCACCGGGCGGAGCGTGGGGTGGACCCCGAGGGACGGACGAACCAGGAGGGTGGGGCGGACCCAGAGGGACGGGCGAATCAGGAGGACGGGGTGGGCCGAGGGGGAGGGAACGGCCCGCCCGCAAGGGAAGCAGGCGGGGCCGGAGCCACAAGCAATTGTTAAAGCAATTGCAGATAGAGGCCTTAGCTCTGCCATGGTCTCCACCCTTATAGATAGCGTTTTTGGGGGAGATGATATGCTCCCGTTTGATACCAATTTTATGGCTCAACCAACAATCCAGCCGAACCTGCCCCCACCTCAGGGACAGCAGGGACCACCCCCTGGAGTCGAGACCCCAGGGTGGCCCTGGCAACAAAGTGTGATAACCCGCCAGTGGCGTGGGGGACCTGTTCCCTCCACAATACCCTAGATAGCACCACCATTACCATCCCCTTTTTAATCGATACCGGAGCAGATGTTACAGTTATTCCCGAGACACACTGGCCCTCGCATTGGAAATTACAAGATGCCCCCATGGTGGGTGGAGTAGGGGGATTATCCCGGGCTCGAAAAAGTGCTCAATTGGTAGCAATCACGCTTCACACTAAAAGAGGCCCAGAGAAAACCATTACCCTCCACCCATATGTCATGTCAGGAGTCCCACCCCTGTTGGGAAGGGACGCTTTAACTCTATTAAAAGCCAGGGTTACAAATTTACCCTAAGGGCCACTGCCGCACACCCACCTCCACCTATTAAACCAGACCTCCGGGATAAAACTAATGAAAGCTGTGAGTTTCTATTCACAGGACCGGATCATCGGATGCCCTCATAACCCGCACGCCTCAGTGACAGGAGAAGATGGCGAGTCGGCAAACATCCCATCTGCATCCGAAGGGTCCGTGCTGTCAGAATCCAATCAATGGCAATGTAATTTCCATGGAAGTAGGCGGCAATATCTTTGTGTGCTCTTGATTTTGGGACTTGCCATGGTAAAACAGGTAAAAACAGAACACCATCCCCATCAGCCATTCAGATGGGTCCTACGAGACCCCATAGACAACGACAGAGTGATAAGGGAGGACACAACAGCAGGTGCTCCGACTTTTACAGTTACAATTGGTGACTTGCTCCCCTGGGTTGGAGGACCCGAATCTAAATCATTATGGGGAACATATTGGTGCCCTAGCTCAAACCCAGGAAAGAGTTACTGCAATTATCCAGGATATTGGTTTTGTGGATATTGGGGATGTGAAACCATTGTAACAAGTGATAGATGGAGACCACAAAAAAATGATGAATTTCTGAAAGTAACCTGGGGACCAGATAAGTGCGACCACCCAAAATTCGCAAGCGACGGTACTGTATATCATACAGGTACTTGTACCCATTTGAACTTAGAGATCCTACGCCCAACCAATACAGGTTGGTTAGTAGGGAAAATGTGGTCAATATTCATTCACAAAGATCTTACAGATCCAGGAGCAGTCATTCAAATTATCAAACTCGTACCGCAAGCACCTCAAGCAATTGGGCCTAACCAAGTTCTCAATCCGACTAAACCGGTCCCTAGCCCACAAATAGCCACGTCCCCTCCACAAAACACCATGAACAATGTAGGAGTTATCACATAAATTACAACACGTACTACCCAAACCCCTGACAAAAATTCTCTCTGGGAAATGATGCGGGCTACTTACCAAATGCTGAACAAAACTAATCCAAATCTTACAGAACACTGCTGGCTGTGTTATGGAATCAAACCACCCTTTTATGAGGCCGTAGCAGTAAATGATTTGCCCACACGAGTAAACAATGCAAATCCTACCCAGTGTAATTGGGACATAAAAAATCAAGGGATTACGTTGGCACAAGTAATTGGAAGTGGTGTATGTGTAGGTAAAGTCCCGAAACACAAAGAGCTCCTGTGTGCCAGCAGAATACGAGATAAAACCCCTGCGAAATGGTTAATACCGGCCAACAACACCAAATGGGTTTGTTCTGTCATGGGAGTCACACCCTGTCTGTCGTTGAAACAATTTGATGCTTCCTCAGAATATTGTGTCCAAGTAACCATAGTCCCCAAAATTTTTTATCACTCTGAAAACTTTGTATATGATTCACAATTTACCCCAGAACACCATCTATCAAAACGAGAACCCTTCACGGCATTAACAATAGCTACTCTAATGATCTTAGGAGGTGCGGGAGTGGGTACAGGAGTAGCATCCTTGGTGCAGCAGAATAAAGAATTTAGTGCCTTAAGAGTAGCAGTAGACGAAGATCTAGTCAGAATTGAACGGTCAATAAGTGCATTAGAACAATCACTTAGATCACTATCCGAAGTAGTGCTACAAAATCGAAGAGGATTAGACCTGATGTTTTTACAGCAAGGGGGAATGTGCGCTGCACTAGGAGAAGAATGTTGTGTGTATGCAGACCACACCGGAATAGTGAGAGACACCATGGCAAAATTGCGAGAGGGATTGGAAAAACGCAAGAGAGAAAGAGAGGCACAACAAAATTGGTTTGCATCATGGTTTGACCAGTCACCATGGCTAACCACTTTAGTGTCTACCCTTATGGGGCCAATCGCAATGATCGTGATAGCACTGATCTTCGGACCCTGCATACTAAACAGGCTCGCATCGTTTGTCAAGAACCGGCTAGAGAAGGTCAACATCATGCTGGTAGAACGTCGGCAACTGCTCTAAGAACGCTTCTGCCCAGAATTTCCCTTTTCTATCCCTATTTATACCTCGTTCCCCCCAGTTACCCTTTAACTACCTCACTCAATGTGCCTTATGTTTCTTATCCAGGTCTGTGGTACTTCCTCACAGTGTTGTAAAACAGATTCAGAAAATGCTGCATTTAGTATGTTTTTTACCTTCAGTTATGATGTAAATATTCTTTAAAACCTTTTTATAACTTAATTTAATAATGCATAGGGAGGGGGGAAATGTTGCTAGCTAGGGTCTGGCGTCCGGAAGATCTCGTGATGTACGGAAAGATGAGACCCCTCTCCCGACAGCCAATAGCATTTGATCTATGATGTAAGCATGAGGAAGTGACATCACAAAACCAGGGTATATAATGTTGCGTCACACACCAATAAACGTCATTTGCCATCCACCACATTGGTGTCTGTGAGCTGATGACCCGAGCGACCTGGGGTTGGTCGCCGTGCCGTTCCTGAACCAGGTCGTCACGCCTCCGGAGAGGCAACAAAAACTTTGTGCCACTGAAAGATTAGACTGTTGGTACAATTTCACCTTAGTACAACCTGTTTTTGTAGTTTGCCTCTGGGATCACCATAACATGAGAAGATAATTTAAATTTATAATACGCATTTCTAGGCTTAGCACAACAACATCCCCTCCAACTAAGGATAAGAAAATTCTGTTACCACAAATTTCTGAAATTGGACCATATGTAATAAAAATATAGGTCAACAACAAGTGTTATTTAATCCATCATGGTCCCTTAAACAAGTAGAACTATTGATGCAAATTAATATCTCTGCAATCAAACCAACCTGTTCACCATTCCTCAGTACGTCTTATGCAGGATGGTTAGCATGGTTGCATAGGTGAACCCTCACCTCTCCAAAATGAACAAGGAGAGATGTGACTGGTATCATAGGGACAGGATTTGGAGTTTTAAATAGTATAGATGCCAAAGTACTCATAAATAAACTGAGCACAACAAGTGATTTTAACAAATTAGAACACCCACTGCAGTCTTCTCTATTAGCACTGGGAACTAACCAATGGCTCTTATCCTATACAATGCCTCAGTGGGAAAGAATTAATGAAAGGGACCACCAATTGATTATGGATGTACTTGGTGTAGCCCAAAATAACATTTCTTTAGCTCTCACTTGTATCCAAGCTCAACTGTGGATGCAATCTACAGTAGCGGCAATTATAAGAGAAGGCGAATAAGACACCCACTGAAACTGGAAAGGTAATTCTGGATAATGCAACTAAATTTGAAAAGGAATTACAATCCTGGTGGTATTTAGTCAATTTTACTTATGATTCCATCAACAATAAGGTTGCAGCTTTTGTCTTAAGAATACAAGGAATCTCTCAGCCTCCAGGAGTAACCTTGAGAGGCATCCCTACTCAAGGGGAGATCCTGGCATGCAGCCATCCATCATTTCAGGAGAGCTCAATGGGCCCTGGACTGTCCACTATTTATGGAGTAAGATGATTGACCTATAGTCATATTTGCATACCAGCCGTATTTCGGTCGGTGCATGCTCAGCAAGCCCTCCACAGTTGGAGCAAGTTGCTGTTCATCATGATACGGAAGAGATACACCATGTCTTAGAATGAAGAAGAATGGAGAACATAATTTGTGGGAAACTTTCCTTGGATGGTCACCAACAGCAACAAGACTTTTAATTTTATGCTTTACCCAGTCATGATTTTACTAACTCTAACTTTAATGTGTCTATTGCTTATAATTATATTGTATATAAAGGTTTGGTACATGATAAAACAAATAATCCAACTTCAACCACCCAAAATATACAAATGGATCCATAACAAACAGCAGTGCTTTTTACTTACTGTAGATCTATAAGTGGACAAACTATCAACATACTATATATGGCACAGAGGCAAGAGGTGACGGTATCACCACTCTGTGAGGTTACGATGAATTGACTATAGTCACCGGGTTGAGTGTGATGGTGTGCTCCCCCCCCCCACACACACACCTGATCTTTATTTCCTGTAACCCTGTTCAAGTGATAACCACCAGTGGTGACCATCATGGATGCTACCTGGTCATGCTAGATACATCTGGATCAGGGGAGACTGAAAACAACACAATAGCCAGGGGCTGTCTTGGGCAACTTGCTCCAACTGTGGAGGGCTTGCTGAGCATGCACCGACCGAAATACGGCTGGTATGCAAATATGACTATAGGTCAATCATCTTATTCCATAAATAGTGGACAGTCCAGGGCCCATTGAGCTCTCCTGAAATGATGGATGGCTGCATGCCAGGATCTCCCCTTGAGTAGGGATGCCTCTCAAGGTTACTCCTGGAGGCTGAGAGATTCCTTGCTGCAACAAATCCTTGGTGACTAATAGCTGCTAAACTTGTAAAATCTGGGCTAAGTGATATAAATAATTGATTGAACATATATATAATCCTTTAGATATAAATCATTGATCAAGTCTGGGAGTAGGATTAGATCCAGCCACACCTAGACTCCTCTCTGAGAAGGAGTTTAGAAAGCAAGAAGGTCCTTTCTGAAACCTTGTGACCCAAGAGGAGGGTCTCCATTACAGTTTTGTCTGACCCTGTCCTCTATGCAGTAAATAATCAAGTGAACCTCGACATTGAATCCTGTTAAATGAATGTCCCATTCACCTTTGAAGTTTGTTAATTCACTATTTTATATCAATAAATATATTATTACATCTCTCTTATGAGTGAAGTGCATAACTCGCTCTGACTTCCCCCTCCCACTCGCAAAAAGCCTGCACTCTGTTGCCAAAAAAAATGGAGAAGAACACATTAGCAATGTATATGGTGGCATACCACTTGGCTGCCTTGAACTCCAGTTCATATTGGAGCTCTGACATGTCCGACATGGCAGCGCCCAGTGGTGGTGTGACTTCATTCAAGCCACGATAGTCCACTGTCAGTCTTCACTCCCCATTTGACTTCCACACTGGCCATATGGGACTGTTAAAGGGAGAGCGAGTCCTGCTGATCACTCAGAGTCACACAGAGACTACACACCATCCTCCTGCTGTGTCCAATGTCATCTACTCCATTGACTGTTCAAATTCCACATCATCTCTCCTACCCGGTGTAATAGTTTCACTGGGCTAGCCCTTGGCTAGCAGCCAACACAGCTGTTCAACCAATTCCCCTCCACCCCCAGGGGACAGGGGAGAGGATTGGGGCAAAGATTAGGAGACTTGTAGGTTGAGATAAAAACAGTTTAATAATAGAAATAAAAAAAAACTTTAAAAAACCCCTAAACAACTAATATTAAAATATTAGTGATAATTATAACACTAATAAGATATGCAAATAAGTGATAACCCAGTGCAACTGCTTACCACCCACTGATAAGCCTGGCCCGTTCCCGGATAATGATCCCAGAGGAGCAACAATACCGAACCAAAACCACGATCCCGGAAGACCAAGAGCCTGAGAGAAAACCCATGTGAATCCACCCCCCCTTTCCGGTCAGCCCCAGATAATATACTAAACATGACGGGATATGATCTGGAATATTTCATTGGCACATCCAAATGCCAGTTTTGGCATTTGCTATTCACTGTGCTTCTCCCTCCCAGTCCTAATACAGCTGTGAACCAGCCAAACACGATGGCCTTGAGCTCCAGCAGTAACTAATAACATTAGTACTGTTATCAATGATGTTCTAATAGCAAGTCTGAACTGAAACCAAAACACAGTTCTTCTAACTACTGAGAAGAAAATTAACTCTATCCTAGCAAAACCAGGACACCCTGAAAGACTGTTATGACAGATGGAACCCAAAGAAATGGACTAAATGAACTCAATAGACATTCTGAAGAAATGGCCCATAAACTAAGGGAATTATATTTGTATGGTTTTGTGTATATATACATATGTAAATATTTTGCAATATATGTGGACAGCATTATTGAAGCTTGGCTATAAGACAAGGGTCATGAGAGGATTTAGCTAGTTGGAATATGGGTAGGAACAGCATGTCTGTGTTCCTAGAATAGAGTTAGGATGTAGTAGAAAGGGTTAATAAGAAAGGAATGTGCCTACATGTGAAAGTAATAAACAACATTGACAAGATGGATGCCAGCTGGAAATTACGACGAGGAAGTGAACCTGAACCGAGATAAGAGTGGACCAGTGAGACTGAGAGGTCAATGTGTGATTAGTGCTATTAACCAATAGTAATTAGCTTCGTAGTGTGTGGACACGTATGCGGAACTTAACGGGGTATATAACACGCAGCGTTCTGATAATAAAACGAGACTTGCTGAACATTATAGAATGGGCTTTTCTCCCGTCGATCTCCAACAAATATATTAAAAAGTGTGGAACCTGACCATGACGTAAATAGTATGGAATAAGGGGTGGATGCTGTCCTGGTTTTGCTAGGATAGAGTTAATTTTCTTCTTAGTAGTTAGAATAAGTGTGTTTTAATTTCAGTGTAGAACTTATTATGAGAAGAATGTTGATAAGGTACTAATGTTATTGGTTGCTTCTGTAGCTCAAGGCCACCGTGTTTGAGAAGATTGCAAGTGCAAAGGACTGGGAAGGAGAAGCACAGTAAATAGTAAAACCCAAAACTGGCATTTGGATGTGCCAATGAGGTATTCCATATCATATCCTGTAATGTCAGTATATTAACCAGGGTTGACTGGAAGATGGGGGTATTCTCTCAGGGATCGCTGGGGCTTGCTTCTCTACCCTCTAACTCCAGGCTACTGGCCTCATTATCCCAGCATCTGAGCACCCACATAATGAGGTGATCACCTTGGTAACGGGTGAAGTCTTTTCCTATATCCCTCAGCTCACTCAGGGTTAGAGATCGGGTGGTTATTGTACTGCCTCTGTTTCCATCTCCCCTTCCCTCCTCCTCTTCCTCCTTAGGAAGATCATAAGCTTGATCTTCATCCCTCTGTAAACGTACTGACTTTCATGTCCACTTCTTTCATACAGGAGCAACTGATTCTGGCATGTGTTGGTTCTCTAGTTCATCTGCAGTGCTTCTTGATGGGGTTGGAATAGCTTCAGTGTCTGTCACGAGGCTTGGAGTAGCCACACTGCCTGCTGTAGGGGTTGGAGAGGCTGCAGTGTCTATTGCCAAGACTGAAGCAACTGTAGTAGGCATTGGGGTTGGAGTAGCCACAGTATCAGTCACAGAAATTGAGGTAACCATAGCAGTCACTGGAGTAACTCCAGCAGCAGATGGGGTGATCCTCTTAAGTAGTCTGACATGCATTAAAACCTGGCATACATTCAGAACTAGCAGCACGATTATGCTAGTTTGATTATCCCAAGAATATTCAAAATTCTCAAAAATTTTTGTAACTGGTCTGGAAACTCAAAGAGGAAAAACCACTGGTGTAATTGGTAACAACATCCATCAGAATATGGAGATGGAGCTGGCTCTGCCTCTTTGCTCTGTGTGCTGCCGGCCACGGCTGAATACAAGTACAAAATTGGTCTCACTACCCATCTTCTTATCATACTAACAACCATCACTGTACCACACAGCAGAACAGTACCCCTAGCCCCAAACCAACACCTAGGAACGGCAAAAAATAGAAATGGCATGTAAGGTGCCACCTCAAAGAACAACTCAGCAATCCAGTACAACAACATTCCGATCACTGACAACCAAGTCATCATAACAAATGCTTATTGCAGATTCTTTCTAGCACACTTTGGTCAGAAGTGTCGTTATCTCAACCTTTCCTGCCCCACGTTGGGCACAAAAAATACTGTGATAGTTTAACTCAGCTGGCAGCCAAACAAGACACAGCCACTCGCACCGCCCCCCCAATTCCCCCCCATCCAGGGAATCTGGGAGGGAATCAGAGAGGTAAAGGTAAGGAGACTTGTAGGTTCAGATAAGAACAATTTAATAATTAGAGTAAAATCAAATTAAAATATTAATGATAAGAACAATAATGAGAACAACTATATATATATATGAGTGATGCAGAGTACAATTGCTCACCACCCGCTGATAACGATCCTGGAGGAGCAAAAAGGAACCCCAAAACCAAAATTGCAATCCCGGAAAAGCGAGCTTGAGACATCCCTGAGAGAATCTCTCCCTTTCCGGTCAGCCCCGGTTAATATACTGAACACGACATGACATGATATGGAATATCTCATTGGCATATCCAACTGTCAATTCTGGGTTTTACTAACTACTACACTTTCCCCCTCCCAGTCCTTTGCACTTGCAAGCTACCCAAACACCATGTCCTTGTACCTTATCAACATTCTTTTCATAACAAATCCCACACTGAAACCAAAACACGGCGCTTTCTAGCTATTAAGAAGAAAATTTACTCTATCCTAGCAAAACCGGGACGCTATGCTAGGGCAAGAGTTGGACTCACCGATTCTTGTGAGTCCCTTCCAACTCACAACATTCTGTGGTTCTATGTTTCTATGAATATTGTCGCCTGTGCGCTTTTGTGGTAGTGATGGGAATCTGTTGTTCTTTGACCCTTAGTAGTCCCACAACAGAAGGGTCCTCTGAGAGACCAAGCAAGGTAGACAGCTGTTTGATTTCCTCTGTCTCTAATGCAGCTATGCCAAAAGCCCACCAGTACCCTCTTGGGTCCTTGAAATATCCTCTCCTGAGGTAATCTATGCCAAGGATGCACAGAGCATCTGGGCCAGTCACAATGGGGTGCTTTTGCTACTCATTCCCAGTCAGGCTCATTACAGTCTCCAGTACAGTCAGCTGTTGGGACCCCCCTGTCAGTCCAGAAATACAGATGGATTCTGGCCCTTTAAAGTCTGATGGCATCAGGGTGCATTGGGCACCAGTGTCCCCTAGAGCCTTATACTCTTGTGGGTCAGATGTGCCAGGTCAAAGAATCCACACAGTCCAGTAAACTCAATTGTCCCTCTCCTCCACCTGGCTGGACGAACGGCCCCTCTAACCTTGATCATACTCTCCGTCATTGACATATGTGTTGGAGCAGCTCATGTGGGATGGACTCCATTCATGTCTTCAAGATAAGGATCCAAAGCCCATCTATGCTGTCTGGAGAAGTATCCACTGGAAACTGGAGCAACCTTCTTGGAAGAAGCAACTTTTGTGTTTGGTTTTCTTCGCAACTCCCATACGCACCCCTCTAGGTCTGAGGTAGGTTTGTCATCCCACTTTCTCATGTCATCTCCATGGTCACATAATTCAAATCACAGTGTGCCCTGTGGCATGTGCCATTTCTCTTGGGCAGAGGAACACTTGTTCTTATCAGCTGAGACCTTGGTATGTGCAGAGGAATTGGACATGAATTCCTGGAACTGTTGGGACAGTTTTGCTATAGATGAGATTAGGGAAGAGAAGAGAGTGTTTTCATATATCCAGAGCTGGTGAGCCATTTCATCCATCTTTGGCTCCTCTCCAACTTTGAAGCTCAGTACTGCCAGTGACTTGGCATACAATGACAGCGTGTTCTGTAGAATCTTTCACCGCGTGCCTTGTGTGCATGGGACTTCATCTGGACCTTTGGGTAACTGCTTGCCATTCAGGTTACTATAAATCACTTCCAGCACAGCTAATTCTCTCAAGCACTGGATACCTTTCTCTATGGTGTCCCACTTGCTTAGATTACACAAAATATCATGCTTAAAGGTGAACCTTTCTTTCACGCTTGACCAAGCTTTTTCACCAAGGTGTGAGTAACCTTAGCAGGTATTGGGGTTGGAGTAGTTGTAGCAGTGGCTGTTGAAGGGGTTGAAGCGGCTACAGTATTGGTTGCAGGGGGCGGAGTGACTGCAGTCTTGGTTGTGGGTGGAGGAGTGGCTGGATTGTCTGTTGGAGGAGCTGGAGTGGCAGCATAACACTGACATCCGCACCGAGCACCAGCAGCAGATCTAAACAACATCACAACCTGACGCACATTCAGCAACAGGGTAATGGTAGTTGGAGCATCTCAAGGATATTCAGAATTCTCAAGAGCTTTTATAAATGATGTGGAGGAGAAGGAGAAAACAAAGGCAGATGTCCCCTCCTTGTATTGGCTGTCCCAGGAAAAGGCATAATTGGTGACCCCACCCACCAGACGGCTCCCAAAGCACAGGGATGGAGCCAGCTTTGCCATGTCACCTGCCACCACTGCATACAGATACAAAATCATTCCCACTACCCATGATTTTATCATACCAACAACCAGCACCCCACAGCACAGCAGAACAAAAGCCTTAGTCAGCAAAACAGCGTCCCACATTCCAATCCAACACCTAGAGGTGATGAACCACGTATAAATAGTGGCACACAGCATATACAGCAAGTGAGGTGAGACAGACCACAGCTCTAAAAACACCTTAGAGATCACAGAAAACAGCGTTCCGATCAGCACTGACCAAGTCAGAGGCCACATAATTAATGCTCAGCGCAGTTTTGTTTTAACACAGTCTGGTCAAATCTGTCTTTATCTCAACCCTTCGTGCCCCACGTTAGGCATGAAAAAAGACTGTGGTGGTTTCACTCCTTTGGCTCGCAGCCAAACACACACCAAGTTGCTCTCTCACCCTCCCCCAGGGTGCAGGGGAGAGAATTGGAAGGGTAAAAGCAAGAAGACTCACGAGTTTAGATAAAAACAATTCACTAATTGGAATAAACTGATAATGATGATAACAGTAATAACAGAATATACAACTGAGTGATGCATAGTGCAGTTGCTCACCACCCATTGACCGTTGCCCAGCCTGACCCCAGCTAATGATCCTGGAGCAGCGACAGTCCTGAAACCTCAACCCTGAAAGAGAGAGCCCAAGAGATCCCCAACAGAATATCCCCAGTTTTCAGTCAACCCTGGTTAATATACTGAACTTGACATTACATGATATGGAATATTTCAATGGCACATCCAAATGCCAGTATTGGGTTTTGCTATTCACTGCTCTTCTGCCTCCCAGTCCTAATGCAGCTGTGAACTCAACAAACATGATGACCTTGAGCTCCAGCAGTAACTAATAACATTAGTACTTTTATCAACATTCTTCTCATAACAAATACCCTACTGAACCTCAAACACAGCTATTCTAGCTACTAAGAAGAAAATTAACTCTACCCTAGCATAAACCAGGGCACATTATAGAGAAACAAGAAATATTTCATAGGACTTCATCAGATGTTTCAGCACAGGATATTTTTACTGTATCAGGTAAGAAAAAAAGAATCTCTCTGCAACAGTGATCTAAGCACCAAATCTTCTGAAATTAATTTGGTTTTTATATTTAAAAACATTATACCTTCAGATAACATCTTAAAAGCTCAATGCAAGAAGGACATTTTATTGTTATTGCTATTATTTACTGGCTGTTAATGAAATCATTCCAAGAAGTGCAGGATATTATGCTGCTATTAATTTCATTCTTGATCTACATTTATTGCTTAAACTATAATATTATTTAATAATGTACATGATCACATTCTTGACTTTTTTGTTTGTTTTGCTTATGTACGACAAGCATTGCTGTTGCCAAGGACAGAATTCTGGCACAACATATAGATGTTTCTTGAAAGAAAACATCTTATATATATTTTGATGCATATGATAAAGCAAATGTTAAGCATACAGAATTCTAGCAACTGTAAGTCAGGGAAAAGACAACTGTACCTTGGGTATCATTCTTAAAAGCTGCAGTTTTATTTTACTAAATTATCTGTTAAAAACAAATCTGTGTCTGGTGTGGAATTTCACTGCATCAAGTCTTACAATATTTTTATTTTCAGCACAAGCAGGAGAATGCATGTGGAACAAGTGTTAAGAAACATGACAATAAATTAGAATATAATTTACAAAAGCAAATAATAATAATACAGTAACAGTGTACCACATTAATACAGAGTATAAAATAATAAGCAAATAATCACAAGAATACAAAGGTAATTTCAGTCTGTATTATTAAGGATATCTATGTGACATTCACTCCATTACAAAGTTCCTAACAAAACTGACTATTTTTGAGTGTATACACCTTGAGGGGTTCATCTGTATATTTTTCTTTCTGTTTTGATCTTCTTCAGCTGATAGTATTTCTCAGTGGAAGTACTGGCACCAGATTGATTTCTGCATTTATTGTTCTACTATTTGATTCTAGGCTTGTCATATTTATAGCCTATACAAATAGTCCTACTGTCACTAGGAATATAACACCATTTAGCATAGAATAGAACAGAACAGAATAGAATAGACTACACTAGAATAGACTATTTCAGGTGGAAGGGACCTACAACGATCATCTAGTCTAACTGCCTGACCACTTTAGGGCTGACCAAGTTAAAGCACATTATTAAGGGCATTGTCCAAATGCCTCTTAAACACTGACAGGCTTGGGGCATCCACCACCTCTCTAGGAAGCCTGTTCCAGTGTTTGACCACCCTCTTGGTAAAGAAATGCTTCCTAATGTCCAGCCTGAACCTCCCCTGGCACAGCTTTGAATCATTCCCATGCATTCTGTCACTGGATACTAGGGAGAAGAGCTCAGCTCCTCCCTCTCCACCTCCCCTCCTCAGGGAGCTATAATGAGGTCATCCCTTACTCTTCTTTCTCTCTTTCTCTCCAAACTAGACAAATGCAGTGTCCTCAGTCCTTCTCATAGGACATGCCTTTCACCAGCTTTGTCGCCCTCCTCTGGAGGAATTCGAGTACCTTCACATCTTTCTTAAATTGTGAAGCCCAGACCTGCACACACTACTCAAGGTGAGGCCACACCACTGCTAAATACAGGGGGATAATCACCTCTTTTGACTGGCTGGTCATGCTGTGTTTGATGCAGCCCAGGCTGCGGTTTGCCCTCTTGGCTGTCAGGGCACACTACTGACTCATGTTGAGCCTACTGTCAGCCAGTACCCCAGATCCCTTTCTGCAGGGCTGCTCTCCAGAAAGCTTTGATTATATAGATGACTACAGTGTAGCAGCAGCAATGAACTGTGCTGTGGAAACCAATTATTTTTCTTTTAATTAAGTTTAATTTTTTGGTCTTAGTCTGAAGCATTGCTTAGTTTGTAAATCCATGTACATTCTGTGTTTTGTTCCTTTTAACAATGCAATTCAACATTGCTCCAGGGAGTTCTTTAAATTCCAGCCTCAGTGCTGTTATGTTGCAGAGTAAGTATCAGACTCCCTAGTGTTCTAGCACCAGTGAGAGAGCAAAATGTATCTTTCAAAACACTCCTTACAATTTTAATGGCCTAAGTGAGGTAAAAAAAAAAAATGTTTATTTGAATACATAGAAAACCCTGTTCTTGTTAGCTGAAATGACACATTAGCTGATAAACAAAATCATACCCTGGAGAAAAACACACCCTGGTACAAGGAAGCCTCTTGCTTAGAGAATGCCATAGCAACCCCTTTCCCTTTTATCATTTTTTTTACCTAACCAGGGTATGCTAGCACCAAGGTGTTTTGTCAAAAGGATATAGAAAGTCAATTCACTTAACAGAGAAGGACTGCATACTGCCCTTAATCCATACATGCAACTCCTAAAGACTGGGTTTTTTTTATCTTCTGGTAGCAGTTTTAACAGGAGTTGTTTACATGGTGATGACAGATCAGCATTTATGAATACATGCAAGCCAACTGAAAATTAATTACACTGGTCACAGGCATATGGAAGTGTAAATACTGGCAAGAGGTAGCAAATGACAGGAATTTGATGGTCATGAATACGTGGGCTACACAAAATCCTACAGATGATAGACTCAATATGTTCAGGGGATTTCATAGTATGAATCCTATTAATAATATCTATTGTTCCATGTTAATTCACATTAGTAAATAGTGTGCAACACATTTGGCTTGTTCTTGGTAAAATACACTGATACACTTCAATCTCATGATATTTTGAAATTATTTTTCACTAAAAAGAGTACTTTCTAAAAAAAGTGCTATTTGAGTTAGAATTTGTAGTGCACTATTGTTCACATAATTTTAATTGCACTACAACAAAGGAGGCATAGTTGAACATGAATGCACATTCATCAAGTATCTGCTGCAAACTGCACGTGTTCAAGTACAATATATTAATATAAACAAGTACCCACTTATCTCCTTGTTGAGTCTGTTACTGAAAAGTGAAGGGGAAGAGGAGAATGACATTAAACTTTTTAATGGTAGATCCTTGAATGTGACTTGCCTAAGTAGTTTGGTTTCACATTTAAAAATGCAAAGTATTTGGTGAATATTAAAAATATGGTAATATGAAATAAGTGGAGTATGGCAGTAGAATATTTAAGGGATCTAGCTACTAATCTAGAGGCATGAATTTGTTCCAGTCTCATACTGAAAGCTGCCCCTAGCTTTAAATATGGTCCACCTTTAAATATGTACCTGTCCATTTAAGTGAAGGTGGTCAGACTTCATTCTAGTCACCCCTTTTCCAGTGTGCCTTTCTCCTGATAGGCCTCTTGGCTCAAGCACACTTTTGACTTCTCATTTGAACAGAACATAGATATCTCCATGAGTCTTTTATTCTTTGGTTGTAATCCTTGCCCACTCAGATATGGTCTCCCGAACTGCACATTCACATATTTTCTCATTAAAAAATGCCCTTCTGCTATGTTATCAAAGAAGGGAACATCTGGTATACATTTTAACTTTCAACATTGCAAAGAATTGTTGCTATTACACAGTAGGCATATCTTTTTCACTGGAGCTCCTTGGTGTTGGAGAATCAAAAGTAACATGTAAACCAGATCTAGATGTCCACAAAGTTGTATCTTCTTTGCGGCTGGTCAAAATGGAAGTTCTAAGCAACCTGTGTGGTAGTAGTGAAGGAGCTGGTAATACCATCTTCACCACTATTGAAGTCTGCATCCTCCATGATATTTAAATACGTTCCCTTTCAGTGGAAATCTCAGCTTCACTTTTACAGTGGTAAGATGGCTATAAACCTGTAACATAGATTTGATGTTGTTTCACAGTACACTTGTATTTCATGCACCACTGCAATAACTGCTGCACCACTTAAAACTACAAGTCCCTCATGGTTATTCTATTTAGTATAGCTTTATATATGGCTCACAGCAGTGTTCAGGGAATATGGATTACTCCAAAGGGTGGAATGAAGGAAAAATCCATATTATTTAATTTCTGCTTCTTAAATAACATTTCCAAGCTCATTTTATAATTTAAATTGTGGTGCTGTGTTGTGAGATAAAATAGTTAACATTTTTAAGCTAGACTTAACATTTTTTTTTATTCTTCTTTACTTCCATAGTAGACCAAGTCATAACAGCTACATTTTAAAAAGTTTTAAATACAAATTGATTCAGTGTCATTGCTAAGTCCATAATAAAAATTATTTTAATGGTCCAAGGAGGTAAACAGACTATTGGATTTAGTCAAAAGAACACAAATGTTCCACAGTAAGCTATTCTATATGTACTGTGTAGATCTTTCCAATTTGGCATGCCCTCCTTATATTGTGTCCAGCACTTTGGATGAATAAATCCCACTTCACAGAAGTTAAAATAATATTGAAAACCTGTCAGCTCAGGCTGACCAGTGGTTGCATTTTCCACAGGGTAATGCATTTGCAAGGGTGTCAATCTCATTCCGCTGTGTGGCTCTCTTTGATGGACACATTTCCACAATAATAAGTCACATTCTTGTGCTTTCTGTGGGTCAGTGTCCTTGGCAGGTCTTGCAGCACATCTGTCTGAAGTATGCTCGACTGCAGAACTTGAACTTCAACACCAGTGGGCAATATGCCACTTTGTTCACATCTTTGCACTCTAATAATTAAGGGTATTAAAGAGAAAAGATCAGAAATAAAAATTAAAGTACAAAGAAAATTTGACATTTAACATGCTGCTTCTCTATCCATTCATCTTGCCCTCTTTGTAACTACTCTTTCTAGTCCTGCCTAGTGCACACAATATATTTTAAAAAGTCATAAAAATGTTTGCAGAGCTTCTCTCCCAGACATTTAGAAGTGTGCCCACTTCGTCTTGAAAGAATTGCCATTTATTGGGATAAATGATCACTTTAGACAGCTATGAAATATGAGTAATTTTTCTTACAATACTTTTATATCTTCTTTCTCAGGAGTTATTTCATTAATCTGTGAGAGGTTATACAAAATCTAACATGATTTGCACTATTTGATACCATGCCTGTGCATTTGTAAGAATCCTTGAAATAGAACATGTACTGCAGCTAACAGGTGGAGAAAACAAGTGTTCTAAATAAAAGCATCAACAATGCGAGTTCAGTGACTGGACTGAATGATGGAATATACTTTAGGCTTGGTTCCATACATCCACACTGTCTTTTATGCAGGAGGAAAAGCCATTTTTATGCCTGTAATAGACATGTAAAGAGCTTTTTTTCATACTTATGTTTTCCCTATGTGCTGGGTTTACTGCCTCAGCAGCCCTCGGCATACTGGCAGGCAACTCTTCCAGGAAGGGAGAACAAGAGCTCAGCCATGCATAGGAAGGATTACTTCTTTTCCATCCCACACAGGTTGTATCTAAAGTGACTTGTGGGTGTACATTACAGGAGCACTGATGGAGTATGCTGTGGTTCTCCTCTGGCTCAGTTTCCTTTCTGTAGAAAGAAGGTGGGAATAGGGAATGGAATAGTTTGGTCCATGCCTTATTCTTATTCTGATTATAGCTGGAGATACCACTGTATCTGAGAGCTCAATGTAAACTCAGGTTCTACAGTTCAGATGTTGATACTTCAGATTTGCTTTGCACTGGAGTGAATATTGAGATAGATGCCTGATAGGGTTTGTTTAGTTAAAAGCATTTGCACAGTTTCTTTCAGACTGATATTAAAAAGGGACTTTGGCAAGGAGCCTTGGTTCATGTACAGGAAGAGATGTATACAGAGAAAAAGCAAAATCCACAAGTTTGAATTGCAAAAATGAAGTGGTGGGAAGAATGAAATTCGATTAATTTCTCAGAAAATAATTTGTCTCAAAAGAATGCTGTAAATTTTTACTGTTGCATTTGATACTCCCTTCCTCCTATAATCTTTCTCAAATTACAACAGCTATAAAGAAAATGTGAATAAAAAGGAGATAAACTAGGAGTAGTTTGACTAATATTGTATTTTGTATTGATTTGATATCTAGAAGTGAAGACTGGAGGTCAGGATGCTATTACTCCAAGGCCTGACAGAACAACAGTCCTTGACTCAAAGATGTCTGTAAGCCAAATATGAAAGAGACAACAGACAGACACATCAAACAGATAGCAAAAGAAAAAAGTAATAGTGAAACAAACACAATCATCATGTACAATCCTTCATCTGCTCCTATTTGTCTTCCTTCTACATATGATCTCCTAGTACAATATTTTTGCTCCAAAACAGGTAGTTATGGACAGTGTGTTCATGCTGCAAGCATATTGTAGTAGCAAGTTAAGTGCAGATGAAATTTTTTAGTATTTGAACCTAGGAAAGCATCACTGAGGTCGAACTTCAGGGTATGTACTGAACATTATTTCCGATAATGGCAATGTGCATGCTTCTAGCTAGACAAGTAGAGGTCATTATATGATTTAAACTTTCATTTCATTAACACAGATATAGTGCTTTCGTTGTAATTTTTTACTCCACCTACCCAATGTTTTATGTGCTAATTTTCTACTTTTTTAGTTCTCAATTTGAAAACAGAGTTGGATGTCAGCAGAAAAGACATTAGGGGTAGCTGGTTGAAACAGACATATTTCTCTATCAGCGACTGCACACGGTGATTATTTTATTTCAAAAACTCTTCCCAAGAGGTCAAATATCTTCCAGAAATATTCCAGATCCTTGTGTTTGTGGAGATTGGGAATATAGGAGATACAGATGGTGAATTATAAATGAAGTGAGGAAAAAAAGGTTCACTTGATCTTGACGAAATGTAAAAAGCTCACACAATCCCAAAAATAACCCTCATATATGTTGTATTAAGTTTAACACCAGTAAAGCCACTAACTTAACTTTTGCTAAAAGTAGGATTTGAAATTATCCTATTTAATATTTCTTTATGTTATTCTTCCTCTTGACTAAAACTGGACCCTGTTCAGCCAGCCGATGCCATTTGGACAGCAGTGAGACAATATTCTGGAAGTTGCCCAAAACTTCTGTTTTAAAAATAGGTTCTGAAATATATATGGTGACTGATGAAGTAGCCTATTATTCATAGGACTGTGGTTGAATGGAAGAGGTTTAGCAGAGCCTTTTTTGTTCCTAGTAACTACTGTTAATAAATTTAAATAATCTACATGCATTAATCTCTCCTTTCCTGAACTTTGTGGCCAGATCAGACAATATTATGACATTAAATATCACATTATAGTAATAAAATCACAGAATGTCACTGTGTCTTCAGCTAAAGGAACTGCAAAGACATATCACAAAAAATACAAGGAAAACTGAAATGACATAAAAATAGATAAAATAGTTTTTCAGGTAAAGTTTCAGATGGCCTTTAGTAGTCTAGATTCAGCAGTTATATATATATACACACACTTAGAGAATAAAATAATTCTGAGAACATTTCAAATTGTGTGTTACATGCTGTCCATAGTTCACTTCCAACAGCAAATGTAATGTTACCCTCATCAGTGGCAGTCTGTCAAAACCCCGTCTACAATATTCTAAATCTCCAATGAAGAGCTTAAAGAAAACAAAGAGCTAAAGTAGATGTAAAATGTGACAAGTTATAATATAACTTTCTTTTACTATTTCTATATCCCCAAAATTTTGACTCTTATTTTATGTAAACAACCTTTACTTTCCCCAATAAATAGCTTTTAAACTTTACTAAAATGATCATTATACTGCAGAGTGACTCAAGCTTTCTTAAAAACATGTATATACTTATCTTGGGTTACCAAAATTAAATTGTCTGGAAATTGATAAATGGGTCCCATAGGCTGTGAGCACCAGAGTTTGGGGAGTGAAGGGAATCAGGAGGTTCACTGGGGTTTGAAATGGGAAGAGAATCCCTTCAGATAGTCTGACTCTACTGCAAACCAATGACCTGTTGTTGAAGTTGCTTTTGCCCCACAGTGGGGCCTAAAGCACAAGGCAGTGCTACTAGGTGTCATGTGGACAAAGTCTCTACATGTGAGCAGATATGCTCTGCTATGCACATGCATTCCCAAGGGGCAGAATCCTGCCTCTGAGAGGCCTGACTCCTTTCCTGAAACCCAAATACAGATACCCAGTGTCCATAGATCACACACAAAAAAATCTCTGGTTGTACTCATCTATAGGAGATCAGTGTATTTTCCCAATAATATGAAATAATTACTAACATAATGGCTATAAATAAGAAAATGGTTTTTTAATCTTGAAATTAAGAGGAGATTGAGACTAACCGTGCACTTAGAAGTACTTTATTACTTTCTTACTTTGGAGAAAGACATCTGTGTTTGGAAATAAAATATCAGTTAGCCTTTGAGCATTAAAGGGCAGAATGTTTCCTAGATTGGTAATCATCACGTAAAGATTAATTAGGAGCATGAAACATAAAAATGGGAATTAAAGTAACCAAGTAAAATTCTATTATGAAGATGCTATTCAAATGACAACATGGGATGATGAGCGTCTAGTTAAAATTAAAACTTCCAAGCAGTAAATTATGGTGCTCATAGTGAATCATCAGTGTATTTCTGGGAATATTTTAGTATGCTCCATTTCACTGCAGACATCTCAATTTGACAGACTTTTATGACAACTTTGAATCTATGGCATGAGCCTGAATGGATACAGAAGGTATTAAATGAACACCAAATCAGGGAAGACTGTAGCATAAATTGGCCTTTTCTTGATTTAAAAACAGAGTATTTGTTCCATATAAATAGGATATTAAACTTCAGTGTAGTTGGAGAATCTGTGTAAAAGATACTCCATTATATACTACACAGAGATTAGTTACGCTAAAAGGAGCAGCTTTAGTGACACTGTAAAGTCAAGCACTCAAAATTTAGGGAATATCTGTTTTAAGAAAACTATTATTGTTCTGCAATCTTTATTTTTGGACATGTGTGTTTTGGTAATTTTTGATTCCTTTTCCCCTTCCACACAAAATAGAATGTTCTCATCTGGTGAGCAACTATTCTAAATTTTTACAATCAGTAAGGAAACTTTTTTTTTACTGCCTAGCACTTAAATTGTACTTTGATGACAGAATTTCCTAATAGGTTGGCTTGGACAATTTATGAGTCCAGATCTGGAACCTTTCATAAACATTAATAAGCTTATTCTTACATTATTATATAATATATCCTCTAGCAAAAATATGTTATGATGAAGTTAATTAATAGTCTGATTAAATTAGGCTGTATCATGTAAAAAATACTGTAATTATTTCAAACAGGGATTATAAATCTAAGAAATTTAAAGTTAATTAGAAGAAGCTGAAAAGTAAGTCAAAGTATAAGAATAGTCTTGTAGCACCATGCAGCATTAAATCTGTGGTCCCAGTCTTTCAATGAACATGTGATCAACTATTTTTACCACTATATTGTTATGTTAATCACTGATGGAGCGGGTAGCAGTTCAGTGGATGAGAAGCATATCATGCTTCCCCTGCTGTGATAGACATTTAATTGAACCAATAAAGAGACTGGAAAATTAATGACAAAATGGTAGTATTTTGTCCATGACTTAGGCTATATATTTTTAAGGGTGTTTTTTTAAATGAAGAGCCTGTATTTAGTTTTTTGTTGATTTCACCTATGAATTACAATGACTAATTAGAAAATAATTATTAAAAAATTCATTCACAGTCTGAGAGATGATGCAATGTAGACTTTTCCTAAGAAATTAATGCAGTAATACTGACCATGTCACTACTATTTCCAGAATAAATTATATTAAGATGGCAAACTTACTTACCTTCCATGTTGGAAATGGGAGTACTGTCACATTTACTTTCACATTGCTGCATTGATGGAGGTCTAATTGTTTCTGGACACTCACTGGATGCTTGTCCTGTGTATGAGAGGCACTGTACTGTTCGCATCTGTTGCCCAAGACCACACTGTGCAGAACACTAAAAATAAGAGATAAAAAAGTAAAACAACTTGGATACAATTTTTAAATGTAAAACAAGATAATAGGAAAGCAATCAGGAACAGTACACATACACAAATGAAAAAAAAAAGACAAGCATCTGAAGATATTTGGTTAATACACAAAATAATTTTCATAAAATAGCTTAGATTTTTTGGGTTTTTTGACAGTATATGTGACCACTTGACTTTCAAAGAAAATAAAACACAGTGCAATGTTAGCTCCCTGAACAGCTTGGATTTGAGGTATGAGAATATAATTTACACTATTTCATATATCATGACTGAGTTTAAGTGCATGTTTTCAAGAGAGAAATCATTTACTTTAGAACAAAGACGAAAAACCAAGGAGAACAAGAATTCATATCTGCTAGAGGACTGTTTTATGGAAAAAGGAAACTATATTTCAAACAAAAATACTTTGCTGTTTCAAAATATTTTTGGAATTCTATAACTAAACAGGGATTTTAGGATTTATCAATTTAGAATAAACATGCACCTGGACAAATAGCATAAAAGAATAGTCAATTAGACTATAATACCACAAATTACTGTCCTCTGGTTAGTTAAGCTGAGGTGTTTTATTTTCATTAGTGGCAAATTACTCAGAAAACTTATAAATTGAAATATTAAGTTATTGTTTAATAACAGGCCATTGATCATAACTGAGATGCAAAAACATAATGAAAGAAGGAAATTCAGTATATCCTACTTAGAAACACTGCATAATGGCAGCCCCATTCAGTCTGTGTTGTAACAATTTAGATCCCTGTCTGGAAATTAAGCATATTTTATGTAAAATTATATAGATCTTTGGAAGTTTTTTGGGTGGCTGTATATCTTAAGAAAATTTTAATTGGCTTTATATTTCCATCATGTTTCTCAACTAGGTTAAATGTATTTTTAAAATACTAAACTTTGACACATTGCTGTATCCCAAAATCCCCTTCTAAAAAGCTGTAATAAGGACTATTTAATTTTTTTTTAAATGCATACAGAAACTCATCCAGTAAAACTAGCTTACTGTCAGCAAATCCTTTATAGTTCACCAGACAACTATCATTCAAAATAACATTGCAATCTGAGACAAACAGGTGAGAAGCTTTTGCTTCAGTCATGGTAACCATCTCTTATCCATTTCCAGCAACATCTTATCCTTAAAGGTACTAATGTGTAGGAGACTAACAGCAATAAATACTTATATGAACTATCTCACCTGTCCCCAGTCCCCAGTAACCCAGCGAGGAGGAGGACATCGGCCTAAACTACAGCGGATGCGGATTGGAGGTTTGCTTTCCTCTTGGCATTGCACGGCTGAAAAAGTTTTTAAAAGATCGCTGCTTTTGCACAGAACAATTCGGTGTTTGAATCCTGGGCCACACTTTGGTGTGCACTGAAAAAATATTTACATAAATGAATAATTAAAATCTCAGTAAAAAATCAATAAAAGTGTCAGAAATGCTATTATGGAAAATAGGAGAATACATTTATGTTCTTACAATTAAACTATAATCAAAATTTTCCCGAGATAATAATGATAGTTTTAAAATGTTTAGAAACACAAACAAGATGATGGATGATTGCTTTATTAAGTTAAAGTTTTTATAAGTTTTAGTTTGATAAAAGTGGTTTCTTTTGACATTTATATCTAGACTATTGTGTTACTATTTACTTTTATATATAAAAAGCCTTTAGGTTAGGTTTAAGAAAAGCACTTTGCTACAAAGTAGAAAGATCTACCACATGTAATATTAATAAGAAACAAACTTGAGTGTTATAGTAGATTATCTTGGCTGGCAGCCAAACACCACACAGCCACTCGCTCACCCTCCCCCTCCCCCCCATCCAATCCTACCCCAATAGCGTAGAGAATTGGAGGGGTAAAGGTGAGGAGACGTGTAGGCTGAGATAAGAACAATTTAATAATTGGAATAAAATATAATAATTATAACAATGATGATATATATAAATGAGTGATGCACAGTACAATTTCTCACCACCAATAGCAATCCTGGAGGAGCAAAAAGGAACCCTGAACCCCCAAACCACAGTCCCAGAAGAGTGAGAACCCCTCTTTGACAACTCTCCTTTATATTCTGAACATGAGGTTATATGATATGGAATATCCCATTGGCAGAGCCAAATGCCAATCTGGGTCTGCTGATTTACTAAGCTTCCCCTTCCCCGCCCTCCCCCTGTCCCTTCCCCCTGACAGTTTCTTCTGTGCCTACAGATTAGCAAACCATGGGGAGCTGGGAAGTCCTTGTTTTTTTTCTCTCAGCAACAACCACAGATATCAGTATATTATCAACATTCTTCTCATAACAAATCCCACACTGAAACTAAAATACAGCTATTCTAGCTACTAAGAAGAAAATTAACTCTATCCCAGCTGAAACCAGGAGAAGTGTGTATTTCAGAAATTCCAAGTAGAATACTCTGTTCTTAATATGATCTTAGTACAGTTTTTTTCCACCTCTCTTACAGATTAGGAAGAAATTCTTTGCTGTGAGGGTGGTGAGACACTGGCCCAGGTTGCCCAGAGAAGCTGTGGCTGCTCCTCCCTGGAAGTGTTCAAGGACAGGTTGGATGAGGCTTTGAGCATCTTGGTCTAGTGGAAGGTGTCCCTGCCTGTAGCAAGAGGGGTTGGAACTGGATGATCTTTAAGATCCCTTCCAAAATCATTCTATGATACCTCAAATCAAAATCTTTAAGAAAATATCTTAGTGAGAGTTACCTAAAGTAATCAATACAGAATAGACAGGTTTATCCTAAATCTTATCTCCATTTAGATTTAGGACCTTAAACTGGGCTGCAAAGAGATGGGTCCTCCATTTGGATTTTATAATCCAGAACTGCAAAGTGGGTATATAAACACTTAAAATCTAACCTTTCCTTTCCTTTCCTTTCCTTTCCTTTCCTTTCCTTTCCTTTCCTTTCCTTTCCTTTCCTTTCCTTTCCTTTCCTTTCCTGTCCTATTCCTTTCCTTTCCTGTCCTATTCCAGCCTTTCCTATCAAGGTACTGCCTCCTTATCTACAATAGTTCAGTGTTCAAGATTCTCATACAAAATAGTCAGGTTCAATCCTCTTCATGCTGAAGAGGCTTTAATCTCAAATCTTGTGCACACTAAGTACCTGCCTACTAGTAAACTAGGGAAAGGAGAGAAGGAAGAGAAGAAAGACCTCTATCTTTCTGGTTGAACTACAAAAATAATTAAATATTAATGCTAAATAGAGACCAGAAAAAAATATAATTAATATGTCAGATCTTCAGCATCATGGTCGTGACTACTCAGTTCTGGTCCAAATTCCATGAAATGTTGCATGCATTTCCTCCCACAAATATTTTGCATAAAAAGCATAAGACTTCTTTTATTCAGGAACTAGAAGCAAGTGCCCCTTCCTAGCTGAGTGCTTAAGATGACTTGCACTCAGTCTTCTCTTCCCAGGGACTGAGCATTCCATGAAAAGCAAACAGAAAAGAGATGAGGTTGAAAGGACCCGCCTGCCATAGTAAGAGTAGTGATCAGTTCACTTTGTAGAACAGTAGGAGACAGAGGGCTTGAAACCACTCAGAGTTGTAGAGAGCTATGTTCTGCACTCTGGGTGTTGCATTCTAAAACCTGAAATATTATAAAAATGCAAAAAAGCAAGCTATCACCAACCAAGTCTTAAAACAGACCAGTAGCTATTGCTGTACCTCATGTGGAATTCAATTCATTAGACATGCTCTAAAAATGCCTTCTAAATGGAAGACTTTGGAGATATGTGGAGAAATGTCTAGTGCGTAAATCACTGTGTGGCTCTGGCAAGAGGTTGGCACTCAGCGTCTCTTATGTGTCAAGACAGGCAAGTACAACTTCTGACAATCAGTGAATAAATGTCAAAAACCAATGTGCCTATGGAGTTTTATAATCTCTAGAATGTGGTAGCAAATAAGCAAGAGTTTGAGGATCAAAATTTGAGTTTAGGTGCATCCATTTTCTAGTCCTGCTTGAAAACATGTTCTTTTATCTAAGCTGTTGTTTGAGAAAAATCTTTCCTTTATTGCCACCAGAAGAAAAAAATATCCCTTAAAAAACCCTGCTTTTTTGGAGTCATAGTCAAAATTTCACTAAATAAGATGGTGTGGTGGTTTAACCACAGTAGGACCATGCGGTCCTGCACTCACTCCACCCACCCTGTGAGATGGGAAGGGGATCACAACAAAGGGGCACGAATTAGGATGAAGGACAGGGACGGCTCACTCTCCAGTTATGGTCATGGGCAAAACAGATTCAACTTGGGGAAGAAAAATCAATTTAATTTGTTGCCATTCATCTGAGTAGCACAGTGAGACATAACAGCCACATCTTAAGACACCTTCGTCCCCACCTTCTTCCTGGGCTCAAATTACTTTGCTCCCGATTTCTCTACCATATTCCCTCCAGCGGCATAGGGGACAGGGAATGGGGTTTCAGTCAGTTCACCACTGTTGCTCTTTCCAGCATGAAAGTCCAGGAACAAAGTGTTCCAACGTGAGCTCCCATTGAGTCACGGACCTCTTCAGGCACAGCTCCTGGCTCCGGTATGGGGACATCCATGGGCTGCAGATGGGTCTCTGGTGCACTGAACCTCCTCACCCCCTGGCTCTGGGGGTCCATCCCTGCTCTGGTGTTGAGCAACTCTGGGGGTGTCAATTACAGTCAAACTTGCCCTCGGGCTCAGCTTTTCTGCTCCAGTGTGGAGTCCTCCATGTTCTACACGTGGGTATCTGCTCCACCAATGAACCTCCATGGGCTGCAGGGGACTTCTCTTGCCTTCTCCTATTCCAGGCGTTTGAAATGGGTGTCTGAGATTCTCTGTCCTCCCCCTTCCCCCTGTGAGAGAAGCTGCCAGAAGCTTCCCCCATGTCTGACACAGCCAATGCTAGCCCGCTCCAAGCCGGACTCGCCACTGGCCAAGGCTGAGCCAATCAGTAACAATGGTAACACCTCTGTGATAACAGAATTAAGAAAAAAAAAAAAGAGAGGGGGGAAAAAATAAAGCAGCACACTTTGCAGTGAGAGAGAGAGAGGAGTGAGAAGATGCAAGAGAAACAACTCTGCAGACACCAAGGTGAGTGAAGAAGGAGGGGGAGGACGTGCAGAGATTTCCCCACAACTTGTGGTGAAGACCATGGTGAGGCAGGCTGTCCCCCCTGTAGCCCATGGAGGTCCATGGTGGAGCAGATGACCACCTGTAGTCCATAGAGGACCACACTCTGGAGCAGGTGGATGCCCGAAGGAGGCTGTGACCCTGTGAGAAGCCCACGCTGGAGCAGGATCCTATCAGGACCTGTGGCCCCATGGAGAGTGGAGCTCAGGCTGGAGCAGGTTTGCTGGCAGGACTTGTGACCCCGCGGGGGACCCGTGCTGGAGCAGTCTGTTCCTGAAGGACTGCACCCTATGGAAAGGACTCACGCTGGAGCAGTTCATGAAGAACTGTCGTTCATGGGAAGGACTCACGTTGGAGAAGGACTGTCTCCCATGAGAGGGACCGCATGCTGGTGTGGGGGAAGGAGTCCTCCCCCTGAGGAGGAAGGTGAGGTGGAAACAGCGTGTGATGAACTGACCCCAACCCCCATTCCCTGTCCCCCTGTGCTGCTGGGGGAAGGAGGTGGAAATCGAGAGAGAAGTGAAGCCTGGGAAGAAGGGAGGGATGGGGGAGGTATTTTAAGATTTGGTTTTAATTCTCATTATCCTCTTGTCTGAGTGGTAATAAATTAATTTTTGGTTTTTTCCCCCAAGTCGAGTCTGTTTTGCCCTTGCCAGTAATTGGTAAGTGATCTCTCTCTGTCCTTATCTCTGCCCATGATCCCTTTTCGTTATATTTTTCTCCCCCTGCCCAGTTGAGGAGGAGGAGTGATAGAGTGGGCTTTGGTGGGCATCTGGCATCTAGCCAGGGCCAACCCACCACAGCCGCCTTCTTTTCAGGACAGTCCTTCCCCTCACAAATATGGATTCGCAGAGGCATTTCTCTATTGTGTATTGGCTCAGCCTGGGCTGGGGGGGAGGTATGCCTTGAAGCCAGGTTAGCTTTAGTGAAGCTTCTCACAAGGTGGCCCCT
Source organism: Caprimulgus europaeus (assembly GCA_907165065.1). The sequence continues at coordinate 16,455,802 of OU015537.1, forward strand.
TCCCCCACTACCTAAAATGGTGGGAGAGAGATAGGCCACTGGAATCCACCTGACCTTCCCCTAGACAGGCTTAGCAGGCAGACAGGGCACATGACATGGAGAATTCCCTGTCCTCTCAGTGCCTGGCTGAACAGAGTGACTTAAGGAACAGGGGACAATGGCAACAGGTTCCTGCCTAGTGCAGCAGGTGTGTCTCCTCTGTTGCCACCTCACCTTCCCAGGTGCCCTTGCAAAATAGGTATGAGGCTCTGTAAGAGGAAGCAAACAACAAGGACAGTGGTCCATCTAGGCTGGAGGTGTCACCAAGGTTAACTTGGTCCATAAAGAAAAGACAACTAGTCATTGCCATAGGAGACTCCCTTCTCAAGGGAACAGAAGGCCCAATATGCAGACCAGACTTACTCCTTGGGGAAGTCTGCTGCCTCCCTGGGGCCCAGGTTAAAGACGTGAAGAGGAAGTTTCCTACCCTGGTATGGCCCTCAGGTTACTATCCATTATTGATTTTTCAAGTGGACAGTGATGAAGACGCAATAAGAAGTTCAAGGGCAATCAAGAGAGACTTCAGGGCCTTGGGACAACTGGTTAAGGGATCAGGAGCACAAGTAGTGATCTCCTCTATCCCTCCAGTTGCAGGGGATAATGAGAGATGAAATAGGAAGAGCCAGTAGGTCAATGCCTGGCTCTGAACCTGGTGTCACTGGCAAAATTTTGATTTTTTCAATCATGGGTCAGTCTACATGACTCCAGGGCTACTGGCAATAGATGAGATACACGTCTCAAAGGGGTAAAAGGATCCTTGCACAGGAATTAGCAGGGCTCACTGAAAGAGCTTTAAACTATGTCTGAAAGGGGAAAGGCATGCAAACAGGCTTGCAAGAGATAAGCCTGGGGGTGACGCTCCAATGATTGAGGGACAGTGTGCTAGTGAGGTCCTTTGGTCTGCTGTCTCAGTGGAGGTAGGGGATGGAGAGCCATGCAACAGCAAAGACACAAGGGTTATTGATTTGTTAGAAACCACAGAAGTGCCTGAGTATGGTCATGTGGTAATTAGAGCATCTCCCCCAAAAAAGGTGTCAGGATGAATAGCCCAGCTGAAGTGCATCTATACCACTGCATGTAGCGTGGGCAACAAACAGGAGGAGCTGGAAGTCATTGTGTAGCAGGAAAACTATAACATAGTTGCCATCACAGAAACATGGTGGGATGACTCACACAACTGGAGTGCTGCAATGGATGGCAATAAACTCTTCAGAAGGGACAGCCAAGGAAAGAGAGGTGGTGAGGTAGCCCTGTATGTTAGGGAGCGTTTTGACTGTCAAGAGCTTAATGATGATGATAGGGTTGAGTGTCTATGGATAAGAATCAAGGGGAAGGCCAACAAGGCAGATATCATGGTGGGAGTCTCTTATAGACCACCCAACCAGGATGAAGAGGCAGATAAAATATTCTATAAGCAGCTGGGAGAAGTCTCACAATTGCTAGTCCTTGTTCTCATGGGGGACTTCACCTTACCAGATGTCTGCTGGAAATACAATACAGCAGAGAGGAAACAATCTAGGAGGTTCCTGAAAGGTGTGGAAGATAACTTCCTGACACAGCTGATGAGCCAACTAGGGAAGGCACCCCTCTGGACCTGTTGTTTGCAAACAGAGAAGGACTTGTGGGTGATGTGATGGTTGGAGGCCGTCTTGTGCATAGTGATAATGAAATTATAGAATTTTTGATTTTTGGAGAAGTAAAGAGTGGGGGCGGCAGAACAGCTACCTTGGGCTTCTGGAGGGCAGATTTTGGCCTGTATAGGAGCCTGGTTGACAGAGTCCCTTGGGAGACAGTCCTGAAGGGCAAAGGAGTCCAGGAAGGCTGGACATTCCTCAAGAAGGAAATCCTAAAGGTGCAGCAGCAGGCTGTCCCCATGTGCCAAAAGATGAGCCAGTGGGGAAGAAGATTGGCCTGGCTGAACAGAGAGCTGTAGCTGGAACTCAGGAAAAAAAGGAGAGTTTATGACCATTGGAAGAAGGGGCAAGCTACACAAGAGGGCTACAAAGATGTTGTGAGGGTATGCAGGGAGAAAATTAGAAGGGCCAAAGCCCAACTAGAACTTAATCTGGCTACTGTGGTAAAAGACAATAAGTGTTTCTATGAATACATTAACAACAAAAGTAGAGCTAAGGAGAATCTTCATCCTTTACTGGATGCAGGGGGAAACAGTAACAAAGAATGAGGAAAAGGCTGACATCCTTAATGCCTTCTTTGCCTCAGTCTTTAATAGTAAGACCAGTTGTTCTCTGGAAGCCTGGCCCCCTGAGCTGGAAGACAGGGATGTGGAGCAGAATGAAGCCCCCATAATACAAGGGGAAATGGTTAGTGATCTGCTACACCACTTACACATACACAAATCTATGTAGCTGGATGGGATCCACCCAAGGGTACTGAGGGAGCTGGCAGAAGTGCTCACCAAGCTACTTCCCATCATTTATCAGCAGTCCTGGCTAACCAGGGAGGTCTCAGTAGACTGGAGGTTAGCAAATGTGACACCAATCTACAAGAAGGGTTGGAAGGAGGATCAGGGGAACTACAGGCCTGTCAGCCTGACCTCGGTGCCAGGGAAGCTCATGGAGCAGATCATCTTAAGTGCTATCGCATGGCATGTACAGGACAAGCAGGTGATCAGGCCCAGTCAGCATCAGTTTATGAAAGGTAGGTCCTGCTTGATTAACCTGTTCTCCCTTTATGACAAGGTGACCCACTTAGTGGATGAGGGAAAGGCTGCGGATGTTGTCTACTGTGGATGTCACATCTACTTGGACTTTAGTAAAGCCTTTGACACCATTTCCCACAGCACTCTCCTGCAGAAACTGGCTGCTCATGGCTGGATGGCTGAGCTCAAAGAGTGGTGGGGAATGGAGTTAAATCCAGCTGGAAGCTGGTCACGAGTGGTGTTCCCCAGGGCTCAGTACTGGGGCCAGTCCTGTTTAACATCTTTATCAATTATCTGAACGAAGGGATTGACTGCACCCTCAGTAAGTTTGCAGATGACACCAAGGTGGGTGGGAGTGTTGATCTGCTTGACAGTAGAAAGGCTCTACAGAGTGATCTGGACAGGCTAGATTTTTGGCCGAGACCAATTCTATAAGATTCAGTAAGGCCAAGTGCAGGGTCCTGCACTTGGGTCACAACAACCCCATGCAACGTTACAGACTTGGGGAAGTGTGGCTGGAAAGCTGACCTGTGTTGATTGACAATGGCTGAATATGTCAGCAGTGTGCTCAGGTGGCCAAGAAGGTCAATAGCATCATGGCTTGTATCAGAAATAATGTGGCCAGCAGGACTAGTGCAGTGATCATCCCTCTGTACTGGGCACTGGTGAGGCCACACCTCAAATACTGTGTTCAGTTTTGGGCCCCTCACTACAAGAAGGACATTGAAGTGCTGGAGTGTGTCCAAAGAAGGGCAACGGAGCTGGGGAAGGGTCTGGAGCACGTGTGATGAGTTCACAGATGAGGGAACTGGGGTTGTTTAGCCTGGAGAAAAGGAGGCTGAGGGGAGGCCTTATCGCTCTCTAGAACTACCTGAAAGGAGGGTGCAGCGAGGTGAGGGTTGGTCTCTTCTCCCAAGTAACAAGCGACAGGACAAGAGGAAATGATCTCAAGGTGTGCCAGGGGAGATTTAGATTGGATATTAGGAAAAATTTATTTACTGAAAAGCTTAGGAAAAAAAGAAAAATGAATGACAAAAACCTGCTTCAATATTCTAAATCTATCAGGTTTTGAATTTCTTATTAATCCTTTACTTAGTAAGCAGTAATAGAAAATGTACTAATACTCAGCAGTCAGAGCTCTTGTCTTCACTATTGCCAATAAGCTAACTTAGCAAAATTTCCTTACTTCTGACCAGTCCAAAGCGACCCATTGTGGGGGACAGGACTGATTGTTACAGGGCTCTTTTTCAATAGGCCGGTGTGTTAAACAGTTGGTATTGTCCAGTGTCTCCTCCTCAGAAGGTCCAGTCTTTCTGATACAGAGAACTGTTCGTGAACGCATTCCTCCATTGCAGGTCTTACTGCATTCTGACCAATCTCCTATAAACCATCTGGATAGAAAAAGTTAAGAGACTCAGTTAATGCATTTCAGAAACGGAGTAGATAATTGCACAAACCCAGAATGCAAATAGTTTAAATTACTAAACCTAAATCATTGTTAACAATATATGTATTCACAATGAAATAAAGTAGAAACTTATAGGTCTTTTCACTGAGCATTTTAATTTATGCTTCACTGCAATCATATCTTCCAATAATAATAATATTAAGCATTTTTCTAGAGCAGCAATTTAAGTAGATTTGTACTAGACTTGCATGAAATTATTTCTCTAAATACGTGGTTTGCAAATGGAAATCTTTGGGAATCACTGCTGTAGATTAAAGCACAAGTTAAAAGCCAAGATGCTTGCCTCTCTAGTATCACTGCAATAAAATAATTTGATCTCAAAATTGGGCTTTCTGAGATTTAATTCTCATCTGATTATGAAACATTTCTAATTTTTTTATAGAAGGCTATACTGAAATGATAAATATTCTCATATATTAAAGTAAAGCAAACACTAGTAAAACATAATTCATCACATAAAAAGACCTCATCAAATATTTAAAAATGTAAAGCACTGCAAGACAGCTGTTAGAGGGATCTTCTGAGTGTTTGTGTGTACATAGTAAAAGTCGAGAGCTGTACAGTATGTTTAGATTACTTTGTGATGCCACAGATTAAAACAGCTGTTAATCTGGCTGTAAAGTTATATTAATTTTTTTCTACTGATAAATGGTTAATGCAGCTCAATTCACTGTAAATATCTCTTCATATTGTTGAACAGATTGGGTCTTCAGTATTTCATATGTTGGTTAGATACACTCACCTGAATCATCCTTGCAAAAGATGAAGGTGAAATCTAATATGCTATCACATGTTGCCAACATGCCAAAAATGTCAGACATGTCAGTCATTGTGGATGTTCCTGGAGGTATGCTTGGAGCTGCCTCATAAGATTTGTCATTTTCTGAAACCTCTGTCAAAAAGATGTGCTGCTATCCTGTCTTGTATTACAGAATATGTAATATATTCTAATATGAACCTAGATCAATGCAGAGTTGAAAAAAATATGCCATATTCTGTCATTTTCCCAGTGAAAGAGAATTAATCTGTGATTATTCACCACCAAACTTATGCTTTTACCACAGTAGGGGGAATTAGAAGCTCTTCACAGCTTTGAGGAGGCTGAAGTATTATTTTTTAGTTGGTACTAAGATTTGCTCAAGTGCATTCTCAGGTACCTTTTATGTTTATACTGTATCTCAGGTGACAGTACTGTTCATAGGATCCAGAGAGAGTTACTGTTGTAAATCATTGAAATGGCTTAGGCCCCTTGACATAAAATCAGAGAGGATTAGCAGAGATCTTCAGGAGGCCTCTTCTCCTTGAGAACTTTAGACAAAACAATTCTAATCAAGCTGGGAAAAAAGGGAGTATTCTGGTTTTGCCCTTTGAAGTTCAACTGAACAAACACCAGCTGTTGTGACAAAGAAAAAGTTCTCAGGAGAATTAATAAGCCAATCAGTGTGGATTTTTAAGAACGTATGTGGGCTTAGTTAACAGACTGTATATAAGAGGCATATGTGTGATCAATAAATGGGGAAGTCTGATGATTCTCATATTGAGCGTCCGGATTTTTTCCCCCCGTCGCAACAAGTTACCTATATCTTTTATTGAAATCTGGACCTTTAGGAGTTACTTAATAAACAAAATACTGTGAACAAACACAGTCTATGCTGCTGTTCAGGACCCTCAAGTATAATGTAACTGGAATTCAGTTAGAAGGAGCAACATTTTCACCACAAGTAAAGCGGAATTGTGTTAATTAAGAAAAGGAAATATTTGGCCACTCTGTTTAAAGAGTAAGTCTTACTAAGTGAGAAATCTTCCAGCCAAAAGGGTCAAACTTCTTTGGGGAACAGTATTTGAACAGTCTTCTAGACTACTTACAGGATCAAGAACCCTTCCAAGGCATTTGGCACTTTGTATTCACTCTGTGGTGAGCATCAGAATGGAGGCAAATGTGGGCTGAACTGCTCTGACATATTCAAGCAGATGCCGATTAATACACACTACCCACTTTCTGAATCTTGATGACTTGAGTTTCACCATGTTCATCAATGTCCCTGCTGTACTGGATGGAGAATCCATAAGTGTCCCACTTTGTGGTTGCTTTGTTTTGTTTTGTTTGTTTTGGTTTTTATTTGTTTGGTTTTGTTTTTTAAATAATGTCAGTGCAAAAAATAAAAAGTAACTATGGTAGAATAACTATGTTAACACTACTTTTTAAAGTGATAATTTGTTAAACCACACAAAGGAAGGGATAGGAATGTGTTTGGTAAAAAGGAACTGACCAAACATGACCACTTCCCAAGTTCTGCTCTCAGGTACATAGTGTGAGAGTTTAGTTAGTGCACTTATAGCCATGCTAAACAGTGTTAAACAAACAGAAATCAAGTGCATATTCTTGCAGGATAAGCATACATTTACACATAGACTATGGGGACAATAATTTAGACCTGTTTTGTGAGACAGCACACCCATCTTCAAACACACTCAAGGTGAGAGCGGTGTAATGGCTTCACTTCTGTTTACTTTATATTAAATGAGTATGGTACATGGCACAGGGGGAATAAGTGTAGAAGACATTGCTCTGCCATCCTGCAACCTGTCACCACTCCCAGGGGAAAAGTTGATACTCTAGGAAGAAACTAGCTTAATGAAGATCTGTTAGATTTTAATGCATTATAGTATTGTCTCATTCCTCCTGGTGTCCTTCATGCTATAGTTTTACAGTTTCTAAAAGACATTTAAAAGAGACCACAGTATTTCTTTACTGTGTGATATCTACACTTAATCAGTATTAATGATTTTCATGCCCAATTAGAATTACCTACAGATTATCATGAAACTTAAACTAACCAGAGCTCACGAATCAATAAACTGTTCTATTATTTGTCTCAAAAGAAGGAGCTGTTGTGCATACGCTTAAATTATATTCTAGTGCAAAATATCACAACTGTTTCTTAACAGTTTTTGTAGTAAGATTAAGCTATGCTATAGGTCCTTACCAAATTTAATTTTTGAACAAATGAGCTGCTGTGCTTTTAATTATCTTTTCAATATGTTGCATACAACTACTTTAAAAATAAAACTAAATAGACTTAACCAAGTAAAAAACAAAAAGAAGGATAGTCGTCATAGGTGACTCCCTTCTGAAGGGAACAGAGGGTCCGATATGCCGACCAGACCCAACCCACAGACAAGTCTGCTGCCTCCCTGGGGCCTGGGTGAGAGATGTTACTAGAAAACTCCCTAGTCTGGTAAGGTCCTCAGACTATTACCCACTATTGGTCTTTCATGTTGGCAGTGAAGAGGTAACCAAGAGAAATTCTAAGGCAATTAAAAGGTATTTCAGAGCTTTGGAGCAGTTGATTAAAGGATCAGGTGCTCAGGTAGTGTTTTTGTCAGTCCTTTCAGTAGCAGGGAATAATACTGAATGGAACAGGCAGACCTAGCTGATCAACACATGGCTACAAGGTTGGTGTCATCGGCAGAACTTTGAGTTTTCCAATCATGGGATGGTCTATTCATTGCCAGGTCTATTGACATCCAATGGGATGAACCTTTCTCAGAAGGGGAAAAGAATTTTTGCCTAAGAGCTAGCAGGGCTGGTGGATAGAGCTTTAAACTAAATTGGAAGGGGGAAAAGGACCATAACATACTAGTGTGTGACTAGCAACGGGATGGCTTGCCTAAGTTCAAGGAGCTGCGTGCTAGTGGGATTCCTCAGACATCTCAACAAGGTGATAGGCACGATGAGTTGCACCTGAAATGCTTCTACACAAATGCAGACAGCATGAGAAACAAGCAAGAGGAGCTAGAAGCCCTGGCCCAGTGCCAGAGATATGACATCACTGGCATAACTGAAATCTGGTGGGATGAGTCCTGTGACTGGTGTGCCATGATGGATGGCTACAGGCTCTTCAGGAGGGATAGGCAGGGCAGGCGAAGTGGGGGGTGGCACTGTATATAGCGGAGGGACTGGAGTGCATGGAGCTTTCAGTTGGAGATGGCACACTTGAGAGCCTCTAGGTAAGGATAAAGGGACAGACAAATAAAGCAGATGTCGTGGGAGTCTACTATAGGCCACCCAGCCAGCATGATGCTGTTCTTTAAGAAACTAAAGGATGCCTCTAAGTCATCTGCCTTAGTCCTTATGGGGGACTTCAACCTGACAGATGCCAACTGGGAATACCACACAGCTGGTGCAAACAGGTCCAGAGGATTCCTAAACCAGCTGGACGACAACTTCTTGGTACAGGTTCTAAGGGAACCGACCAGGAAAGGTGCTTTCCTCAACTTGTTGCTTGTCAACAGAGAGGGTCTTGTGGGTGAAGTGGTGATTGGTGGCTGCCTTGGCTACAGCGACCACGAAGCAGTCAAATTCAAAATCTGTGGTAACAGGAGGAAAAGTACCAGCATGACCTCAACTCTGGATATAAGGAGAGTGGACTTCAGGTTGCTGAGGGAACTACTTAGTAAGGTCCCCTGGGAAAAAGCTTTTGAAGGTTCTGGGGTCCATCAGTGCTGGACACTTTTTTAGTACCACCTCCTAAAAGCACAGGAGCAGGCAATCCCAAAATGCCAGAAGTCAAAGCAGGCGAGGCAGAAGGCCGCCTTGGCCGAGCAGGGATCTTCTTCTAGAACTAAGGCAGAAAAAGACAGTGTATGGCCAGTGGAAGCAAGGTCAGGCAGCATGGGAGGACTACAGAGATGCCACTCGCCACTGCAGGGAGGAAATTCATGCAACCAAAGCTCAATTAGCGTTAAAACTGGCTAGTACTGTGAAAGACAATAAAAAGGGCTTTTTAAAATATGTTAATAGCAAAAGGCAGACCAGGAATAACATTGGCCTGTTACTTGATGAGCACGGTCACCTCGCAAACAGGGAGGCAGACAAAGCAGAGACATCCAATGCCTTCTTTGCAATGGTCTTCAACACCAAGGATGGGCTCAGGAACCCTCAGAGCCCTGGGCTAGAGAACCGTGACTGTGAGAATGATAAACTCCCTACCAGCCCCAAACTTGTGCGGGATTTGCTGCTCCAGCTGGATCCCTATAAGTCAATGGGGACTGATGGGATCCATCCGAGGGTACTTAAAGAGCTGACAGATGTCATAGTGAGTCCTCTCTCAGTGATCTTTCAACGCTCTTGGGAATCTGGAGAGGTCCCAGTTGACTGCAAGCTGGCAAATGTTGTCCCAATCTTCAAGAAAGGCAACAGGGAAGACCCCGGCAACTACAGGCCTCTAAGTCTCACTTGTGTGCCTGGAAAAATTATGGAGAAGATTGTTTTGGGAGTTATCAAAAAACACCTGGAAGACAACGCAGTCATTGGTTCCAGCCAACATGGGTTCATGAGAGGAAAGTTCTGCTTGACAAACCTAATTTCTTTCTATGATAAGGTTACCCACCTAATTGACCAAGGGAAGCCAGTCGATGTAATCTTTTTGGACTTCAGTAAAGCCTTCTATACCGTCTCTCACAGTAACCTCCTGGACAAATGTGTTGGGATTGTGTGTGTGTGGGGGAGCCGTTTTATTTGGTAGTGGGGGAAGGGCCACCTTGTGAGAGCAAAAAGCTCCCCTGGCTCCAAGGCAGAGACCCTCCAGCCCAGGCTGGGCCAATGAGCACTAGAGAAACGCCTCTGCAAATACATATTTGTGAGGGGAAGGACTGTCCTGAAGGTGTGGTTCCTGAAGGAGAGACTGTTGACGTAACAAAAGACAGACAGACACAGAGAGCTTCACTGCCAAAGGAAAGAGAAGGAAAATCAAAGACCCACACCTAGTTCAACCGAATGGAGTAGGAGAAGGCAAGAGAGGTCCCTTGCAGCCCATGGAGATTCAATGGCAGAGCAGACACCCATGTGTAGGCCATGGAGGACTCCATGCTGGAGCAGAGAAGTTGAGCCTGAGGGCAAGTGTGATTGGAATTGTGACCCCGAGAGTTGCTCACTACCAGAGTGGGGGTGGACCCTCAGAGTGGGAGGTGCATCTGTAGCCTGTGGATGTTCCCATGCTGGAGCCGGGAGCTGAGTGCAAAGAGGTGCTTGGCTCCATGGGAAGCTCATTTTGGAACATCTTGTTCCTGGACTTCCATGCTGGAAGAGTGTCAGAGGTGAACTGACTGAACCCCCATTCCCTGCCCCCTGTGCTGCTGGTGGGGGAAGGTAGAGAAAATGGGAGCAAAGTGATTTGAGCCCAGGAAGAACGGAAGGGTGCATCCAGCACTCCATTGTGAGCCAGTCGAGGAAGGTGATCATCTCACTTTCCTCTGCACTGATGCGGCCTCATCTCGAGTACTGGGTGCAGTTTTGGGTGCCACAGGATAAAAAGGATCTAAAGCTGCTGGAGAGTGTTGAGAGGAGGCCACTAAATTGGTGAAGGGTTTAGAGGGGAAGCTGTATGAGGAGAGGCTGAAGTCACTTGGTTTGTTCAGCCTGGAGAAGAGGAGACTGAGAGGAGATCTCATCGCAATCTAGAACTTCCTTCCAAGGGGAAGAGGAGGGGCAGGTCCTGATCTCTTCTCCCTGGTGACCAATAATAGGACCAGGGGAAATGGCAGGAAGATGTGCCAGGGGAGGGTGAGGTTGGCCATGAGGAAAAGGTTCTTCAGGCAGAGCGTGGTGGAGCACTGGAACAGGCTCCCCAGGGAGGTGGCCATGGCACCAAGCCTGACAATATTCAAGAAGCATTTGGCTAACATGTGCCCTCAGACACATGGTCTGAATCTTGGGATTGTCCTATGCAGGGACAGGAGTTGGACTGATGATCCTTGTGGATCCCTTCCAACTCACAACATTCTGTGCTTCTATGATTCTAAGTATTCTCCTAATCCTAAAGGCACACAGTATTACTGTACAATATCAAGCATCCTGCAGAGAAAGGTTGTTTAACAAAACTATTATCAGTAAATGGTTTGGCCTACTAAGCAGTTTCTATGTTTACCATTTCTCATCTGAATACTTTAACCCAAATTTCAGTATATTATACTTGAAAATATATCAAACATTTAGTATGCAATGTAAATATCTATGGGAAAGTTAGTCTCTCCTCACCTCAAGATTCTTCTGTCATTATTGCCATAAGAATGGACCCCAGTTCTTTTTTGAGCGCTCTTTACCACACCTGATGCTTACATCATAAGAAACTGCTTTGCTAGTATCTTTTTACTTACAATGACTGAGTTGCTTTGTGTAGTTTAAACATCACTGTTCCTCAGTCAAATCAGGCCTCCTCTAGGTCCAGAAGAACAAGAAGCCATAAACAAAAAACCCCACCAAATATCCTGTCTGATAAGTCAGGATCCTAATGCTAGATTTATTATATATCCCTAATGCTGGATTTATTATATATTACAAAGTCTTTTCTATCTATGCAAAATAGATGTCCATCTTAGTGATTAATGACTTACTCAGGTGGGCAAGGCTCAGTGTTGCAGGCTCTTTGGTTTTCTGGAGGCTTACTGTCAGGGTCACAGTAATTGTTTTGTACAATGGAGTTGTCATCCAGCCTTTTACACACCACCTCTTGTTTCTGCACACCTTGGAATGAAATGAAACACTATTAATTAAGTATTCTTGCTCTTCTACTTGTTGAGTGTATTTAACCAATTTTTTGTTAATAGGTTGCTATAGATTTACTAACAGATTGGGTTTTTTTGTATATTGCACAAAAGTAATTTTCTGTATACCTTCCTCTCCTATGCAGAATTATTGTTTATGTGCTCTGGTTTAAAATAAAACAGCAATACTGGGATACAGTGATGCATTTTTATACATGTCATACTATAAATATGTTCTTCATTAAAATAATAGAAGTAGTATTCATTCTGAAAGATGTGGATTGTCTCTGTGAACTCTCATTTTGTCTGGTACTCCCAGCTCCTGTTTCACTATTAACTATCAACAGGGCAGTTCAGAATTAATTATTATTCTCGAAACATAATGACATATCACTGCCAAGGCAACATTATAAGGTAACACATTAAGCAGATTTCCCAATTTAAAAAAAACAAAACAAAACAACCCCCCCCAAAAAACAGGATCTAAAGAAAGGCATTAAAGAAACATTGATATGACAACAGTGCAGCTCAGAGTATTGTTGTAAACAGTGGTAACACACGACCTCCTCTGTTTTTAGAATAAGCTATATGATGTTTGCTAGCATGAAAAGATGGTGGATCTGCAATTCATATGCAGTTCTTATTGAACATGAGTAGTCATAATAATGAAATAATAGGATCATTTGTATAATAAAAGTTGTAAAAAAAGCCCTAAACCTTTCTAAAAACAGAAGCAATTACTTAACTTTTTCCAAATTGTGAAATGCATACAAATAAATAGGGATTAAAACATCCTGGAGTCAAATATCTGCCAACTTTACAGTTCTCCATTTTAAGACAAGAATTTTACAAGAATTAGATGTGCAGTAATAAAATTAACTGTATAAATATGCTTTTCAGACACAGAACACCCTCTAAAACCATGAGATTTTTTTTCACCAAACATTTGTAGTCCTTTTGCTCATTTTAAACTAGCTAAACAACTTCCCTTGCAATTGTTTTGTTTGTTATTCATTATGGACAAGAACCAAATCTCCTACTTTGGTTCCTAAAATAAAACCTATATGGAATTTAGGTATTTAATCCCAATAGTGAGTCAAGCCTAGCCTTGAAATACCTTAAGTTTGGGCCACAAAGAATCCTGCTTGGCTATGAACAGAAGTCTTCCAGTCTAAGCACAGAGGCATGTGAAATGTCTCTATGATGTTATGTGCAAAGGACCTGGCGAAAACACTAACCTTCTTCATGAGTCTTGAGGATGGCATGCAGTCTCCCGTGAGGCTGCAGATCCAGAAGTAGTATGTATGATCCCTTCTCAACCCTGAAGGCATTCCTACTTCCCATGATCATACACTAACTTCTGTGACTTAGTGATTATTTTAGCTAAGGTGTCAAGACTGTGGTTTCTAGTCTACAGATTATTTCTAGTTTTTATTCAGTTACAGTCTGATGTAAAATGTCTAAACCATCTTGAGAGAAGGGATGAAAATCCATACCTGCCTGTGCTAGATGAATGTCTTATTTGCTGGTAATAGATTAGGCCCCTTTCTTGTCTTCCTGCCATTGGCCCCATGAAACTTTCATCCCTGGTGGCACTGTGTCCCAGAATGCTTATTAAATAATTTTCCTGGCTTGTATCAGAAACAGTGCGGTCAGTAGGACAAGGGAAGTGATCATCTCCCTGTACTGGGCACTGGTGAGGCTGCACCTTGAATACTGTGTTCAGTTTTGGGCCCCTCACTACAAGGAGGACATTGAGGCACCGGAACATGTCCAGAAAAGGGCAACAAAGCTGATGAAGGGTCTGGAGCACAAGTCTGATGAGTTCATGGCTGAAGGAACTGGGGTTGTTTAGCCTGGAGAAAAGGAGGCTGAGGGGAGACCTTATCACTCTACAACTACCTGAAAGGAGGGTGCAGCGAGGTAGGAGTCAGTCTCTTTTCCCAGGTAACAAGCAATAGGACGATAGGAAACAGCCTCAAGTTGTGCCAGGGGAGGTTTAGATTGGATATTGGGAAAAATTTCCTCACTGAAAGCATTGTCAAACATTGTAATGGGCTGCCCAGGGAAATGGTTGAGTCACCATCCCTGGAGGTATTTAAAGGATGTGTAGATGTGGTGCTTAGGGACATGGTTTAGTGGTGGACATGGCAATGTTAGGTTTACAGTTGTACTCCATGATCTTAAAAGTCTTTTCAAACCAAAACGATTCTATGATTCTATAAAAAATCTTCCCTTTCCCTACCCCTCTTAGACTCCCCAAGTATTTTATGGCAAACAGAGTACTCTTCTGGAGTTATACTCCCAGTAGAAATCTCTTCAATCTGGTATAAGAAAGTGCTATTTAATAACTTCCATGGCATCCTGCAAAATATGGGTATTATCCCTTACATAAAAATATAGCCTTGTTAATTCAAATACTTTCAGGAAAACCCAGAAGTCTGGATCCTAAGCACATAAAAATGTTCCATGTGTGGCCTCAACTTAAATGTGTGTGCTTTTGACAAGCAGGGTAGGAGTTAGATTCATCATTCTACATACCGCTTCTTACAGACTGTTTAGTAGGTGAGAACTTTGTATCAACCCTCCAAATCACCTGCCTCCTCACCTTACCTCAAAATCATTAACTATGTTGAGACCAAAGATGCCTAATGCTGAAGTCTTCACTCTCCTACAGTACCTACATTCAGAGTCCCAGCTTTGCTACTGGGCTAACTCCTTTTTGATTATAGCTACACATAACCTTCCCAAAGTAGGCACTTTAAATCAGGTTGTAAATCATTTCACACATCTGGCATCTCAGGTTGTCCATAAAAATCACAATCATTTTAAAATAAGCTTTATTTATTAAAAGGATATTGATTAATATGAGACACCTTGCAGGTGAGCCAGGGAAACAAATCAGCTTCTTCCATTTGCTCTTCTTTCTACACGTATCTCAATGCCACAACATTAGACAACAGTAGGCACCACTAAACAGCACAGAACACTGCCAGAGTGTTTTCCAAGTGTATCCTACATACACAAATCTATATGAACGAGCTACAAAGAAAATACCATTTTTGAACAGTATTCAACCTCCTTTTTTTTTTTTTCTGATTTTCAATTTATGTGCTTTACATGTTGGAAAAAAAAAATTGCTAGATAGCTAAATCCAGTTGGAATTGAGAAACAAATCATTAGCATGAGGAGCTGTCAAGGGCCTGAAGTACATGTGTTCCCATAGCTGTTGGTTGACTGTGTTAACATACAGTTATCTCTTTCAGATATTCACCCATCAAGTATGAAAGATTTGAGAGCTTCACACAAAGATGTTCCATTCACAGCATTCTCAGCACTTAATATTTCAATTACATGGAATGATATAAAGCTGAAATCCAGTGAGATCTTACACTATAAAGGCAATTAAATAAACTTGGAACACAGGAACTTGGAACATACAACTAGAAGCAACACCCTTCTACTGTTGAGAACCATTCTACCTAGCTCCTTTCATAAACTGATCAAGATCAACTTTAAACACAGGTACATTTTTCTTCTCTGAACTTCACACCTTTGACTCCTATAAGCATTCTTATTTCCATTATAGAAATTTATTTAATTATTGTATTTATTGACAAATAATATTATTTTTAAAGTCAAAATGGTCTTTCAGTTTAAGTAACTTTATTCTGTTAGCCAAGTCAACTCTTGCAGTCTCTGTTTTGTTAGATATGTCATTACTCTGGTCAGCCTCACAATCCTTCTGTGCATCTGTTCACACTTGAGTTTATTTCAGACACAATACAAACTGTGCCCAGTATTCCAGAGGGTTTTTACTAGTGCCTTATCTAGTGACATTAATACTTTTAAAGAAATACATCCAAAATAAAATCTGCCTTTATCATGACTACAACATATCCCAGTCTTTCCCATGTCTCCTAGTGCTGCATTATCAGCAAATTTAATCAGAGCTTTCTACTTTTTATGCTACCTGCTACCGTTAAAACAAGAAAAACTGAAGTCTGATGAGTCATGTGAAAGGTAATACTTTAAGAAGTATTCTGAAGTACTATGAACATAAAGTATCATTGTGCTCAGATTTCAAAAAAAATTAAACTAGCCATGTTATTTATTGAACGTTGGTCAGGTAGCATATCACCCCTAAGACAGCATTCACCACTGTTCACTCACACAGTGAAGAATATTTAATCCATGTCAGGCAGATATGTTATTCTGGTTTTAAAACGTACTGCAGTATCTTGCTGCACAGTATGTGATTTGTGACACAAGAAACATAGATATGGATTAAGGAAACTACATCATTGCTGTCTAATGACAGTGTTATTTAAAATAACATCTCAGAAACAAAATACAGATTCTAACTTTAAGTCAAGAAAAAGAACTGGAACAGTCTGGAAGTGCAGTTTTTACCCAGACAAAGGCTACAACTTGGTTAAGCTCCGTGGGCCTTGAAAAAATATTTTTAAATTATCAACTCTTCTCTGAGTATGTGATCTCTCTTAAACTAAAAAGCACAGCTATACAAGTTCACTTAAACTCTTGGGGGAATATTTACAAGCAGTTAGACAGAAGCACTCTTCTTTCTAATCTACAGATCTATAGTTTATAATAAAAAACTTTAAAATGTCTTCATGACTGGTCAATGCAATTCTAATAGAAAATAAAACTCTGGTGGTTTAGTAACCCTATTCTCCAGAGAACTGAGATGTTTTGCAGATTTAAATTCACAAATAGTCTGTGTGACTTTCAGTAGCCAAATTTTAAATTACATGGAGCACATTTTATTCTTAAATTAAAATTGCAGGCATGTAAATGCTATATTTATTTTTAAAAGCAATCCCCAAAAAACTGTGGTTTGCAATTGTAAGACTTAATTATAAAGTTGCCAGTACCAATAGTGAATCTTAAATCACTTGCATACTTTCTGAGCTCACTCATCAGATCACGAGATGTTCATCACAGAGCAAAAATTAAATTTTCCTTGATGAGGACAAGTATGTTTTATTTGTTTAAAGACAATTTCATAATTCATCTGAGGGCATCAAAGAAAAAAACAGTAGGCACCATTCTACAAGAGTGATGAGTAGCAAAGGAAACTGAACAGCAATCAATTTACTTATAATAATATACTGACTAAATATTTAAATAAAAAATCATGAATTTGTAAGATATTTTACTCATCTGAAGATGAACTCTAATAGAAAGAATGAAATAACAACCAATTATTCATGATACCTGGTAAATTCCAGATAATAAATACTGTAATTTTTTGCCATTTATTGCTAGAATTCTATTAAGCATGGAAGAAAATAAAAAAAGGGGATATGCACTTACTGGAGTTTATTTTTAATGTATACAAAAGTAAAAATACACAGAAGGATTTTTTTTTTCCTTTGTTGCATTTTTTTAGACAATATCATCAGCAGTTCACTTTCTTATTAAGAACACTTATGGATGTGGACAAAGTCATATACTTGCCCTTGGAAACCTACAAGATATCACAGAATCACAGAATCACGGAATGTTAGGGATTGGAAGGGACCTCGAAAGATCATCTAGTCCAACCCCCTGCTGGAGCAGGAACACCTAGATGAGTTCACACAGAAAGGCATCCAGGCGGGTCTTGAATGTCTCCAGAGAAGGAGACTCCACAACCTCCCTGGGCAGCCTGTTCCAGTGCTCTGTCACCCTCACAGTAAAGAAGTTTCTTCTCAAGTTTAAGTGGAACCTCCTGTGTTCCAGCTTACACCCATTGCCCCTTGTCCTACCATTGGACATCACTGAGAAGAGCCTGGCTCCACCCTCCTGACATTCGCCCTTTACATGTTTATAAACATTAATGAGGTCACCCCTCAGTCTCCTCTTCTCCAAGCTAAAGAGACGCAGCTCCCTCAGCCTTTCCTCATAAGGGAGATGCTCCACTCCCTTAATCATCTTGGTGGCTCTTCGCTGGACTCTCTCAAGCAGTTCCCTGTCCTTCTTGAACTGTGGGGCCCAGAACTGGACACAATATTCCAGATGTGGCCTCACCAGGGCAGAGTAGAGGGGGAGGAGAACCTCTCTTGACCTACTAACCACATCATATAAGGAAAGATAGGCATGAGAGGAAATAAACTGCAATTCTATGATCTGTAAGTGATATATATCACTCTTTCTATTTTAGCACTTCCTTCTTCTCTTTCCAGCTTTCATTTTATTATTTATTTCCTATTTCTATGTATTCTAGTTTCTGATTTCTTATATCTTTCTCATTAAATATTTAAATAATCAAGTCCTTAAAAAATATTCTGTTGTTGTCATGAATTTTTTCTGAATTCCAGCAACATGTTCATCCATCTAGCCATACCTTCCAAATTCCCTGTGTTCTTTCCTCTCTCACTCTTCACTGTCTAGATAAACTTGTACTGTGCATTCTAGTATTCTCTGGCATTGTTTTCCTGTAGTCTTGTTCAAGTCTGTCACCAGCTATAAAGACTGATACAAGATAGTAACAAACTTTCCTTCTGAAAACTCTTGATTCAGAGTAGAACAGTTATCAGTGAACTTTCAGGAAGCGGAATTAATACGGAGAATACAAGTAGCTCAGTTTTACGTAATGTTCGCAGAGAGGAAAGACTAGCTCAGATAGTATAAATATGTATTTTAAAGAAAAGTTTTTCAAAATAGAATATACTGGTTCCAGTATACAAAAAAAAATATGCAGTTTTGGATTTCCAAGCCTAAGAATAGATACTAAGAGACAGATATTAAAAATGAATGAACTTATATTCTCATCCTACCTATGAGTACATGAATCCGAGCAAAGAAGAGAGTTGTCTATTACCAGACAAGCTCTTTTAACTACTTGGTATATTTGAAGAATACACTATTAGAAAAACTCAAGAAAATACTAAAATAAAACTCAGATTTTGGAGACATGGCCTCTGCTTAATTTAGTCTGCAGGATACGTCAGGGACACAGACAAAGCAGAGACATTCAATGCCTTCTTCGCAATGGTCTTCAACACCGAGGATGGGCTCAGGAACCCTCAGAGCCCTGGGCTAGAGAACCGTGACTGTGAGAATGATAAACTCCCTACCAGCCCCAAACTTGTGCAGGATTTGCTGCTCCAGCTGGATCCCTATAAGTCAATGGGGACTGATGGGATACATCTGAGGGTACTTAAAGAGCTGACAGATGTCATAGCGAGACCTCTCTCAGTGATCTTTCAACGCTCTTGGGAATCTGGAGAGGTCCCAGTTGACTGCAAGCTGGCAAATGTTGTCCCAATCTACAAGAAGGGCAACAGGGAAGACCGAAGCAACTACAGGCCTGTAAGTCTCACTTGTGTGCCTGGAAAAATTATGGAGATGATTATTCTGGGAGTTATCAAAAAACACCTGGAAGACAACGCAGTCATTGGTTCCAGCCAACATGGGTTCATGAGAGGAAAGTTCTGCTTGACAAACCTAATTTCTTTCTATGATAAGGTTACCCACCTAATTGACCAAGGGAAGCCAGTCGATGTAATCTTTTTGGACTTCAGTAAAGCCTTTGATGCCATCTCTCACGGTATCCTCCTGGACAATATGTCCAGCAGACAGCTGAATAAACACATCATGCAATGGGTGAACAATTGGCCAATGGGTCGGGCTCAAAGGGTTCTAGTCAATGGGGTTACATCGGGCTGGTGACCGGTCACTAGTGGGGTCCCGCAGGGATCCATCCTGGGGCCAGTGCTCTTTAATGTCTTCATCAATGACTTGGATACAGGACCTGAAGGACTGCTAACTAAGTTTGCCGATGACACCAAACTGGGAGGAGCGGTGGACACTCTTGAGGGCAGAGAGGCCCTGCAGAGAGATCTGGATAAATGAGAGAGCTGGGCAATCACCAACTGTGTG
Organism: Caprimulgus europaeus; assembly: GCA_907165065.1. The sequence goes on from OU015537.1 coordinate 16,475,400, forward strand.
AATTTTAACAAGGGCAAGTGCTGGATTTTGCACCTGGGACATGGCAACCCTGGACACACACACAAACTGGGGAATGAGAAGCTGGAGAGCAGCCCCACAGGGAGGCACCTGGGGGTTCTGGTCAACAGCAAGCTGAAAATGAGCCAACAGTGTGTCCTGGCAGCCAAGAGGACCAACCATGTCCTGGGGTGCATCCAGCACTGCATTGTGAGCCGGTTGAGAGAGGCAATTGTCCCACTCTGCTCTGCACTGGCCTCTTCTCGAGTACTAATAATAGGACCAGGGGAAATGGCAGGAAGATGTGCCAGGGGAGGGTGAGGTTGGCCATGAGGAAAAGGTTCTTCAGGCAGAGCGTGGTGGAGCACTGGAACAGGCTCCCCAGGGAGGTGGCCATGGCACCAAGCCTGACAATATTCAAGAAGCATTTGGCCAACATGTGCCCTCAGACACATGGTCTGAATCTTGGGATTGTCCTATGCAGGGACAGGAGTTGGACTGATGATCCTTGTGGGTCCCTTCCAACTCACAACATTCTACGCTTCTATGATTCTCTTACAGTGGGTGGGATTTTGCTCCTCAAGTCTCTGCCTTGAGGTCCATCCACTCGAGAGGTGTTGGAAGAGAGGTTGCCGCAGAAGACTCAGGCAACCTGGGCAAAATTAAGGAAGACTATAAAGCCCTGTGAGTGCAAGTGAAAAATATTGGTGCCCAAGTCATATTTTCCTCCATTTTACCAGTTGCATGAAAGGGGGCAGCCAGAAACAGACGCATAATGCATATCAACTCTTGGTGATGTGGCTGGTGCTGTCACAACGGTTTTGGCTTTTATGACAAAAGGACATTATTTGAGGACTATAACCTGTTAGGGAGGGATGGAATCCACCTGTCTAGAAGAGGCAAGGGAATCTGTGGCAGCAAACTGGTCAGCTTGGTGAGGCAGGCTTTAAACTGAAGGACTCAGTGGGGTGGGGCCCAAAATGGCCATGCTTATGCCATTGTATCCAACTGGGGAATAAGCCAGGCCAAACAGAGCAGTGACAAATATTCCTTAGCTGCTTCCCATGATGAGAACCAGAAGGCAAACCATCTCAAGGGCATGTATGGCTATGGTGGATCCTCCTGCACCCCTCCAGGGAAACCTACATGCTCAAATACTTCACTGAAATGCCTATACACCAATGCATGCAGCATGGGAAATAAACAGGAAGAGCTAGAGATCTGTGTGTGGTCACAGGGTTATGACCTTGTTGCAATTACAGAGATGTGGAAGGATGGCTCGCATGACTGGAATGCTGTCATGGATGCCTATGCACTTTTTAGAAAAGACAGATGAGCAAGGCAAGGTGGTGGAGTTGCTCTTTATGTGAGAGAGCAACTGGAATGTATCGAGCTCTGCTTTGAAGTGGATGAGGAATGAGTTGAGAGCTTATGGGTGCGAATCAGGGGGCAGGCTAATATGGGTGACACCATTGTAGGTGTTTACTACCGGCCACCTGATCAGGCAGAGGAAGTTGATGAGACCATCTACATACAGCTGAAAATAGCCTCACGATCACAGGTGCCGGTTCTCATGGGGGACTTCAATCACCCTGATATTTGCTGGAAAGACAACATAGCTAAGCACGTACAGTCCAGGAGATTCCTGCAGAGCACTGATGCTAACTTTTTGACACAGATGGTGGAAGAACCAATGAGAAGAGGGGTGCTGTTGGACCTTGTATTAATAAACAAAGAAGGACTGGTTGGGGATGTGAAAGTTGGGGGCAGCCTTGGCTGCAGTGACCATGAGATGGTGGAGTTCAGGATCCTGCGTGGAAGAAGCAGGGCAATAAGTAGGATTGCAACCCTGGGCTTCAGGAGAGCTAACTTTAGACTATCTGGAGGAATCCCATGGATTAGCACTCTAGAAGGTAGGAGTGTCCAAGAGAGTTGGTTAATATTCAAGCACCACTTCCTCCAAGCTCAAGATCAGTGCATCCCAATGAGTAAAAAAATCGAGCAAAGGAGGCAGGAGGCCTGCATGGATGAGCAGGGAGCTTCTGGAAAAACTCAAATGGAAGAAGGAAGTTTACAGATTGTGGAAGGGACTGGCCACTTGGGAGGAGTATAGGAACACTGTTAGAGTATGCAGGGATGCAATGAGGAAGGCTAAGGCCCACTTAGAATTGAATCTGGCAAGTGATGTCAAGGACAACAAGAAAGGCTTCTTCAAGTACATCAGCAGCAAAAGGAAGATTAGGGAAAATGTGGGTCTGCTGCTGAATGAGGTGAGTGCCCTGGTGATGGAGGACGCAGAGAAGGTAGCATTACTAAATGCCTTCTTTGCTTCAGTCTTTACTGGTAGGGCCAGCCCCCAGGAATCCCAGATCCTGGAGGTAAGAGAGAAAGTCTGGAGAAAGGAAGACTTTCCCTTGGTTGAGGAGGATCGGATTAGAGATCATTTAGACAAACTCACCATCCACAAATCCATGGGCCCTGATGGGATGCAACCTCAAGTGCTGAGGGAGCAGATGTTATTGCTAAGCCACTTTCCATTATCTTTGAAAGATCCTGGAGAACAGGAGAGGTGTCTGAGGACTGAAGAAAAGACAATGTCACTCCAGTCTTCAAAAATGTCAAGAAGGAGGACCCAGGAAAGTACAGGCCAGTCAGCCTCACCTCCATCCCTGGAAAGGTGATGGATCAGGCCATTCTGGATGTTCTCTCTAAGCATCTGGAGGAAATGAAGGTTATCAGGAGTAGTCAACATGGATTCATTAAGGGGAAATCATGCTTTACCAATCTGATAGCCTTCTATGATGGCATGACTGTCTGGGTAGATGAGAGGAGAGCAGTGGATGTTGTCTACCTTGACTTCAGCAAGGCTTTTGACACTGTCTCCCATAGCATCCTCATAGGTAAGCTTAGGAAGTGTGGGTTAGATGAGGGGACAGTGAGGTGGGTGAAGAACTGGCTCAATGGCAGAGCCGAGTCTAATTGGAAAATGACCCCCAGGGGTCAGTACTGGGTCCAGCCTTGTTCAACAGAATCGTCAATGACCTGGATGAAGGGACAGAGTGTACCTTCAGCAAGTTTGCTGATGATACAAAACTGGGAGGTGTGGCTAATGCACCAGAAGGCTGTGCTGCCATTCAGGGAGACCTGGATAGGCTGGAGAGCTGGGCAGAGAGGAGCCTAATGAAGTCCAATAAAGGCAAGTGTAGAGTCCTGCACCTAGAGAGGGATAACTCCATGCACCAGGACAGGTTGGGGGTTGACCTGCTGGAAAGCAGCCCTGCAGAGAAGGACCTGGGAATCCTGGTGGACAGCAGGTTAACCATGAGCTAGCAATGTGCCCTTGTGGCCAAGAAGGCCAATGGTATCCTGGGGTGCATTAAGAAGGATGTGGACAGCAGGTTGAGGGAAGTTCTCCCCCCTCTCTACTGTGTTCTGGTGAGGCCACATCTGGAATTCTGTGTCCAGTTCTGAGCTCCCCAATTCAAGAAAGACCAGGAACTACTGTAGAGAGTCCAGCTGAGGCTACAAAGATGATGAGGGGCCTGGAGCATCTCCCGTATGAGGAAAGGCTGAGAGACCTGGGTCTGTTTAGCCTGGAGAAGAGAAGACTGAGAGGGGATCTTGTCAATGCTTATAAATACCTAAAAGGCGGGTGTTGAGAGGATGGGGCCAGCCTCTTTTCAGTGGTGCCCAGCGACAGGACAAGGAGCAAGAGGCACAAACTGGAACACAAGAAGTTCCATCTGAAGTTGAGGAAAAACTTCTTTACTTTGAAGATGATAGAGCACTGGAACAGGCTGCCCAGAGAGGTTGTGGAGTCTCTTTATCTGGAGATATTCAAAACCCACCTGGATGCAGTTCTGCACTAGATGTACCTGTTTTGGAAGAGGGGTTGGACTAGATGATCTCCAGAGGTCCCTTCCAACCTCAACCATTCTGTGATTCTGTGAAAAAAGTCATTGAGTACCTCAATCTTCTCCTTGTCTGTTGTTACCAGTTTGCCAGTTGTGTTGAGCAGATGGGGTACGCTTTCTTTGACCTTAAATTAAATAGTTCAGCTCCAACTATGCCTTGGCCTTCCGGACCCCATCCCTACACAACCAGGCAGTGTCCCTATACTCTTTCCAGGATACCTGTCCCTGCTTCCATTTCCTTCTGTCTGTGCATTTCTTTCTTGTCCTTTAGTTTGACCAGCAGGTCTTGACTCAGCCATGCTGGTCTCTTGCCTTTCTTGCACCTTTGGATTGAGAGCTCTAGTGCTCTATAGAAAGTGTCCTTAAAGATCTGCCAGCTCTGTTCTGCTCCCTTGTCCCTGAAGGCAGTTTCCCAGGGGGTCCTATTGACTAACTCCTTGAAGAGCTGGAAGTTTGCTTTCATAAAATTCAGGGTCCTGACTTTACTCTTCTCCTGACCCATATCCCTCAGGACTGTGATCTCCACCAGTGTGTGATCACTGCAGCCCAGGCTGCCTCCAGTCTTGACGTCACCAATCAGCTCACTTGCATTGGTGACCATCAGGTCCAGTATCACATCCACTCTGGTAGGCTGTCTATCACCTGGCTTAGGAATTTATCCTCCATGCACTCCAGGAGTCTCCTGGATTGCCTACAGCTTGCTGTGCTACTTTTCCAGCACATCAGGGTGGTTGAAGTCCCCCAGCAGCACAAGAGCCTGCGAGCGCAACGCCTCCTGTAGCTGGAGTAAGAAGGCTTCGTCATTAGACACCCCTTGATTGAGTGGCCTGTAGTAGACACCAACCACAAGGTTCCCTTTGTTGCCTTGGTTTCTAATTCTTACCCATAAGCTTTCAACTTGCTCATGGCTATTCTTCAGACAGCTCTTCACACTCTATCCATTTCTTGATGTAGATGGCAACCCCTCCACCCCTCCTTCCTCATCTGTCCCTTCTGAACAGCCTGTAGCCATTGATAGCTGCACTCCAGTCATGGGATCTGTTGCACCAAGTTTCAGTAATGGCAACCAGGTCATAGCTTTCTAGCAGCACAGTGGTCTCCAACTCCTCTTTTTTGTCCATGCTGCATGCATTGGTGTAGAGGCACTTCAGCTGGGCTGGTGGCCGTTTCACCTTCTTAGAGAAACACCTTGATTTCTTTGAGGTATTTCACCAGTCTTTCCCTGTTGGCTCCTATTACCTCAGGAGCCCCTGGCTCACCTCCACAAGACTTCAAGTGTGCTCCAGTGTACCAAGCACATCTCAGAGCAACAGGCTGAGGGCCCTCACTAGCACCTTGTCCTTCTAACCTCGGTGTGTCATCCCACAGCTTGTAGCAAGCAAGCCTGATATTATCCCCCTACACTTTCAACTCTAGTTTAAAGCTCTGTCAATGAGCCCCACAAGCTCCTGACCAAAGACCCTCTTCCCTCTTTGAGAAATGTGAACTCCATATGATGCCAGCAGGCCTTGTGCTGTGTAGGCCATCACATTATCAAAAAAAACAGAATTGTGGTGGTGACACCAGCCACAGAGCCATGCATTAATAGACTGGGTGTGTCTGTTCCTTCCAATGTCACTGCCTGCAACTGGAAGAAGAGAGGAAAAAATAACCTGTGCTCTAGATTCCCTCGCTGTCACAAGGAACTGAAGTCTTTTTTGATTGCCCTCGAACTATGCATTGCAGCTTCATCACCACCCACATGAAGAGCAGTAATGGATAATAGTCTGAGTGCCGTACCAAGCTGGGAAGTTTCCTGGTAATGCCCTTAACCCAGGCCCCAGGAAAGCAGCAGACTTCCCTAAGAGGAGGGTCTGCTTGGCATATTGGACCCTCTGTTCCCCTCAGAAGGCAGTTGTCTACCACTATAACCCATCTTTTCTTCCTCATGGAGATGGTCATGATATAGGGGGGTAGGCTTTTCTGACCTCAGCAACATCTCTGATGTAGATGGACTGTCATCCACATCCTCCATTGACTGGCCTTCCACATCTAGACCCTCATACCTGTTGTACAGAGGCACCTGGGAAAGTAAGGTGGGCAAGGAGGGGATTCACCTGCCACCCTGAGCATGGACTTGCCTCGATTTCCCCCTTTCCTTTAAGCTATTGCCTTCAGCCTGACAGGGGGAAGATACAGGGTCCTCTTTATGTTGTTTTCTTTCCAGTGGCTATCCCTGATCCTGTCTCAGGGAGGGCAGGGCATGGCTCCACCAGTCTATTTCTTTCTCAGCCTCCTTGATGCTCCTTAACCTTTCTACTTCCTCTCGTAGCTCTGCCACCAGACCGAGCAGATTGCCCACCCGGTCACACCTCATGCAACAGTTCTCACTTCTGCCATCCACTACCACTGAAAGGCTCTGGAACTCCCTGCAGCCTGAGATCTAGACAGCTGCATGCCTTTGTGGGAGCTCTGTTTAGGTTGCCATATCCATTCTGGCAAGCGCAGAGGACATAGCTTTCTGTTGTGTGGATACCATAGCTAAGCTCCTTCTGAGACAGTGATGACCACCAATGGAATTCACCTCTTGAGCTGGTAGGGTGACTATGCCATTCCTGCGTGCCCTTCCACGCAAACTGCTACACCATGCCCCAGCTGACACGCCATGTTCTGCCTACTCTGCTTGCAGCACTCCTGGTTGCTAGTGCTCCCTAGGCTTTTTGTAGCTGTGGGGGAAGATCGCTGTTGCTCTGGGAACACGCAGGCCTCATCAGTATCTCCTGTGAGAGCTGTCAGCTTCTCTGCCTTAGGAAAACACCCTGTGTGCCAAGATCTGCTGCTCCACTGCATATTGGGCTGGCACTGGAGCAGCTCCCCTTGGCTACTGACTGCTAGTTTCCTTTGCACAGCTCAACTACAATGAGAGGCAGGAAAATGTTGATGCCTTTAACCTGTTCACGGTCTTTCCCAAAGTCCCTATATAATTTTTTAACCTCATAAATAAAAAATATTTTCCATACTAATATTACTCACATTTATTGCCCTTTTTTACTTTCAGTGAGAAATCCCTTAACTTTGAATATTTTGTTATCCTTTGATACAGAGCAAAATTTATCTTCTAAAGACAGAGTTCAAGTAAATAGATTTTCAATAATTGACTTTATAATGAATCCTATATAAATAAAGTCATACAGTGGTTTCATTTCTAAGATTTCTCAACATTTCATACTTACCTACAGACCGGTCAGCCTCACCTCCATCCCTGGGAAGGTGATGGAACGACTTATCCTTGGTGCCATCTCTAGGCATATCAAGGATAAGAGGGTCATTAGGGGCAGTCAGCATGGCTTCACCAAGGGGAAGTCATGCTTGACCAACCTTCTAGACTTTTATGAAAACATAACGAGGTGGCTAGATGACGGTAGAGCAGTGGATGTGGTCTATCTTGATTTCAGCAAGGCATTTGACAGGGTCTCCCACAGCATCCTTGCTGCCAAATTGACAAAGTGTGGATTGCATGATCAGGTAGTGAGATGGACTGTGAACTGGCTGGTGGGAAGAAGCCAGAGAGTGGTGGTCAATGGGGCAGAGTCTAGTTGGAGACCTGTGTCTAGTGGAGTCCCTCAAGGGTCAGTACTAGGACCGGTACTATTCAATATATTCATCAACGACCTGGATGAGGGAATTGAATGCACTGTCAGGAAGTTTGCTGACGATACCAAGCTGGGAGGAGTGGCTGACACAGCAGAGGGCTGTGCTGCCATCCAGAGAGACCTGGACAGGCTGGAGAGTTGGGCAGGGAAAACTTTAATGAAATATAATAAGGGCAAGTGTAGGGTGTTGCACCTGGGCAGGAACAACCCCAGGTTCTGGTATAGGTTGGGAAATGATCTCCTAGAGACCAGTGTAGGGGAAAGGGATCTGGGAGTCCTGGTGGACAGCAGGATGACCATGAGCCAGCACTGTGCCCTTGTGACCAGGAAGGCCAATGGCATCCCGGGGTGCATTAGGAGGGGTGTGGTTAGTAGGTCGAGAGAGGTTCTCCTTCCCCTCTACTCTGCCCTGGTGAGGCCACATCTGGAATATTGTGTCCAGTTCTGGGCCCCACAGTTCAAGAAGGACAGGGAACCGCTTGAGAGAGTCCAGCGCAGAGCCACCAAGATGATTAAGGGAGTGGAGCATCTCCCTTACGAGGAATGGCTGAGGGAGCTGGGCCTCTTTAGCTTGGAGAAGAGGAGGCTGAGGGGGGACCTCATTAATGTTTATAAATATTTGAAGGGTGAGTGTCAGGAGGATGGAGCTAGGCTCTTCACAATGGTGTCCAATGATAGGACAAGGGGTAATGGGTGTAAGCTGGAACACAGGAGGTTCCGCTTGGATTTGAGGGGAAACTTCTTTACTGTGAGGATAACAGAGCACTGGAACAGGCTGCCCAGGGAGGTTGTGGAGTCTCCTTCTCTGGAGACATTCAAGACCCACCTGGACGCCTTCCTGTGTGATCGCATGTTCATGCTCCAGCAGGGAGATTGGACTAGATGATCTTTTGAGGTCCCTTCCAATACCTAACATTCTGTGATTCTGTGATTATATTAGCCAGCTTTTCCAGTTGCGTTCTCTGTCTCTACAAACCTTGTCTCCCTTTCTTTTTCCCTGACTCAGTTTCTTTTTAGAAAAGACCTTTCAAAAGGTACTTCAGAAACTGGAGGCAATAGCAAGTACTCATATGGAGAAAGTAGATACAGTTTTTAACACAAATCATAGCTAAATGAAACATTTACTGCCTGAGCACAGAGGGAATAATGAAAATAAGTGACCATAGGATATCCTCATGCTAAGCTGAAAGAAGAAAAAAGTGTCTAGTTTAGCCACTATGAGCTACTAAAGAAAATATTTCCCTCCCCCTCCACCAAGTTTCAAATGAATAATTAATATATGCAGTTATCACAGATTCACAAATCTTCCCTTAAAGGTTAATTAATTATGTCAAAATGATCTTATCTAGACAAGTGCCTACTCTTTCAGAGCCAATTATTTTTTCTGTTGTATACTTTCAAATCTGTGAAGTGACAATGACCTGCATGACAGAAGATCCATGACTAAAATCTTGTCTCTACCTAAATCAATGGGAGTTTTCCCATGACTTCAAAAAGATCATTAACTCATTGCCATCATAAAAATAGGATTTGGCAGTACTTGTAAGGTTCTGATACTTGGAACTGTCTTTTGATATGAGATTTTTTAAACCATTCCTTTTCCTACCAGACTCATAATTGTTTAAACAGTAGTTTAAAAAGCAATCTGATGTTTATTTGAGTACAAGAATCCAAGAAATGAACAATAAAAATATTGGAGAAAGTTGTCACCTTCCTCTATTTTGTTTCAAGTCTTTCTCTATTCAGCTGCACAGAATAGAATTTGTGCTGTCATTTGTATCTTACGTATGGCTAAGTAAACTGCTGTATTTAAACAGCAAACAACTAGTAACAGTCACAGCAGGATCCAGCAGAAAGATGAGTCAAGATGATTCTAAACATGAATACTTCCATTAGCCATAAAAAAAGAGGAAAGGACAAATATTTGGTCAAAAGGTTCTTCAAAAAAATAGTGTTTTCCTCTTGCTATAGGCAGTACACAGTGCAGTAGAAAACTGAAATTCCGAGGCAGATTTGAAGCTCTCTCCCATATCTTCAGAAATTGAGGTATGTTGGGGAGATGATGCATTCAGTCTCCAGAGAGAAGAAAGATACTGTTCACACAGCACTTCTACTCACCAGTCCATGCAGCAGCAATGGTGTTGGCTTTGAAGGAAGCCAACTGTCCTGCTCTCCCAGCCAGAGGTAAAGAATTGCATTGGTGGCCACTAGAGGGAGGATTAGGAATATAGTAAATTGTGGGCAAAAGGCACCCATGATGAATCATATGGGACAACCTACAAATCCCCCATCACCGCCAATAGGCAACAATTCTCATATACTGCTATGGGCTGAGAAGTATAATTGAGTTATCTGCTATAGAGGAGCTGCTAGTATGTATCCTAAACTTTGTTGCCTGGAGGATAGGAGGGTTGACTAGGATCTTGTGAAGCATACCTACAAACACACAAAAACACATCCCTTTATTTACAGTTGCTTTATTTGCCTTCTGTTTTTTTATCTCCTTACGTAAAACTTCTGATGTTCTTTATCAAGAAAGCTCCTGTGAAAAGTAAACATCCCAGCTTCAACAGAATCTCAGAAGAAGCATCAGCAGAGACACACTGTGCCAAGATACACTGTATTTAACAAAAAGAACATATTAAATGTACCTGAAAACAACAAAATCCATTGTGTTAAAATAAATGTTCTTTCACTAAATTAAGGTTTGAGGTATGTCTGAAAGAAATGTTTTCAATTAGTTACTTACATAATTATGTAGTAAACTGTATCTTGCAATTCAGTTTACCCTGAAGCTTGACTGTCTGGTGTCTTACCTCCAGCACAAGAGGCAGAACATTCTGACCAAGGCAGATGATTCCATGCAAAGCCAACTTCATTGTCTCCACTGCCAGTGCGAGAGATGGGAACGCTGAATTTATACCTTATACCCAAATTTTGTTCCTGTAGCAGAATCTGTAGTTGAAAACAACTGGTTATATACTATTAAAACAGGCAAGCAGAGAGCAACTACAGTGACATTTAATCTAGGTATGTGTTATGTCCTGTGGAAGGGAAAATAAAGGAAGCCATAGTAGTTCTTTTAGGTATTCCCAAAAGAATCTGGACTAACTTTTAAAACTTATATAAAAGTATTATTGTCTAAGGTGAGATTTGACTTCTTTTCCCCTGAAACAAGTTTATAACTTCTGTAAGTTCTTCATTCTTAAAATAATTGTTCTAAAAAGCCACTTTTTATAAAATTAATGTCTTTGTGGAAATTAATTTGGCAGTTGAATAATTATGTGAGGTCAAAGTTGGCTAAGGGGGATTTTAACTACCCTGATGTTTGCTGGAGGGACTACTCAGCCAGCCACCCACAATCCAGGAGGTTCCTCCAGTGCATCAATGATAACTTCCTGATGCAAATGGTGGATGAACCAGCTAGGAGAGGAGCGCTGCTGGATCTCATCCTCACTAACAAGGAGGGTCTGGTTGAAGCGGGAAAGGTTGAGGACTGCCTGGGCTGCAGCGACCATGAGATGGTGAAGTTCAGGATCTCATGTGGCAGGAACAGAATTCCAAGCAGAATCGCAACCCTGGACTTCAGGAGGACCAACTTTGGCCTTTTCAAGCAATTGCTAGGGGAAATCCCATGGGAAAGGGTACTTGAGGGGAAAGGGGCCCAAGATAGCTGGTTAACATTCAGGGACTGCTTCTTCCAAGCTCAAGATCAGAGCATCCCGACACGTAGGAAGTCAAGGAAGGGAGCCAGGAGACATGCTTGGTTAAACAGGAAACTGCTGGGAAAACTCAAGTGGAAGAGGAGAGTTTACAGATCATGGAAGGAGGGGCTGGACACTTGGGAAGAATATAAGGCTGTTGTCAGAGGATGTAGGGAGGCAACTAGGAAAGCTAAGGCCTCCTTAGAATTAAACCTTGCCAGAGGGGTAAAGGACAACAGAAAGAGCTTCTTCAAATACATGGCAGACAAAGCTATCACTAGAGGCAACTTAGGCCCACTGATGAGTGAGGTGGGTGCCCTGGTGACAGAAGATACAGAGAAGACAGAGTTACTGAATGCCTTCTTTGTCTCTGTCTACTCTGCCCGAAGCTGTCCTGACGAGCCCCGGACCCCTGAGGCCCCAGAGGAAGTCAGGGCAATAGAGGAGTTTGCCTTGGTTGATGAGGACTGGCTTAGGGACCAATTAAGCAATCTGGACATCCATAAAGCTATGGGTCTAGATGGGATGCACCCGCGGGTGTTGAGGGAGCCGGCTGAAGTCATTGCTAGACCACTCTCCATCATCTTTGCTAAGTCGTGGGGAATGGGAGAGTTGCCTGAGGACTGGAGGAAAGCAAATGTCACTCCAATCTTCAAAAAGGGCAAGAAGGAGGACCCGGGTAACTACAAACCGGTCAGCTTCACCTCCATCCCTGGGAAGGTGATGGAACGACTTATCCTTGGTGCCATCTCTAGGCATATCAAGGATAAGAGGGTCATTAGGGGCAGTCAGCATGGCTTCACCAAGGGGAAGTCATGCTTGACCAACCTTCTAGACTTTTATGAAGACACAACCAGGTGGCTAGATGACGGTAGAGCAGTGGATGTGGTCTATCTTGATTTCAGCAAGGCATTTGACAGGGTCTCCCACAGCATCCTTGCTGCCAAATTGACAAAGTGTGGATTGCATGATCAGGTAGTGAGATGGACTGTGAACTGGCTGGTGGGAAGAAGCCAGAGAGTGATGGTCAATGGGGCAGAGTCTAATTGGAGACCTGTGTCTAGTGGAGTCCCTCAAGGGTCAGTACTAGGACCAGTATTATTCAATATATTCATCATTGACGTGGATGAGGGAACAGAGTGCACTGTCAGCAAGTTTGCTGATGATACCAAGATGGGAGGAGTGGCTGACACGCCAGAAGGCTGTGCTGCCATCCAGAGAGACCTGGACAGGCTGGAGAGTTGGGCAGGGAAAAATTTAATGAAATATAATAAGGGCAAGTGTAGGGTGTTGCATCTGGGCAGGAACAACCCCAGGTTGTATTATAGGTTGGGGAATGATCTATTAGAGAGCAGTGTAGGGGAAAGGGATCTGGGAGTCCTGGTGGACAGAAGGATGACCATGAGCCAGCACTGTGCCCTTGTGGCCAGGAAGGCCAATGGCATCCTGGGGTGCATTAGGAGGGGTGTGGTTAGTAGGTCGAGAGAGGTTCTCCTTCCCCTCTACTCTGCCCTGGTGAGGCCACATCTGGAATATTGTGTCCAGTTCTGGGCCCCACAGTTCAAGAAGGACAGGGAACTGCTTGAGAGAGTCCAGCGAAGAGCCACCAAGATGATTAAGGGAGTGGAGCATCTCCCTTATGAGGAAAGGCTGAGGGAGCTGCGTCTCTTTAGCTTGGAGAAGAGGAGACTGAGGGGTGACCTCATTAATGTTTATAAACATGTAAAGGGCGAATGTCAGGAGGATGGAGCCAGGCTCTTCTCAGTGATGTCCAATGATAGGACAAGGGGCAGTGGGTGCAAGCTGGAACACAGGAGGTTCCGCTTGAACTTGAGAAGAAACTTCTTTACTGTGAGGGTGACAGAGCACTGGAACAGGCTGCCCAGGGAGGTTGTGGAGTCTCCTCTGGAGACATTCAAGACCCACCTGGATGCCTTTCTGTGTGACCTACTGTAGATGATCCTGCTCCAGCACGGGGTTGGACTAGATGATCTTTCAAGGTCCCTTCCAATCCCTAACATTCTGTGATTTAAGTTGCAGCAGTCTGACATATCTTAGAGCTATTTCTCATCCCCTTCTGCCTTCTGTGATATTTTGTAGAGGCATATCTGCATATCTCCATCGGACAAAAGAACAGATAACTTTCAGTAAGAAAATCTGTGGCACTGACTCAATGAGAAAAGGCACTAATAAACATTGTGTAACTCATTCTATATGGACTCTAGCTTATCCACAGCTACAGTAGAAAAAAAACCAGGATTTCTATGTTTGAAGATGTTGCCTAAAATGTGAATATCCAGGCAACAATCAATCTATACACAAAAATATCCTGTCTGGCTCAAGTAATATCATCAGAGACAGGGTACCAGGACCCTGGTCACATCTTCTGTTACATTCTCATTGTCCTGGTTTTAGAGATTCTTAATCTCAGGGTCATGGGTTCGAGACCCACGTTGGGTACCAAAAAGGTAGAGCATGGGACTCTTAATCCCAGGGCTAGCCCAGTGAAACCATCACACATATTTTGTACAATCTATTCAGAGCAACATATGTCACAGCAACAAGCTTTAATACAGGTCAAATCATGATACTCTCTCTGTGATAAAAGTATACTTCACACTCAATCCAAGCTTAAAATCACTGACATCTACAGAACTGTCAGGAACTGTCATATTATACCTTAACACTTCCATGTACCAGCAGTATACAGAGATGCATTATGTCTTGTTTACAATCTCTGCTACCATTATTCTGAAGTACATTTAACACAGATAGGGCATTTTCTGTGAGATTTCCTGGGGCTCTTCTGACCTTATCCCTTTTTCATCACAATGTTTGCTTGTCAGTTTTGAAAGATAAGCAAGCTGTGTTAAAAAGCTGTGTCTCGGCTAGTCCCAGCAAGGAAAGCTGTATACTCTTTCTGAACACAATCTATTTTGATTTCATTCATGGCCTTGTCTTTCCTAAGAATATAAATATATATTTTAAATTTCAGAAATAAATTAATTATAACTTTACCATGACTATGAGATTTTCTGAAGTAGGGCCTAGTGCTTCCAAAGACTCTGGTTCATCTGTTGGCCTCTTGTAATGGAAAGCTGTTCCAGCAACATCGAACTTTCTTGGCCAGTCAATAGTCCAGGCACCATTAATATAGTAGTCATCCTCTTCAGATTTTAAAGCTTAAAAAAAAATACAAGCCACCTAAAAATTGGAAGCAGCATTTATAATGGAGAAGCCATTGCAAATTAAACCATTAATCTGTTAGAAGTATGTGAGCTTTAGTGCAACATCACTGTTTTTTCAAGCAGTATAAAACCTTTTCTTTAGCTCTGGTCAAAATATCCCTCATGAAGTTTGACAATATTGCCTCTTCAATAGTCTTCAATGTGCAGGTATACTTTACAGATTTCAACATGCAGATGCTATGTGGAACAAAACAGAATGCCTCATGCAACTTGCAATATATCTACAACTTTAAAACCGAGCCCATGTGCAACATATGCTGTTCTACTTAAGATATATGTAGGTCTCAAATGTATAATCAATCTAATATAATCTAATCTTTAGATTAAGATGATGTGGTACAGGACAATTTTAATTACCATAGTGTTTGTACAGTTCTTTTTAGGGAGCAGACAAACTAGAAGTCTTCCTTTCCCCAGAAACTGGTGATCCTAAAATAGTGATCTGGATCACATTCATAGTACAAAACATCTCAACACAAAATGAAATAGTCCCTGTGACTTAGTAAAATTATCTTTCTTTAGGATATAATGGCAGCTTTCAAAGTTGGAAGCACAAGGAACTAGTGAAGGAGAGGAATCCCCCATTTGTGTTAACCAGGGATTCTGTGGCATGAAGCAAGGCAGTGAGGAGAGAGCCTGAAACTCAGGAAACCCCTTAAAATTGTGACAAACACATTAAAAAAACCTATTTATGCACCACTTTACATTTTTAGATCTGTGGCCAGATTAAATACCAAAGAAGTTGCCTATATTTTTTATTTAAGCCAAAATTGGACATTTTTCATTCATTTTATACAGATTGTGCTGATCTAAATGCTTTTCCAGATCACTTTCCTCTGCTTATAAATTAGGAGAACATAAAAAACTTAATTATAGTAGCTAAGAATATCTTCTTTATTCTGGTTTTCAGCTACTCATGGAATCAGAAACACAATATGAATCTATGTATTAAATAGTATTACTAGTATACACTAGTATTGGTGTAGATTTCAATGTTGCAAAATGCTCTTTTGACAATATGGTTCTTAGCAGAAAGCGACCATGATAGGATTGCATTGTATGCCTCTCACACCACCTCTATTTGAAATGTCAATATAGGATGCATGAGTAACCTTACCCACAGTATATTTTGACATGGGGGGGGGGGCAGGGGGAGCGTGATGCTGAAAGAATAATAAGCATTCTATTGCTGGAGTAGCGGTAGTGTTATTCCTGCAGAATGGAGGGAGATTGATAATCTGCTGAATTACAGGAGGGTGTGGGCAGGTAGAAAGAAAAAGTAGGCATCCAACAGTAAAAGGTACCGTTATTATTAATATAATCAAGTTTGGAATTAATGTACCTAGGAGAATAATTACCCTTCAAACTCACATTTACAGGCATCATAATTCTTTTCAACACACTAGTGTTATATATATTAACTACATGGAGTATAGACTGACAAAGTAGCCTAGTCAATTGCTGTACAGTCTAAACAAGTAATAACTTTTGGTTGTGCTAATCTGTTAGTTTGCTGTACAATGAGCTAATCAGCTCTCTGATCTATTTTTGACTAAGTACTATGAACTGAATGATATGTAAATCAGGGTACAGAGACTTTCAGAAACGCATGTTGTCTTGAGTCTGACAAAGCCAGATTTGCACGCATCAGTATTTAAAAAACAAAAAGCAAATTTAACACATTTTTTAAAGAAAGGAATGATAGTCTGAGAGTTTTAATTTAATTCTGTGCTTTACCACAACCTTCCTGAATGATCACAATTAAGCATCTAGTTTTTCTGCACCTCATTTTCCTCATCTATAAAACATTAAGTCCTTAAGTCCTTACAACATAGCAACACAAAAACACTGTGGAATACATACATTAAATTGCCTTAAGGTAAGGAGACAATGTTATTAGCATTTAGGTAACCATGGCTGTTGATGAATAATCAGTCCAAGAATAAAATGATGTTTTAAAACAGTACAATCCCTCAAGATCAGAGACTTCTCTAAGTGGAAGATGCTACCTCAGAATGGGACAGGATATCATTTGAGTGTTCCTCATTCACTTCAGCTCAAGTCTGACACTATAACTATAATGAAGTTGACCTGATTTTGCACTGAGTGGACAAGGAGGAATCACAATATGTATTTCATTAGCTCCACTCGGGAGAATACATCCTAATCAACTTTTGCAACTGTCTGACCACAACCTAATAGTAACAATTACCATTCCCTCTGCTGCTTCTACTATGTGTATGGATTGGTCAAACCAGAAAATGTACCATCATAAACTCTTAACTTAATAACAGTCTGCTATTTAAACCATGCTCTTACCAATGTAGTTCTTTGACATTGCCACTTCTATTATTTCTATGTGCACAGAACCTCTTGGAATTTGAATCACTTCCATATAGCCTACAAGATAAAGATGAATTTTATTTCTTGTTGTTAATCTTAAACAATATTAGTAATGAAAATAACCATTAATAAATTACCACTCAAAAGTAGTAAGAGATAGGATTCAAAAGTACTTCAAGATTTTCTTTCATGTGATATAATGGAAAATTCTTAAAATTTCAGACACAAATTTGAAAGTGGTAGCAAGAATTTATCATGTAGTCAGGAATTCCTTTTTTAAATGCTAATAAAGTATTTTTAACAGTGTATCACAAGTAATTAATGTATAAAATGATCATAGGATAATTGAGGCTGTAAAGGACCTCAGACAGTCATTTAGTCCCACTTCCTGCTACAAGAAGGGTCAGCTAAGAGATCAGAAAAAGTTATTCAGTGCTTTATCCAGCTCGGTTGTGAAAACCTCCAAATATGGAAACTGTAATATCTTTCTGGGCAACCTGATCCACTGCTGGACTGTCCTCCTGGGGAAAAAGTTTTTCCTTCCATTTGGTCAGCACCTGTCTTGTTTCCATTTATAGGCATTGTCTCTCCTCCCATCATGTACTCACTGCTGTGAATAGTCTGGCACTGTCTTCTCCATAACCTCCTCATAGGTATTGGAAGGTTGATACTAGGACCCCACAAATCTTCTCTTCTCCAGGCTAAATAAGCCCAGTTCCCTCAGCCTCTCCTCACAGAAGGGCAAGTGCACCAGCTCCCAATAATCTTAGTGGCCCCTCACTGAACTAAACTTACTCCAATGAATCAATCCTTTTCCTGTATTTAGGGTCCCAAACCTGATAACACTAAGATTGCAACACTAATATTGTCTTTTTTGAGCTAAGCTTTCAGCTAATTGCCCATATACACTTCCCAAGTTCTTAAATAACATGAACTTAAGAGGCATATCTGGATTCTTTCTATTCTAAAATTTCATGTATGACTAAATGTCAGATTCTACCATACACATTAAAATTGCACACAAAATTACTTTTACCATACAACCATAACTAATGAATTAAACCCACCCCCACCTACAGAATGGACATATATGTGCATACCTCCTCTGGGCAATGAATCATTGAAGAAACCTTCAATGGCTTCACAGGTGCTCCCATCTCCTCCACAAACACGGCATCTATCTTCCTTAATATCAGACTCCAAAATATTATCACAACCTACATGCTAAGAACAAATAAAAACAAATATTTTAACACAATGATGGTTTTTTGCACTATTACCTTCATAATATTTTAAGTGTTTCTCTCAAGTTTGAGATATTCAGTTGTTCTTTTATCTACTCTGTTTTTGATCACTATTTCTGTAAGTGGGCTTTCACTAACCAGAAGAAGAAAATAAGAAAGTAGAACAATCCATATTTTGGTTTGTTATCAAATCTTGATTAATAAATACTTTGTATTTTTACTGTGACTTTAAGGAAGGGATTTCACAGTATTTTACAAACAATTTAATTATTACATAGAATAGAATCATAAAATCATAGAATCATTATAGTTGGAAAAGACCTCTAAGATCATCAAGTCCAACCGTCAACCCAACACTACCATGCCCACTAAACCATGTCCCCAAGCACCACATCTACTCATCTTTTAAATACCTCCAGGGATGGGGACTCAATCACTTTCTTGGGCAACCTGTTCCAATACTTCATAACCCTTTCAGTAAAGAAATTTTTCCCAATATCCAATCTAAACATCCCCAGCACAACTTCAGACCATTTCCTCTTGTCCTAACACTTGATACACTGAGATAAGAGATCAACACCCACCTCACTACAATCTCCCTTCAGGTAGTTGTAGAGAGCAATTAGGTCTCCCCTCAACCTCCTTTCCTCCTTCCTCAACTGCTCCTCATAAGACTTGTGCTCTAGACCCTTCACCAGCTTTGTTGCCCTTCTTTGGACACGCTTCAGCAACTCCATGTCCTTCTTGGAGTGAGGGGCACAAAAGTGAACACAGGACTCAAGGTGCAGACTCACCAGTGCCCAGTACAGAGAAATGATCACCTCCCTACTCCTGCTGGCCACACTATTTCTAATACAGGCCAGGATGCCATTGGACTTCTTGGCCACCTGGGCGCTCTGCTGATTCATGTTCAGCTGCTGTCAATCAACATCCCCAGGTCCTTTTCCACCAGGCAGCTTTCCAGCCACTCTTCCCCAAGCCTGTAGCATTGCATGGGGTTGTTGTGACCCAAGTTCACAACCTGGGGCTTGGCCTTGTTGAACCTCATACAATTGGTCTTGGCCCATCAATCCAGTCTGTCCATATCGCTCTGCAGAGCCTCCCTACCCTCAAGCAGATCCATACTCCCGCCCAGCTTAGTGTCATCTGCAAACTTACTGAGGGTGTACTCAATCCCCTTGTCCAGATAATTGAAAAAGCTATTAAACAAGACTGGCCCCAAAACTGAACCCTGGGGAACACCACTGGTGACTAGCTGCCAACTGAATTTAACTCTATTCACCACAACTCTCTGGGCGCGGTCATACAGCCAATTTCTTACCCAGCAAAGAGTACACCTGTCTAAGCAATGAGCTGCCACCTTCTCCAGGAGAATGCTGTGGGAGACAGTGTCAAAGGCCTTGCTAAAGTCCAGTGAGACAACATTCTGTATTGTGTTTGCATGGCAAGGTTTTGGTAGCAGAGGGGCATAGGGGTGGCTTCTGTGAGAGAAGCTGCCAGAAGCTTCCCCCATGCCCAACACAGCCAATGCCAGCTGGCTCCAAGATGGACCCACCGCTGGCCAAGGCCGAGTCATTCACTAATGCCTCTGTGAGAACATAATTAAGAAAAAAAGGAAGAGAGGAAAAAAAACAGCACACTTGGCAGTGAGAGAGAGAGAGGAGTGAGAAGATGCAAGAGAAACAACTCTGCAGACACCAAGGTGAGTGAAGAAGGAGGGGGAGGAGGTGGTCCAGGAGCCGGAGCAGAGATTTCCCCACAACCTGTGGTGAAGACCATGGTGAAGCAGGCTGTACCCCTGCAGCCCATGGAGGTCCACGGTGGAGCAGATGTCCACCTGTAGCCCGTGGAGGACCCCACGCTGGAGCAGGTGGATGCCCAAAGGAGGCTGTGACCCTGTGGGAAGCCCGTGCTGGAGAAGGTTCCTGTCAGGAACTGTGGCCTCATGGAGAGAGGAGCCCATGCTGGAGCAGGTTTGCTGGCAGGACTTGTGACCCCGTGGAAGACCTGTGCTGGAGCAGTCCCTTCCTGAAGGACTGCACACCATGGAATGGACCCATGCTAAAGCAGTTCGTGAAGAACTGTCAGTCATGGGAAGGACTCACGTTGGAGAAGTTTGTGGAGGACTGTCTGCCATGAGAGGGACCCCAGGCTGGTGTGGGGGAAGGAGTCCTCCCCCTGAGGAGGAAGGAGTGGCAGAAACAACATGTGATGAACTGACCCCAACCCCATTCCCTGTTCCCCAGTGGCGCTGCTGGGGGAGGAGGTGGAAAATCGGGAAAGAGATTAAGCCCGGGAAGAAGAGAGGGGTGGGGGGAGGTGTTTTAAGATTTTTTTTTTTCTTCTCCTTATGTTCTTGTCTGATTGGTAATAAAGTAAATTTGTTTTGCCCATGCCAGTAACTGGTGAGTGATCTCTCTCCGTCCTTATCTCAACCCACGAGCTTTTCGTTATATTTTTCTCCCCCTGCCCAGTTGATGAGGGGTGTGATAGAGTGGGCTTTGGTGGGCATCTGGCATCCAGCCAGGGTCAATCCACCACACATCCATAGCCTTACCCTCGTCCACTAGGTGGGTCACGTGATCATAGGAGATCAGGTTGGTTAAGCAGGACCTGCCTTTCATGAACCCTTACTGTCTGGGTTGATCCCCTGCTTGTTCTGCACATGCCACATGAGTGCACTCAAGATGAACCCCTCCATAGACCATCTTTACACATCCTCCAGGCAAAACTTGCAATTATTTTTATAAGATTGAACATAAAGTGTAAATGACTTCACTGTAAGAATTAATGCAGAATGAGACTTAGTGAAAGGCTGAATTGGATAGGATTCAAAAGCCTTTAGAAAAAAGAGAGAGGTGTCAATAACTGATCATTATAAGTACATTGCATTTCTGATTATCTGTTTGAGAAATATATCTATGGTGAAAAATTATTAAAGCCCTATAACTTATTGATTCATCCCTATTACAAGGCTAATGAAAATATAGACAGTTGGATCCTTAAAAAAAATAAAAATGAACAAGTAGGATGTAAACAGAATGAACATTGCAACTTGTCAATTTTTTCTGGGATTTATACAAAAAAGGAGGCAGCTACATAACTTGGTTTACTGTCTAGCAATATTGTCTAGGTCATAAGAGAAATTAAAATACTTTAAATAATTTACAAAATAGTATTATTCTAACAATTCACATTTCAATTTTTGGATTCACAAAGAAGACGGAGACCCAGTTTTATTATATAGCTCATTCTCATCTTGAGTTTTAGTCTGATTATTAGTTTTAAAAAATTTCTCAAAAGTACTAAAATCATCTTGTGTATCAGAATTGGTACAGTACATAAGAATTCAGCACGTTATTTCTTGTGCTTTTTTGTTAGTTTACTAGTAGATGGCAAATGCTTTTGATCTCATCATGTTATTCAATAAACATACATCTTCAGCAGTCAATTTAGCAAATCACTTAAGGATCAGGTTAAGCTTTAGTTATATTAGTGGTTTCAGTGAAATCAAATACTTTTTAGAGTCACCAGCACTGTTCAGATGTTTAGACTAAGAATCACAGAAGCGTAGAATGTTGTGAGTTGGAAGGGACCCACAAGGATCATCAGTCCAACTCCTGTCCCTGCATAGGACAATCCCAAGATTCAGACCATGTGTCTGAGGGCACATGTTGGCCAAATGCTTCTTGAATATTGTCAGGCTTGGTGCCACCTCCCTGGGGAGCCTGTTCCAGTGCTCCACCACCCTCTGCCTGAAGAACCTTTTCCTCATAGCCAACCTCACCCTCCCCTGGCACATCTTCCTGCCATTTCCCCTGGTCCTATTATTGGTCACCAGGGAGAAGAGATCAGGACCTGCCCCTCCTCTTCCCCTTGGAAGGAAGTTCTAGATTGCGATGAGATCTCCTCTCAGTCTCCTCTTCTCCAGGCTGAACAAACCAAGTGACTTCAGCCTCTCCTCATACAGCTTCCCCTCTAAACCCTTCACCAATTTTGTGGCCTCCTCTCAACACTCTCCAGTAGCTTTGGATCCTTTTTATCCTGTGGCACCCAAAACTGCACCCAGTACTCGAGATGAGGCTGCACCAGTGCAGAGTAAAGTGTGACGATCAACTCCCTCGACTGGCTCACAATGCAGTGCTGGATGCACATCAAGACACGGTTGGCCCTCTTGGCTGCCAGGACACACTGCTGGCTCACTTTCAGCTTGCTGTTGACCAGAAACCCCAGGTCCCTCTCTACGGGGCTGCTCTCCAGCCTCTCGTTCCCCAGTCTGTGTGTGTGTCCAGGGTTGCCATGTCCCAGGTGCAAAATCCAGCACTTGCCCTTGTTAAAATTCACACAGTTGGTGATTGCCCAGCTCTCTCATTTATCCAGATCTCTTTGCAGGGCCTCTCTACCCTCAAGAGTGTCCACTGCTCCTCCCAGTTTGGTGTCATCGGCAAACTTAGTTAGCAGTCCTTCAGGTCCTGTATCCAAGTCATTGATGAAGACATTAAAGAGCACTGGCCTCAGGATGGATCCCTGCGGGACCCCACTAGTGACCGGTCACCAGCCCAATGTAACCCCATTGACTAGAACCCTTTGAGCCCAACCCGTTGGCCAATTGTTCACTCATTGCATGATGTGTTTATTCAGCTGTATGCTGGACATTTTGTCCAGGAGGATACTGTGAGAGATGGTATCGAAGTCTTTACTGAAGTCCAAAAAGATTACATCGACTGGCTTCCCTTGGTCAATTAGGTGGGTAACCTTATCATAAAAAGAAATTAAGTTAATTAAGCAGGACTTTCCTTTGATGAACCCATGTTGGCTGGAACCAATGACTGCGTTGTCTTCCAGGTGTTTTTTGATAACTCCCAGAATAATCTTCTCCATAATTTTGATTAAAGTACATAATTAAAGAGTTTGCTAAACTGAAGCAGCAGTATAAATATGGTACAGACCTCCAGTTCTCTGCAAATTCATACAGTGCAATTCTTTGGGAATCTTACTAGATAATCTGATTTTTAGTAAATGGCAAATACTTGCATCATTATACACTTTTTTATAGAACTATCAGGCAATAATGACAACTTTCTGTTTCAATTACATTAAAAGCAGAATTGTTTGCAACAGGGTGAACTATTTAGATAGAAACAGATTAGTATGTTCAGATTTACTGTTTTTCAGCCAGAGTGGTGTTCTATTTGTAATGATGGAACAGGCCTTGGTTCATATCCTGTTGCCCTTTCCACCAGTTCTTCAACAGAAACCACAAAGCAAGAAAAAAGAAGACTAAATGAAGGATTCTATGAATGTCTGTGAGAAACTAATGAAATTCAAATTAATTGTCTTATTTATGTAATACATTTCATTTCTTTTTGTCTCAGTCTTACTCTTTCATTAACAACTTGACTTGTAAATACTCCCATTTCATATAAGATACAAACAAGTACCATAATAGCAGACAAACAAGTACCATAATAGCAGACACAACAAAGTAATCCAGAAGTATTATATAAAAAAATTGCAACCTTGCATTCTCCATTGATACAGATATCTAGTGAATCAGCATTGCACTGAGTCCCATCTATTACTGCAGGAGCACGTTCAGTGTAAAAATTATAACCTTCAGCCAAACAGTTTAATGCACATGGTTTAACCCCACCTGAACAACAAAAACAAAGAAAAAAAATAAACCAGAATTCTTGAAAAATTAATAATTATTTATATATATGCATAAACATATCTGAAATTTATAATCTTATCTCATACCTGACACATAACATACACACTTTATTTTACTTTCCTTTATTGATTTCTCTACTTGACTCTTCTTTCTTGCAAAAAAGATTAATTCTCATAGTAAGATATGCCAAGGATTGTTGGCTCCATAATGATTCCATTATGTTAAGACAACCCTAATGATTATTGAACAATTTAAACCAATAAGGATACCACTTAATCATTTCAAAAACATGAATAACCAAAGAAGTATGTCAGGGTAAATTACAAAAACAAGATCAGACTACTTCAATTAGGAATTTAGCCCTATTACTTGAATTACACTACCGCTCAGACCACGTGATCACAATGGTACTTTTTAGGATTTTTATCTAAAAAACTAAGAATAAAACCATTCAGTTCAATAAAATGCAAAAGCACAAAGGGGAACATGGACTTTTTCACTCAGAGTTTAGAACAGGAAAAAACAAAATAATCAAAGGGCAACCTACAAACTTTGAACAACAGAAACATAATTAAGCTTGATTAAACTGTCCCAAAGAGAAAAATAAATTACAATCCTCTTCCCTGCCCCAAAATACCCTTTTATTGCACAGTGCAATTATTTATAAATCAATTGTTGAAATAGTCTTTAGAAACTCATAAGTGCTTTTTCCTCTTTCTCCTTTTCTTACTCTTCTGACCTTAAGTAAGGAAAACTTATACTGATTTTTTTTTTTTATACTGAACTTTTCACCATAGCATCAAATGCACTTACAGATCACCTATGTAATCTCTAATTCTAATTTCTTCTAGGTGGAGAAGGGCTCCATATTTTAAAGTGAAGTCCCTACAATGAAGCTCACTCCCCTTCACAGTAAAACAAAACTCCACCAGAACAGAGATGGCTATAACATTTTCAGTAATTGACACAAGTACAAGCTTAGCAAACTTCGCTCATTATATCTTAATTGAAACATTAAATTTAAAAGCATTACTTTATATATAACATTTATATAACTTTGAAGACTTCACATATGATAACATTTTTGCAAAGCTACATCATACCTCCGGTGTAGGGTTTCCAGTTATAATACTTTCCCCGGAAAGGCATATTGTCAAAGTCCGCACATTGTTTTTCTCGAAAATCACGAGCCCCTGGAGGACATGGCTAAAATAATAAAGACAAGAAAAGGTTAATTTCTTCTGAATATCAAAATAAAAGGAAATACTTATATGCTTATATTACAAACATAATCATGCAAGAGACTAGGAGGTGGTTCCTTGCTTTATCTTGTGGCTCTGATTTTGACACTTGCTTTATTGCTTTACAGTTGAAGTGTCTATTTTGCAAATTTAGGCTGGCATGAAGTAACTGAAGTAATTTAAACAAATATATATAACAGTTTCCATAAAACTGGACAATCAAAATCATGTCAAAATATGCTTCACAATCAATCCATCAGCTGTCTCCTTATAAACACACATAAAAACATCTGAAGAAAATTAAAACACAAAATCATTTTCGTAAGAGCTCTGGACTCAGTTGTATTCTACTAAGCAGCTGTATTGAGCTATGTTTTTAAGACATTCAGAAAAAAATTAAAACATTTTCTAGAGAGCTGTCTCACCTTTGCTTATTTGTAGCCTTGACAAAAGCTTTGTATTAAGGCTGAGAATGAGACTAGATATCATGCTTGGTCCTGATTCTTACCAGTGTCCAAGCATGAAGAAATAAAAACTATTTTGATTTAAATTTTCATCACTTCACATCACCAATTGCAAAACTGAAAAATAGCTTTTTTACTTGGAATAAGGATAGGTATAAGTGAAATTCATCTCAGGAAAGAATTATAGGAGAAACTGAATTCTTTGCCATTTCTTTCATTTTTCATCATCAATTTCAAAATAATGTTTACAACTTATCTTGAATACACCCAGAATTTAGATAGCACATTAAATATTGTTTTAAATGTTTAAGTACCTGCTGCAATTGCAAGCTTCATCACACAAAGTATTTGAAATACAGATTAAAATCATTTTTAGACTGAAGGAGAAAATCATTTGTTTGACAGAAATTAGATGTGTTTACAAATATTACTACTTTATGAACAACAGAAAAGTCCTTTTTATGGCAGTTTTGCTAGTCTTCCTACATATCTCCACCAGTTAGCATTGTTCAGGAATCTGAAATGTATTCAGCTGAAAGGGTCTGTATAAACATGCATTATAAAAATTTACTGCACAATGCAAATATTAAGATAATAATTATATTTTTCAATATACATTAATCAAGTTAGTCTATTGCAATATTATTCAGAAACTATAGAATTTGTCTCCAATTTTGAAGCTGTTGCAATATAAATTAAAATACTGGACATTAGTAATAAAATTTTAAGTTTTCTCTACATATCTGCTGGTTTTGGCTGGGATAGAGTTATTTTCTCCATAGTAGCTGGTATGGGGCTATGTTTTGGATTTGTGCTGAAAACAGTGTTGATAACACAGGGATGTTTTAGTTATTGCTGAGCAGAGCTTACACAGATTCAAGGCCTTTTCTGCTTCTCACACCACCCCACCAGTGAGTAGGCTGGGGGTGCACAAGAAGCTGGGGGGGGACACAGCTGGGACAGCTGACCCCAACTGACCAAAGGGATATTCCAGACCATATGACGTCATGCTCAGCATATAAAGCTGGAGGAAGAAGAAGGAAGCGGGGGATGTTCAGAGTTATGACATTTGTCTTCCCAAGTAACCATTACACATGATAGAGTCCTGCTTTCCTGGAGATGGCTGAACACCTGCCTGCCCATGGGAAGTGGTGAATGAATTCCTTGTTTTGCTTTGCTTGTGTGTGCGGCTTTTGCTTTACGTATTAAACTGTCTTTATCTCAACCCACAAGTTTTCTCACTTTTACTCTTCTGATTCTCTCCCTTATTGCACTGGGGAGGGGAGTGAGTGAGCAGCTGTGTGGTGCTTAGTTGCTGGCTGGGGTTAAACCACAACAATATCACTTTATTATCTTCTTCAGTTAGACTTGATGATCTCAAAGGTCTTTTCCAACCAAGTGATTCTATGATTCTAATTAAAAATACATTTTTGAATATAATACATCTACTGGTAAAAATGGTACTGTTGCTACTTTAATTCAATAATCCTTCAGATCATAATAGTGAGAATAAAAAATAACCATATATAAATAAAATAAGATTTAAAAAAAAAAAATTAGCAACACCAATTAAATTTGCCTCTTTGCATCATATTCTCCAAGCAGTAGAAATATCTGTATTTACCTAACACAAAGCTTGACTCCGAATATCTCTGATACTGGTCACTACACCCTATTCTTCAGTCCCACATGCTAAGGTTCTAATTTACATGACTGGTATTTTAACTGCATCAAGTTACCCTTACAAGTTAATTAAATTACACACCACCACCCCCAAATGAAATCCTTTTTCTAAATAGTTACACTAGGACAAAACAATAAAATAAGAAGATTAGTAAAGAAGGATCACAACTTCCATATTTATGCTACTAAAAAAATTTCTTGCAAGCTGATCTTTGAGATGTAGTCTTACTTCTCTTATTTGATTGTGATCTTGGGAGTATTTTGAGGCAATAATATCATCTTCATAAACGATCTGGATGATGGGGAAGAGCGTACCCTCAACAAGTTTGCTGATAATACAAAACTGTGAGGAGTGGCTGATATGCCAGAGGGTCATGCGGCTGTCTAGAGGGACCTCGACTTGATGGAGAAATGGGCCTACAGGAACCTCATGAAGTTCAACAAGGAGAAGTGCAAAGTCATGCACCTGGGGAGGAACAACCCCCATGCACCAGTACACATGCTAGGGGCTGACCAGTTGGAAAGGAGCTTTGCAGAAAAGGACTCAGGGGTCCTGGTGGACATCAAGTTGAACATCAGCCAGCAATGTGCTCTTGTGGCAAAGGTGGCTGATGGTATCCTGCGCTGCATTAGGAGGAGTGTCAACAGCAAGTCCAGGGAGGTGATCCTTCCCCTCTACTCAGCACTGGTGAGGTCACACCTACAGTACTGTGTCCAGTTCTGTGCTCCCTAGTACAAGAGAGACATGGCCATACTGGCCACAAAGGGCCTGGAGCATCTCTCATATGAGGAGAGGCTGAGAGAGCTGTGACTGTTCAGCCTAGAGAAGGATCAGGGGGATCTCATCTCATACAGTATATCCATGGAAAAGTCATGCCTTGGCAGCCAAAAGTTTATAATTTTTCCCTAAGCACCTGGTAATTGCCACTGCTGGGAGACAAGACATTGGGCTAAACAGACTTTTGGTCTGATGTGGAATGCTCCTTATTCACGTTAAACATGGATGCTCAAGCTGAACTCACTCAAAGTCTTAATGTGAAGGCACCAGCAGAACACATAGGGTGCTTGCAATATAGAGGTGCCCAAGAGGTCTGTTCGCAAAAAAAATGCAGAATTCACAGCTTTTCTGAACTGGGGAAAAAAAAAAAGCATCCATTGCTGCTGAAACAAAAAACAGACAAGTTGAGATTGTACTTTTACAGTGGAATAAAATTTACTTACATCAGTATTACAGGAGTGATATCGCTTCCTTTCTCCAAGACAATATTTGCCTCCACTTGAAGGCCTGGAAAAACATGTTTTATGTGTTAGTATATGTATTAGTATAAACGCAAGTTCATGATATATATTTATGGATTATTAGTATAAATAGAAGTCTAATAGATATATATTATATAACATATAAATAAATAAAAAGAGTACATAGAAGTTTTAAGGTGATATTTTAAAATATTTTATTTAATAATTGTAGCATCGACTTGAATTGGAGCAGATACAAAACAATACTAGATACTTGAAAATCTTCACTCATATAGTATTCATCTACTTTGCATAGGTCCCAAACAATACAATTTAATTGCATTTTGAACATACCAAAAAGGTGTTGTTTTTAATATTTGCTTGCTTTGTAAAACTAGAATGAGAAATGTGTAAACAACCTACATGATATTTCTTTTTTTTAATCTTCTTTCTCATATTACACTTGAAAATATAAGAAAATTAAGAAACACTCTGCTAAATACTGAAGCCACCATCAAAGACTGAATTTTCTAGATCAAGAATCTGATTTTAATTAAACAATATTAATCTGAGGAAACTCCAGAGTAAGCAGGTTTCTATTAGTGTGATTAAGACATTGGCTCTTAAATTCTCAAATTGTTCGAGAACTTTATCTACATTCCACAGAGGTCAAATACTGAATTAACATTGACGTAAATGGAAGATTAATCAGACATCAGATCTTTGGCTCATATCTTAAAAGTAGAATGGAAAAAAAAACTTGGTGTTTGTTTTATAATAAAGAGAGAAAAGAATTTACAATTAACTAAAAAGAAAATCAATACTATTTTTCTCATTACAGATATTTAACCAGGCAACACTATCCTAGAAACACAAGTTCATTAATGAACAAAAGGGAATTTTTTCCTAATGCAGACACACACAAAATAAAATTTTTAAAAATATTGCATTTGATTGCTGAACTGATAAACATTTAAAATTTAATCATCATCCTTCAGCACACCAACTGATATACACGGTGACAGGAATAGTTAAAAAATCTTAGGAAATCACTCATGCTCCAAACGGACACTTCACTAGAATTTTTACATACTACTGTGAAAAAAAATTAATGTATTTAATTTATTATTCTCTCAGTAACATAGTCTGAATTATTATCAATGTATATGGATAATTTTTACTTTTGAATTAATTCAGTAGTGATATTTGCTAGATTTGATTGATAGCTATTGCTAATTATAGGAGGTGAACAGACCACCTTAAACAACAGTACTGTGACATTATGATGTCTGTCTTGCAGAGTGAAGTGGAAAGTTGAAGTGCAGCCTAGCTTGCAAAGCATGGGTACAAGCAACAAAGAAACAAAGTGTGCACAGAGGAGAAGATAAGAAAGGAGTGACAAAAGTCACAGAATGGATTTTCATTAAATACGTGCAAAAGCTTCATGTTCAAACTAATAATGGTCATGGAAATAGAGATTATGGGACATGACAAGACCAAAGTATAGATTAATAAAAGCATCCTTCCACTAAGACCTATAGCTGTGATAAGGTAACCAGAACAGGGCAAGCAGCAACAGAAAAAAAAAGCAGTGATTCATTCAGCAAAGAACAGCAACGGAAATAAGCAAGCATTCCTCCTCTGAGAAGCGCTAGTGACAGAGAGAGGAGCACTTACCTGACAGACTTTCTCTGGAACAGTGCTCAGGACACTGAGGGAAGTAGACAGATGAAAGGACCAGTACAGATACACACAACAGACCAAGCTGTACTGGAGAAGCTGGCCCCTCTTGAGTAGATGGACCAATAGGATGTAATGGCAGGGAGAGAAGTTGCTGAATTGTTTTGAGTCAGTGGGAAGTCACAACTAAGTGTTGGATGTGATAGCATATAAATGTATTGTATGCAACATAATAATACTAATTATTGTTTATATGCAAGCAGTTATATGCAAAATCTTGGAAATAATGTGTTGCTTTTTAAATAAATGTCAATAGTTACTTTATATCTTAGACAAGTATCAGAGATAATATCTTAAGAAGAAAGAAATGTATATAAGGCATAATTTAAATATATTTTGCATGAACAGTAAATTGCAGAAAGAAAACTATTCTGGTTATTACTAAATATAAATCCATCTATCTTTACAGTAAATACATAACAGAGACATTAAAACTGTTAAAAGTATTCTTAGTGAGCTGTTTAAACTGTTTCTGTCTGCTATTTTGAAGACAAATGTTGTCAAACTAGCAAAACATTTTTATAGATAACATATGAAACCACAGTTTTGAATAATTTCCACGTGTGTCTTTTTGTTGGCTCTGGCTTACTTTAACTACTTACGCTGGACTGTCACAGTGTCTTATAGATGAGGAGACTCCTCCCCCGCAGGTTCTGCTGCACTCTCCCCATACTGACCACGAACCCCAGCCCCCATCTATGCTCTGGGGCCAAGTGCCAAAAGGTACGCACTCTCCCTGATAACACCACTGAAAGATTTCAGAAAAAAACCCACAAAATTAGCTTACAGGTTGACAGAGTTATCAGGACAGAAAATAAAAGGGTCAGGCAACGACAGTTATAGGCATTACATTCTCTGTATAGATAACAAGACTAATATTCTAATTTTCTTGCCATATTTAGACATTGGTGAGAGTGTGTGCGATTTGTTAATTGTCTTCACTTTGTCCTGAATTATAGGTCCCTAACACACACCAGAAATTAAAGAAAGCTTAAAATCAATATTTTCTTTTTTCTTCATACATCCTCCCTAATGTTTCACATTAAAAGAACTGCAAGTAGTTTACAGTCTTTTAAACACTAAGATGCATTTCTAAGATTAGTTTAGTAAAACACCCTCCACTTAGGATTCATGTAGAGGCTGCATTACGCCAAATGAAAAATATATAATAGTGACTGGCCATTTGTTCAGGGACAGAATGAACATGTGTACTTTATTCATGCAAACACTGAACCTTTGCAATATTGTTACTTACATCAGACATACAAAACGACAGACAATTCACACAATAGTCAATTGTTAAAATAAATTTCTCATTTCCTTAGTCAAAAACCTTTTTTAAACCATTCAGAAATAATCCTGGAGCCCATAGTTTGATCCACATTCTGGTGTCTATTGCATCACTGAGAATCTGGAGTAGCTTGATTAGATAAGGCTTTCTTGCCATTATTGGCTTAGGTGACAGAGTAGAGCATGGCCTAAGGTTTACTGAGACCTGAAACTGCACATTTCACTTCCAAAAGGTGGGGATCTGCTGTTTAACTCCCTTGAATTCCCATAACAGGCACAGTATTGACCCTCTGCAAAAAGAAACCCAGACAACTTCGGTGTCAGAAATCAGCCATATGAATTTGACAAAAAGCACTGAGACAGTGTTCTGGTATCGGCTGGGATAGAGTTGATAGAGTCAATTTCCTTCTTAGTAGCTAGAATAGCTGTGTTTTGGTTTCAGTGTGGGATTTGCTATGAGAAAAATGCTGATAATATACTGATGTTTTTGGTTGTTGCTGGGAAATCAAGGACTTTCCAACTTCCCATGTTTTACTAGTCAAGTCCAATTGAAAACCTCATACTGCCAAGTCCACCACTAAACCATGTCCCTAAGCACCACATCTACATATCCTTTAAATACCTCCGGGGATGGTGACTCTGCTACTTCCCTGGGCAGCTTGTTCCAATGCTTGACAAACCTTTTGGTGAAGAATTTTTTCCTAATATCCAATCTAAACCTCCCCTGGAATAACTTGAGATCATTTCCTCTTGTCCTGTAGCTTGTTAGTTGGGAGAAGAGGCTGACACCCACCTCGCTATGACCCCCTTTCAGGGAGTTGGAGAGAGCGATAAGTTCTCTGCCTCCTTTTCTCCAGACTAAATAACCCCAATTCCATCAGCCTCTCCTCATAAGACTTGTGCACTTGTTTCTTCTCTCAAAATATTTTTATCCTACTCTTTTTTTCTCTGTATGTGCTGTACCTGTTTTAAAACAGCTGTTACAATCCAGCACATTTCTGTTTATAAACCTCATCCTCTATCAGTTAGAGAAACAAAAAGCAAGCATTAATATGTCTACAGAAAACATACAAAGCAGACTATTTTAAATCTCAAGATCAAAATACATTGTCTTTTCTACCAGGTCTGGTTAGGACAGAGTTTTCCTCATAGCAGCCAGTATGGTGCTGCATTTTAGGTTTGTGACCAGTGTGGATAACACACCGATGTTTTAGCTATTGCTGAACAGTGCTTGCATAGCATCAAGGCTTTATCTGTTTCTCATTTTGCTACCTCAGTGAGTAGGCTGGGGGTGGGCAAGAGGTTGGGAGGGGACACCACAGGGACAGCTGACCTCAACTGACAAAAGCGATATCCCATGCCCTAGAACATCATGCTCAGCAATAAAAAGGGGAGTGTTTCCAAAGTAGCCATTGCTCGGAGGCTGGCTGGGCATCAGTCTGTTGATGGGAGGTGGTGACTCATTGCCTTTGCATCTCTTGTTTGTTTTTTCTTTCTTTTCCTTTCACTTATTAAACTGTCTCTGTCTCAATCTATGCATTTTTCTCATTTTTGCTGTTCTCTCTTCCATCTTTGGGGGGGGGGGGAAGAAATGAGCGAGTGACTGGGTAGGAGCTTAGCTGCCAGCTCTGGTCAATCTGCCACACCCTTCTTCAGAAAAAAAACAAGGACATGAGATTTCATGGAGTTGTAATGTGGAAAGGAAGGTTTATCTTTCTTGCAGTTCTAAATTTACAACTTGGAGGTTTATACCAATAAGCAGGCATCTGTCAGAGGAATGTAGCCTTCATATAGAGCTTCTCTTAAATCCAGACTATCACTGAATATCCGCATAACACATAATGCAGTCCATATAGTGAACTCAAATATTTTTAGCTAGTATAGGTATAACCACATGGCACAGTGTTTTGCAATGCCTCTGATGGTGCAATTATGATGGAGAATGGAGTATTTATGTGAATTACAGATGAAGGATTAAATTTTTTTTGTTTTCTTCTCATTATAGTGATAAATTAAGTGATAATGATTTTATTAACTAAAGACAATAATCCCCTTGGAGCATTCTTATAAAGAGGCCACAGGAATACATGATCAGGTATCTAATGCTAAAGTCAAAAGCTAGAAATTAAAATGCTTCTAAGAGTAAAAATGTATGCTAATAATTTAATTTAAAATACATTATAAACATAAAAAACATGTAAAAATCAAAGTTAATAAATGAAAGATACTCAGGGTTAAAGGTAAACCCTCAAATTCTATAATATTATGACTGTATAAAATAGGCAGGTACATTTCACCTGCCTTATTTTTCCAAAGCTGTATAAAATCCCTGTGCTCTGTAATTTCCTCTGTCATCCAAGCATTTCTTTCTTCCACATTCCCATATTCCCCTGTAAAAACTCCTTAAATACTGATTTTTCTTCTCTACTGAAGTTAAATATGAGGACTTACTGATCACTTTGACATCTCTTCTTAATTTTGTAGTGAAAATTTATCTTTCACCAGAGGCCAGTGATGCATAGAACCTCTGTCAGAGTAATTAAAAATGACCAAAATCTTTATTATTTCTAATGGGACTACGGAAATATGCTTCCTCCATGAATTATAGCAACCCCAACTGTTATAACGAGGTAAGGACTACTGAGTAACCAGTATATGAAGAAACAAGAGGAGGTGACAGCTCCAAAAAAAATATGACAAGTTTTTACAGGAATTACTCAAAAAATATACAGAGAGTATGTAACAGGATTTTTTTTTATTATTCAGGTTAAATAATTTTATAGCAAGGATGTTTTATTAAATTACATATAGAAAATAATTCTTAAATTCTGTAGGACACTTCTATTAGGATGCATATGTATTCTGAACTAATAATTCTCTTTTTAACTCATAGTTGCTCATAAGGATTTTTAATTTTCTATTTTTTTCTTCCTGTAGTCTTCAAACAATATATTATTGGTACTCACCCCCTTTTCAATGCTCCCTGTTTGGCAAAGAGTACCTTCAGCTGCTGGAATGCTGTTGGTAACACAGCGGTTACTTTTGCTGAGGCACCAGAGCTCTCTACACACTTCCTAGGAAAGAAGGCAGAAGTAGTTGATCAGAATAACAGCCTAAAATTGCTTCCAGTCTTCATACACACATACACATAAATTTGTTTTGAATAGAGACTATAAGAATTGGGCTGGAGACATAAATCTATACATGGTTGTGAAATCCTCTGGAGCTATTTCAAAAGAACCATATTTTACCTATACTGGGATTAGTATATTTTAGTGTTGTTGTAAAAGTAGTCTTCAGATGTTCTGTAGTATCTCCATTACTGTCATCTGCCTCAAAACTCCAAGGTAAAAGGATACTATTAATTTTGAAATATGAAACAGCAACATTTATTTTTGTTTCCTTTATTTAAAACCAAAAAGTTTCTGAGTGTAGACTACTCGCACTCATCTTCTGTAACACATGCTAAAACAGTGCACATATATTTAGTACTAAATGAGCTAAGTACTAAAATAGTTCCTTTAGGCTTTTTAGATTTGTGCCTGATATTTCATAAATGATTTAGCCTATCCTATTTCCCTACATTGTTAGCATTAAACAAACATAATTTTTTTTAAATAATCTTTTTTCCTACATTTTTCTCCTTTGGTTTTGCACATTCACTCATTTAAATTAAGCCAGTTCTGTTGACTTGTATTGGATCTGGCTCAGATGGACTTAATTTTCCCCGTGGCAGCCCTCAGAGTGCTGTGTTTTGTATTAGTAGCTAGAAAGGTGTTGATAACACACCAGTGTTTTGGTTACTGCTGAGCAGAACTCCACAGCATCAAGGTTGGCTCTCCAACATTCCATCCCCCTCACCAGCAGGCTGGGGGTGGGGAAGGTCTTGGGAGGGGACATAGCCAGGACAGCTGACCCAAACAGACCAAAGGGATATTCCATACCATATGACGTCTGCTCGGAAATAAAAGCAAGGGGAACGGAGGGGGAAGAGGGGGCATTCGTTATTTATGTTTGTCCTCCAGGGTAACTGCTATGTATATACTGAAGCCCTGCTTCCTGGGAAGTGTCCAGACATCACCTGCTGATGGGAAGTAGGGAATAAATATTTTGTTCTTTTGCTTCTGTGCACGCAGCTTTGCTTTGCTTTTATTAAACTGCCTTTATCTCGACCAAGACTTTGGGGTTTTTGCTCCATCTTATTTTCTCCCCTCCCTGTCCTGCTGAGGAGGGCAGTGATAGAGTGGCTTGGTGGGCACCTGGCATTCAGGCAAGGTCAACCCACAGCAGTCCTTTTGGCACCTAACGTGGGGCACAAGACAACAGCAGTTTTACATTTAGCGTGCTTTAACTGCAGTAGTTATTAAGCAGCGAGCTCCTGTGCAGGTTGAGGAGATTTGCTGGTAGCACTGCTTGTCTCTTTATTTTGCTGAGCTTAGGAACATGTTGATACCAGTAACAGCTATGTGCTTTGTGCTGGCATTCACTGCTTCACTGTGCTGGGGGAGCTATTCTGTGGGGAGGATGAAGGAACTCGGGAATGTGCTGGTACAAACAGTGACTATGTGCTTTGCCCTGGCACTGATGGCCTTACTGTGCTGGGGGAACTATCTTGTGGAGGAGAGGAGGGAATACATCTCCCTCGCCCTACCCAGAATTAATGTGGATGGTTTTATTATGCAGGTTCCGAGGTCCTTGTCCACCCTTATGTGAGCTGTTTATTACTACTAAGTAATACTGTTGGAATATTATGGTTTTTGTGGAATATAGTCTCGTCCTGGTGTAAGAGAAGGCAGCCTTTGGGTGAGGAAATACTGAAAAGTGCCCTGGGTGGCAGGGGGTGTGGAAGGATTTGGGCAGGTTCCTAGGACGGTTATCACCTCCCATAGCCTGGGATTTTACACCTGAAGAAGCACACAACCCTGGCAAACTAACACGCCACTTGATGGAAGGATGCCTGGCCTACCCCAATGAGAACCAGCAGCTTCTAGCACTGTACTGGGGCTTGGCCTGTGCCTATTGAGCTACAGTTCAGTATTCTCAGGGGACTGTGGTTGAGGCAGGGACCCAGACCACATCCGAGGTTGAGACAGGGATCCAAACAACAACTACAGTAATCGCCCCAGTAGTGAAAAACAGTGGACAAGGAGAACCACTGGTTCATATCATCGATTAGTGAGGGCAGAGGAAGAAGAGGATCAAGAAGCCGGTCCTTCGATGAGGAACCTGGAGGAAGGAGTGAGAGAACTGAAACAGGAAGCAGAGACTACCCGGTCCCTGACCTCATCAGAGCTTCGAGACATGCGGAAAGATTACAGCCACCAGCCAGGTGAGCGGATTGCTGCCTGGCTGCTCCGATGCTGGGATAATGGAGCCAGCAGCCAGCAAGTGGAAGGAAGGGAAGCCCAGCAGCTGGGATCCCTTGCTAGAAACTGTGGGATTGAGAGAGGAATTGGAAAAGAGGCAGCAAATTGCAGTCTCTGGAGATGGCTCCTCTCAAGTGTGAGGGCCAGATATCCATTCAAGGAAGATCTTATGAATTCCCTGGGAAAGTGGACTACAGCAGATGAAGGTATCCAGTATATGAGAGAACTAGCAGTGCTGGAAGTCATTTACAGTGATCCTGACAATGATGGGACCTCCAAAGATCCAGAGGATGTCCTGTGCACATGGGCCATGTGGAGGAAGGTGATCAATCCAAAGTGCCCCAGTGTCATATGCTAACAGCTTGGCAGCGATGTATTCCTTGGATATGGAAACACCAACTGTGGAAAGGGTGTCTTTGTGGCTCCAAAACTTTGAAGAAAATCTCTGTACCCCCTCATCCCTACAGGCCAGCACCATGGCTATCAGGAGTGTCCCAAGGAATCAATCTTCTGCCCCAGCCAGAGGGAAAGGGAGCCCTTGATGCATGCCACGTGGTGCACTCTGGTTCTTCTTGAGTGACCAAGGGGAGGACATGATGAAATGGGGTGGTGAACCCACCTTTAAACTGGAGGCCCATGTACATGAACTGAGGGGGAAGACAGCTGTTAAGAAAGGGCCACCCAAAGAGGCTGTCAGTGTAGTTGCTGCAGACACCCAAGAAGGCAATCAGCAATCTCCCAGGCATAGAAGAACTGAAATCACCTCCCTTGACCCTGGTGAGGTGACTTCTGGTCTGGCACTGCAAAGGTCAGACAGTGAATACTCTCATGAGGAACAGGAGTAGAGTGTCCCTGCCTTCGGCCAGGAGAAGGAAAGGGATGACCAGCTATATTGGACTATGTGGATCCGATGGCCTGGCACATCAGATCCACAGAAGAACAAAGCTTTGGAAGACACTGGTGCACAGTGTACGCTGGTGCCATCATGGTACAGGGGCACAGAACCCATCTGGATCTCCGGAGTGACAGTGGGATGCCAGGAATTATCTGTACTGGAGGCTGAGATGAGCTTAATAGGAGACATGGGAAAAGCACTCCATTGTGACTGGCCCAGAAGCCCCTTGCATCCTTGGCATGGACTACCTCAGGAGAGGGTACTTCAAGGACCCAAAGGGGTACTGATGGGCTTTTGGTGTAGCCACCATAAACACAGACAAGGTCAAACAGCTGTCTACCCTGCCTGGCCTCTCAGAAGATCCCTTCATTGTGGGATTGCTGCAAGTTGAAGAACAACAGGTGCCAGTTGCCACCAGGACATTGCACTGGCGGCAATATCGTACAAACCAAGACTCCTTGGCTCCCATCCATGAACTGATTCATCAACTGGAGAGCCAAGGAGTCATCAGCAAGACTCATTCACCTTTTAACAGCCCCATATGGCCAATGCGGAAGTCAAATGGGGAGTGGAGACTGACAGTGGACTATCATGGCTTGAATGAAGTGACACCACCACTGAGCGCTGCCGTGTCAGACATGTCAGAGCTCCAATATGAACTGGAGTCAAAGGCAGCCAAGTGGTATGCCACCATAGACATTGCCAATGCGTTCTTCTCCATTCCTTTGGCAGCAGAGTGCAGGCCACAGTTTGCTTTCACGTGGAAGGGTGTCCAGTATACCTGGAATCGACTGCCCCAGGGGTGGAAACACAGCCCTCCATTTGCCAAGCTGCACTGCAAAAGGGTGATGCCCTTGAACATCTACAATACATTGATGACATTATCGTGTGGGGCAACAAGGCAGAAGAAGTGTTTGAGAAGGGAAAAAGAGTAATTCAGATACTTCTGAGAGCTGGTTTTGCCATAAAACGAAGCAAGGTCAAGGGACCTGCTCAGGAGATCCAGTTCTTGGGAATAAAATAGCAGGATGGACTCCGTCATGTGCCTATGGATGTGGTCTACAAGAGAGCAACCATGTCTCCACCAGCTAACAAGAAGGAAACACAAGCTTTCCTAGGCCTTGTGGGATTTTGGAGAATGCATGTTCCAGGTTACAGTCAGCTTGTGAGACCTCTCTATTGAGTAACTCAAAAGAAGAACTGTTTTGAGTGGGGCCTTGAGCAACAACAAGCCTTTGAGCATATCAAACAAGAAATAGCTCGTGCGGTGGCTCTTGGGCCTATCCAGACAGGACCAGCTGTGCAAAATGTACTCTACACTGCAGCTGGGGACTTACCTGGAGCCTCTGGCAGAAAACATCAGGAGAAACCTGAGATCAACCATTAGGGTTCTGGAGCAGGGGGTAACGAGGATCAGAAGCCCACTACACTCCAACTGAAAGGGAGATACTAGCAGCATATGAGGAGGTTCTTGCTACTTCAGAAGTTGTTGGTACAGAAGCGTATCTGCTCCTGGCACCGCGATTGCCTGTGCTGCACTGGATGATTAAAGGAAACATCCCTTCTACACATCATGTAACCAGTGCTACATGGAGTAAGTGGGTAGCATTGATCATGCAACGAGCTCGACTAGGGAATCCCAAATTTTCAGGAATCCTGGAAGAGATCATGGACTGGCCAGAAGGAAGAGATTTTGGAGAACATCTTGAAGAGGTGGTTCATGCCCAAGAGGCACCACCGTATAATGTGTTATAAGAAGACGAAAGGCGTCATGTTTTGTTTACTGGTGGATCCTGTCGTGTGGTAGGAAACCATTGGAAGTGGAAAGCTGCTGTGTGGAATCCCACACAACAAGTCATTGAGGCCACTGAAAGAGAAGGTGAGTCAAGTCAGTTTGCAGAAGTGAAAGCCATCCAACTAGCCCTAGAGATTGCTGAACGAGAAAAGTGGACAGTCCTCTATCTCTACACTGACTCCTGGATGGTGGCTAATGCCCTGTGGGGGTGGCTGCAGCAGTGGAAGAAGACCAATTGGCAGCACAGGGGTAAACCCATCTGGGCTGCTGCACTGTGTGAGGATATTGCTGCTCGAGTAGAAAACATGACTCTAAAGGTACATCATGTAGATGCTCACATGCCCAAAAGCCCCGCCACTGGCGAACACCAAAACAATGAACATGTAAACAAGGCTGCCAAAATTGAAGTAGCTCCCATGGACTTGGACTGGGAGCATAAAGGTGAGCTATTTGTAGCTCGATGGGCCCATGAAACATCGGGACATCTAGGGAGAGATGCAACATATCGATGGGCTCGTGATTGAGGGGTGGACCTGACCATGGAAGCCATCACACAGGTCACTCATGAATGTGAAGCAAGTGCTGCAATCAAGCGAGCCACACGAGTAAAATCTCCCTGGAATAGAGGGCGGTGGCTGGGCTTTCGATATGGTGAGGCCTGGCAAATTGACTATATTGGACCGCTGCCACGAACATGCCAAGGCAAGCGCTACATACTCACCGTGGTGACATTAGAGACTTGTTAAAAATATCTAAGGATCTTCATAGTCATTTCAGTTGCCTGTGGATTGGACTATGTATGCAGAATGGAATCAGAAGTATTTTGCTTTTATAGTAACTGACTTACATGATAGTGTTTGTATTACTTTGTGATCTGTGTAAGAGTTCACAAACTGCTTATATTTTTTATTTTCAAGTATTTTTTTTTAAATTGGAAAAATACTTAGGTTTTTTAAAGGATCTTACGATAATAATTAATATTGTATTTTATTTAACCCCACAAATAATTCTTGTACATATTCTGTGGTTGAACTTTGGTACAAAGAGCAAAAAGGAAAAGACAGTGTGAGTAAATAAAAAGTTATTAAGTACCCTCCTAAAAAATTCAGTACTTTTTCTCTGCGAAAATTAATTTTGTCTTCAGATAATCTACTTTTTTCATAACTAATTCCTGATTACATTGGAAGTGAAAGCAATGGTAATAAAGTCCTTAGTGAAAAGGTAGTTTGTGTGTCTCTCTTTAAATTTTCAGAGAAACAGTTATGGGAAGTATTGGATTTGTTATAAAAACAACTTATCTGTCAATCATAAACCCCATGGAAATGTATCTTTTAATTGCTGTGGTAGTGGTTATAGACAATGGATTGTATGTGTGCATTGCACCAGGAGTACAGCTCTTTTTTTTTTTTTTTTCATGTCTTAGTACTGGAATTTAAGTGTGCATGAGATGAAACTGCCAAAACTGGGATAGCTCTGCAAAAATTGGGCCTAATCCATATTCTCTCTAAATTTGTTTTTTTTATGTAACTGTCCAGAAATGACACTGTCACATCCTAGGTGAATCAAGTAGCAAATGAAAAACAGTTTACCTAAAACCTATGAGACTTCTTCTGCCTGCAAAATTAAAAGTTTCTGTTGAATTTGCATTTAAAAAATAACAGTCAAATAGTAACAGGGTATGTATATCCCCCAGTAAGAAGTGAAAATACAGGTACAGTTTCTAGGTCTTCCATATGGAAATACACTGCATTTTGAAAAAAAAAAATTCTTTGTTGTTCTTATGTTGTCATCCTCTGAAGACACTTTAGTGTTTCTTTTTCAATGGGAACAGTAGTTCTAATAGGTCTTTAGCAAACATAAAACTTCTGTCAAGGACTAAGCAGGAAGAAGGGAAAAAGACCACAGATGTGGGTATAAATTTAATCTATCTACAATAACTATTATGTTATTTAGATACTTGATGTCTTTGACAGACGTTATTCAGCATTAGGCATGCTAAACAATCGGATCTAATCAAGAGAATTAAAACTAGACGCATTCCTGGCTGAAGTCATTGCTAGACCACTCTCCATCATCTTTGCTAAGTCGTGGGGAACGGGAGAGGTGCCTGAGGACTGGAAGAAGGCAAATGTCACTCCAATCTTCAAAAAGGGCAAGAAGGAGGACCCAGGTAACTACAGACCGGTCAGCCTCACCTCCATACCTGGAAAGGTGATGGAACGACTTATCCTTGGTGCCATCTCAAGGTATATCAAGGATAAGAGGGTCATTAGGGGCAGTCAGCATGGCTTCACCAAGGGAAAGTCGTGCTTGACCAACCTTCTAGACTTTTATGAAAACACAACGAGGTAGCTTGATGATGGTAGAGCAGTGGATGTGGTCTATCTAGATTTCAGCAAAGCATTTGACACTGTCTCCCACAGCATCCTCGCTGATAAATTGAGGAAGTGTGGATTAGATGAGCAGGTAGTGAGATGGATTATTAACTGGCTGGTGGGAAGACGCCAGAGAGTAGTGGTCAATGGGGCGGAGTCTAGTTGGAGACCTGTGTCTAGTGGAGTCCTTCAGGGGTCAGTACTAGGACCAGTATTATTCAATATATTCATAAATGACCTGGATGAGGGAATTGAATGCACTGTCAGCAATTTTACTGATGATACAAAGCTGGGAGGAGTGGCTGACACAGGAGAGGGCTGTGCTGCCATCCAGAGAGACCTGGACAGGCTGGAGAGCTGGGCAGGGGAAAACTTGATGAAATATAATAAGGGCAAGTGTAGGGTGTTGCACCTGGGCAGGAACAGCCCCAGGTTCCGCTATAGGTTGGGAAATGATCTCCTAGAGAGCAGTGTAGGGGAAAGGGATCTGGGGGTCCTGGTGGAGGTTCCGCTTAAATTTGAGAAAGAACTTCTTTACTGTGAGGGTGACAGAGCACTGGAACAGGCTGCCCAGGGAGGTTGTGGAGTCTCCTTCTCTGGAGACATTCAAGACCCACCTGGACGCCTTCCTGTGTGAACTCATCTAGGTGTTCCTGCTCCGGCAGGGGGACTGGACTAGATGATCTTTTGAGGTCCCTTCCAATCCCTAATATTCTGTGATTCTGTGATTCTGTGATTCCTACATGCTACAGGTGGATGAACGAGTCTAAAGGCACAGGTAAGATCTTCAGCTGCAGCAAACTAACGTATTTCCATAACAGATAAGATACTTCCATATCTGATTTTGTGAAAGCAGTTAGGCATGTATTTAAGTTATTTCCTAAAACTGGAATGATATACAGCAAAAATTAAGGTGACCTCAACAGTCTATGATGTATTCAGCACATCAAAGGGCATGCAAACAGAACAAAATTTCTGTTCTTTTTCACTGTGAGAGTGACAGAGCACTGGAACAGGCTGCCCAGAGAGGTTGTGGA
This sequence comes from Caprimulgus europaeus, assembly GCA_907165065.1. The sequence continues at coordinate 16,518,281 of OU015537.1, forward strand.
GTCTCCTTCTCTGGAGACATTCAAAACCCTCCTGGATGCCTTCCTGTGTGACCTCCTGTAGGTGATCCTGCTCTAGCAGGGGAGTTGGACTAGGTGATCTCCAGAGGTCCCTTCCAATCCCTAACATTCTGTGATTCTGTGATTCTATAATTAGTATCTGGCACCTAGGCTATCTTTTCTATACATCTCAACAGGAACAACTGCCAAGTTTTACTCCGAGATTCATGTTTCTTGCATTGTACTGCATACCGAAATGGATTTCTTTATACATTATTGTCCTGGTTTTTGCTAGGATAGGGATAATTTTCTTCTCAGTAGCTAGAAAGCACTGTGTTTTGGTTTCAGTGAGGATTGTTATGAGAACAATGTTGATAACTACAAGGACACTGTGCTTGGGCAGTTTTACTGATGCCACATGGAGTAAGTGGGTTGCACTGATCACACAACGGGCTCAAATTGGAAGCCCCAGTCGCCAAGGAATTCTGGAAGTGATCACGAACTGGCCAGAAGGCAAAAATTTTGGATTGTCACCAGAGGAAGAGATGACAGGAGTTGAAGGCGCTCCACCGTATAATGAACTACCGGATAACAAGAAACAACATGCCCTGTTCACTGATGGCTCTTGTTGTACTGTAGGAAAACATCAAAGGTGGAAAGCTGCTATGTGGAGTCCCACCTGATGAGTCGCTGAGGCTACTGAAGGAAAAAATGAATCGAGCGAGTTTGCAGAGGTAAAAGCCATCCAGCTGTCCTTAGCTATTGCTGAGTGAGAAAAGTGGCCAGTGCTCTATCTCTATACTGAGTCATGGATGGTGGCAAATGCCCTGTGTGGGTGGTTACAGAAATGAAAAGAGAGCAACTGGAAGTGCAGATGCAAACCCATCTGGGCTGCTGAATTATGGTAAGACATTGATGCTCGACTAGAGAGACTGCTTGTAAAGACACGTCATGTAGAAGCTCATTTGCACAAAACTTGAGCCACTGAAGAACATCAAAATAATCAACAGGTGGACCAGGCTGCTAAGATCAAACTGTCTCAATTAGACTTGGACTGGCAACAGAAGGGTGACATTTTTTTATTCCACTGGGCCCATGATGTCTCAGGCCATCAAGGAAGAGATGCGACATATAGATGGGCTCATGACTGAGGGGTGGACTTAACCATAGACATTATTGCACAAGTCATTCACGTGTGCTGTGGTCAAACAAGCCAAGTAGTTAAAGCCTATTTGGTATGGAGGACGATGGTTAAAATATAAATATGGGGAGGCCTGGCAGATTTACTATATCACACTCTCACAAACCTTCAGTGGCAAGCGCTACGTGCTCACCATGGTGGAAGCAACCACCAGGTGGTTGGAGACATATGCTGTGCCCCATGCCACTGCCCAAAACACTATTCTGGGTCTTGAGAAGCAGATCTTGTGGGGACATGGCACCCCAGATAGAATTGAGTCAGACAATGGGACTCATTTCCAAAACAATCTCATAGACACTTGGGCCAAAGAACATGGCACTGAGTGGGTGTACCACATCCCCTATCATGCACCAGCCTCCGGGAAAGTTGAACGATGCAATGGGCTGTTAAAAACCACACTGAGAGCAATGGGTGGTGGAACTTTCAAACACTGGGACACACATTTAGCAAAAGCCACCTGGTTAGTCAACAGCAGAGGATCTGCCAACTGAGCTGGCCCTGCCCAATCAAGACTTTTATGTATTGTGGAAGGGGACAAAGTCCCTGTGGTTCACATGAAAAATATGCTGGGTAAAACAGTCTGGGTTATTCCTGCCTCGGGTAAAGGTAAAATCATTTGTGGGATTGCTTTTGCTCAAGGACCTGGATGCACTTGGTGGGTGATGCAGAAGGATGGGTAAGTAAGTCCAATGTGTGCCTCGAGGGAATTTGATGTTAGGTGAAAACAGCCGATGAATTGCTATATCATCAGTGCCATGGATGTTTTGTGTTATACTAATGGCTTTATATTAAGAATTTCCCCAGGTTAATGAAGAAGGACCTCCAATGGAACCAGAGCTGGTGCCCAACAACTTCTTCAAGATCAGCATCTTCAACCTGCAGACCCTGAGCATGGACTGTGCTAGATATGGCAGCTACGAGTTCCAGATGCAGCATGCAACAGAGACTACACATCATATATTGAATTTTTTTTAAGAAAAATGTGGAACCTAAACATGATGTAAATGGTATGGAATAAGGAGTGGATACTGTCCTGGTTTTTGCTAGGATAGAGTTAATTTTCTTCTTAGTAGCTAGAAAGCACTGTGTTTTGGTTTCAGTGAAGATTGTTATGAGAACAATGTTGATAACTACAAGGACACTGTGCTTGGGCAGTTTCCAAGAAGAGAGAACTGGAAGCGGGGAGTGGAGAAGAAAAGTGTAGTAGCTAGTAAAACCCAGAACTGACAGTTGGATATGCAATAAGATGTTCCATATCATATTATGTCATTTTCAGTATATTAACCAGGGCTGACCAGAAAGGGGAGGATTCTCTCGGGAATCGCTCGGGCTCGTTTTTCTGGGATTGTGATTTCGGTTTCGGGGTTCCTTTTTGCTCCTCTGTGATCATTATCAGCAGGTGGTGAGCAATTGTACTCTGCATCACTCATATACATATAGCTGTTATCATTATTACTCTTATTATTAGTAGTATTTTAATTTTATTTTTTACTTTAATGATTAAATTGTTCTTATCTCAACCTACAAGTCTTCTCACCTTTACCCTCCAAGTCTCTCCCTGATTCCCTTGGTGGGGGGGAAAGAAGGCAGCAGGGGAAGGCTGCGCGTGGCTGTGTCTTGTTTGGCTGCCAGCTAACTTAAACTATCACAATTATTCACTAGCAGCTGCAGTAACAATACAAGCTTTTCTTGAATAATGCACAATTATTTTCCAAGTTTAAAATCAGCTGGTGCCATTCTTGCCGGATTGATATATACAGCGTATTTAGTTTCACAATTGGTAGAATCAAGATATCTTTTAAAAAAAAACATTAAAAACATACCGTATTAGAATAGTCTGAAACGATGAGGAATGAGTACTGATGATTTCTGGCATTGCTATCCAATTTTTGACAATCGCCTAAGCAATTTCATTATGTTGTTATGCACCAACTCCCATTTGGTGGGTGGCTCTATGAAAACTTGAGCGAGTTGTGGAATAAACTGACATTCCTGAGCCTTTTTTTTTTTTAGAAGAAATATTGCCACTTGTAAAAGCATACCTGCAGCCAATGTAGACTATCTTGCTTTTCAATTTTTTTTTGTTAAAGAAATACAAACAGTATAAATATTTACTTACTTAAATATCTGAATAAAACACTTGCTTTTGCCACTCATTTGATAACATTTTCAGATTAAGATACACTTTCACAAATAAATATATGGTTTAAAATATTAAATAGAACAGGGAAAGCACAGAAGATAGATACAACACAGATTCTTGAAAAATCTCTTTAACTAAATTACAAATTTCACAACCATTAAGCTGTTAAAATTCAACACTAAATCAAATTCACATCAAAATCAACCATTAATCCAAATTTGAATCCAGTATTGATTTTAAAGTGAAAACCTAAAATTGGTTCCTTTCAGACACAGTATGAGGTGTTCCTATCATAATCCTGACTTATATACTTTTTAATCAAACTTACTTGCTCATTTTGTTGAGAAAAATTCATCTAATTTATTTGCTTATGTTTCATGTGTCAGACTGTGATGATTCTTATTCTGACTGTGTTTATTTTGCATCTGATCAAGTTAAATCGTTTAAATTAATAGCTGTGCTGACTTTGTGAAGTTTGATTCAATGTTCTGAAAAGCCAAAAAGACAACTGCATTAAGAAACAAAGATTTCAACCATTCCAATATAGACAGAAGCAAAAAATCAGAACTGGATAGCAGTCTGGAATTTGAAAACATCTATATTTCAAGGTGATTTGAATCCAGAGTTCTGGTTTGTGCTCCAGGGTTTACTTGCAGAATTTCACTTTTTATATGCCTACACAAATACACTATCTATATATTAACATAAAAGGGGAAGTAATAATTAAAACACATATTTCATTGCCAGTCTAATGTATCCACAAATGAGAGTATTTAACAATTTCCTTCCAATAGGAAATGCATTCTTTCTGTATACTCAGGCTTCTTTGTAGCACTAGACTCTTCAAAATTCACTGAACTAACATCTTCCAGACATTGTAATTCCAAACAAATAATCAGCTGAACTGTGTGAATTAATGGATACAGCACTCCAAAACTTTTTTAGTCATTCATCTGTTTGCAGGATGACTCTAAGCATGTCAGCTCACCTCCCTACTCCATAAAATGGGAAAAATAGTTTCCTTCTTCCTAAATTGCTTTGGGAGATAGAATGAAAAGCACTACATCAAAACTAGATATTATTACTTAATAATCTATATCTTAATAATAATAATATATATATATATTATATAATATATCATTACTGACATAGTTTTGTAGTCCTTATTCAGAAATTAATTTCTGAAGGAGTTTGCCTCAGTAAATCCCTAAAGACAAAACAAAAGTAATGTAAAATTATTATGGGCTGTATCATACTATTGAACAAAAAATTCTGCTTAAATCAGAAAGGAGTTCTGTCCAAGACAGACATACAATATTCCCAAATCAACAGAATATTTCCTTAAGGAAAACTATATGAAACACAGAGGACTCATTAACTAAAATAATACAATGTGTCAATTTGTAGAAATAATTCACAAGAAATGAAATAATATATTTTTATAATTTATTTTAAACATAGCCACACATTTAAAAAGTTGTTTATTTTCCCCTGCTGCTTTGCATTTAAGGGAGTAGAATTTGAAGTACATTCTCCATTAGCCTGTACATTAAATTAAAAATAACATTAATAGTCATTTGAAAACAAATAAGATATCTAAAAAGAAGTGAAAAATCCATCTGTGCTCTTATTTCATTAAATGAAAATTGAATTATAGCAGGTACTACTATGGCTATATCTTCTTTATTTTCAGCTGATTTTGGAAAGTTAACAGAGAAAGTCTTCTAAGGTGCATACAGTTTTCTATTCTCCAGCTCAACTCCTATACCTGGTATTACCTTAGTTTCATAGTTATTGATTTATTTCCTTATTACCACTATCCTATCAGTAACATCTCTAAACAGATGTTTTTAATAAGCCAGCCTTAAAAACATATGAGGAACTGCTCTCTCTATCACACTTTTTTTTTGCCTGAGTGTTATCAATGATGGAGCCTCTTTCTGTTGTGTCATGCAGAGTTACACATAGGCATTTAAAATTATGTAACATCTAAGCATCCTATATAATAATCATCATAAATGGCAACAATACAGCACAATGAAAAATCGGTAATATGAGCAAAGATCAAATTGCTGTGCTGTTCTTAATGTTTTCAACATTGATGTAAGCCTCCAACAAAAGTTTGGCCTATCATTAAAAAAAAAAAAAACAAGATAGGAAATGCATTCACAATGCATATTAAACTATGATAATTTGGGAAATTTTTTTCCATAAAATTTTAAAATGTTAATTAGGATTTTATGTTACTTCAGTATGTTTCATCTATAATATGCTGCACTTCTTGATGAGCATTTGCTAAAATAAAGCATAAAATTAAGTAGCTTGAACCGTAACTTGCGATTCTGATCTGAAAAGCATCAACCTAGAGTATTTTCAGCCTCATTGCTGAAATACTGATGGCAACATGATTAAAACTAGAAGGCTGATTGTAATTATGGGTGAACTTCAGAAGATCCAAAGTTTAGTTCAGATAAGCACCCAAAAGTAACCATTTTAGTGCTCCACTACCAAATGCTCATTAAGTGGTGCAGCATATTATAAATTGCAACATGTGGAAAGACTGTGAAATAGAATTTGAAGCTTAGGTCATACATTCATATTATGTTACCAGCAGCATTCTTTCCTAAATATTGGGTGCTTATGTGAACCTTATGGAAACTACAGAAGCCCCACAAGGTCAATCACCTCCAAGTAGCATCCTCCCTTTAAAACTCATGCAATCTATCCATCTTTATTACAACTGCTTTCCAGTATCTGGAATCTCATTATTGCTTCTGCAGTCATCTAATACACTCCTCCTGCTTTGATTGCTGGCTTCCTCTTGCACTTTTTAAACAACTTTCATAAGATTCAGGTACATTTGTGCCTATGTCTCTTTTGAGAGAGAGAAAAAAAAGAGAGAGAGAAAGAGAGAGAAAGAGAGAATGGGAAAGGAGGTTTGGAGACAAGACAGTCCTAGGAAATAAGAAAAGGGACTAGGGGAACTCTGTGATTCTGTGAACTTGTTATAAAAAGATACTAAAAGGATTTAAAACCACTTTAGGATTCAGAAAGAGGAAAACTTCTGGGATTTCCCTTGGTTATACACCTACTAATCTTACAAAAAAAGGGAACAAAATTCACTTTAAGAATAAAGCTGAAAGCATTTCAAACATTCTTAATTACAACGCAATCTCATAAGTCCTTACACAAGAAAAGCTCAAAACTTTAATCATTCTAAATGCAGAAGGCCTGCACAATAGCAACGAGAGTTTTTGCACTTGACAGGCAAGACCTTATGAAATAAAAAATAATGGAAAGGTTAATAAAAATGACAGAGTATAGTACCAGGATCTTCAATTCCTCTCTTTGCCTACACATACTTTTAACACCAATTTGTGAACAACATAATATAAATCAATCTGATGAACCTACATACGCTTTGCTAACAAACACCAAGTATAAACTGACTGAACCATGGTATGAAGCATGAAGCCAGGGAAAAAAAGTCACTTTTCAGTAAGTTACTAAGTAATATATACAGATTCAATTGAATGCACAATCCTAGTAATAGTATCAACAGGTGAAGGAACAGAAAGGAACTGTTATTTCTGGCGCAAACATACATATCAGTGGCTTCTCTGCCTTTTCTTTTTGAAAAAATAGTTTCCAGAATCTGCTTTCACTTTCCTATAAAAGCCCTACATCAAGCTAAATACCTCTCTGTTTAACTGGAGTAAATCACATCAGTGTCTCATGTAAACAATTACAGCTTAATTCACTAGCATTAAAATTTGCATCACCAGATTACAAGGGTCAATTGTAATTCAGGCTATTTTGCCTGAAATTTCTTTTTCTAAGAAATATTGTAGAACTGTTGTATGTAGCAATTTATTTACTCTCCTGGATTTAAAAGTTAACTGACTAGATGTTGTTTTGTTTTGCTCGTTACTAATTCAGTTACACTATTTTGTCTCTGAACTGGCATGTGGGAAACTAGGAAGCAGTGAAAGTATGACAACTGCATGTACTGTATTTCTAGTTGATGCTTTCCCAACAACTTTCTATTAATGGTAGTTAACTTTATAGCCACTCCTCATAATTCATTAAAAGCTTCCTAGAGACAAATAGTGCAAGGGAGCTACTGAAGGCAGCAGGAGGACTCCTTATCTTGAGAATACATCTTCATTCTGACTGTTTACAGCAGCTGTTTACCAGCTCTACAGCAAAGCATTATTTTGAACCACAAAATCTGTAAGCTAGTGTCAAGTATATTCCAGGTATTATTTAAACTCATAAAACAAATTCAAAGTCAAGACTGGAATTCTTTCCTGAGTTAACCCAGAGACAGCCAACATCCAACTGTTATTAGGAAGATGCTCAAAGGTTAAGGAAGTAAGGAGTCAAGTAAAAAAAATTCCTTACACTCACCTAAATAAAATGATTGGAAAAGTTTCTGAACTTTCAGGGAAACTAGCACACAAACAGAGCACAGAAGAAATGATCCACACCTGACAATCAGCAGAAAATTCACACTGCATCACCCTAGAAGATGTAGTATATTGTGGTGGTGAAGACCCTGCTCCACTGCCACGGGCCACATTGTTCTGTCAACACCAGCTTACATTGTTCGCTTCAATCAAGTGCAGTAGGCTGGAACAACCTGTCACTTTCTGATCTTGTTTGCTGGAGTAGTGAGTCAAAGCAACCTGGTACCTTCTTGTCCTGGGTACAAGTACAGTGAGTTGGGGTGATTAGGGACTCCCTAACTGCACCTGGAACTTCTGTTGCCTGGGAAACATACCCAAAACTCTTCCTGCCTGGATTGCAGCCCACTCTGAAAGTTCACAAAATTATCTAACAAGAACAATGGCCACAATAATAAAAATAGTGATCAAAAAGTCAATCATCTTGCGACCCTATAAATACTGGTCCTAAGTGAGGCCCTTTGAGCTCTCTGGGATCACAGCAGGCTGCTACTTGTATTCACCCCCTGATTTGTGAAACCTTTAGGGTAGATTTTACAGTCTGATGCTGGACGATGGGAATAACCGTCTGCCACAAGCTGGTGAGGGGGATTGAAACTGTCCGTTGACATAAGCCGGTGAAGGGTAAGAGTGAGTAATTCACTATAGTTCAATTTTGTAGCATTTCTAGGATCACTTGGGTCCCCAAAATTTATTATAATCAACAGTAAAAGAAATATCTTAATAACAGGTTATCCTCTACATCTATACTTATACCCATATCTGTGTGTGTGTGTGTATGTGAGATAACTTAGGGAAGTCTTTAAGTTGCTGTGTTGATTATAACAAGTTGCTAATTATTGACTAAGTTTGTGATTTACTATAATAGTGTTAATGAACCTTAAATTGTTGCTACCCCAAAATCACAGAAAACACATAATCACATGTTAAAGCACTACACTGAAGCACCTACACCTAATCCCTTAGTTATAAACCGTTAATCAAATCTGGGACTAGGAGGTGTAATAATAGAACAAGGAGTAATGGCTTTAAACTGGAAGAGGGTAGGTTTAGATTAGACATCAGGAAGAAATTCTTTGCTGTGAGGGTGGTCAGAGACTGGAACAGGTTGCCCAAGGAAGTTGTGGTTGTCCCCTCCCTGGAAGCTTTCAAAGCCAGGTTGGATGAGGCTTTGAGCAACTTGGTCTAGTGGAAGGTGTCCCTGCTGATGGCAGGGGGGTTGGAACTAGATGATCTTTAAGGTCCCTTCCAACCCAAACCTTTCTATGATTCTATGATTGATTCAGCCACACCTAGAATCCTCTCTGAGAAGGAGTTTAGAAAGCAAGCGGGTCCATTTTGAACCCCTTATCTTCTTTCCCTAATCCCTGTATCAGTCATTCCAACTCAATACTGACTTGATTTCCCCCAATCCCCATGTGAATAATTTTCACTGATCCGCATACAAATCATTTCTCCCAATACATGTGTAAATCATTCTAATCCAATTCTATTTTGATTTTCCTCTGTACGCTTTTTTCATGCAGTAATGTAGTGAACTTTGCCATCGAAATCTGTTAAGTTGCACTTTTTGCAAATTCATATTAAAATAACTTTTTTCTAATATCTTTGACAGTGATTCTTTAATTGACCTTAAGTCCTTCCACTCCCATCCACAACACATACCTAGTACCTACACAGAAGAACAGGAACTAGCACTGTTCCTAATAACCTCAAAATCTCCCACTGCAATGAATCCAGTAAGATACTTGAAAGAATGTATTGTCTTTAAGAAAAAGCTATGCATCAGTATTATATGGTGAAATTTTACCATTACAATTTGGCTTTCTGGAAGTCATAAATTTAACAACCTCCTGAATCTAAAAGTGTACCCTAAAAATGAAAAAACAAAATTAAGTATCTTGAGACATTGCCTCTCAATTCTTTATTCAAAGTATCCGTTTCTTCACTTAAATTTTCTAAAATTGCCCCTGTATCAGAGATGGTAGAAAGTATAGTATAAAGAACAATGCATATGTGACATTAGAAGGATCACTGTCTTCTTGCGGATATGTAGTCTTATTTTTTTTGATCAAAGAGCTAAAGCACCTCTTTGAATTCTTGTCTGACTTAATGTGTTGAATGACATAGGGAAATCTGACCAATAGCCACAATGCTTTTGGTGGAACAGTTTTGTCCATAAGTGACTAAAAAGTTTAATTAGGTCTAGTACTCAGAACAGTATCAGTACAACTACCAAAGAGCTCCTTTCAAGGAGCTCCTTTCAGTCCCTTTAGTACTTTATTTCTGATGCTTTAATCATTCAAACAACACTCCAGGTATTTAACTTCAAGTTCATAAGAGAAAAAAGCTTCATGTACTTAAATGTGCAAATTTCTTTGCAGAATTAAGACCTAATTTATGATCAAAACCAACAAAAAATTTAAAATAAACATCCAGAGGGAATGGATGAGGAAATATGTGAGAAAAGGCAATGAATACAGATGAACATCAAAGCTAGATGGCTGAGAGAGGTATTTTTTATAAAGGTTAATTAGGACAGAATTACAAAGCAGAAAAAAACATGAAGATTTTCCAAGGTACTTTAAGAACAACAACTATCTCGACAGCTATATCAGAGCCTGTATTGGGTTTGCGTGGCAAGGTTTTGTTGATGGTGGTGGGGGCATAGGGGTGGCTTCTGTGAGAAGCTGCCAGAAGCTTCCCCCATGCCCGACACAGCCAATACCACTGGCTCCAAGATGGACGCTCCACTGGCCAAGGCCGAGCCCATCAGTAACGATGGTAATGCCTCTGTGATAGCAGACCTAAGAAAAAAAAGGGGAAGATAAAACAAAAGCAGCACACTGTGAAGCTAGAGAGAGAGGAGTGAGAAGATGTGAGAGAAACAACCCTGCAGACACCAAGGTCAGTGAAGGAGGGGTAGGAGATGCTCCAAGTGCCAGAGCAGAGATTCCCCTGCAGCCTGTGGTGAAGACCACGGTGAGGCAGGCTGTCCCCCTGCAGTCCATGGAGGTCCATGGTGGAGCAGATGTCCACCGTGGAGGACCCCACATTGGAGCAGGTGGATGCCTGAAGGAGGCTGTGACCTTGTGGGAAGCCCGTGCTGGAGCAGTGTCCTGTCAGGACCCATGACCCTGTGGGGGACCCGTGCTGGAGCAGGCTGTTCCTGAAGGACTGTACCCCATGGAATGGACCCATGCTAAAGCAGCTCATGAAGAACTGTCAGTCATGGGAAGGACTCATGTTGGAGAAGTTCATGGAGGACTGTCTCCCGTGAGAGGGACCCCACGCTGGTGTGGGGGAAGGAGTCCTCCCCCTGAGGAGGAAGGAGTGGCAGAAACAACATGTGATGAACTGACCCCAACCCCTATTCCCTGTCCCCCTGTGTCACTGAGGGGGAGGAGGTGGAAATCGGGAAAGAGAAGTTAAGCCCGGGAAGAAGGGAGGGGTCGGGGTAGGTGTTTTAAGTATTTGGTTTTATTTCTCATTATCCTCTTGTCTGAGGTAATAAATTAATTTTAATTTTTTCCCCCAAGTCGAGTCTGTTTTGCCCGTGCCAGTAACTGGTGAGTGATCTCTCTCCGTCCTTATCTCCACCCATGACCCTTTCGTTATATTTTTCTCCCCTCTGTCCAGTTGAGGAGGGGGAGTGATAGAGTGGGCTTTGGTGGGCATCTGGCGTCCAGCCAGGGTCAACCTACCACAGAGCCCAAAGGAGACTTGTAATTTTTTTGCCTTTGATTTGAGATTTTGACTGTTTCTCTTGTCGTGTCTTACCATCACAAATCAGTAAAGAACCTCCTCCCCCCAGCAGCACAGGGGGACAGGGAATGGGGTTAAGGTCAGTTCATCACACGTTTCTGCCTCTGCTTCCTCCTCAGGGGGAGGACTCCTTCCCCCGCACCAGCCTGGGGTCCCTCTCACGGGAGACAGTCCTCCACCAACGGCTCCAATGTGAGTCCTTCCCATGACTGACAGCTCTTCACGAGCTGCTCCAGTCTGGGTCCATTCCATGGTTTGCAGTCCTTCAGGAAGGGACTGCTCCAGCGCAGGTCCCCCACGGGGTCACAAGTCCTGCCAGCAAACCTGCTCCAGCATGGGCTCCTCTCTCCACGGGCTACAGGTCCTGACAGGGACCTGCTCCAGCGCGGGCTTCCCGCGGGGTCACAGCCTCCTTCGGCATCCACCTGCTCTGGCATGGGGTCCTCCACGGGCTACAGGTGGTCATCTGCACCACCATGGACCTCCAGGGGCTGCAGGGGGACAGCCTGCTTCACCCTGGTCTGCACCACAGGCTGTGGGGAATCTCTGCTCCGGCGCCTAGAGCACCTCCTCCCCCTCCTTCTTCACTGACCTTGGTGTCTGTGGAGTTGTTTCTCTTACATCTTCTCACTCCTCTCTCCAGCTGCAAAGTGTGCAGCTTTTTTTTTCTCCCCTCTCTTTCTTTTTTTTCTTAATTATGTTATCACAGAGGCGTTACTGATTGGCTCGGCCTTGGCCAGCGGCGGGTCCCTTCTTGTAGCCGGCTGGCATTGGCTGTGTCGGGTCGGACATGGGGGAAGCTTCTGGCAGCTTCTCTCACAGAAGCCACCCCATGTCCCCTCCCCCACTGCTACCAAAACCTTGCCATGCAAACCCAATACAAACATCAACAAGAGTAAAAGGCAAATAATTTTCTCTGAGATTTCCCTTTGGTTTAGAATTTATTTACTTCTGGGTCACTAAATCCCATGTTGGAAAACCTGCTCTATCCCTTTTTTACCAGGCACTTCAAATAAAAAGTGGTGAAAGCGATACTAGTAAGGAGTTAGTATATGAATTAGGTCACTGTCAATTGGGGATTTTTACTATGTTTTTCTACTCATAGTTGCACATGTGTCTGTTAGAATAAGATCAACGAACTATTAACGGCATCTTCATTTGAACAGTACATCAAATAGGAACATCCAAAGCACTCACTGTTTACTTTTTATATTGAAAGTGTAGAACAGAGTATTCAACTTAACTTTTCCTGGTATTTAGATCTAGTTCCACTACTCAGTTCTGTAAACTCTTTCATATATGAATAGGTCTTTCTTGTTGGATATTTTACATCTGCACTATCAACTTGCAAAGATTAATTTTTTCCTTTCAAAATTATCACTTGAAATGCATTTTCAGAGCATTATGGTCATAGCTAATAATATTTTTAAATGTAGACATTTTAAATGCATATAATTTCTTAGAGTGGATACTACCAGAGTTCTACAATAACCTGTTATATAAATATATACAGTCTGAGTCCTTTTATTAAAAATAGGGGAGGGGGTTTCAGAAACATAAGTCATGCTCACATTGGTGGCACACTGATGGAATACAATACACTATATCAATTCAGAGGATTGGTAATGTCACATGAAGACTTAACTTATTTTAACTATTGCCTCAATTATGTGTCAACCTCTTTTTTGTAACTATAAAGGAATCCCAACAAAAACTTTAAAACATAAAGAAAGCAGAACACATCAAATCAAGATTATCTACATCTTCATTACTTCCAATTGTTTGCATTTTAGAAACTGGTTTAAGAACAGAAGTGTACTGTGCAGCGTGATCATCACAACAATGATTACATAGTTTAACAGAGTTTGAAGAGAGAAAAAAAACCCACATATATATGCAAAAGCCAGGTTTCGTACGTTATTAACTTTTCAGTTTAATTTAAAATGCAGTATATCTCCAAAGTCTGTGCTATAAATCATGTATTAAATACCTACAGATTTCCTTAGACTGAAAATAAAGACTATGTGTGATGAGAATTTGTAAGAAAAAATAAAAAAAAGGATATGTCTTAGATGTAGTGACAGGAAACAGGGCCCTTAAAGAACAGTGGTGGGAAGTGAGAACTTAAAGAGGAACAAAGAAGGCCAAAAAAGATTTGATGATGGATCAGAAACAGAAGATCCAGTGAGCTACTCAGTCAACTACTAACAGCTATTAAATCCTTTGCACAATGCAATCAGCCAAAGAGGTATCTCAAGAATAATAAAATGGCTTTCTTTGTAGCTAACCTTTAGAGAAATGAATAGAGTAAATTAAATTATTACATTATTTTATTTTAATAATCTAATAACTAAAATATTATTAAAACTATATATTTTTAAAGCACTACATTTGTTTATGTTTTCAAGGTTTATTTAATTTAGTCTCAGCTGATTATTTGATGAAAAGAACAGCAGAATACATCCTTTTACTACGTACTTTGGGCTGCAAGATTTTAAGTAATATTTATATTTAATATTTATTGCATAATGGCCTAAGTGTGCAGGTTTTTATTTATATTGTAAATTTCTTTACCTTAAATATTACACACTGGTACTTGCAGCCAAAGATTTGCTAGTACTTAGCTTTTCAGTTATGTAGCTTCATATTCCTCTGTTCCCATAACCAATTCTTATTTCCAAAAAGAGATCTGAACAATATGAGAAACAATAAATTCAATGCTAGCAAAAAAAATAAAAAGAAACAGACCTGACAGATCAATAAAAGTACAAAAGTAACTTCAAAATGTAGCTTTACATTGAAAAGTTAAAGCCAACACAACAGAGTTCATGTTTCAAGACTAATACAACATGAACCTGATCTCATTTAACTGAAATAAGATAATTTGGGCAGAAAGGAATAACCGCATGCACCAGTACAGGTTAGGGGCTGACCTGCTGGAGAGGAGCTCTGTGGAAAAGGACCTGGGTGTGCTGGTGGACAGCAGGCTGGCCATGAGCCAGCAGTGTGTCCTGTGGCCAGGAAGGCCAATGGTATCCTGGGGTGCATTAAAAAGAGCGTGGCCACCGAGTCAAGGGAGATTCTTCTCCCCTTCTACTCTGCCCTGGTGAGGCCACATCTGGAATGCTGTGTCTAGTTCAGGGCTCCTCAGTTCAAGAAAGACAGGGATCTCCTAGAGAGTAGAGAGAGTCCAGCGGAGGGGCCACAAAGATGATGAGGGGCCTGAAGCATCTTTCTTATGAGGAGAGGCTGAGAGAGCTGGGAGTCTTCAGCCTGGAGAAGACTGAGAGGGGATCTTATCAATGTCTATAAATACCTGAAGCACAGGGGCCAAATGGATGGGGCCGGGCTCTTTTCGGTGGTGCCCTGTGACAGGACAAGGGGCAATGGGCAAAAAATGGAACACTGAAAATTCCAGACAAACTTAAGGAAAAACTTCTTTACTGTAAGGGTGACGGAGCACTGGAATAAGCTGCCTAGAGAGGTTGTAAAGTCTCCATCTCTGGAGATGTTAAAAACCCATCTGGACACTTTCCTGTGCAACCTACTGTAGGGAACCTGCTTTAGCATGGGGGTTGGACTAGATGATCTCCTGAGGTCACATCCAACCCCTACAATTGTGTGATTCTGTGAAATTGTTAGCCAATGTGACAGCCATCTACAAGAAGGGCCAGATGGAGGGTCTGGGAAACTACAGGCCTGTCAGTTTGACTTTGGTGCTGGGGAGGCTGATGGAGAAGATCATCTTGAGTGCTATCACACAGTACATGCAGGACAACCAAATGATCAGGCCCAGTCAGCACGGGTTTATGAAAGACAGGTCCTGCTTGACTAATCTGATCTCCTTCTACAACATGGTCACACTCTTAATGGATGAGGGAAAGGCTGTGGATGTCGTCTATCTGGACTTTAGTAAAGCCTTGGACACCGTTTCCCACAGCATTCTCCTGGAGAAACTGTCTGCTCATGGCTTGGATGGGCATGTACTTTGCTGGGTTAAAAACTGGCTGGATGGCCGGGCCCAAAGAGTGGTGGGGAATGGAGTTAAATCCAGTTGGGGGCCGGTCGCAAGTGGTGTTCCCCAGGGCTCAGTGTTGGGACCAGTTCTGTTTAACATCTTTATCAATGATCTGGACGAGGGGATTGAGTGCACCCTCAGTCAGTTTGCAGAGGACACCAAGCTGGGTGTGTGTGTTGATCTGCTTGAGGGTAGGAAGGGTCTGCAGAGAGCAATCTAGACAGACTAGATCGACAGGCCAAGACCAACTGCAATAAGGCCAAATGTTGGGTTCTGCAGTTTTGTGGGAACTGTACTGAACAAGTGGAAGATAAATTGAGACTGATCAAGGTTAACATTGGAATTTGCAGTGTGTTCTCAAACAAGCTTCACAGGACAGGAGTTGATGAATGTGTGAGAAGGTCAGGGTGGAAAACCGCCTGAGGGAGTGTGTGTACTGAGATGTGACTATGACTGAGTGTGGGTGTGCCAAGAAGTATCTTGGTTTATGTCCTGTGTAGCTTGATTGTTTTGAGAACACAAAGGGATAAATGCTAACTGTGTGAGGAGACAAAGAGAAATCTTGAATCTTGCTAATAAAGAAGCGTGGAGACAAGAGAATCCTGGATTCTTGCTAATAAAGCAGCTTGCTTTACTCAGAAAAAGTCCTTTTTCCTCCCATTTTAATTCCCCAGAACTGGTGCCCCATGTGAAGCTTCATCAGGAGAGAACTCCTGCGAGTGAAGAATTCTGCGAGTGAAGACGCGATCCGATGGGTGAGTAATTTTTTTTGTATTGGTTTTGTGGCCACGTTCCGTAGCTCGGAACAGTAGTACCCGTTGAACGGAGGAACTATGGGATTACGTTAATATGGGACAATCTGCTTCACAAGAAAATAAGTTATATTTAAAGGTTTTGCAGCAAGTTTTGCGTGCTGCGGGATATCAAGTAACTGCAAAACATTTAACTCATCTGCTTTTACTAGTAAAAGAACATTGCGATTGGTTTCCAGGAGAAGGTACATTTGATAGTGATATGTGGGAACGAGTAGGGGAATGATTACAGACACATAAAACGTTGGGATTTGAAATTCCAGATACAGTCATTGTAATACGGTGATTCTTATATTCTGCACTAGTACAGTTAAAACCATCAGAGGTAAAACCCCACCACCCTGGCCCCCGTTGCTTCGGCACCATTGTCGTCACCTCCGCAACAGCTTGAATCGTACCCTTTGCATTTATCAGAAAAGGCTCTTCCGCCACCATTAACTCCTGTGTTACCTACGGCACCGACAAATCCTTTTAGAGATCAGACTGAAAGCAAACTGGCAATGCAAAAATGCAAGTGTAATAGTTTAACTTATCTGCCAGCCAAATCACACAGCCACTCGCAGCCCCCCCTGCCCCCTTCCCCCCTACCCAGGGAATCAAGTAGAGACTTGGAAGGTAAAGGTGAGGAGACTTGTAGGTTGAGATAAGAAAAATTTAATCATTAGAGTAAAAAATAAAATTAAAATACTACTAATAATAAGAGTAATAATGTTAACAGCTATATGTATATGAGTGAAGCAGAGTACAATTGCTCACCACCTGCTGATAATGATCCCAGAAGAGCAAAAAAGAAATGCGAAACCGAAATTTCAATCCTGGAAAAGCAAGTCTGAGCGTTTCCTGAGAGAATCCCCCCCCTTTCCAGTCAATACAGTTAATATACTAAACATGATGTAATATGATATGGAATATCTCATTGGCATATTGTCAGTTCTGGGTTTTGCTAACTACTACACTTTTCTTCTGCCCCCCCGCCCCCCCTTCCAGTTCTCTATTCTTGGAAACTGCCCAAGCACAGTGCCCTTGTAGTTATCAACATTGTTCTCATAACAATCCTCACTGAAACCAAAACACAGTGCTTTCTAGCTACTAAGAAGAAAATTAACCCTATCCTAGCAAAAACCAGGACAGTATCCACTCCTTATTCCATACCATTTATGTCATGTTTAGGTTCCATATTTTTCTTAAAAAAATTTTTTTAAAAATTCAATATATTTACATATATATGCAGACATATATTATTCTCTTAGTTTATGGATCATTCCTTCCAAATGTGTATTGAGTTCATTTAGTCCATATCCTTGGGTTCCATCTGTCATGACAGTCTTTCAAGGCAGAAGAGATGATGTGGAAGTTTGCAGAGTCAGTGGAGTAGGTGACATTGGACACAGCAGAAGGATGGTGTGTAGTCTCTGTTTCATGCTGCATCTGGAACTCGTAGCTGTCATATCTAGCACAGTCCATGCTCAGGGTCTGCAGGTTGGGCACCAGCTCTGGTTCCATTGGAGGTCCTTCTTCATTAACCTGGGGAAATTCTTAATATAAAGCCATTAGTATAACACACAACATCCATGGCACTGATGATATAGCAATACATCGGCTGTTTTCACCTAACATCAAATTCCCTCAAGGCACACATTGGACTTCCCCATCCTTCTGCATCACCCACCAAGTGCATCCAGGTCCTTGAGCAAAAGCAATCCCACAAATGATTTTACCTTTACCCGAGGCAGGAATAACCCAGACTGTTTTACCCAGCATATTTTTCATGTGAACCACAGGGACTTTGTCCCCTTCCACAATACATAAAAGTCTTGATTGGGCAGGGCCAGCTCAGTTGGCAGATCCTCTGCTGTTGACTAACCAGGTGGCTTTTGCTAAATGTGTGTCCCAGTGTTTGAAAGTTCCACCACCCATTGCTCTCAGTGTGGTTTTTAACAGCCCATTGCATCGTTCAACTTTCCCGGAGGCTGGTGCATGATAGGGGATGTGGTACACCCACTCAATGCCATGTTCTTTGGCCCAAGTGTCTATGAGATTGTTTTGGAAATGAGTCCCATTGTCTGACTCAATTCTATCTGGGGTGCCATGTCCCCACAAGATCTGCTTCTCAAGACCCAGAATAGTGTTTTGGGCAGTGGCATGGGGCACAGCATATGTCTCCAACCACCTGGTGGTTGCTTCCACCATGGTGAGCACGTAGCGCTTGCCACTGAAGGTTTGTGAGAGTGTGATATAGTCAATCTGACAGGCCTCTCCATATTTATATTTTAACCATCGTCCTCCATACCAAATAGGCTTTAACCGCTTGGCTTGTTTGAACGCAGCACATGTTTCACAGTCATGAATGACTTGTGCAATAATGTTGCCAGTCTAAGTCTACTTGAGACAGTTTGATCTTAGCAGCCTGGTCCACCTGTTGATTATTTTGATGTTCTTCAGTGGCTCAAATTTTGTGCACATGAGCATTTACATGATGTGTCTTCACAAGCAGTCTCTCCAGCCAAGCAGCAATGTCTTGCCATATGTCCTGGTTTTGCTAGGATAGAGTTAATTTTCTTCTCAGTAGTTAGAAGAGCTGTGTTTTGGTTTCAGTTCAGACTTCCTATGAGAACATCACTGATAAAAGTACTGATGTTATTAGTTACTGAAGGAGCTCAAGGCCACCGTGTTTGGCTGCTCACACCTGCATTAGGACTGGGAGGGAGAAGCATAGTTGTAGTGGGTCTGGCTGGGATGGAGTTGATTTTCCCCGTGGCAGCCCTCAGAGTGCTGTGTTTTGTATTTGGTGGCTCGAGGGGTGTTGATAACACAGCAGTGTTTTGGTTACTGGTGAGCAGTGCTAGCACAGCACCAAGGCTGTCCCTCCAACATTTCCCCCAGTAGGCTGGGAGGGGGGAAGGTCTTGGGAGGGGACACAGCCAGGACAGCTGACCCAAACGGACCAAAGGGATATTCCATACCATATGACGTATGCTCAGAAATAAAGCAAGGAGAACAGAGGGGGAAGGGGGGGCATTCGTTACTTCCGTTTGTCCTCCGGGAACCGCAACGCGTATGAAGCCCTGCTTCCCGGGAAGTGGCCAGACATCGCCTGCTGATGGGAAGTAGAGAGTAAATATTTTGTTCTTTTGCTTCTGCGCGCGCAGCTTTGCTTTGCTTCTATTAAACTGCTTTTGTCTCGATCCACGAGTTTTGGTTTTTTTGTGTTCCATCTTATTTTCTCCCCTCCCCATCTTGCTGAGGAGGGGAGTGATAGAGTGGGCTTTGGTGGGCACCCAGTATCTAGCCAGGGTCAACCCACCACAATAGTGAATAGCAAACCCCAAAACTGGCATTTGGATGTGCCAATGGGATATTCCATATCATATCCCGTCATGTTTAGTGTATTATCTGGGGCTGACCGGAAAAGGGGGGGTGGATTCGCAAGGGTTTTCTCTCGGGCTCTCGCTCTTCTGGGATCGTGGTTTTGGTTCGGGATTGTTACTTCTCTGGGATCGTTATCTGGGAACAGGTCGGGCTTATCAGTGGGTGGTAAGCAGTTTGTACTGGGTTATCACTCATTTGCATGTCTTATTATTGTTATCATTATCACTACTATTTTAATACTAGTTGTTTAGTTTTGGGGTTTTTTAAGTTTTCTTTTATTTCTATTATTAAACTGTTTTTATCTCAACCTACAAGCCTCCTAATTCTTGCCTCCAATCCTCTCCCCTATCTCCTGTGGTTGGAGAGGAAAGTGGGTGAATGGCTGTGTTGCCTCCTAGCCAAGGGCTAGCCCAGTGAAACTATCACACCATAATTCAGCAGCCCAGATGGGTTTGCCTCTGCGCTGCCAGTTGCTCTGTTTCCATTGCTGTAACCACCCACACAGGGCATTTGCCACCATCCATGACTCAGTATAGAGATAGAGCACTGGCCACTTTTCTCACTCAGCAATAGCTAAGGACAGCTGGATGGCTTTTACCTCTGCTAACTCGCTCGATTCATCTTTTCCTTCAGTAGCCTCAGCGACTCATCAGGTGGGACTCCACATAGCAGCTTTCCACTTTTGATGTTTTCCTACAGTACAACAAGAGCCATCAGTGAACAGGGCATATTGTTTCTTGTTATCCGGTAGTTCATTATACGGTGGAGCATCTTCAACTCCTGTCACCTCTTCCTCTGGTGACAATCCAAAATTTTTGCCTTCTGGCCAGTTCGTGATCACTTCCAGAATTCCTTGGCGACTGGGGCTTCCAATTTGAGCCCGTTGTGTGATCAGTGTGATCCACTTACTCCATGTGGCATCAGTTGCGTGGTGTGTAGAGGGAACATTCCCTTTGAACATCCAGCCCAGCATGGGCAATCGGGGCACCAGGAGGAGCTGTGCTTCAGTAACGATCACTTCTGAAGCAGCTCAAACTCCCTCATACGCTGCCAATATCTCTCTTTCAGTTGGAGTATATTGGGCCTCTGATACTCTGTATCCCCAACTCCAAAATCCCAGGGGTCGACCTGGAGTTTCCCCTGGCACTTTCTGCCAGAGGCTCCAGGTTGGTCCATTCTCCCTGGCTGCTGTGTAGAGAATGTTTTTAACACCTTGTCCTGTCCAGACCTGCCCAAGGGCTACTGCATGGACTATCTCTTGTTTTATTAGTTCAAAGGCTTGTCGTTGCTCAGGATCCCATGTGAAATCATTCTTCTTTTGGGATACCTGATAGAGAGGGCTCACAATCTCACTGTAATTTGGAATGTGCATTCTCCAGCAACCCACACCACCTAAAAAGGCTTGTGCTTCCTTTTTGTTAGTTGGTGGAGACATAGCTGTTATTTTATTGACCATATCTGACGACGTCCATCTTGCCATTTTATTAATAAAAACTGTATCTCTGGTTCAGATGCCTTGACCTTGCTTCGTTTTATGGCAAAACTGGTTCTCAGAAGGATTTGGATTATCTCCTTCCCTTTCTCAAAAACTTCTTCTGCTCTATTGCCCCACACAATGATGTCATCAATGTATTGCAGGTGTTCTGGAGCTCCACCCTGCTCCAAGGCAGCCTGGATTAGTCCATGGCAAATAGCGGGGCTGTGTTTCCACCCCTGGGGCAGTCGATTCCAGGTGTACTAGACACCCCTCCAGGTGAAAGCAAACTGTGGCTTGCACTCTGCTGCCAAAGGAATGGAGAAAAATGCATTAGCAATGTCTATGGTGGCGTACCACTTGGCTGCTTTTGACTCCAGTTCATATTGGAGCTCTGACATGTCCGGCACGGCAGCACTCAGTGGTGGTGTCACTTCATTCAAGCCACGATAGTCCACTGTCAGTCTCCACTCCCCATGAGACTCCCGCACTGGCCATATGGGGCTGTTAAAGGGAGAGCAAGTCCTGCTGATCACTCCTTGGCTCTCCAGCTGATGAATCAGTTTATGGATGGGAATTATGGAGTCTTGGTTGGTGCCATATTGCCACTGATGCACTGTTGTGGTAGCAACTGGCACCTGCTGTTCTTCTACCTTCAGCAATCCCACAACATAAGGGTCCTCTGAGAGACCAGGAAAAGCAGACAACTGTTTGATTTCCTCTGTCTCCAAGGCAGCTATGCCAAAAACCCACCGGTACCCTCTTGAATCATTGAAATATCCTCTCCTGAGGGAATCTATGCCAAGGATGCACGGAGCACCTGGGCCAGTCACAATGGGGTGCTTTTGCCAGTCATTCCCAGTCAGGCTCATTACAGTCTCCAACACAGTCAGTTGTTGGGACCCCCCTGTCACTCCAGAAATAGAAATGGATTCTGCTCCTTTAAAGTCTGATGGCCTCAGGGTACACTGGGCACCAATGTCCAATAGAGCCTTATACTCCTGGGGGTCAGATGTGCCAGGCCAACAAATCCACACAGTCCAGTAAAATCGATTGTCCCTTTCCTCCACCTGGCTGGAGGCAGGGCCCCTCTAATGCTGGTCATCATATTCATCACTCACTTCTGCTGAAATCTGATCAAAAGGATTAGGAGCAAGGAAAGGATTAAGAGTAGAATCAAGTCTCCTATTCTGTCTGGGGAATTGTCCACTGGAGACTGGAGCAGCATTTTTCCTAGAAGGACCAGAAGCATCCCTATTTTTACTTGTTTTTCTTTGCAGCTCATGTACTCGTGCCTGCAGGACTGAGGTAGGTTTCCCATCCCACTTTCTCATGTCTTCTCCATGGTCACGCAAGTAAAACCACAGTGTGCCCTGTGGTGTATACCGTCTCTCTTAAGCAGGGAAATGCTCCTAACAGCTGAGACATAGGTCTGAACGGGTGGAGGGCGGAGCCTGTCCTTGAATCTCTGGAACTCTTGGGACAGTTTCTCCACGTGTTTCTCCAAGACTTCTGGTAGCTTTTCCACGGCCGAGACACAAGTTCATATAGACACAGAGAGACTGTCTTCAAATCCCCGGAGCCAGATAGCCACTTCATTTACAGTTGGTGCCTCCTCATCCTCTTTTACTTCTACTGCTGCCAATGAGCTGGCATATGATGCTGGTGCACTCTGTACAACATTTCGCCACATGGGTACTGTGCACGGGATTTCATCTGGGTCTTCAGTTAACCTCATGTAAATCAGCTCCCGCACAGCTAGATCCCTCAGGTACTGAATCCCTCTCTCCATGCTGACCCATTTGCCTGGATTGCATGTCCTTGAAGGGATACCTTTCCTTCACACCCGCCAAGAGCCACCTCCAAAGACTGTGGGTTGGTTCCCCTCTTGCAATTACTTTATCAATGTCCACTTCCTTAGAGAGGGATCCCAGCTGCTTGGCTTCTCTAGCCTCTAACTCCAGGCTACTGGCCCCATTATCCCAGCATCTGAGCAGCCACGTAATGAGGTGCTCGCCTTGGTAATGGGTGAAATCTTTTTGTATATCCTGTAGCTCACTCAAGGTTAGAGATTGGGTGGTTATTATACTGTATCCATTTCCATCTCCCCTTCCCTCCTCCTCTTCCTCCTTAGGAAGACCATAAGCTTGCTCGTCTTCATCCCTTTCATCACTTTCATGTCCACTTCTTCTTTCTTACAGGGGCAACTGATTCT
The DNA here is from genome assembly GCA_907165065.1 of Caprimulgus europaeus. Next base: position 16,541,741 of record OU015537.1, read on the forward strand.
GGCACGTGTTGGTTCTCTAGTTCATCTGCAGTGCTTCTTGATGGGGTTGGAGTAGCTGCAATGTTTGTCACAGGGCTTGGAGTAGCCACATTGCCTGCTGTAGGGGTTGGAGAGGCTGCAGTAACAGTCACAGAGGTTGAGGTAACTGTAGCAGGTGCTAGGGTAACTCCAGCAGCAGATGGGTTGATCATCCTAAGTAGTCTGACATGCATTAAAACCTGGCATACATTCAGAGGAACTAGCAGCATGAGTATGCTAGTTTGATATGCTGACAGGCACAGGACAGTATTTGAATGCACAAGCACAGACCGCTCTAGATGGTTGAGTTTTTGAACAGGCATCTGTTTTGCTGTATATTTTGCCAATTAATGGGGGTCGACAGAAAGGACACCGGCACCAACCAAAAGAGTAAGCTTATTTTACTGATTATCTTAAAATGATACAAAAAGGAAATAATGCAGCGAGCAATCCGAATAAGCCAAGTATATTGCAAAGCAACAACACAAGGTTAGGCAATGCATCTAATCATTACTACATAAAGTTAGCAATAGTGATTAAGAAAGATACATCACCAATCACCCTATTTAACACCATCCAGACCCGCAATCGCTGGGGTACCCTGGAGCAGTGAAGGTTTGGAGAACGTCTCCCCAGCAATTGGGAAGTTCTGCGTAGTGCGTCCACCCTCAAATGAGGCCACCAAAGAATCACTGCACAGGGGTCCAGCTTTATAGTGCTTACTTACCAAACTCAGCAAGTCAGGATAACTTGCATTTTTCTTTGTGAGGAAATATCTGGCACCTCATCCTCCAGGTTGGATTCCACCCAAAGTCTGGCCAGTCCTTGGGGAGGAATCCAAGGGAGTATCTCTGTCCTTGCAGTTTTATCCACATATTCCTCATCTGAGATCTGTCCAGTCTCACCATCTGTTTCAGTCCTAACCAAGGACATTTGCTGATTACACATATTATTACTTTTGCAGATAGATGCTAAAAAGTTGCTGATTGCTGTTGCACTATAAACGCTATAGCCCCTCAGTGTGGGGAGTGCATCTCTCCAAAGGGAGACAGGGGTTTTGTCTCAAGAACTGCTTTGAATTCAGGTGCATCCACTGTAGGACAAGCACTCACCTGCACCTCCTGCCTCGGGTATGGTATTACTGTTATCAGTTTAACTGGCACAGAAGAATGCTCAAAGCTGGACCTGTAAGCTGTGTAATAAAACACTAGAGAGAATTGGCGGGGCCGGGGGGGGGGGGAGCAGAAGCTGCGGAAGAAAACCGGAAAAGAGATAGAGAGCTCTTGTAGTGGCTTTACAGCAAGGGGGGGCCCCAGCAAAAGGAGAAACAGGGACTCTGGGAGACAGAGGCCCTTTGAGACCCCTGCTGGGGATCAATCTGTGTGCATGGTGTGAACGAACAGGACACTGGAAGAATGAGTGTCCCCAAAGGAGACAAGGGGGTAGAAAAATCACAAACTCTCCCAGAACCCAGGCCCCTATGGCAGGAAAGTATGATGGGGACCCGGGGAGTCTACCCTAGTGATCCACTGGTTATATTAAAGCTAGGGAAACAACAACGGCGGGGGGTGGAATTTTTAGTAGATATCGGAGCAACATTTTCGGTTTTGAACCAGGCTCTAACACCTATAGACAATGATTTTGTAACGGTAAAGGGAGCTACTGGCCAAAGCGAAAAGGCTATTTTCTCAAACCTCTGAAGTTCAAATTGGGTAAACAATTAGGAATACATAAATTTCTTTATATGCCAAATTCACCAAAGCTCTTATTGGGGCGAAATTTATTAGAGAAAATTTGAGGCAGAAATAAGATTTGGGAAGGAAGGAATAGAATTTAAAGTGGGGGATGATCAGGTAATTGAGCTTTTAAGTTTGGCCTTAGTAAGTCCCTCTGAAAAGACAGAAGTACTCAGGGAGGTTCAGGATCAAGTATTCCCAGGGGCATGGGTCACTGAAATACCCAGCAAAGCAAAAACAGCTTCACTGATAGCAGTCAAAATTAAACCAGGACCTAGGCCCGAGAGAGTAAAGCAATATCCCTTAAGGTTAGAGGATAGACAAGGTATTTGTCCAACCATAGAACAGTTTCTGAAGTATGGATTATTAATTGAATGTGAATCTGAGTACAGTACTCCTATATTACCAGTGAAGAAACCAGATGGAAATTATAGGATAGTCCAGGATGTCAGGGCCATGAACAAAATAACTGAGGATTTATACCCTGTGGTAGCCAATCCATGCACATTATTGACTAAATTAAAATCTGAATTGACTTTGTTTACCACTCTGGATTTAAAGGATGCCTTTTCTGCCTACCTATGAGCCCAGAAAGTCAATTATTATTTGCTTCTGAGTGGAAAAACCCGGATTCCGGAAGGAAAACACAGCTAACTAGGACTGTACTTCCACAGGGCTTTAAGAACAGCCCTACCCTTTTCAGCAACCAGTTGGCAAAGTACTTAGAACAATGGGAATCGCCACCTGGGACCGGGACTGTGTTGCAGTATGTGGACGATCTCCTTGTAGCCACTAAAGCAAAGGAACAAAATATAACTTGGGCTGTGAGTTTATTAAACTTTCTTGGACTAAGTGGTTACCGAGTCTATCCATAGAAAGCTCAAATAGCTCAGCAAAGGGCGATATGAAATCATGGCAGGCAAACGGACCTTGGGAAGAGCAAGAAAGGAAGTCATCTGCCCAACTCCCGAGCCACAGATGGTTAAGGATCTCCAAACCTTCCTGGGAATTATGATTTGGTGTCGTTTCTACAACTATGGACTCCTGGTAAGACCACTTTATGAACTTACTAAAATTTATTCAAAAGATCTCACCTGGAATAGAGAAGCTGAGTAGTCTTTCCACAACTTGAAAAAAGAACTCATGCAGGCCCCAGCCTTAGGGTTACCAGACCCCATGAAACCTTTCTGGCTGTTCTCCCAGGAGAAGCAGGGCATTGCACTGGGAATTTTAGCCCAAAACTTAGGCCCATATCAGAGAGCCGTGGCATACTTCTCCAAACATTTGGATGAAGTGGAGGATGGTCCAGCTGCCTGAGAGCAATGGCTGCAGTAATACTTAACATCCAAGAGGCTTACAAATTTACAATGGGCCAAAAGATGACAGTGTTAGTGTCTCATATGGTGTCCACCGTACTGGAAGCAAAAGGCGGGCATTGGCTATCCCCACAGAGATTCCTCAAATACCAGGCCATTATGGTGGAGCAGGATGATGTCCAGATAATAGTGACTAACATTGTCAACCCAGCATCTTTCCTTAGTGGAATTACAGGAGAACCGGTAATCCATGACTGCCTGGAGACCACTGAAGCAGTCTACTCCAGTCGACCAGACCTGAAGGAACAACCATGGGAGGATGCTGAGGACACGTGGTATACAGATGGCAGCAGTTTCATCAAGAATGGTGGGTGCAAAGCAGGGCACGCGGTGACAACTACAGACAAGGTAATAGAGTCCGGGGCCCTTGCCTCAAACACTTCGGCACAAAAGGTGGAAATAATAGCTTTAACTCGAGCTTGCCAAAGAAAAAATTAACATTTGGACAGACTCTAAATATGCTTTTGGAATGGTTCATGCCATGGAGCGGTTTGGAGAGAAAGAGGACTTTTATCCACCCAAGGGAAGCACATAAAACACACAAAGGAAATTCTTAAACTGCTGGAAGCAGTGCAGCTGCCAGAGAAGGTGGCAATTATGCACAGCAAAGCTCCATGGCGGATTGAAATGCAAAAAGGGTAGACAAAAAGGTACGTCGGAAATACAGTCTTTGGTTCCAGGCGGTAAAATACAAACTGATCAGACACCTAAATATACAAAGGAGGATTTAAAATTAATTAAGGATCTAGATGGGAAAGAGGGTGAAAATGGATGGGTTACCACACCACAAGGGAAAATAGTAGTGCCCAGCACATTACTCTGGGCCATAATAATGGTGGAGCATAGAAAGACTCACTGGGGAGTTGAAGCCCTATACAAACACCGGAGCAAATGCATTGTTGGCCGTAATTTGTACACAACCATCACAATGGTGACACAACAATGTGACGTCTGTTTGTAAAATAACCCTCAAGTAGCCCGAAAGATTAAACTAGGACAAATAGGGAAGGGCAATTTCCCAAGGCAATGGTGGCAAATTGATTTTTTCAGAACTTCTGAGGAAAGGGGGGTTTCGATATTTGCTGGTATTAACTGACACCTTTTCAGGATGGCCAGAAGCATTTCCTTGCTGAACAAACAAGGCTAGAGAAGTGACTAAGACTTTGTTACATGAAATTATACCAAGATTTGGGGTCCCAGCAGTGATATCCTCAGACAGAGGTCCTCATTTTGTGGTCAAAATTACACAAGTCAGTAGGCTTCTGGGAATAGACTGCCAATCACATACTCCCTATAGGCTACAGGCAAATGGTCAGGTGAAAAAGATGAACCACCTCCTTAAATTACAGACTGTAAAAGTGAGTCAAGAAGCTGGATTAGCTTGGCCTCAGTCACTACCCCTAGCTTTGTTATGAATCAGAACCAAACCAAGAGTTAAGGAAGGATTAAGCCCTTTTGAGATATTGTATGGAACAATCAACACAAGTTGGTACTGAAGTATTAACTAACTATGTAATGAGCTTACAGAAACAACTTAGAGAAATAGAAAATAGTTTTGGGAACCCGTGCTTATGGCCTGGACGGACCAATACATAATATAGAGCCAGATGACTATGTATATGTCAGATCTCTTTCAGGTTCACCTTTGGAGCCAAAGTGGGAAGGACCATTCCAGGTCTTATTGACAACACACACGGAGCAAGCATCGTGGATCCCTCATTCCAGAGTAAAGAGAGCTCCAATCCTGGTGGACTCTGGAAAACTTCACCTATGACCCCATCACTAGTACAGCCATGACCTTTGTATTGACCATACGTAATGCTTCAATATACGTAATCCACCCCATCATTGCATTAGGACTGAACCACAATGGAGCTGTGCTACCCCTTTGAACATAGAGTAGGGGCTCAAATAGTGAATAAGAAATGGCAAACTGTAAATTTAAAGTCTTGCATCGCACGAGAACAACAAGGATTCATTTGTGAAAGTAATACAATCAGGACATTACAATCAGTAATACGTTCAGGACATTTGCCTCGATACTGAGCAAAGCATTTGTCATTTCGAAATCCATCCAGACAGTAATCAAAAGACAGTGTTTGTATGTACTGGCCAAGGTTGCGTACGTTTGAGAACTGCTTGTGACTCTGACAATAGACAAAATAACGGTAGATAGTGAGAATCATTCTAATTTTTGTATTTGTAACTTTGTTAAAATTGTTGGATGTGACTTTTCTTATTGAGCACCAGTCGTATCCCACCAGTTGCTAAAATCCAACTATGTAATGTTTCACAAATTATCACCTGTACCTATTGGAATGAATCTTGCATTGGTAAAACAATTGATGAGACATTAAGATTTGATCAAAATCTTGAAGGACGCCCAAGAAAATGGACAGAAAACCCTGATAACTGTCGGCCATGACACAGAGGAAATAGATAGGGTCTTAAAAAGGACAGAAGAAGATGCAAAACACAACTGATGGGATGCACTATTTGGATGGTCACCTACTGCAACTGGCATTCTGGATGAGGGAACAGAGGGCACTGTCAGCAATTTTGCTGTTGATACAAAGCTGGGAGGAGTGGCTGACACACCAGAAGGCTGTGCTGCCATTCAGAGAGACCTAGACCGGCTGGAGAGCTGGGCAGGGAAAAACTTAATGAAACACAACAAGGACAAGTGTAGAATCTTATATCTGGGAAAGAAAAACCCCATGTACCAGTATAGGTTGGGGACAGACCAGTTGGAGAGCAGTGTAGGGGAAATGGACCTGGGGGTCCTGGTGGACAGAAGGATGACCATGAGTCAGCACTGTGCCCTTGTGGCCAAGAAGGCCAATGGCATCCTGGGGTGTATTAGAAGGGGTGTGGTTAGTAGGTCAAGAGAGGTTCTCCTCCCCCTCTACTCTGCCCTGGTGAGGCCGCATCTGGAGTATTGTGTCCAGTTCTGGTCCTCGCAGTTCAAGGACAGGGAACTGCTTGAGAGAGTCCAGCACAGGGCCACCAACATGATTAAGGGAGTGGAGCATCTCCCTTATGAGGAAAGGCTGAGGGAGATGGGTCTCTTTAGCTTGAAGAAGAGACTGAGGGGTGACCTCATTAATGTTTATAAACATGTAAAGGGTGAATGTCAGGAGGATGGAGCCAGGCTCTTCTCAGTGATGTCAAATAGTAGGACAAGGGGCAATAGGTGCAAGCTGGAGCATAGGAGGTTCCATGTAAACATAAGGAAAAACTTCTTTACTGTGAGAGTGACAGGCCACTGGAACAGGCTGCCCAGAAAGGTTGTGGAGTCTCCTTCTCTGGAGACATTCAAAACCTGCCTGGACCTGTTCCTGTGTGACCTACTGTAGGTGTTCCTGCTCTGGCAGTGGGGTTGGACTAGATGATCTTTCGAGGTCCCTTCCAATCCCTAATATTCTGTGATTCTGCCCTCAGGACCTCGGTGGCTTCTGCAAGACACATCAAACCTTATCATGAGCTGGCAGGATGCAATGCAGAACCCAATGCCTCAGATGGAGAAATTGAATATGACTGACAGCAAATGAGCACGGAAAAGAAAGAGAACCGCCCGGGAAGAACCTATTATGGGAGGAAAGCTAAAACAACTGCAACAAACTGCATATTTATGTCATATTTAGACATAATTGCCTGCAACAGTTCAGTCTCTTTTACACCCTTTAGACAGTATTCCTTTAAGAATGTTTGGTAAAAACTTCACAACTAAGCAATTACCAGATACAAGAGAAACAATTAGGTGATAAGCATCCACTTCAAGCTTGTTAGCAATCCAGGAGGACTGATGTAATGTAACAGCTCATGGGAAACAACTAAGTGATTTATAAATCTTCTAACTCCTAAGGGTTTAACCCTTTCACACCCATGTGTATTTGCTGCCACCTCTTGGATAAATATAACGAAATGTAATCATACCTTTGCAGTTATTTTAGAAAATCCATATTTCAGTTTTATCACACATAGTAATATTTCTCAGTTAAGCATATCAGCAATTTTACTAATGAGGTGTAAAGCTGAAATATGGCTATGACACGACATTGGGAAAGTGATTCAAGATTGAGTCACTTAGCTAAAGTATTTCAACAACCGCAATAATGAAAAAGACACTTTATAGGCTGGCTTATAGCATTTATAATATCAGCAATTATTATAATCGCCATTGCAGCAATTGCAACAACAGCTTTAGCTGAATCAATACATAATGCATGAGGTAGCTGAAGTATTAAGTAACATAACATAAGATTTAGCTATGTAAGCAAGCACTGATCAACAAATATTAGCTCTCTTAGATGCTTTAGAAACTGCTGTAATTTGGCTTGGGGATAGGCAAAATGCAATGGCTAATCGAATGAAACTCCAATGTGATTTGGGATATAGGGATAAGGATTTATGTGTTACTCCATTAACATGGAATGATGGTGTATATAGTTGGGATCAAATTAAATTGCACATTCAAGGAGATTCTTTAACTAATGTAAATGGTATGATTCAGGATCTAACATTAGCTTTGCAGGGTCGATTATCGACCATGCAAAAATTAGCTCACAAAAGTGTAATGGATGATATTTCTGATAGTGTAAAACGGCTAAATCAAGAAAACTGGTTCACTGGGCTAAATTTACATATCTGGATATCTGTTGATATTGAATGTGTTTGTGTTATTTTTATACTTATAGTTCTCCAACTCCTCTGGGGGATGGTGTGGACTCTCAGAACTGAAGCAAGAGTTCTCGCCCTCCTTGTGAATCCATTGTTCCAAAACAAAAAAGGGGGATAAGTGGGAACTATGCTGAACAGGTGGAAGATAAATTGAGACTGATCAAGGTTAACATTGGAATTTGCAGTGTGTTCTCAAACAAGCTTCACAGGACAGGAGTTGATGAATGTGTGAGAAGGTCAGGGTGGAAAACCGCCTGAGGGAGTGTGTGTACTGAGATGTGACTATGACTGAGTGTGGGTGTGCCAAGAAGTATCTTGGTTTATGTCCTGTGTAGCTTGATTGTTTTGAGAACACAAAGGGATAAATGCTAACTGTGTGAGGAGACAAAGAGAAATCTTGAATCTTGCTAATAAAGAGTGGAGACAAGAGAATCCTGGATTCTTGCTAATAAAGCAGCTTGCTTTACTCAGAAAAAGGCTCAGAGTCCTTTTGTGTCCCATTTTAATTCCCGGAAGTTTAGCCTCAACAGCCCTAGACAGCACTACAGGCTTGAGGAGGAATGGCTGGAGAGCTGCTCAGCAGAGAGGGACCTGGGGGTGTTGATTGACAGCCGGCTGAACATGAGTCAGCAGATTGACCAGGTGGCCAAGATGGCCAACAGCATCCTGGCCTGTATCGGAAATACTGTGGCCATTAAGACCAGGGCAGTTCTCTTCCCCCTGTACTGGGCACTGGTGAGGCTGCACCTCGAGTGCCGGGTTCAGTTTTGGGCCCCTCACTCCAAGAAGGACATGGAGATGTTGGAGCATGTCCAGAGGAGGCCAATGGATCTGGGGAAGGGTCTGGAGCACCAGTGTGATGAGTTCACGGCTGAGGGAACTGGGGTTGTTTCGCCTGGAGAAAAGGAGGCTGAGGGGAGACCTCATTGCTCTTTACAACTCCCTGAAAGGAGGGTGTAGAGAGGTGGGGGTCAGTCTGTTCAACCAAGGAACAAGTGACAGGACAAGAGGAAATGGCCTCAAGTTACACCAAGGGCAGTTGAGATTGGATGTGAGGAAGAACTTCTTCCCTGAAAAGGTTCTCAGGCATTGGAAGGGGTTGCCCAGGGCAGTGGTGGAGTCCCCATCCCTGGAGGGATTGAAGAGTCGTGTAGACATAGTGCTTACAGACATGGTTTAGTTGGGGACTTGTCGGTGTGAGAATAATGATTGGACTCGATGATCTTAAGGGTCTTTTCCAATTTAGGCAATTCTGGGATTCTGTGAAATCAGGGAAAATTCTATAGTACACTTTACAAGGAGCAGGATCAAGGGTTCTGGGCTCCTTTTTTTAAAGAATGCTTCTCCATCTCATTTTAACCCACACATTTTGGTGTACAGCACACAAATTACTCAAGCAAAAGATTCAGCATAAGGATTAAAATGTACCCTTTGCTTATATATGATGGCACCAGACAGTATGCTATCAGAAATCTGTAACCCACTACTACATCTAACTAAAGATTTATGTTATAAAGGAATATATACAAATGACTAAGCAGAACACTCAGCAAAAGGATTAAGACTTCTTACCCCATATTTACATTGGCGGGATGTTGCTCCATACTGGAAGCGACACTGTTCATCAGCATCATACACCTGACCTGGGGCCACAGCTGGATAAAGAAATTCACGCTTGGGAGGCTCATTATCAAGGCAAGTACCACGGCCCGAACTGTTCAACATAAAGGACCAAAGGAATTAGGAATTCTACTGACTGTAAATCACAGTAACGATATGTATCTAGTTCTTACTTTTAACAACAGTGTGTGTGAAACAAATATGATTGCAGTAAACAGTAAGATGGTACACTCATAGTAAGGATAAAAAATAGTTAAATGGAATCAAGAAATTAAAATAAATTTAATCATTATTATTTACAAAAATGCTTATTTTAGATTTTGAAATATATTTAATAAATTATCTTTTTTCAAAGTACAATAATTTATGAGCCACGCAAGATTGATTTTCATTGTTGTTTTCACTGAAGAATACCTACATTTGGTCATAGAATGAAAAATAAACAAATTAAGCAAATAAAATAAGTTAAATTTACAATTCTTAATGACCCTTCTGATCCTTCAAACAGCTAAGTACAGTCTTATAGATATGAGCAGTTCAATTGGTTTATATAAAACACATTTAAATGTCAGCATGACTAAATGTTTATAGGATTAGGACCTGAACATGCATGCTTGTCTTCCATTTGGGTGAACAAAATAGTTATAGTAGTAAAAATGCTCCAGGATCTTCAAATGTACCAATACTTGGGTGAGTGACAAAATTTTTATGGATCCAAGGATCTTTTCTATTGTATTAATAGTATTTAGTCTTCAAAAATTCATGTTAGAACTAAGATCATAATCTTTGAAAACTTTAGTATTCTCTTATTCTCTTCACTGTTTTGTTTGGTGGGTTGTTTAGTTTTGTTTGTTTTGGGTTTTTTTTTCCAAAATATGCCCATATTCAACCACAATATTTTCGTGTAGTGGAACAAATAACAAAGCAAGCCAAGGGCTGTCAGAGTTCTTTTGTTTAGAAAACTTTGTAATTTGCTAAATATAATTATTCAGTTTTATTTAGTCAGTGTGCATAAAAGAGATGCTTTTTTACTTTAATTTCACATGTCAATAAGTGAGGATTTTTAAAGAATTCTTATGCCAACACTTTAATTTTTTTTCAACATTCCTACAAATTTTGCCAGGACTTGTGTTTTTTTTCCAAATCTTTTCCATGCACCTTGCCAAAGGAACATAATTTCAGAAGTGAATGTTCTACACTGTTTTTTGGAGATCTCAAATTTTGTATACTTTTTATCTGCAGATAAAAAAGAGCAAAAAGTCCCCTTTAACCATATATTTTATGTTCCCATTTTAACTCTATTTTGTTAATTTCTTTGAAATAATACAACAAACTCTTTGGAAGAACAAAGAAACAAACAACTGCTAACGAGTTCAGAAGAATGCAAACAGCAACTAAGGCAATAAGCAGGTAAATACAGAAAAAAAATTAAAATCAGTTACTAATCCAAATGAATTTAATGTGATTCACCTGCACATAACACCCCCCCCCCCCCCCCAACTCAGTTGAAATCTACCTTTAAAATATCACATGTGTGGTTCTGGCATAAAAAATAATGTACTTGCCCCTTTATTCCAGTTTTAATTATTGCAGGCATATATATTTTCTAATAGCAGAACTTGGGAAACTATCCTACATTCTTTTGAATCTAAATATTTCAGTGTTGTAATTTGCATGTATGAGGAGTACATGTTAATAATTCCAATATGGAAATAACTCAAATACAATCTGATCTTTCTGTATTGTTTGGACCAAACTGCAGATAGGAACTTTGCTTAAACAAGCAGTGGGAAGTTTAGCATTTGACATCGTCTTGATCTCATATTGCATATGATGGGAATATTTTCATAGATTCCAATACTGCAGAGGTTGACCTGTAAACTGTGATCCTGTAAACAGACAGCCAAGGGCACAGCATTTAACAACTCTTATTACCTTTGATGACTCTCCCTGTAGGCATATGGACCCCAGAATGGATTAGATTACAGAATCAGATCTAAATCTTTAAATGCAACAAATCTGTAAATTAAAGTCTATATCTACTCTAACAGACATATATTTGCAGAAATGTAAGTCAAAGTCCTTGTAGTAAATACAAAAATATGCCTGTTCTGCTCTAATGGCAAGATTTTAAGCATAATGAAATGTTGTAATACTAAAAAAGCAAGAACATTGCTACTAAGCAGTCATTCACTTACTAGCTACATTAATTACATCACCATCTCAGACTGAAAATTTGTTTCTTTCCTTCTGCTTCAGTTCTATTATTTCTCTCAAGTACTTGAACAAAATTGACACATTTTACAAACTTAGAGTGGAAACCTGATACTGTATTGTGTGAAATGAAATATTTAGAAAAAGAAATACCATGTGCTATAAAACACATTCATATAACCAAGGATTTTCCATTGGTAATGAAGGGTCTCACCAAAGCTGGGCAAAAGATGAATACAGGCTGAGGGTCTTGAAACCTTTCCAGACAACTTCTACTGTACTCAGGAATGGTGTAATACTCTTGAGTCTATGTCCTTGTTCTTCTCCCTTTTTCTTTGCTCCACCAAGGCAAAACCCAGATACTTCAGAAAAAAAACTCTGCTAAATATAGGGGAATGAACCAAAAGGGAGCAAAAAGAATAATGGTATTGGAGCACTTTCTAAAAAGAGATCTAACAGTTATTATGAAGCCTACAAAAGTGAAAAAAACCCTTTGTGTAGATGTAAAAAAGATAATGAGAAGGAAACAAATGCCCAAATACCTTAATCTCTGAAATTTTAGAAAATTTCTACTCACAATCAGTTTTGTGCTTTGTGATTTTACCTTATATAGGAAGCATATACAAAGTCAAAAAAACCCTACTGGATATGACTGCCAAGGCATTTACATTTTTGAAGAGGGAGTGAATAAATCTTTGGTGCCTGCAAAAGGAATATGAAGAACTGGAGAACTGGGCAGGGAAAAACTTGATGAAATATAATAAGGGCAAGTGTAGGGTGTTGCACCTGGGCAGGAACAACCCCAGGTTCCAGTATAGGTTAGGAAATGATCTCCTAGAGAGCAGTGTAGGGGAAAGGGATCTGGGAGTCCTGGTGGACAGCAGGATGGCCATGAGCCAGCACTGTGCCCTTGTGGCCAGGAAGGCCAATGGCATCCTGGGGTGCATTAGAAGGGGTGTGGTTAGTAGGTCAAGAGAGGTTCTTCTTCCCCTTTACTCTGCCCTGGTGAGGCCACATCTGGAATATTGTGTCCAGTTCTGGGCCCCACAGTTCAAGAAGGACAGGGAACTGCTTGAGAGAGTCCAGCGAAGAGCCACCAAAATGATTAAGGGAGTGGAACATCTCCCTTATGAGGAAAGGCTGAGGGAGCTGGGCCTCTTTAGCTTGGAGAAGAGGAGACTGAGGGGGGACCTGATTAATGTTTATAAATATTTGAAGGGTGAGTGTGAGGAGGATAGGGCCAGGCTCTTCACAGTAACGACCGATGATAGGACAAGGGGTAATGGGTGTAAGCTGGAACACAGGAGGTTCTGCTTAAATTTGAGAAAGAACTTCTTTACAGTAAGGGTGACAGAGCACTGGAACAGGCTGCCCAGGGAGGTTGTGGAGTCTCCTTCTCTGGAGACATTCAAGACCCGCCTGGACGCCTTCCTGTGTGAACTCATCTAGGTGTTCCTGCTCCGGCAGGGGGATTGGACTAGATGATCTTTCGAGGTCCCTTCCAATCCCTAATATTCTGTGATTCTGTGATTCTGTGATTCTGTGATTCTGTAATATGATGATCTCTAATTCACCATACATTCTGTTTACTCCATAAGATACTACTAGTACTCAAGGACTTTCTCATTTTCCTAATTTTAAGTTAATTTCATTAGTTTATATGGGACATAGTGCGGCTAGTTTCAATTATAAAATAGCTAGGCTTGATGTCATTTCATCCCAGTATTCCAGTGTAGTGTGTCTAGAGACTTTTGTAAAACATTCTACAATGTAGTGTAAACATTGTTTTGTGTTTTATTATTACAGGATAGCAAATTAATCTTCTGTTTAGAAGGATTTCAAGGATACTAGAGCATTCTCTGAAAACTTAAGATCTCAGACATGCTATCATTGCTAAGTGCATGATCAATACAACAGCAACCAGGGATTCAACATTAGAATCTTTACAGATTGTACAATGCAATACTGAAGATCACTACCTCTGTGCAGACATCACTTTTATATCCAAGGTCACTAAAGAGAAAAAGTAAAAAACATGGATGTAGATCTCTGTCCTGGTTTTTCTAGAATAGAGTTAATTTTCTTCTTAGTAGCTAGAATAGCTGTGTTTTGGTTTCAGTGTGGGATTTGTTATGAGAAGAATGTTGATAAGGTACAAGGACACGGTGTTTGGGTAGCTTGCAAGTGCAAAGGACTGGGAGGGGGAAAGTGTAGTAGTTAGTAAAACCCAGAATTGACAGTTGGATATGCCAATGAGATATTCCATATCATATCACGTCATGTTCAGTATATTAACCAGGGTTGACTGGAAAAGGGAGGATTCTCTCGGAATTGCTTGGGCTTGCTTTTTTGGGATTGTGATTTCAGGTTCAGGACTGTCTCTGCTCCAGGAACGCTGGCTGGGGACAGACTGGGCATCAGTCAGTGGGTGGTGAACAATTGCACTATGCATCACTCATTTGCATATTCTATGATTACTGTTATTATAATTATTATTTTATATCAATCAATAAATTGTTTTTATCTCAACCTATGAGTCTCCTTACTTTTAGCCCTCCAATTCTCTCCCCTATTCCCTGTGTGTTGGGGGGGGGGAGGAGGGAGTGAGCAAGCAGCTGTGGTGAAACTACCACAAACTCTCAGAGCTTATGCTTATATTACAATATCTATTCCCAAATAACTCAGCAACACAAACAACGTGACATAACTCCTTCAATGGTTGAGGAAAATATCCCAGATTACTGGCACTGGAAATAGGTTTTAAATGTTAAAGAATTGTCTCATTCAGAACAATCAAGGAAGGTTGTGAGTTGGAAGGGACCCACAAGGATCATCAAGTCCAACTCTTGTCCCTGCACAGGACAATCCCAAGATTCAGACCATGTGTCTGAGGGCACATGTTGGCCAAATGCTTCTGGAATATTGTCAGGCTTGGTGCCATGACCATCTCCCTGGGGAGCCTGTTCCAGTGCTCCACCACCCTCTGCCTGAAGAACCTTTTCCTCATGGCCAACCTCACGCTCCCCTGGCACATCTTCCTGCCATTTCCTCTACTCCTATCATTGGTCGATCAGCACTTGCTCCTCCTCTTCCCCTTGTGAGGAAGTTCTAGACCATGATGAGATCTCCTCTAAGTCTCCTCTTCTCCAGGCTGAACAAACCAAGTGACTTCAGCCTCTCCTCATACAGCTCCCGCTCTAAACCCTTCACCAATTTTGTGGCCTCCTCTGGACACTCTCCAGTAGCTTTAGATCCTTTTTAGCCTGTGGCACCCAAAACTGCACCCAGTACTTGAGGTGAGGCTGCACCAGTGCAGAGTAGAGTGGGACAATCACCTTCCTCGCCTGGCTCACGATACAGTGCTGGATGCACTCCAGGACACAGTTGGCCCTCTTGGCTGCCAGGACACACTGTTGGCTCACTTTCAGCTTGCTGTCTACCAGAACCCCCAGGTGCCTCTCTGTGGGGCTGCTCTCCAGCCTCTCATTCCCCGGTCTGTGTGTGTGTCCAGGGTTGCCATGTCCCAGGTGCAAAATCCAGCACTTGCCCTTGTTAAAATTCATACAGTTGGTAATTGCCCAGCTCTCTCATTTATCCAGATCTCTCTGCAGGGCCTCTCTGCCCTCAAGAGTGTCCACAGCTCCTCCCAATTTGATGTCATCGGCAAACTTAGTTATCAGTCCTTCAGGTCCTGTATCCAAGTCATTGATGAAGACATAAAAAAGCAGTGGCCACAGTATGGATCCCTGTGGGACCCCACTAGTGACTGGGGTCTTCCCTGTTGCCCTTCTTGATGATTGGGACAACATTTTTCAGCTTGCAGTCAACTGGGACCTCTCCAGATTCTCAGGAGCATTGAAAGATCATTGAGAGAGGTCTCACTATGACATCTGCCAGCTCTTTAAGTACCCTCGGATGGATCCCATCAGGCCCCATTGACTTATAGGGATCCAGCTGGAGCAGCAAATCCTGCACAAGTTCTGGGCTGGCAGGGAGTTTATCATTCTCACAGTCATGGTTCTCTAGCCTAAGGCTCTGGGGGTTCCTGAGCCCATCCTCGGTGTTGAAGACTGAGGTGAAGAAGGCATTGAATGCTTCTGCTTTGTCTGCCTCCCTGTTTGCAAGGTGATCGTGCTCATCAAGTAACAGGCCAATGTTATTCCTGGTCTGCCTTTTGCTATTAACATATTTTAAAAAGCCCTTTTTATTGTCTTTCACAGTACTAGCCAGCTTTAATGCTAATTGAGCTTTGGTTGCATGAATTCCCTCCCTGCAGTGGCGAGTGGCATCTCTGTAGTCCTCCCATGCTGCCTGACCTTGCTTCCACTGGCCATACACTGTCTTTTTCTGCCTTAGTTCTAGAAGAAGATCCCTGCTCGGCCAAGGCGGCCTTCTGCCTCGCCTGCTTTGACTTCTGGCATTTTGGGATTGCCTGCTCCTGTGCTTTTAGGAGGTGGTACTAAAAAAGTGTCCAGCACTGATGGACCCCAGAACCTTCAAAAGCTTTTTCCCAGGGGACCTTACTAAGTAGTTCCCTCAGCAACCTGAAGTCCACTCTCCTTATATCCAGAGTTGAGGTCATGCTGGTACTTTTCCTCCTGTTACCACAGATTTTGAATTTGACTGCTTCGTGGTCGCTGGGGCCAAGGCAGCCACCAATCACCACTTCACCCACAAGACCCTCTCTGTTGACAAGCAACAAGTCGAGGAAAGCACCTTTCCTGGTCGGTTCCCTTAGAACCTGTACCAAGAAGTTGTCATCCAGCTGGTTTAGGAATCCTCTGGACCTGTTTGTACCAGCTGTGTGGTATTCCCAGTTGGCATCTGTCAGGTTGAAGTCCCCCATAAGGACTAGGGCAGATGACTTAGAGGCATCCTTTAGTTTCTTAAAGAACAGCTCATCAATGTCGTCATGCTGGCTGGGTGGCCTATAATGCAAGCTATGATTAACAATCATTTAATAAATGTATTATAATGTTACACAAACTGCTTCTTGTATTGGGTTTGCGTGGCAAGGTTTTGGTAGCAGCAAAGAGGGGGACATGGGGTGGCTTCTGTGAGAGAAGCTGCCAGAAGCTTCCCCCATGTCCGACCCAACACAGCCAATGCCAGCCGGCTACAAGAACGGACCCAGCGCTGGCCGAGGCTGAGCCAATCAGTAACGCCTCTGTGATAACATAATTAAGAAAAAAAAGGAAGAGAGGGAAAAAAAAGCTGCACACTTTGCAGCTGGAGAGAGGAGTGAGAAGATGTAAGAGAAACAACTCCACAGACACCAAGGTCAGTGAAGAAGGAGGGGGAGGAGGTGCTCCTGCAGCCTGTGGTGAAAACCATGGTGAGGCAGGCTGTCCCCCTGCAGTCCATGGAGGTCCATGGTGGAGCAGATGACCACCTGTAGCCTGTGGAGGACTCCACGCCCGACTGGGTGGATGCCTGAAGGAGACTGTGACCCCGCTGGAAGCCTGCGCTGGAGCAGGATCCTGTCAGGAGCTGTGGCCCGTGGAGAGAGGAGCCCAGGCCAGAGCAGGTTTGCTGGCAGGACTTGTGACACCGTGGAGGACCCACACTGGAGCAGTCCCTTCCTGAAGGACTACACCCCATGGAATGGACCCATGCCAAAGCAGTTTGTGAAGAACTGTCAGTCATGGGAAGGACTCACATTGGAGAAGTTTGTGGAGGACTGTCTCCTGTGAGAGGGGCCCCACGCTGGTGCAGGGGAAGGAGTCCTCCCCCTGAGGAGGAAGAAGCAGCAGAAACACCGTGTGATGAACTGACCCCAACCCCATTCCCTGTCCTCCTGTGCCGCTGGGGGGAGGAGGTGGAAAATCGGGAAAGAGATTAAGCCCGGGAAGAAGGGAGGGATGGGGGAGGTGTTTTAAGATTTGGTTTTACTTCTCATTATCCTCTGATTTTGATTGGTAATAAAATAAATTTGTTTTTTTTTCCCCCAAGTCGAGTCTGTTTTGCCCGTGCCAGTAACTGGTGAGTGATCTCTCTCCGTCCTTATCTCCACTCACGAGCTTTTCATTATAATTTTCTCCCCCTGCCCATTTGAGGAGGGGGAGTGATAGAGCGGGCTTTGGTGGGCATCCGGCCTCTAGCCCGGGTCAACCCATCACACTTCTCTTTTTTTTTTTAATTGAGTAGACTTTTAAGCAAAAAACACTTCTGAAGTTTGAGAAGTCTACAATAATTGGTGACATATCCTTTTTATCCGATTATGTTAGCTAAGAAAAAAAGTCTCCTACTAAACTTTAAAGAAAAAATAGGCAAATTATAATTCAAAGTGTAGGTCAATAGATAATACTGAATGTAAAATTTCTTAATTGATTTGTAGAAAGAGAGATGAAATTTTGATATTATTGATGTGACCTTATCTTACAAAATTAGTCTTGTCTTGTACTTTTTTAAAAAGTTAATTTAGATTTCTTGAGTACCAAGGGATTGGTCAATATGCCATGGACAGTATATGAGGCATATATAGAAGTATCCTATATTTATCTTGAATATCCACTTGTACATCCAAGATTCTTTGCCGGATGATGCCTGTGCCCAGACATTGGAAATTTTTTTATATTTTCTATACAGGCTTGCTTGGTCCAAGGTAGTTTTGGCTCCTTTCCAGAGACAGAAAGGTGTGAGGAACTGCACTATAGACTTGTCTCAAAGATTGCTTGCAAGGACTGTCACAAGATCACCGGATTCTGGAAACCCCGACTTGTGAAGGCGCCCTGCCCATGGGGGTGTTCTGCTCGGACATGTCCCTGTCTCAAGTGCTGGGGGGCACAAAGAGATGTGCCACTGCTATGGAAACTACAGCCCTCAAAGGGTTATTTAAGGAGGACCTGCACAGGCAAGGGCTGGAGAGAGAGACAAGGAGAGAGAAAGAGAGGACGACCATCTGACTGCCTGACTGTCTGACCGCCTGACCACCTGACTGCACCACACCACGCTGCACCACCGCTGGAACAAGCAACTTAGACCTCCTCACCCCCCCCCTTCACCGTCGCCTCGCTGCTGGACCCGTGGTGGTGACTATTCTGGCTGCCCTATCCCGACTCCTTGCTTGATTTCCATCTTTCGTTCCATTCTGTCCTATCGCTACCCTCTTTATTACTTTTTCTTTTGGTAATAAATGGTGTTTCAGGAATGCGGCATTTGACCTCGTTTGTGTCTTAATCTCGCTCTTGGGATCATATCGAAACCTTCCCTGACATTGGATCGGGACATTTGAATGATCCTGACATCCGATCAGGACAAAAGGTCTAGTCTCTGAGATCTAAATCCTGATGTATGACAATTCTAGAGACTCTCCAAGAATTTCCTGTGATAGATTTAACTTATTCAAATAGTTTCTTCAAAAGACAATCCTGCCTTTGAAAGACATCTGGCTTCTTGTAACATCTTCTCCTATCTGATACTGACAAGCATAAGCAACTATGATTCCAGAAATCATCCAGATTATGTTATTACAAACCATAAAAGTAACTTAATAAAGAATTTTAAGTAGAAAGTTATCTTTTTTTATGCCTAGGGATTTGCATGGCTCTATAGTCACACTGTATAAATATATGCTGGATATAATAAAATATGCATGCTATAAATATATTTATATGTGTATATATATCTTGCATAGAATGAAATTTATACAAATTGTTTTTCAATCACAGACAATATTTTCAAGGTTGGTTCATTTATCCTATAGACAGATATTAAGGGTTTCTACTCTCACAGGAATCTCTGTCCTCTGACATTGCTCTCCAATCCTTAAATTCTGAGTAGTTCTGCATTTAATTCCATATAAAGCCATTGTAAAGCACTTATCAACAATTCAGCTGATAAATTGAATTCAGTCAATCTTTCATTCTAACATAAAGCTTGACACAGAACAGCTATTATGTGCAATAAGGAAAGTTTTCCCCAGGAAAAAAATGGGTTTCCTTGGCCATTTCAAAGCCTATGCTGACTGGTCATCCTTGGGTGTTTTGAATGATCTATTAGGCATACATAGCTTTACTTTCTCTTTATTCCCATCTTTAAAGCCATATTCATCCTCTATCCGGCCATCTCACAAAATAAATCATTTTTCCAACTAGTGTCTGATGGAATTGATACTTTCCAAGTGATATTTAATGGCTGTTCCTCAGTACTGTCAGTCTGGAAAATTTGTTTCTGGTGTAGTTTTTAGAAAGTCATGAGAAAGAGGAGGGTTGAAGCTGAGGCTCAACTTTGAACATTACCAGGATGACTTGTTTCAAAATTCTTCTGCTTGATGAGAAAGGACAGTGTGATATCTACACTACAAAATGGCACACAGTGCAAAACTGCTGTAGCAAATGGTGACCCAAGCTGGTAAACTGGTAAATCCACATGAATCTACCTTACCATATAATACTGTGAACACTTAATGAATTTCTTGCCGAATGCATTTCAGCTGCATTATCTTGGTGCCATGACAGCCCTGCCTGAACATGTAGACATCCAGATCCATGTCTATACATCTAAAAGGTGTTGTGATATGTCATACAGACTCATGGCCTCAGGTTTCTGCTTGGATATCTGCATTTCACCCTACTTTGCTTTCTTTCTTAGACATAGCTAAATGAACCCTAAACTAGTCATACTCACTAAGCACAGAAAAAAACACTTGCCTAGTGTATCCTGTCCCAGCTGTTTTCTCATTCTTGAGGAAAAATTGAGAGAAAGGGGTCAGAGTCTAATCTGTCTGGAATAAACTTCTGCAGACACAGATAGCAGCATCTTGAGGGTTTACCTCTAAAGCTCTAAATCAGCACCTTTCTTATCTGGTGTTGGGAAAAAGTATTAGGAAAAAAATGGAATATTTTTTCCTGTCTGGATACAGACTGTTCTGCTATTTATAAGAGCAGTCAGGGAATTGTTACCACATGAAACTCACTATTTTATTTTTTTTGCTTCTTGAAAAAACCTCTGCTCTTAAAGCTGTTTTGCCTCAAGGAAAGGTGTGAATGGGTAAAAAATAAGTGATCTAGGCTCCTGACAGCTGTCTTTCAGGTACCTGTGTAACTCTATCTTAACAGCATCCTGCTGTCATTGAGGATGACATGAAAAGTTGGGTAGAAGACTAGAAATGAGAAAAAACCTACAGTTTTACAGACTATTTACTTTGTGAAATAATAAAACAACTATTTTAAGAAAAAAAGTATCAATACATTTATAGGATATTAGAACTACAAACAATAAGAAGCATGGATTTCTAATTAATGGATCATGTTTGAGAAATCTGACATTTTTAAAGACAGATTGCAAAATTAGTAGATGAAGAAGTTATCTTTGGCTCTTAGTATGTTATTTAACACAGTATCCTACACAATTGGAAAATCTACTCATAATTGTAATGTGTAGAAGAATGTTTATCCAAGGTGACTTTGAAAAAAATAACATCTACATTCCGTGTTACAAAAAAATAGCTAAAATATTATAAAAGATAATTTATTATCAGTCAGCAAGGAGCACAGCGGCGAGGAGTACAGTGGCAGCAGCGTTAAGTTCCGCAGCTGAGCGCATGTGAGGAGGCAAAGGGCGGGTTCCCGGAGCCAGGGAAACCGTGGATGGGACAGAGAGTCCCCTCAGGAGTGGCCGATCTCATGAGAGGGGCTGATGTGGCTGGGACATTGCCAGGGGCAACTGCGGGTGATTTAAACGGCCCCCAGGGAGCGCGAGTGGGCAGAAGGGCAAGCAGGTAGAAGGGCGTGGCAGTTCAAGCAGGAAAGGTGTGCGGGCAGGGCAGTGGTGCTCGGCCAGAAGTACCAGGGAACCATGGTGTCTACCCGCCAAAAAACTAAGGCCTCTCCATGCTCTACACCAGCTGCAACTGATGGAGCCTCCCAGGCAGAGCCCCAGTGGGTGCGTGTTGCCACCCAGTTGTAGAGCTGCAGGGCCTGCCCCCCACTTGCACTGGTATCAGGCGCCAATGGGGAATTCACCTGTGGGAGATGTGCCCTGGTGGAGGAACTCCTCTGCTTAGTGATGGAACTCCAGGAAGAGGTGAGCAAATTGAGGACTATCAGGGAGTGTGAGAAGGAGTATTGGAACACCACCATATGCTCCCGCTCTCAAACCCAACAGGCAGGCATGCCTCGTGCTTTCCTCTCCCCACACAGCTGAACAGAGAAATTTAAGAGATGAGGGGGAATGGCAGCAGGTTCCTGCCCAGTGCAGCAGGTGTGTCTCCTCTATGACAACCCCAGCCTCCCAGGTTCCCTTGTAAAACAGACACGAAGCTCTGCAAGTGAAACCCAACCTTAATGTGGATGATGGTTCCCACAGCCTGGAAACATTCCCAAGGTTAAGGAACCCTAAGCCCCGCATCACAACAGCTTCTGTAAAGAAGAAAAGATGGGTCATTGTCATAGGGGACTCCCTTCTGAAGGGAACAGAAGGCCCGATGTGCAGACCGGACCCTTGTCACAGGGAAGTCTGCTGCCCCACTGGGGCCCGGGTTAAAGATGTGGAAAGAAAACTTCCAGCTCTGGTAAGGCCCGTGGATTATTATCCATTACTGGTTTTCCAAGTAGGCAATACTGATACCATAAGAGAAGCCCAAGAGCAATTAAGAGGGACTTCAGGGCCCTGGGATGAATGCTGAAGGGATCGGGTGCACAGGTAGTGTTCTCTGTCATTCCTATCACAGGGAACAATGAGGCAAGGAATAGAAAAAGCCAGGAATTAAATACCTGGCTCTGAGCCTGGTGTGAGGAGCAAAATCTTGGGTTTTTTGACCATGGGTTGGCCTACACAACACCAGGCCTGCTGGCAAATTATGGGGTATACCTGTCTCCAAGGGGCAAAAGGATGCTTTCCACAAAGTTAGTGGGGCTCATCAAAAGAGCTTTAAACTAGATCCGATGGAGGAGGAGGATGAAACCAAGATTGCTAGAAATAGGCCTGGGGATGGCACTCCAGTGTCTGAGGGACGGTGTGCTAGTGAGGCTCTTTGGTCTGCAGCCTCAGAGGAAGTGGGGGATATTACTCCAAGCGGCAGCAAGGATGCAAAGGTTATTGATGGGTTAGAAAGAACAGTGAGTAGTCACTTAGGAACTAAGACTATCCCGCTCTGAAGAGTGGTGGGATAAGTAGCCCAACTGAAGTGCATCTACACCAATGCATGCAGCATGGGCAACAAACAGGAGGAATTGGAAGCCATTGTGCAGCAAGAAAACTATGATATAATTGCCATCACAGAAACATGGTGGGATGACTTACATAACTGAAGTGCTGCAATGGATGGCTATAAACTGTCGCGACGGAGGGAAAATCCGGACAGCTCAATATGAGTTGAATCATCAGACTTCCGATTTATTGATTACACATATGCTTCTTATATACAGCAGTTAATTAAGCTTATGCATATTCTCAGAAATCCACACTGATTGGCTCATTAATTTTCCTGAGAACTTTCTCTTTGTTATAACAGGTGGTGTTGCTCTGTTCAGCTTCCAAGGACAACAACTGGATATTCCTTACTTTTTTCCCAGCTTGATTAAAGCTGTTTTGTCTGAAGTTCTCAAGAGAAAGTAAGCATCTTGGAGACTTCACTTATGTCAAGGGCCTAATGCTGCGGCCTAAGCCATTTCAATACCCTCGCTGCTTTCTGCTAAAGCCTGATTGTACAATATCTCTTAGTGATCTACAACAATAAACTCTTCAGGAGGAACAGGCAAGGAAGGAGGGAGAGGTGGTGGGGTAGCCCTCTACATTAGAGAGTGTTTTGATTGCCTTGAGTTCAGTGATGCTAGTGATAGGGTTGAGTGTCTATGGAAAGTCAGTGGAATTTCCAATAAAGCAGATGTCGTGGTGGGAGTCTGCTACAGACCACCCAGCCAGGATGAAGAGACAGATGAGATATTCTACAAGCAGCTGGGAGAAGTCTCGCAATCGCTAGCCCTCGTTCTTGTGGGGGACTCCAACTTAACAAATGTCTGCCGGAAGTATAATACAGCAGAAAGGAAACAGTGTAGGAGGTTCCTGGAGTGTGTGGAAGACAACCTCCTGACACAACTGGTGAGTGAACCAACTAGGGAAGGTGCCCTGCTGGACCTGTTGTTTGTGAACAGAGAAGGCCTTGTGGGAGATGTGACAGTTGGAGGACACCTGGGACACAGCGATAACAAAATGATAGAATTTTTGATTCTTGGAGATGCAAGGAGGGGGGTCAGCAGAACTGCCACCTTGGACTTCCAGAGGGCAGACTTTGGACTGTTTAGAAGATTGGTGTATAAAGTCCCTTGGGCAGTCAGGCAGTCCTGAAGGGTAAAGGAGCCCAAGAAGGCTGGACGCTCTTCAAGAAGGAAATCCTGGATGCGCAAGAGCAGGCCATCCCCATGTGCCGAAAAATGAGTCGGCGGGGAAGAAAACCGGCTTGGCTGAGCAGAGAGCTTTGGGTGGATCTCAGAAAAAAGAGGGAAGTCTATGAGCTTTGGAAGAAGGAACAGGCATCTCAAGAGGACTACAAGGATGAAGTGAGGTTTTGCAGAGAAAAAAATCAGAAGGGCTAAAGCCCAACTAGAACTTTATTTGGCCAACTCTGTGAAGGATAACAAAAAATGTTTCTAGAAAATATATTAACAACAAGAGGAGAGCCAAGGAGAATCTCCATTCTCTACTGGATGCAGAGGGAACAATAGTGACAAGGGATGAGGACAAGGCCGAGGTACTTAATGCCTTCTTTGCCTCAGTCTTTAACAGTAAGGCCAGCTGCTCTCCAGGTACCCAGCCCCCTGAGCCAGAAGTCAGGGATGGGGAGCAGAACAAAGCTCCCATGATCCAGGATGTAACTGTTAGAGACCTGCTCAGCCAATTAGACATCCACAAGTCTATGGGGCCGGATGGGGTCCACCCGAGGATATCGAGGGAGCTGGTGGAGTTGCTCGCCAAACCCCTTTTCATCATCTACCAACAGTCCTGGCTGACTGGGGAGGTTCCACTTGACTGGAGGGTGGCAAATGTTACATCTATTTACAAGAAGGGCCAGAGGGAGGATCCAGGATCTGTACAAGTTGGAACAATGGGCTGCGACCAACTGTATGAGGTTCAACAAGACCAAGTGCCGGGTCCTGCACTTGGGTCACAACAACCCCATGCAATGCTACAGGCTTGGGGAGGAGTGGCTGGAGAGATGCCTGGTGGAAAAGGACCTGGGGGTGTTGGTTGACAGCTGGCTGAATATGAGCCAGCAGAGTGCCCAGGTGGCCAAGGCCAATGGCATCCTGACTTGTATCAGAAACAGTGTGGCCAGCAGGACCAGGGAAGTCTTCCTTCCCCTTTACTGGGCACTGGTGAGGCTGCACCTTGAATACTGTGTCCAGTTTTGGGCCCCTCATTACAAAAAGGACCTTGAGGTGCTGGAGTGTGTCCAGAGAAGGACAACAAAGCTGGAGAAGGGGCTGGAGCACAGGTCTTATGAGGAGCGGCTGAGGGAACTGGGGTTGTTTAGCCTGGAGAAGAGGAGGCTGAGGGAAGACCTTATCACTGTCTACAACTACCTGAAAGGAGGGTGTAGGGAGGCGGGTGTGTGTCTTTTGTCCCAGGTAACTAGTGATAGAACAAGAGGCAATGGCCTCAAGTTGCACCAAGGGAGGTTCAGATTGGAGGTCAGGAAAAATTTCTTCACTGAAAGGGTTCTCAGGCACTGGAATGGGCTGCCTAGGGCAGTGATTGAGTCACCTTCCCTGGAGGTATTTAAAGGACAGGTAGATGGGGTGCTCAGAGATATGGTTTAGTAGTGGACAGGTATGGTTGGACTCGATGATTTCAAAGGTCTTTTCCAACCAGGAGATTCTATGATTCTATTATTATTATTGGAGCTGCTATTTCTAGGGGTGTTTTTACTCTAGTTCAAATACCACCTAGTATCTTCAGTAATTATTTTTAATGAAATTCACAGATGGTAGTAATTCAAGTAGAGTTGCAAACACTGTCAATGATAGAGAAGTATCTCAAAAAACCTGAAGATATTAGAACTACAAGAATAGATTCACCTGAGTACTATTCTGGCTTCATGCTAATATAACTACAATTTCAGTGGCATCCCCCAGACTTAAAAATGAAACTTAATAGTGAATCAAGCCTGGGGAATGGAGATGTTAACAGTAAAACATAAAAAAACCCCAAACATTTAAACATAAAGCAGAGGAGGCACAAGCTAAACATTTTTTAACTGACAGTAAAAAATTGAAAGACCACTGCATACATATCAAGTAAAAAAACAAGAAAGTTTGTTCAGACTGAAGTTTAAAACTGTGCGGGAATTTTATGAACAAATATTCAGCTCTATTATATTTGCAGCATAATACAAGCCACAGAATTTTGCCACGTTTCTTTCTCAAAAGCCATAAATAAGAAATGACTGCTTAGCTACCTGTGGAATTACATCTTCAATAGACAACTTATTTTTCAGGACAATTATGAGTTCAAAATGGAGTTCAGAAGAGAGCAACAAATAGAAGCAAGATGAGACAGAGAAGATCAGAACTGAAAAAGTAAGAAACAAACCCCAAAATGCTACAAGAAAATACCTGAACTGTAAGCTGACATTCAGAACTACCAAGCTGTGAAATCATCTCTCAGAAGAGATGCAAAAAACTTATTCTTTTTCATAGTTACAGACTACTGATGGGAACAGCGCTGAGTTAACAAAAATGATTGGCAATGATGAAACAAGTCTACCCTGTAGGTTTTTTTATGCTAGTGTTAAATGAATACATATTTATCTCTCCTGAGAAAATCAACTCATATTGTGAGAAACCTGTATCACACGTACATGTAGGATGACTTATTCAGTATGCTTTAGTTTAGATACTCATCTTAAACATGCCAGTATAAAATTGGGTGGGTTCAGGCCTTAACCTGATATAGAAACTGAGAAGTATTTTCCTCTGAACAGCACCTAACACCAACATGAAACATCTGTATCTGGATGGATCCCTTCAGGTAAGATTCAGAATACAGCACCTTATTCTGAGGTTAGATGCCTGGAAGAGGAGGATAAGCCCAGTTTGTTCTTAGTAGTCAAGTTAGACCACTTGACTGGTTTAAGTCAATCTCCTAAAACAGTGTCTGAATTATTGAACAACCTTTATTTCTACAAGGAACGATTGCACTGATGACGCTAAACTTAACAACCAACTGCCATTTGCTCCCATAAAGCCCATCTTATGCACATTTTTATAGATCCTGTTATTAATGTGTTCTCAGTGAACTAACAGTTCTGTGTCTTCTACAACTTAAAATACATACAAAGGCTTCATTATGCATCATATATTCCAATACATATTTTTGAGACTAACATATTTTGACTATTCTATTTTTTTCATACAGAAGTAAAATTTCAGGTAGCAATAAATTTCTGGATCAAAATAACCACAGAAGTATAGGATAGCACAATTTTAAGGTATTAATATAATGATCTATGCCATCCTCTCTTATGATCTTTATATTCTCACTAAAGGTACCAAAGAACATAGAAAAAAACCCACAGAACTGCATTAAAAAATCAGGAGAATGAAATGTACAAGGAACAGGGCTTGAACTTTGTGCCTTTCATTTGATTCCCTCACATTATGCATGTATTTAAAAAAAATACTTCCCATCATTCATAGACAAATAGAGTCTTTCTTTATTTCGCACCTTCAGATTAATTTAGTAATAAAATATGTTTAACATATTAAAATGTTTTGAATAGATTAAAAATGAGAATTGTAAGGTGGGAAATGGAGCAGAAGAAGCTTTTGCCATTACTTAGGAAAAGAACTCTACAATATAAAAGCCTTAAGTAACTTGCTATATTTCCATCTGTTAATTCTAAAAATGCAAACCATCAGAAGAGGTCACTATGTCTCTACTATTTATTATGGAAGGTATGATTTTTTGTAACAACTCACAATTTTTCTTGAGATATTACTTACTCTAAAAAACTTGTGATGTAATCCCGACTGCAGGCTGACCAAGAGAAAGGGTCGGTGTTTGATGTAATATGAGCTGCCATTAGCTTTGCTGCTTCACGACCTTTGGTCCCACAGGAATTTCCAATTCCATCATGGTTCATACCAAAACTGCCCAAAAGAGGAGAGAAATCGCTCATTATTCTTCTGCAACATCAGACATCTTTTAAAACTTAACATGTTTTTTACAGAAATCATGCTCAGACCTAAAAGAACATACTTAGTACAGAGAAGTCTAAGTGGAGAATCAGGCTCAGTTAAATTCTTTTTAGTTTATTCAGATCACAGAATACTGAGCAAGTACGTAACATATTTTTTCACAGACTTCTGAAACCTTTTTACTTATTTTCTAAAGCTTTTAAAGAAAATTTAACAATATTCTTGCAAGATAAATACCGAGCACTCAGTCCTTATTTGGGTATTGTACCTGGATAAGGAATACACATTGTGGCACTGACGCTTGGATTTGTAAACAGGGACAAACAATGAGTAGGTGATGTTGCTGCTGTAACAGTACAGTATAGGCATAAAGTAGCCAATGAGAGTTCAAGTAGAACATGGGTTCTGCAATTCCCAGGGCCATGCTCTATGTATCCACTCACAGGGTGACTTGGAGCCCTTCTATTAGCACTCTCCTTTGTCATGGAACTTCATAATGAAGGAGACTAAAAGTCAGCAGAAAATAAAGTAAGAAACCTCTAGGTGGCACTTGGCCAACAGAGATTTCCAGGCAACAAATTAATTAACTTTCAGCAAAGAAAAATAAATATGACAAAAGAATCCTTATGCCCTAGAAATACTGTGCTACTGAAAGATACCCTTGGAGCTATAGATGGCCAACATAATAATCAAATTAAAAATAGAAGTTAACTCACAGAAAATCTATTTGAAAAAACTTTCATTATATGAATTAAACAATCATTAATTAAATTATTACTGTTATTCCTAAACAATCAACAACATATACCTGACTGGCCTGACATAAATGAAGCACTTGAAGAGAATATGCAAAACAATGACCTTTCTTAATAGTATGCACTCCATTTTCTTACTCTGCCTTTGATTAATTTCCTCTTAATCACCTAGGGGGGGAAACTAATTTATTTTAACCTTTGGCCAAGTTAGTTCCTCCTTTCCAAACATGACACAAGGCTTCTGAAATCAGAGGGATGGGTAGTGAGATACATAGGAGCTTTCTTGACCATGAGACAGAGAAGTAGTCAAAGGGAATGCCATAACTGAGCTTCTGCATACCCAGCTCAGCAAAACTGTAACTTCTTTACGTGTCATTTAAAAGGTCAGTTGTTGAAGTCTTCTCTATTACAAATGCTAAAAAATCTGATTCCCCGATTTCTTACTCATCATTCAGGAATACAAATGTGTTGAGGCACTCCATTTTGATTTTCTATAAACTTTTAGGACTGACTGCCAGAAGATACAAATGATGGTAGATTAGATGTTGGCCATTTATCTACTGACAAGATAATTTCATACCACTTTATTTACTGAAAACAGTGACAGTGTTGTTATATTCATCTGAACATATTGCTCTAGAATGTGGTTTAAAAATACAAGACTTTAATGTGACTCTGAACTTCAATACACTGGGTACTGTTTTACCTCTTCAGCTGATCATAGCAAACTAAAAGCACAAGGTATTGCTAACCACTACTCCCAAAATCCATTAATTGCATAGATATAAAAAAAGGAACATCAGTGAATGATGGATGTTTCCTACAGGCCGGAGAAGGACTTCATAATCAAAAAAAGCATCACTTCCATACCTATAGGATGTCTCCCTGTGGAATATCTACTCTGTAGCAATGTCTGCATGTAGCTAGTTTAGTGTGTGATGTCTCATAAATGCAGAAAGTCATATGCTATATTATACATAGGAAAGGTCTGACTGACACCTTAGATTCTTATATCATCAAACAACTAATACCTTCAGCATATAAAAAATACAGCTTTAAAAATACTCATCTGAGCAATGTATGTGCTATAATGAAACTTTCAGACCAGTGATTATTTTTATTATCAGTCTTCAATATTGATATGTATTTTGGGAGGGAGAGTTAGATGTCCAATGCAACAAACTAAATCAGAATTTTACATTGAAAATAAGTACTTTATTGGCCTAGTTCTCAACTGCTATAATTTCCTAGAATTAGGGGTACCTCAAATGGAAATATTTCCTTTTGAATTATCTCTGTACAATTTCTTAAAAATAGAAAACCTTAGTTTTTAATAATCTCTATGAATGACTCCATTTATACAAATGGGTTTGGGTGTGTGGGAAAGAGTTGAATTGGATCATGTTGACTCTGATACCCAAGTTTATCTCCACATGGTGGATAAGGAATTGTCAGGATGGTCGCACTCAAAGAGTTGTGGTCAACAGCTCAATGTCTGAGTGGAAACCAGTGACTAGCGGTGTCCCTCAGGGGTGGGTATTGGGGCCGGTGTTGTTTAACATCTTTGTCAGCAAGTTTGCTGATGACACCAAGATGTGTGGTGAGGTTGACACACTGGAGGAATGGGACGCCATCCAGAGGGACCTTGACAGGCTTGAGAAGTGGGCCTGTGCTAACCTCATGAAGTTCAACAAGGCCAAATGCAAGGTCACAGAATCACAGAATCACAGAATCACAGAACATTAGGGATTGGAAGGGACCTCGAAAGATCATCTAGTCCAATCCCCCTGCTGGAGCAGGAACACCTAGATGAGTTCGCACAGGAAGGCGTCCAGGCGGGTCTTGAACGTCTCCAGAGAAGGAGACTCCAAGGTCCTACATCTCGGTCAGGGAAATCCTAAACATAAATACAGACTGGGCGATGAGTGGATTGAGAGCAGCTCTGAAGAGAAGGACTTGGTGGACAAGAAGCTCAATATGAGCTGGCAATGTGTGCTCGTAGCCCAGAAGGCCAACCATATCCTGGGCTGCATCAAGAGAAGCGTGGCCAGCAGGTCGAGGGAGTTGATTCTCCCCCTCTACTCTGTTCTCATGAGGCCCCACCTGGAGTACTGTGTCCAGTTCTGAAGCCCCCAACACAAGAAAGACATGGACCAGTTAGAATGAGTCCAGAGGAGGGCCACAAGAATGATCCAAGGGCTGGAGCACCTCTCCTATGAGGACAGGCTGAGAGAGTTGGGGCTGTTCTGCCTGGAGAAGAGAAGGCTTCGGGGAGATCTTATAGCAGCCTTCCAGTACCTGAAGGGGCCTACGAGAAAGCTGGGGAGGGACTTTTTACAGGGGCAGGTAGTGATAGAAGAAGGGGAAATGGCTTCAAACTGGCAGAGCGTAGGTTTAGATTGGATATTAGGAAGAAATTCTTTATTGTGAGGGTGGTGAAACACTGGAACAGGTTGCCCAAAGAAGTTGTGGATGCCCCCTCCCTGCAAGTGTTCGAGGCCAGGTTGGATGAGGTTTTGAGCACCCTGGTCTAGTGGAAGGTGTCCCTGCCATGGTGGGGGAGTTGGAACTGGATGATCTTTAAGGTCCCTTCCAACCCAAACCATTCTATGATTCTACGATTCTCTCTCTAGTTTGTATATTCCCTTTGTCAAAGAAATTACATAAACTTCAGCTGTCTGGGAAATTATTAGTTTTTGGGCCCACAAAAAAAAACAAACCCAAAACAAAACAAAGTTTGTAGTTTAATAGCGTTCCTTCTACCTGCTCTCCTTATGAAAAAGATGTTGCTGATGGTGGCAGTGGTAAATCTGATAAAAAGCATGTCTATGAAGCTGCTATTCCTGATGCACACAGGAACTCAATGCCTTTTCATGAGATGATGGTATTTTTGTTTTTTATAACTATTCATTCAACTAAATCATATATTCCCTTCCAAGAATGCTCTTCTACTTGTCCCTGCTTCTGAATTTAGAAGGAAACTGATCATTAGGTACAAGTAATTTTTTTCTGATGCTTGGAAAGGTGTTTTGCAGTTGCTGTCATCTTTTTTGAAGATGGTAGTGGCAGCATGCCATTACAGCCCAGTAATTTGCACTCCTATGGCCAGGATTGCAGATTGAAAACACGTTTGTGTCCAAAGTACCAGTTTTATTTCCACCAGAACATGTTAGTTATATTTGGTTATCCTTACATTAAGGCTACATCTTTTACAAAAGCATGTTTGCAATTAGATTGGGGTGGAAAGGCAGAGAAAAAAGGAAGGAACATAAAATACGCCTCATGGAGCCACTGTTAATTTACGTACCTTTTTCAAACTGACTAAACACATGCAGATTGTATTTCTTTCACTGTCTTAAAGAGCCTATCTAAAACTACCAATATAATTCTGGCTTTAAAAAACAGCCAGATGACTGAGGAGAGAGTGAGAAGTCTTCTCAGCTGACACAGGAGTTTTTCTATCAAGTTACATTTCCACCTAACATCTTAAGGAAAGATGTTTAGCCCAGGAGCTCTGGATCACTTTTTTCCAAGCATTATAGCTCCTCTTTTCCCAAGAGAGAGCCTACATTACATTTAAGACTGTGCAAAGCAGCAGTACCAAGAACTTTAAAATCATAATTGAAACTGTCCTGCAATTTCTCTGTAGTTTGTATACTTTTTAATAAATGCTAAAGCAGCAGCAGGTCTGACTAGCGCTCTGTCTCTGTTTCATTTAGTAACATCTACAATGGAAGAGATTATTTTTTTTCTTGGCAATCTTTTTCCTTGTATCTGAAAAAAATATCTGAGGGAATTATTTGTAATACACATCCAACCTTAAGATCTGACAGAGAAGATAACTCGTCTCAGCTGCATGAATAAAACAGCAATAGATAAACAGAAACCCTGGAGTAGAGAGGGAAGGACAGGAATGTAAACTTCTCATCTGCCTTTCCTTTATCTTGTGATAGAACAATGCTGCAGGTCCCTACAATTTCATTTGTATTTAAGATGAGATTGCTGATTTGTTTGGTAGTTCTAAATTATGATAGCTACAGTTGCCAAAACACTTATTGCTGATTTATCTGAAATTAGAGCAGTTATTTTTGTGAGATAGCCAGGATGATTCCATCCTGATTTATTATCCAAACATTTAAGATTCAGAAAAGACAGATCAAAACCATTCTGAATGCTTCTCAGTACTGCTCACAGAGTTTATTTTGTATACCACGCACTTTTATAGCACTGAAGTTATCTGAAATGTGCTACTCAGGTGAACTGTTTTTTCTTACTCGTTAGCAATCAATTATCTCTGCTTTCCAGTTGTACTAATGATCTGCATATCAAGCCATTTCCTAGCTTTCTTACGGTTTAGAGCTTTCAGAACTGCAGAGAATGCTATTTTTTTTTCTCTAAATAGAACAGGGTATGTTAATTTTTTAGTCACTTACAGATTTATGAGTTGTAGGGAGAATTTGGACTAATTCTTTTAAAGCAGTGGCTCTTACTTTGCTCTACCACTTGTATAACAGCATAAGGAAGAAAGTACCAGAGACTGAGAATCTTGAGTCAGGTGAGGCAACAAAGTTAAAGTAATACAAGCAAGAGAGATATTGTAAAATAAAGCTCTTTATCTTCATGTCTACTATCAGAGGCTGATTTACAGCTGCACAACTATATGTAACTCATTGGGAAAAATAAAAAATTCTTTTTAAGAGAGAAAAGCAACTTTAACATTAAGAAGTTTTATTATACTAATTATTTGCACCAGGAAAGACAAAATAAACATATATACTAAGAGTGAAATGGGTCATTTTCAAGCTAAGTATCTTGACCCAGTGGGGTGGGTTGACCTGGCTGGATGCCAGATGCCCACCAAAGCCCACTCTATCACTCCCCCTCTTCAGCTGGGCAGGGGAGGGAAAATATAACGAAAGGCTCGTGGGTGGAGATAAGGACGGAGAGAGATCACTCACCAGTTACCATCACGAGCAAAACAGACTCGACTTGGGGGAAATAAATTTAATTTATTACCAATCAAATCAGAGGAGGATAATGAGAAATAAAACCAAATCTTAAAACACCTTCCCCCCCACTCCTCCCTTCTTCCCAAGCTTAAAATTACTCTTGATTTTCTACCTCCTCCCCCGCAGCGGCACAGGGGTAAATGGAATGGGGGTTGCGGTCAGTTCATCCCACATTGTTTCTGATGCTCCTTCCTCACCAGGGGGAGGACTCCTCACGCTCTTCCCCTGCTCCAGCATGGGGTCCCTCTCATGGGAGACAGTCCTCAACCAACTTCTCCAATGTGAGCCCTTCCCATGAATGACAGTTCTTTACGATCTGCTTCAGCATGTGTCCATTCCATGGTGTGCAGTCCTTCAGGAACGGACTGCTCCTGCATGGGTCCCCTATAGGGCCACAGGTCCTTCCAGGAACCCGCTCCAGCACGGGCTTCCCACGGGGTCAGACATTCATATATGTATTTCATATAGCTTAGAATGTGTATTTGCAGCCTACACTGAAAAAACCAAGAAAATTAAGAGACAGCTTCACTGTATCTGTAAAGGCACATTGCCTTTCTTTTAGGGACATACTCCTTTCAGTGGAACCTGGAATTCCCTATCAACTAACTGTCCTGTACAGTGTGTGTGAGGCAAGTTTGGCAGTTCAGAAAGTATTCAAATAAAAAAGCACAGAGCAGAAAACCCTCTAACTCAGCTGGTAGGGAAACACAAAATGGGACTGGATCTTAAGTCTCACACTTGTCTGAGCATAAGAGCATATTCAAGCCAGTAGATTGCGGCAGATGAAGAAATGACCAACACTGAGATGTCTTCAGGCATCAGGCATCAGCACTTTATTGAAGCTTTGCACTGCTTATATATCCTTTTTTCCTCCAGCACGCCCCAAGCACGCGGCACTCTTTCACTGTTGATTCGTTACCCCTTATCACACATGCACTTAAACAATTGACATGATTGGATAATCCCACCTGTTCACAAGCCATTCTTTTACTTCTGACTGGTAACTAATTACTGCACACAAACCATCCTTATCTTGTCTTATACACATTCTTTCTTGTTTTCACTTTGTTTTACTTTTCACTCAAGGTCAGGAATTAATTGCTCAAGGCTGAGGCCGCCTGCAGCTTCAGCTCTTAAAGCACCAACGATTCCCCCTTTTTGTTTTTGTATCTGTATTGCGTTTGCAAGGCAAGGTTTTAGTAGCAGCAAAGAGGGGGACATGGGGGCGGCTTCTGTGAGAGAAGCTGCCAGAAGCTTCCCCCATGTCCGACCCAACACAGCCAATGCCAGTTGGCTACAAGAACGGACCCGCCGCTGGCCAAGGCCGAGCCAATCAGTAACGCCTCTGTGATAACATAATTAAGAAAAAAAAAAAGAGAGGAAAAAAAAGCTGCACACTTTGCAGCTGGAGAGAGGAATGAGAAGATGTAAGAGAAAACAACTCTGCAGACACCAAGGTCAGTGAAGAAGGAGGGGAAGGAGGTACTCCAGGCGCCAGAGCAGAGATTCC
Organism: Caprimulgus europaeus; assembly: GCA_907165065.1. The sequence continues at coordinate 16,576,798 of OU015537.1, forward strand.
CCTGCAGCCTGTGGTGGAGACCATGGTGAGGCAGGCTGTACCCCTGCAGTCCATGGAGGTCCATGGTGGAGCAAATCACCACCTGTAGCCCTTGGAGGACCCCACGCCGGAGCAGGTGGATGCCTGAAGGAGGCTGTGACGCCATGGGAAGCCCTCGCTGGAGCAAGTTCCTGTCAGGACCTGTAGCCCGTGGAGAGAGGAGCCCAAGCTGGAGCAGGTTTGCTGGCAGGACTTGTGACCATGTGGGGGACCTGCGCTGGAGCAGTCCCTTCCTGAAGGACTGCACTCCATGGAATGGACCCATGCTAAAGCCGTTCGTGAATAACTGTCAGTCATGGGAAGGACTCACATTGGAGAAGTTCGTGGAGGACTGTCTCCCGTGAGAGGGACCCCAGGCTGGTGTGGGGGAAGGAGTCCTCCCCCTGAGGAGAAAGGAACGGCAGAAACAACATGTGATAAACTGACCTCAACCCCTATTCCCTGTTCCCTTGTGCTGCTGGGGGGAGGAGGTAGAAATCGGGAAAGAGATTAAGCCTGGGAAGAAGGGAGGGTTGGGGGAGGTGTTTTAAGATTTGTTTTTACTTCTCATTCTCCTCTGATTTTGATTGCCAATAAAGTAAATTTGTTTTTTCCCCCAAGTCGAGTCTGTTTTGCCCGTGCCAGTAATTGGTGAGTGATCTCTCTCCGTCCTTATCTCTATTCATGAGCATTTCGTTATATTTTTCTCCCCCTGCCCATTTGAGGAGGGGGAGTGGTGGGCATCTGGCCTCCAGCCAGGATCAACCCACCACAGTACCACAAAGGCGTTGTTCACCATCTTCCGTAGGGCCCTTTGCAGACACGATAGCAAACAAGGCACTAATAGGAGGATCACCAAAATTATGAATAACACCTTTAATCCTGACTTTAATAGTGAAAAGATCCATCCTTGTATTCCTCAACTCCGAAACCACTTGCTTAACCAATCATCACTATTTACCCTCAACTGTTTGACATTTTCCTTTAACCTTTTAATGGCCAGATGAATTGATTCTGAGTGTTGTGATAAATTCATACAGCACATGCCTTCAAATTCCTCACAACCATGTCCTTGAGCTAAAAGCAAAAAATCAATAGCAGCTCGATTTTGCAAAGTGGCATGTCGAATAGAGTCGACATCTGTCAGCAAGCCTGATAGTGCCAAAGATGTAAGATCAGATTGTTTTGAAAGCCAACATCCTAATTTGCATAGGTTTGTTAATGTGCTTGCTACTGCTACTCCAGGGGCTAGAATAGAGGCTGCAGCTATTTCCCCAAGATTCCAAAACTCTGCATTGGAATCACAGTTGTGCTCAAATGAGTGAGTGCTATGCTTGCTTCTTATCCAATTTTTGAACTTTCCCAATATCATGGTTGTCGCGACGGAGGGAAAACCCGGACGCTCAATATGTGTGATCAGCAGGCTTCCGATTTATTGATTACATATGTGCTCCTCATATACAGTGGTTAATTAAGCTCATGCATACTCCCAAAGACCCACACTGATTGGCTCATTAATTCTCCTGGGAACTTTCTCTTTGTTATAACAGGTGGTATTGCTCTGTTCACGTCCCAAGGACGTCAACAGGATACCCCTTACTTTGTGGTTACCAGCTCCCTTCTTTTTCCCAGCTTATTTTGCTAAAGTTATTTGAAGTCCCAAGGACAAGTAAGTATCCTGGAGACTTCTGTTAATTTATCCTGACTTATGCCAAGGGCCTAAGCTGGCTTACTGCGGCCTCTGATTGTACAACATCTCTAGCGATCTACAACAATTCCCCCTTTTTCTTTTTGTACAATCAGGGCTGTAGCAGTGACACTCTGTACTCCTTTCATTATACATCTATAAGCAATTTTTACTATAATTAGAACTAAAAATATAATGCCTAAAAAGCAAACACTCTCTTTAATTAAAGTTAAAAGCTAAATTGCCAAAAAGAAATGTTAATCATGCATCAAACAGGTTTATGTTCTTAACAATCTTCTGAGTGTGGTCTTTTAACCACTGCAATTTTGCATGTATTGATTCTCCGTGATCTGACAAATTAAAACAACACAAAAAATAATAGAGGGGGGAAAGGGGGGGGAAAACTCACCGCTGACCCTGACATATCAGCACCTACACCAGATGTGTGTGGTGCTCTGCCAACAGTTTCCCACAATTCCCCCGTTTTTATTATTTTGAGCTAAAAAGATGTTTTGGGTAAGTTGCTCCACACGTTTGGTTATACAAGAAAGTAATATACGTGCTACAGTGCAAAGCAAGATTATAATACTGAGCCATCTAAGGCCTTCTTTTTACTTCTGACTAATTATATTAGAATTTTCTTATCTTGTTTCTCTATTCTGTTTTTTCACTAAAAGTCAGGAATTAATTGCTCAAGGCCGAAACCGCCTGCATCTTGGGCTCTTAAAGGGCCAACAATTCCCCTTTTTTGTTTTTGTACCACAAAGGCGTTGTTCACCATCTTCTGCAGGGCCCTTTGCAGACACAACAGCAAACAAGGCACTAATAAAAAGATTACCAAAATTACAAATAGCATCTTAAATCCTGACTTTAATAGTCAAGAGATCCATTCTTGTAAAAACCACTCGCTTAACCAATCATCACTATTTACCCTCAACTGTTTGACATTTTCCTTTAACCTTCTAATGGCCATATGAATTGATTCTGAGTGGTCTGATAGAATCATACAGCACATGCCTTCAGATTCCTCACAAACATGCCCCTTGTGCTAACAAATAAAAATCAGTTGCTGCTCTATTTTGCAGTGTTGCATGTCTAATGCTATCAATGTCTACTAACATCTATGTGAGAATTTGTGACATGAGATTTGTTTATTTAGCTATCCAACAACCTTGCTTTTTCACATCTCCTAATGCTTTTCCTGCTGCAACGTTAGGGGAAAACAACGCAGTTTGGTCCATGGCAGCAGTGTCCCAAAACTGTATCTGATCGTTACAATTGTCAGCAAAATAAGAAACGCTTCTCTTGTGTTGAGTGTTGTGGTTACATAAGAGATGTGTTTAAATGTGAGATTATGAAAACAGATCTGAAAGCTAGCATAGCATTTTTATAGTGCTTAAAATTGTTATTTGGCCATGTCCGATTATGTAGCTGCTAAATTTGTGTTTCATTAAATGTGATAATGCTATCAATACTTACATATCCTAAAAAGCTTTCAAAGTTATACAAAGGCACTTTTATAAGACAGGTTCTAAAAGGATCCTTGGGCGTAGCCAGTAAAAGCCATAGTGATTCTTGCTTCCTTATATTAGTAAAAGTTACCCACATGTTTTGTCTAGGTACTACAGCTTAAGGTCTTAAAACAACACTAATTAACAAAAAATCTTACTGCAGTAATAACTATAAACTTAAGACTTTTTACTCTCCCTTGTCTTTCAACCAGAGGCGTATCCACTTCACTGAAACCCACCGTGTTCCAGAATCTGTAACGACACAAGCATAGCCCCTACCCAAAGTTATCAGTTCTCTGGGATTTTGTCATACAATAGTGATGACCTTGTATTTATCTCTGATTCTTTAAACTTTTTAAATTCTTGTTTAGTGTCTGTTTAGTTCGCATTTCATTTCTGTTTACACATTAAACAACCACAAAGAAAAATTACCTTTACAACATTGAACTATAAACTCTCATTCGTTCATCTCCATAGACTCTGCACCCTCAAGCAACACAGACACTCAGTCACACAAACAGGAAGGGCCCTTCACTCCTCTTACTCACTCACTCACACCACAAAATATGCCAATCATACAATAGTCAGATTCTCGTGCAATGCAAACTATAAACCATTAACCATTTGCCACAGGTCCACACCAAGCAGTGCAACTTAAATCATAATCTTAGAGGGTCTGGAATGCAGGTTGATCTCATTTGAGGAAGCCACGGAGTTTCCCATGATGAAGCAAAATCAGTAAGTGGAGCTGAGTCTCCTGGATGTTCTGTCTCTCGTATAGGGACACTACAGCCCATAATCTCTTACTGTTTTTCTGGTCTCTTTTACTAGTTCCCAAGGGAACGGAGACCAGTAGTTAGGTTTCCTTCTTCCATCGTTCCCGGTACCCCCATAATCACTGGATGTGCAGTAGGTGTGGGCAAGACACCCCCTCAAGCAAAGCGTTTTTATCACTCCTTGCCATCTCATGACCGGATCATCATCATTCCCCGTCCCCCTGGTTGTTCCTTTGGGATTCAAATCGGGTCAGTGTCCTGCTGTTGTTCTAACTCTTCAAGCTCATGAATAAGTTGTTGTGCCCATTCTGGATGATTCTCAGGATCAGAGTGTGGAAGTGACTATGAAAAATCAGGGGTCAGTAGTTTGCACCTTCTCCCATGCTATTTGTAGACCTTTTGTCTTCAATGTATCTCGTAAAAAACTCTTGTTGCTGTTCTATAAATGGCTGTTTTTGGGCTAACAAAATATCGTCCATATAATGGTAAATAATAGTGTCTGGGAACGCTTTTCGGATTGGTTGCAAGGCAGAGTCCACATAGAGCTGACAGAGGGTTGGTGAATTACGCATGTCTCGTGGGAGTACTGTCCATTCGAATCGCTGAGCAGGGCCTTCCCTATTAATTGCAGGAAGGGTGAAGGCAAAACGTTGCTTGTCTGCCTCATGCAAGGATATTCTGAAAAAACAGTCTTTGAGGTCAACAACAAGCAATGGCCATCCTTCTGGCAACATTGCTGGATTAGGGAGGCCTGGTTGAAGGGCCCCCATGTCATGCATTTGTTGATTAACGGCTCTCAAATCATGTAACAGTCGGTATTTACCAGATTTCTTTTTGATCACAAAAATTGGCGTATTCCATGGACTTCTTGACAGCTGCAGATGTCCCTGGCTGTACTGCTCCTTAACCAAGGTGTGTGCTTGTTCCAGACTTTCCCTTTTTAGTGGCCACTGCTCAACCCAGACCGGATGCTCAGTCTTCCACCGGATCGGGATAGGGAAAGTCCAAGCAATGGCCACTCCTAAAAAGGCGTGTTGGTAGTGAGCACCATGCCCATTTGGGCAAGAATGTCTCTTCCCACAAGGGCAGCAACACTGGGTGGTAAAGGGATAATGGAGACAGAGCAGTTCACTGTTTGATCGTCTATTGTCCATTGCAATGGGGGCGACTTGCGGGCAATAGTGAGTCCTCCTACCCCCGTAACTGTAGCATCTGAGTCAAAGGTGGGCCAATGTTGGGGCCAGTTATAGCTGCTTATAATGGATACATCGGCACCCGTGTCAAGCAGTGCTGTGAGGGTAATCGATTGTCCCTGATATGCTACTGTTACTGTACGGCGCGGTCGAGTTTTCAGACCCACAGTTAGCATAGCAGTTAGTCCCGTAGACCCAAATCCTTTGTCGCCTCTCTCAATTGAATTCAGTGGTTGCAATTTTTGGGTGAGCGCTGGAAATGGAACCAATTGGGCCAACTGGGTATCTTGCTCAATAAAACATGGAGGGAAGAGGGTTTGCAACATAATTTGTATTTCTCCAGTGAAATCTGCATCAATTACTCCAGTAAGCACTTGTAGTCTTTCCATAGAGGCCGAGGAACGGCCTATAAGCAATGCTCCAACAGCTTTACCGTTTATCACAATAGGTCCTTTAACTCCAGTGGGAACCTGCTGTGGTCGGTTATCAATGAGGGCAATGTCTATTGCGGTTGCCAAGTCCATCCCGAGGCTCCCTCGAGTTGCGGGTAGGAGAGGAAAGGGTTGTTCATCGCTACTGTCGCTGTGCTGCTGGTGGGTTCCTGATTCGCTGAAAACACTGTCGCTCTTGGGGTCGTCGCGGGGGCGGGCTTTTCCGCTCGGCTTCCCGTTTCCCAATCGTGATCTTTTACACGCTGCGCTGGCATGGGTGTCGAACCGGCAGTGTTGGCACCATACTGCTCCGGAGTTGCATTCTCTTCGTATATGACCAGAGACACCACATCGAAAGCACTGTAGACTAATATTGCGGCATGTGGTGCCACCCTTTCGGTATTGGAAAGGTGCAAGAGCAGCAAGGACTTGGTTTTGAGATGCTTCTGCTTGTTGTTTAAGTCCCTTACCTAGCTCATTTATAGCATTCACTAACAGAGCTTGAGGTCCTACAGGGATTTGTGACGTTCTTTCTAAAGCTTCCTCAATTGTCCATGTCCCAGGCTGTGTAACTAATATGCCTCGTGTGATGGGGTTACAGTTTTGGATGGCGCACTGTTTTAGCAAAGCACCATGCAAATGTTCTGGAACTCCAGCTGCTATAATGGCACCAGCTACTCGATCAATAAAAGTGCCAAACGGTTCTTCTATTCCCTGCTTAATTCCCATATATGATGGGATGCGTCCTGGCTCCTTTATTTGACCGAGTGCACGACGTGCCAGTCTCATGGACTCCCGTACTTTATCTGGTCCTAATAGTACTTGTGCCTCTATCCTTACATATGGTCCTACTCCCATGAGTTCCTCTAATGTTACTCCATGCAGTGGGTCCCCTGCTACCCGGTGCATTGCCACAGATTGCTGACAGAGCGCTTGCCAATGTGCCCCAAATAGTATTTGCTGGTGCTGTGTTAATATAAGTTTTGTGATGCTCCGAACATCACTCGGAAGCAGAAAGGTAGACTCCAACATAAAATCTAATATTTGGCGAGTCGGCTCTCCTTTTATGCCTGACTCTTTAACAGTAGCACGCAGTTGGGTCAACAATTTCCATTTGAGAGTCTTGAGCGTAATGTTGGGGCCAGAATAGTCTACCGGAAATGCATTAGCAAGTTCTCTGGCAGTTTCTGTATCACCCTTGGCAGTGATGTTCTTTGCAATCTCCTTCCAAAATTCCTCACGTTCCTGAGCTACCCTTTGACCTTCCCCAAAAAAAGGGTTAGTATTTGCTTGGGGTGTTGATGAAATATACTCCGGCGGGGGAGCCGGTGGCCACCATCTTTCAGGGGGAGGCACCGTCGGCAGGACCGGCGCCTGCGCAATTGGAGGATAGGGAGGAGCTGGGGGAGGGGCTTGGGGAGGGGCGGGGGGAGCGCCGGGGGGAGGGGAGTGCCAAGGGGAGGGGCAGGGGGAGGGGAAGGGGGAGGGGCAGGGGGAGGGGCCGGGGGAGCCGCAGTGGGGAACGCAGCACGGCTCGGCTCTGCCCCTTTTCCCTCCCTTCCTCCCCTCGCACCGCGGTTCCCTCCTCGCCCGCGCACGGACCCGGGAAAACGGGGAGGGGGGAAGGAGGAGGAGAAAAAGGAGGAGGAGAGAAAGGCAGGCGGCAGGGGGGGAAGGAAGAGGGGAGGGGGGGAAAAGACAAGCGGCAGTGGGGGGGGAAAAACAGGCCGCAGCGAGCTGAGCTGGTGGGGAGGAAAAGGCCGTTGTGTCACTGGTGGCAGCGGGCAGCTTTCCCTCTTTCCCCACCGGGGCGCACCTAGACGCTGTGACGCCGCGGCAGCAGCTTTCTGCTCCGCCTCATGCTGAGCTAAAGCATTAATCACCGCCCGCCATGGCTTCATTAATTTTTTAGCTACCTTGTCATATTGAATAACTGCATCAAAAATCTTATCCCCGAATGCTCACCATTCCTCCCTCTCAAAAACCTCATTATGATCAAGAAAACAGCCTTTCGCAACCCCATATGCTAAAAGTTCAGGGAGTTCCTTTTTGCAGTTAATCCCTGGGGTGCTCTGCTTTTCTAAAAAGCATTTGAGCAAATCATACTCCCATTGTCTATTTTCCATACCTAACCGTCAGTGCTATTGCAACCTTTTGCAAGACCTCGGCAATGTGTTCAGCAGGACCCCTCTATAGGTGGCTTCCTGGACTCGGAGATGCCAGCCTCTTACAGTCTCCCTCGTTGCAAAGGGACCAATACGGAACTGTGTCGTGGCCGCAGGATGCCCTCTATAGGGTCCGATCCTAGCTCTCTTTAGAGTCCCATCCTCGCCCTCTTTAGGGTCCCTGTTCGGGCACCATTTGTCGCGACGGAGGGAAAACCCGGACGCTCAATATGTGTGATCAGCAGGCTTCCGATTTATACGTGCTCCTTATATACAGTGGTTAATTAAACTCATGCATACTCCCAAAGACCCACACTGATTGGCTCATTAATTCTCCTGGGAACTTTCTCTTTGTTATAACAGGTGGTATTGCTCTGTTCACGTCCCAAGGACGTCAACAGGATACCCCTTACTTTGTGGTTACCAGCTCCCTTCTTTTTCCCAGCTTATTTTGCTAAAGTTATTTGAAGTCCCAAGGACAAGTAAGTATCCTGGAGACTTCTGTTAATTTATCCTGACTTATGTCAAGGGCCTAAGCTGGTTTACTGCGGCCTCTGATTGTACAACATCTCTAGTGATCTACAACACATGGTAATATTAGGTGTCAACAGAGTTAAACAGCCCAAACTACAGGGACCTCCATGAATATGTGATGGTATTCCTGCCCACGCTCTGTCTCCACAATTAAGAAAAACACCTGGTGGTAGCTGTACTGGATTATGAGCAGATTTAGAAATGTTTGGTGGAGTGTAACTACACCAAGCTGTTTTATTTCTAAAAGCGGAAACAGTGGCATTTACATTCTGGGCAGTGACTCTTGTGTTGCTTGTAGAGAAATTAAAAAAGACACAGAAGTCCACTGGTACTGACTGATCCCCAGCGGGGGTCTCCAAGGGCCTTTGTTTGGAGAGATAATGTACTTGCAGCACTTTAAGCACTTAGCATGACTAAAGAGACAACAGCAGTTACCAAGTGGACAGACACTTGTGCACTCTCAACTGAGGGGCTAAGTTATTACTTTGTTTCACATCCCCTCCCATACGATAGTGATGACTTTGTATTTATCTCCAGTTCTTTAAACTTTCTAAATTCCCGTTTCATTCCCGTTTAGTTCCCCCCCCCACATTAAACAACCACAAAGACAAATTACGTTTATAACATTGAACTATAACCTCTCGCTTCATTCATCTCCAGCTGTTTCCCTCGCAGGAGAACAGAACCGTACATTAGAACTCTGCACCCGCTTTGCAGTCAGGCTGTGTCCCACTCAAACAACACAGACATTCAGTCACACAAATGGGAAGGGCTCTTCACTCCTCTCACTCACACCACAAAATATGCCAATTAAGCAATAGTCAGGCTCTAGTGTAGCATAAATCGTAAACCGTTAACCATTTGCCACAGGTCCACACCAAGCAGTGTAACTTAAACCATAATGCACGGTACCGGGTTGTCTCTCTCTCTTTTTTTTTTTTTTACAAACAGATGTATAGGATGCAGCTATCCCACACAGCGCTCCTGCTGCGTGAGTCCTCTGCAGCAGCTGCCTGTTCTTTAAGCTTTTTCCAAAATCTTAGAGGGTCCGGAGTGGAGGTTGAGGTCATTTGAGGGAGGTGTGGGGGATCCCATGACGAAGTAAAATCAATAAGTGGAGCTGAGTCTTCTAGATCTTTTGACTCTTCCTTTTGAGCAGTTAAATCCTGGGGAGGCACAGAGGGACTTGTGGAAGCCTCACCTGTGACTGCAGCAATAGCAGAGGCAGCGGTAGTTTGATCTGGTCGTAATTGGTGTAAAGAATCAGTAATTAACTGCCATGTAGTTAACAAGGGTGTTGTTGCGTTATCAATAAGGAGCTTTCCTGCCTCTTCCCAAGCAGCCACTTGGAAAGCAGAATCAGCATCTGAGGGTGCACCGCTATTTCTGCACCATATCAGTAGCTTTTGAACTGCTGTCTCATCATATTTAATTCCTCTTGTCTTCAAAATGCACATTAAAATAGTCAATATAGAATTTTCCTCCGCTGACATCTGTGTATCTATAACTGGGGGGGAGGGGGTGTAATTTGTTCTCAGATGCTCACATGCTTCTTGTAGATCGAGTATAACCAGCTCTGTGGTCCGTTGCTTCCCTTCGTCGATATAGCAGAGCAGCTATGGTTCACTGCCTTCTCCGCAAGCTGGGCTCCGCTGCTGGCTGCTCTCTGGTCCGCGGTTCTCTATCCCCACGTCGGGATCATGTCGAGGTCATGTCAGGATCATGTCAGGGTCACCAATTGCAGCGGATGAAGAAATGACCAACACTGAGATGTCTTCAGGCATCAGCACTTTATTGAAGCTTTGCACTGCTTATATATCTTTTTTTCCTCCAGCACGCCCCAAGCACACGGCATTCTTTCACTTTTGATTCGTTACCCCTTATCACACACGCACCTAAACAATTGACATGATTGGATAAATCCACCTGTTCACGAGCCATTCTTTTACTTCTGACTGGTAACTAATTACAGCTCACAAACCATCCTTATCTTGTCTCATACACATTCTTTTTTGTTTTTCCCACTCTGTTTTACTATTCACTCAAGGTCAGGAGTTAATTGCTCAAGGCTGAGGCAGCCTGCAGCTTCGGCTCTTAAAGCACCAACAGTAGATAGTTCATTTCTTCACTAAGGCGAGAAAGTCAAACTTTGTTTGACAATGCAGGGGATACACATTCAATTCTCACTCCTTCCGTGAGAAATCACTGGTTGTGATTTTTACTTACCAGAAATCTTAAGCATTTCTTCAGCATCCTGAAAGTCAAGCATCATAAATCAAATTTCTAGAGATACTATTCTGAAGGTTGAAGGGCTCACTGAATTTTATCTGATTTATAATCATAGAATCATAGAATGGTATGGGTTGGAAGGGACCTTAAAGATCATCCAGTTCCAACCCCCCTGCCATCAGCAGGGATACCCCCCACTAGACCAGGTTGATCAAAGCTTCATCCAACCTGGCCTTAAACACTTCCAGGGAGGGGGCATCCACAACTTCTCTGGGCAACCTGTTCCAGTGTCTGACCACCCTCACAGTGAAGATTTTCTTCCTAATATCTAATCTAAACCTACCCTCTTTTAGCTTAAATCCCTTTCCCCTTGTTCTGTCACTAACTGCCTTTATGAAAAGTCCCTCCCCAGCTTTCTTGTAGGCCCCTTCAGGTACTGGAAGGCCACTATAATATCTCCCCTAAGCCTTCTCTTCTCCAGGCTGAACAGCCCCAACTCTCTCAGCCTGTCCTCATAGGAGAGGTGCTCCAGCCCTCGGATCATCCTCATGGCCCTCCTCTGGACTCTTCATGGAAGTATTAAGAGTAATACAAGGCTGTTCTCAGAACCATGCATAGGGAGAAACAACCATAAAACTGTTAATCTAACATAATTATGCCCTCAAGAAAGAAATACAGAGTTAATCTCGGTGTATGGTCATCTTCAATGAAAACAGCTAGGTATGAGTCTCAACTGCATGCAGCTTATCCACACCAAAACTGGGTTATACAAATATCAAAACTATAATAAAAATTTACAAGTGGTAAGGAACAGAAGCCAAAAACATATTTTAAAAATTACTTATAAATATTTAACATAAAGCATGACTGACCATAATAATCACGCTCACAGTCTCCAAGTCTTCAAGACTAAGTGATTTTCTGGATACTATTCTTCAACCAAATGCAAGTTATTTGGATCAATATAAGGGTAAATTAGTTAAATTTAATACACCGCAATATACAGAAAGTCAGGTTGGATTATCTAATGACTTCTCATCACTTTATAATTTAATGAACTACTAGAAACTAATAACAAGTTGAGTCATACTTCTCATCAGAGAATCTTACAAATCCAGTTTTGGAGAAATTGTGAAGAATATACTAGAATATATGTATTACCATTACCATTCTCTTTTAATCATAAGAAAATTTTATTCCTCAGTTCAGCATTTTTTCACAAATGCAGTATTCCACAGCAACTATATAATCAATAAAAACATGATCTCTAAAAATGCAATGCTCCCATTCTAATTTGAGTGGGTTTTTTAGTATATGTTATACATTCAGTGTAGACATGTCACTTAAATGTTTCTATTTTTTATTTCACAATGAAGCCAATTTCCTATTTCCCATATATGTCTGAAGAGAAAAGCAATCATTGTGACACAGCCAAAGAAAAAAGTTTACAATGCTCTCTGAAACTATTATTTTACTCACGTATGCAAGTATCTTCTAGTACATTTATTAATAATAGCCACTCAAGGAAGCAGGAAGTCAAGAGAAAGTAATAATTTGCTTGATTTATTCAGACAGGCATTCAGTCACATTATGGGTGAACAGGGGGTAATGAGTGGAAGACACAAAATAAGCCTTGAAGATTTTTTGCCCACATATTCTTTCCAGCTTTTACTGAAGGTATTGTCGTGGTTTAACTCCAGATGGCAACTAAATAGGAATTTTTTTACAATGAGAGTGGTGAGACACTGGAACAGGTTGACCAGAGAGGTAGTAAATGCCCCATCCCTTGAAATATTCAAGGTTGGGTTGGACAGGGCTCTGAGCAATCTGATCTGGTTGAAGATGTCCCTGCTGACTGCAGGGGGGTTGGACTAGATGACCCTGAAAGGTCCCTTCCAACCCAAACTAGTCTGTGATTCTATGAACTAAGCACCACACAGTCGCTGGCTCACTCCCCTCATGGTGGGATGGAGAAGAGAATCAGAAGGGTAAAAGCAAAAAAAACCTCATGGATTGAGACAAAGACAGTTTAATAGGTAAAGCAAAAGCTACGCATACAAAGGAAAACAAGGAATTCATTCATCACTTCCCATTAGCAAGCAGGTGTTCAGCCATCTCCAGGAAAGCAGGGCTCTATCACGCGAAACAGTTACTTGAAGATCCTCCCCTTCCTTCAGCTTTATCTACATGGTATGTTCATTTAATACCATGCTTACAGTGTGTCCTGGTTTTTGCTAGGATATGGTTAATTTGATCCGGGTAACGACAGACCGGTCAGCCTCACCTCCATCCCTGGGAAGGTGATGGAACGACTTATCCTTGGTGCCATCTCAAGGCATATCAAGGATAAGAGGGCCATTAGGGGCAGTCAGCATGGCTTCACCAAGGGGAAGTCGTGCTTGACCAACCTACTAGACTTTTATGAAAACACAACTAGGTGGCTAGATGATGGCAGAGCAGTGGGTGTGGTCTATCTTGATTTCAGCAAGGCATTTGACACGGTCTCCCACAGCATCCTTGCTGCCAAATTGAGGAAGTGTGGATTGGATGATCAGGTAGTGAGGTGGACTGTGAACTGGCTGGTGGGAAGAAGCCAGAGAGTGGTGGTCAATGGGGCAGAGTCTAGTTGGAGACCTGTGTCTAGTGGTGTCCCTCAAGGGTCGGTACTAGGACCAGTACTATTCAATATATTCATCAACGACCTGGATGAGGGAACAGAGTGCACTGTCAGCAAGTTTGCTGATGACACAAAGCTGGGAGGAGTGGCTGACACGCCAGAAGCCTGTGTTGCCATCCAGAGAGACCTGGACAGGCTGGAGAGCTGGGTGGGGAAAAACTTAATTAAATATAATAAGGGCAAGTGTAGGGTGTTGCACCTGGGTAGGAACAACCCCAGGTTCCAGTATAGGTTGGGAGATGATCTGTTAGAAAGCAGTGTAGGGGAAAGGGATCTGGGAATCCTGGTGGACAGCAGGATGACCATGAGCCAGCACTGTGCCCTTGTGGCCAGGAAGGCCAATGGCATCCTGGGGTGTATTAGAAGGGGTGTGGTTAGTAGGTCAAGAGAGGTTCTCCTCCCCCTCTACTTTGCCCTGGTGAGGCCACATCTGGAATATTGTGTCCATTTCTGGGCCCCACAGTTCAAGAAGGACAGGGAGCTGCTTGAGAGAGTCCAGCGAAGAGCCACCAAGATGATTAAGGGAGTGGAGTGTATAGAAACATGCTGTGGGGAGCTAAGGCGTGGGTGACTTTTATTCAGCAACAGAGACTTTTGTGCTGTGTGTGAACCTTATTGACTGTATCACGTGGGTGGGGTCTTAACCAATTAGTTGCTGGCATGCATCACATGTTGTGTGGCAAAGTGTATAAAAGGAATCTGTACCAAATAAAGACAGAGCATTCACTCTATCTCTATGAGAATACGTGATAGACTCTCGGCACAGGCTACAGTGGAGCATCTCCCTTACGAGGAACGGCTGAGGGAGCTGGGCCTCTTTAGCTTGGAGAAGAGGAGGCTGAGGGGTGACCTTATTAATGTTTATAAATATATGAAGGGTGCGTGTCAGGAGGATGGAGCCAGGCTCTTCACAATGGTGTCCAATGGTAGGACAAGGGGTAATGGGTGTAAGCTGGAACACAGGAGGTTCCGCTTAAACTTGAGAAGAAACTTCTTTACTGTGAGAATAACAGAGCACTGGAACAGGCTGCCCAGGGAGGTTGTGGAGTCTCCTTCTCTGGAAACATTCAAGACCCGCCTGGACGCCTTCCTGTGTGATCTCATTTAGGTGTTCCTGCTCCGGCAGGGGGATTGGACTAGATGATCTTTTGAGGTCCCTTCCAATCCCTGACATTCTGTGATTCTGAATTTTCTTCTTAGTAGCTAGAAAGCACTGTGTTTTGGTTTCAGTGAGCACTGTTATGAGAACAATGTTGATAACTACAAGGACACTGTGCTTGGGCAGTTTCCAAGAAGAGAGGACTGGAAGCGGGGAGTGGAGAAAAGTGTAGTAGTTAGTAAACCCAGAATTGACAGTTGGATATGCCAATAAGATATTCTATATAATATCACGTCATGTTTAGTATATTAACTGGGTGTGGTGGTTTGACCTACAGTGGGACCATGTGGCCCTCTAATCCCTCCCCTCCCACCCTCCACCCTCTGGTGGTATGGGGAGGAGAAAATATAAACAAACGGGGCTCATGGGTTGAGACACGAGCACTTTACTAGAATGGTAAGCGTGAGAGAAAAACAACAACAACAACAACACTACTAATGAAAGGATATATAACACAAGTGGCACACAGAACCAAACAGCTCACCACCCGATCTGCTCCCGAACTGTGGTACCTGATAACCCCCCTCTTCCTGGAAATTCCCTGTTTAAATACTGAGCATTATGTCACATGGTATGGAATACCTGCTTTGGCCCATTTGGGTCAGCTGCCCCAGCTGCTCCTCTCCCAGTTCCCTGAGAACAATTAACTCTATCCTAACGAAACCCAGGACATTAGCCACCCCTTATTCTATACCACCTACGTCATATCCAGATCCTGCACTTCCCAATCAATTCCTACGACTGTCTTGTCTTGTTGTAAAGCTATATCTATAGCTATATCTATATCTATATCTATACATACATAAACACACAGATTTAATTCCCTTAGTCTATGGGCCATCACTCTATAATGTCCCCTGAGTTCATTTAACCCATGACTTTGGGCTCCATCTGTCATAACAGTCTCTCAGGGTGAGAAAAAAAACCCCTGGTGTGTGGTGTTGGATTGCTGCATGCTGTATCCAGAGCTTGTGGCTGGTGTATCTTGGAGAGCTGACTGGAGATGATGTGCTGGTGTATCTGGTGCAGCCTCTACTCACAGTCTGCAGGTTAAAGATGTCAATCTCAAGGACATCTTTGGGTGCTGATTGCTGAAGCCAATTCTGGTTCCATCACTGCTACACTTTGCTTGTTTTTCATCAAAGTCCATTCTTCATCCATTTTGGGGCAATTCATACTGTAATCCCTTTGACATGGCATAGAGCAACCACAGTAGCAATGACACACAATATATATACAGTACAAATTATTGACTATTCTCACCCAGAGTCAAATCACCTTGAGGTACACATCGGACTTGCCCATCCTTCTGCATTACCCACCAAGTGTACCCAGGTCCTTGGGCAAAAGCAATCCCACAAACAAGTTTGCCTTTGCTTGTGGCAGGACTAACCCAGACCATCTTCCCTAACATGTTCTTCATGAGAACTACAGGGACATTGTCCCCTTCTACAGTTCATGGAAGTTTTGGTTGGGCAGGACCAGCTCGATTGGTGGATCCCCTAGTGTTAACCAGCCAGGTAGCCTCTGCTAAATGTGTATCCCAATGTTTGAATGTCCCACCACTCATTGCTCTTAGTGTAGGTTTCAGCAGTCCATTGTGTCTTTCAGCTTTCCCAGAGGTTGCTGCATGATAGGGAATGTGGTACACCCACTCAATGCCATGCTCTTTAGCCCAGGTGTTTACAAGGCTGTTTCGGAAATGAGTCCCATTGTCTGACTCAGTTCTCTCTGGAGTGCCATGTCGCCATAGGACTTGTTTTTCAAGGCCTAGAATAGTGTTCTGGATGGTGGCATGGGGCACAGCATATGTTTCCAGCCATCCAGTGGTTGCTTCCACCATTGTGAGCACATAGCACTTGCCACTGCAGGTTTGTGGGAGAGCAGTACAGTCGGTCTGCCAGGCCTCTCCATATTTATATTTTAACCATTGTCCTCCATACCAGAGAGTCTTCAACCTCTTGGCTTCTTTGATCGCAGTACGTTTCACATTCATGAATAACCTGTGCAATAATGTCCATGGTTAAGTCCACCCCTCGATCACAAGCCCATCTATATGTTGCATCTCTTCCTTGATGGCCTGAGGCATCATGGGCCCAGAAAGCTAAAAATTTTTCACCCTTCTGTTAACAATCCAAGTCTATTTGAGACACTTTGATCTTAGCAGCCAGATCCACCTGTTTGTTGTTTTCATGCTCTTCAGTGTCTCAACTCTTTGGTACATGAGCATCTACATGACGTCTCTTTACAATCAGTCTCTCTAGCCGAGCAGCAATATCTTGCCATAATTCAGCAGCCCAGATGGGTTTGCCTCTGCGCTGCCAGTTGCTCTGTTTCCATTGCTGTAACCACCCCCACAGGGCATTTGCCACCATCCATGACTCAGTATAGAGGTAGAGCACTGGCCACTTTTCTCACTCAGCAATAGCTAAGGACAGCTGGATGGCTTTTACCTCTGCAAACTGTCTTGATTCACTTTTTCCTTCAGCAGCCTCAGTGACTCATCGAGTAGGACTCCAAACAGCAACTTTCCACCTTTGATGTTTTCCTACAATGTGACAGGACCCATCAGTGAACAGGGCATATTGTTTCTCATTATATGGTAGTTCATTATATGGTGGAACTTCTTCAGCTCGCGTCACCTCCTCTTCCAGCGACATTCCAAAATCTTTGCCCTCTGGACAGTTTGTGATCACTTCCAAAATTCCTGGACAACTGGGGCTTCCTATTCGAGCCCTTTGTGTGATAAGTGCAACCCACTTACTCCACATAGCATCAGTTATGTGGTGTGGAGTGGAAGCCCTCCCTTTGAACATCCAGCACTGGCAGTCGGGGTTCCAGGAGGAGCTGTGTCTCAGTACCAACCACTTCTGAAGCAGCTCGAACTCCCTCATATGCTGCCAATATCTCTTTTTCAGTTGGAGTATATTGGGCCTCGGATCCTCTGTATCCATGACTCCAAAACCCAAGGGGTTGACCTTGAGTCTCCCCTGGTGCTTTCTGCCAGAGACTCCAAGTTGGGCCATTCTCCCCGGCTGCGGTGTAGAGCACATTTCTAAGATCTTGTCCTGCCAGGACTGGCCCAAGGGCTACTGTATCTCCTATTTAATTTGCTCAAAGGCCTGCCGTTGCTCAGCACCCCATCTGAAGTTCTTCTTCTGAGTCACTTGATAGAGAGAGCTCACAATCACTGTAATTTGGGATATACATCCTCCAAAAACCTACAATGCCTGAGAAAGCTTGCATTTCCTCTTTGTCAGCTGGTGGAGACATAGCAGTTATTTTGTTGATCACATCCACTGGGATGTGGTGACATCCATCTTGCCATTTTATTCCTAAAAACTGGATCTCCTGAGTAGGTCCCTTGACCTTGCTTTGTTTTATGGCAAAACCAGCTTTCAGAAGTATTTGGATTATTTTCTCTCCTTTCTCAAAAACTTCTTCTGCTGTGTTGCCCCGTATGATGATGTCATCAATGTATTGCAGGTGTTCTGGAGCTCCACCCTGTTCCAGGGCAGTCTGGATTAGTCCATGACAAATGGTGGGGCTGTTTTTCCACCCCTGGGGCAGTCGATTCCACGTGTACTAGGCACCTTTCCAAGTGAAAGAAAACTGTGGCCTTCACTCTGCTGCCAAAGGAATGGAGAAAAATGCATTAGCAATATCAATTGTGGCGTACCACTTGGCTGCCTTGGACTCCAGTTCGTATTGAAGTTCTAGCATGTCCAGCACAGCAGCACTCAGCGGCGGCATGAATGAAGCAGGCCCCGATAGTCCACTGTCAGTCTCCACTCCCCATTAGACTTCTGGACAGGCCATATGGGACTACTGAATGGTGAGTGAGTCTTACTAATCACTCCTTGGCTCTCCAGTTGGTGAATCAGCTTATGAGCTTATGAATGGGAACCAAAGAGTCTCGGTTGGTGCAATATTGCCGCCGGTGCACTGTTGCGGTAGCGATCGGCACCTGCTGTTCTTTGACGCTCAGTAATCCCACAACAGAAGGGTCCTCCGAGAGACCAGAAGGAGCAGAAAACTGTTTAATTTCCTCTTTCTCCAAAGCTGCTATACCAAAAGCCCACCGGTACCTTTGGGATCCTTGAAATACCCCCTCTTGAGGTAATCTATACCAAGGATGCAAGGGGCCTCTGGACCGGTCACAATGGGGTGCTTTTGCCACTCATTCCCAGTCAGGCTCACTTCAGCTTCCAATACAGTCAGTTAATGGGATCCCCCTGTTATTCCAGAAATGCAGATGGGCTTTATGCCACTATGGCTTGATGGCATCAGGGTACATTGTGCACCAGTGTCCACTAGAGCCTTATACTCTTGTGGGTCTGATGTGCCAGGCCATCGAATCCACACAGTCCAATACATCTGGTTATCCCTTTCCTCCACCTGGCTGGAGGCAGGGCACCTCTAATCCTGATCACAGTATTTGTTACTCACCTCTTGTAAATATGAGAAGTCCCTTCAAGAGGATCAGAAATGAGATCAGCCCTCCCACTCTGTCTGGAGAGCTGCTCACTGGAAACTGAAGCAGCATGTTTCCTGGGAGAATCCCCTTTTGTGATTGTTTTTCCCTGCAACTCACGAACCTGTGTGTCTAGGGTTGAGGTAGGTTCTCCATCCCACCTCCTCATGTCGTCTCTGTGATCACGCAAGTAAAACCACAGGGTGTTTCGTGGTGTGTATCCTCTGTGTCCTCTCTCTTGAGCAGAGGGACACTGGCTCCTGATAGCCGAGATACTGGTCCGTACAGGTGGGAAACGAGACATAACCTCTTTGAGTTGCTGGACTTCCCGGGACAGTTTTTCCACAGCTGAGACGCAGGCCCATACGGAGGCCAATAGATTTCCTTTGTATTGTTGAAGCTGACCAGCTAACTCATCCACCGTTCGTCCCTCATCTTCTCTCCAGGACATTACTGCAAATGAGTTGCACTCTGTAAAAACGTCTGCCACATGGATTGTGTGCATTGGACTTAATCTGGGTCCATGGGTAACTGTTCGTTACCTGGATCATTATAAATCACCTCCAGCACAGCTAATTCCCTCAAATACTGGATACCTTTCTCCATGGTGGTCCACTTAGTTGGGTGACGTCACATCATCTTTGAGGGGGTATCTTTCCCTCACACCTGACAGAATTCGCATCCAGAGGCTGAGGGTTTGTGTCTTTTTCCCAATTGCCTTGTCAATGCCACCTTCCCTAGATAGAGATCCCAGCTGCCTGGCTTCCCTGCCCTCTAATTCCCAGCTACTAGCCCCAGTATTCCAGTATCAGAGAAGCCAGGTAACAATGTGCTCGCCCAGATGGCGGCTGAAGTCTTTCCGCAGATCTCACAGCTCACCTAGGGACAGGGATCGGGTGATTATCTCTGGTTCTGCCTCTTCCTCCTGTTCTCGCGATGGCCCTGGTTCACTTTCCTCCTTTGCCGAGTGAGTTGACTTTTTTGTGTATTTCTTTTTCTGTATAGGAGCGACTGATACTGGCATGGGTTGATCCTCTGGTTTGGGTGCAGTAGCAGTATCTGTCGTGGGGGTTGAAGTAGTTGCCATGCTTGTTACAGGAGCTGGACTATCTGCAATATTTGCCATTTTGCTGCCAAATCCAGAGACCTTCCCTTCCCCTTGAGGGTACAGAGTAGCGTTGAATAGGATTCGATAGGCATGGGCCAGGCCCCAGCACGTTGCAATGATCTGTGTCTCTCTGGAATTGCCAGGGTGACAACACACTCTTTCCAAATATTTTACTAATTCAGGATTCTGCACTTGTTCGGGTGTGAATTTCCAGAACATTGGAGGTGCCCACTGCCCCAGGTGCTTGCTCATACTATCCCACATACTCTGCCACTCATAACTATCCCCTGGGGCAGACCTCTGGATCATATTCCTAAATAGTTGTTTAACCCACAGCAGGAGCTGAAACACATTAAAGAGACCCAGCAATAGAAACATGATGGTTAGAGCATCCCAAGGATATTCAAAATTCTCACTGAATGAGGAAAAGGAGGCAAAGGAGTGGGGGAAATCACCCTCTTCGTCTTCCCCGTAGCCTGGGTGCGATTACTAACACGTTCCGACAGGGGGCGGCCGGGATACGGCCATGATGACAACACCGCGAACAAAGAGGCACCCAACCGCGCGGCCAGTGATGTGACCGTATCGTAAGCCGAGACCACACAGTACAGTAAAATCATAACCTTGAGCCCTCTCCCAGCCTTGATAAACAGCACCGTGGGGAATATATACTGCACATAAGGCTTTACATAGCACAGCCTGGTGATCAAATGAAACAACACTGTGACCAATGACTATTTAACTGCTACATTAAATGTATATATATAAAAGATTGCTTTAACATGCTCTAGTCAGGTCTGCTGTTATCTCAACCCTTTTGCCTCATTCTGGGTGCCAAAAACTGTGGTGGTTTGACCCACAGTGGGACCATGTGGTCCTCTACTCCCCCCCCTCCAGTGGTATGGGGAGGAGAAAATATAAACAAACGGGGCTCACGGGTCTAGATATGAGCAGGTTACTGGAATAGTAAGGGAGAAACAACATCAAACAACAACAACACTACTAATGAAAGGATATATAACACAAGTGGCACACAGAACCAAACAGCTCACCACCCGATCTGCTCCCGAACTGTGGTACCTGATAACCCCCCCTCTTCCTGGAAATTCCCTGTTTAAATACTGAGCATGATGTCACATGGTATGGAATACCTGCTTTGGCCCATTTGGGTCAGCTGCCCCAGCTGCTCCTCTCCCAGTTCCCTGAGAACAATTAACTCTATCCTAACCAAACCCAGGACACTGGGGCTGACCGGAAAAGGGGGGGGAAAAATCTCTCGGGAATCGCTTGGGTTCGCTTTTCCGGGATTGTGATTTCAGTTTCGGGGTTCCTTTTCACTCCTCTGGGATCACTATCAGTGGGTGGTGAGCAATTGTACTCTGCATCACTCATATATATATAGTTGTTATCATTATTATTCTTATTCTTATTATTTTAATTTTATTTTACTCTAATTATTAAATTGTTCTTATCTCAACCTACAAGTCTCCTTACCTTTACGCCTCCAATTCTCTCCCTGATTCTCTCTCGCAGGGGGAGGCTGCGAGTGGCTGTGTCTTGATTGGCTGCCAGCTAAGTTACACTATCACACAGTGCAGCTTTCTTTAGTCATTGTGCATCAGATAAAATCTAATGAATATGATTTCTACTTATATTTCAAACCAGCATTTGACATGTCATGCAAGCTATAGGAGGAGATGAAAGCCTCAAAGAGCTGAGATTTCAGAATTTTAAAAGACCTTATGCATAAGAAGCCAAAAGATATGGACTGAAGAAAACACAAATAAAAAAAAATAATGCTGTGTTCACATGGCTATATTGTTTTTCTCAGATTCTAATCAAAGTCTAAGCTCTTCAAATCAATTGTTATTACCATGACAGCTTTACATGATAAAATAGTTACATATATTTAAATTATTTTAATGTATCTGTGGAATAACCTGCATAAAAGATGTAGTTGCATGACATATGGATTAGAATGAAGATGTGGTATTGTATATTTTTTTGTTGTTAAACATGTGACTTATAATTCATACCAAGGTCACATATTACTCTAACAGCTGTTATTAACAAGAATTGCAGAACTATGAGTGATTTGGAGGAGCTCTTTCCTCAACAGTGGAAATATTTTTTCTTTCATTCTATAGTTTTCAAATCATGCAAGTAAAGGAGGAAGGAAAGGAAGATGATGAGAATTATATGTGTTTAAAATTATTTTTGTTCAGATCTTATACAATTGCTTTTGGATTCTAGAATTCATCTAATTCAGTGCAACTACAGTGGTTTTTTCATACATAATATAAATGAGATCATACTTGCCCAGTGATTGTCTTGCATGATAGATTGGAAATAAGTGTTTACTTCCAACTCCTGCTTTTGATCAGCATAGTGATAGCTTCCATTTCAGACTGCATTGGAACTCTTAGCAGTTGCATCAGCTAATGATTGGAAAAACATGTCATCCATAACTCAGTGTTGGTCAACTCATGTAAACAAAGAAGGAAACTTCTTGATAATAGAAGGTGCCTAGTATTTTTAGAGTCACCACAACATACTAAAAATGCTGTCTTTTGAAGGAAGACCTGAAATATTTCCAGACCAAACTCTACTCAGACTTTATCAGTCTCATAACATCATGCTTTTTAAAATTATATGCTGGTGCTTAAAATGTAACAAGTGATGATATGACTGTTTTATATATTTTTCATGCTTAAGTGAACGATGAATAAAAGTGTATGAATATTGACAAACAAATCAATGTTTTAATGAAAATAGTGTGAATTATATGTAACATAAAATAATAAAAAGTAAAAAAACCTCAACCTTTTAACCACTTTTGTTTCATAAAGAAAGGTAGATTGAGAGGGGGAGGAATTTTCAAAGCCAAATATTTTAAAGTATGAAACAGAGTAGGAAGGTTGTGAGGCAAATCTCAAAAGCACAGATTAAACTGGAATCTGAAATCAAAAGGTAATCAACCATTCTTCAGTATTAAAGTTAAAGCCCTTGGAAATATATGCTATATAAAATGTACTGTTACTCATTAATACTATATACAGAAACACAGAGCAGCAGAAAAAAGATGGTACAGCCATGCAGGAAAAATAATATCTGCTATTAAACTCATAATAAAAAGGTGATACATTTAAAGGTATTCTTTTTTTAAACTCACTCACTTGTGACCAATCTCATGTGCAATGGTAAAAGCTGAACCTAGGCCAATGTCTTCATTAATGCTGCAGCTCCTTTCAGGCTCACACATTCCAGCAACAGAAGCCAAGCCTGAATAAACAGAAGGAGATACAAAGGTCATACCAAGGTGTTTCAGTCTTAAAAGCCCTCATTTATAAATGCCTGAATTATTTTTAATAACCTCTGTGCACAGACAGAGCAGTTGGCAAAAGGTTAACTTTCTAGTCATTTGCAAAAATCACTGGGGGGAATTTCACTTTGCCAGATAGACATTAATATTTTGAACTGCAGTCAGTGCTGGAAAATGTCTAGACTAGGGGTTAAATTTATAAATTTTACTTCTGGTAACTTGGGATCACCTAATAACTTGAGCCAGGAGAGGGAATTCAATAAAGCATTTATATTTTAACATTCTTGAGCCTGAAGAAAGCAAAATGTATCAAAATTATTTTTCTAAAGAAATGTTTAATTTTAATGGGTTCATAAAAACATACAAGTAACTTTTTTAGCTACGAAAAGCCCTACATGGTACATTTAAAAAACTTTAAAAGCAAAACTGAATGCATCACTGAAGAGAGAGGAGACATGTCAATAACAAGCATTCATTTAACCACTGAAATCTTTTCCATTTATCATCCATCATCTTCTGGAATTAAAACCTTCCTGTATTACAAGTGCTTTTAAAAACTTTCTTTAGAGAGACAAAGCTCTTCCTTATCTTATACATTCTTCAGCAACAGAGTATCACACAACATACTGCAGACATAATTTGCTGCTACTAGAAAAAGCACTAAACATCAGATTTATTTCATTTTGTATTGGATTTGCATGGCAAGGTTTTGGTAGCAGAGGGGCATAGGAGTGGCTTCTGTGAGAAGCTGCCAGAAGCTTCCCCCATGCCCAACACAGCCAATACCATCCAGCTACAAGACGGACCCGCCGCTGGCCAAGGCTGAGCCAATCAGTAATGCCTCTGTGATAACATAATTAAGAAAAAGGGGAAGAGAAAGAGCCTGTGCATTTTGCAGCTAGAGAGAGAGGAGTGAGAAGATGTGAGAGAAACAACTCTGCAGACACCAAGGTCAATGAAGGAGGGGGAGGAGGTGCTCCAGGTGCTGGAGCAGAGATTCCCCTGCAGCCTGTGGTGAAGACCATGGTGAGGCAGGCTGTCCCCCTGCAGCCCGTGGAGGTCCATGGTGGAGCAGATGTCCACCTGCAGCCCATGGAGGTCCATAGTAGAGCAGATGTCCATCTGTAGTCTGTGGAGGGCCCCACGCTGGAGTGGGTAGATGTCTGAAGGAGGCTGTGACCCTGTGAGAAGCCCACACTGGAGCAGGTCCCTGTTAGGACCTGCGGTCCTTGTGGAGAGAGGAGCCCACGCCGGAGCAGGTTTGCTGGCAGGACCTGTGACCCCGTGGGGGACCCACGCTGGAGCAGTTTGTTCCTGAAGGACTGCACCCCATGGAATGGACCCATGCTGGAGCAGCAGTTCGTGAAGAACTGTCGTTCATGGGAAGGACTCACATTGAAGTTCATGGAGGACTGTCTCCCATGAGAGGGACCCAACACTGGAGCAGGGGAAGAGTGTGAGGAGTCCTTCCCCTGAGGGGGAAGGAACAGCAGAAACATGTGATTAACTGACCACACCCCCTATTCCCTGTCCCACTGTGCTGCTCAAGGGGAGGAGGTAGAAAATAGGGACAAAAGTTAAGCTTGGGAAGAAGGGAGGGGTGAGGGGAAGGTGTTTTAAGATTTGGTTTTATTTCTCACTATCCTCCTCTGATTTGATTTGTAATAAATTCATTTTCCCCAAGTCAAGTCTGTTTTGCCTATGGAAGTAATTGGTAAGTGATCCCTCTCTGTCCCTATTTGACCCACGAGCCTTTTGCTATATTTTTTCTTTCCCCTGTCCAGTTGAGGAGGGGGAGTGATAGAGTGGCTTTGGTGGGCATCTGGCATCCAGCCAGGGTCTATTCACCACAAATTTATTCCTCCCTAGGGTTTCTTATCTAAAAAAAGCAGCAATCATTTCTTTAAGGAAGTTACCTGCTCATTTAACTACACTATAACAAAACAATGACTGGAAAAAGTGTTACCTCAAATTATTCTGTTTCAACTAATAGCAGCAAGTAATAAGATGACAAATGCTTCTTGGCTGTGTCCACATTAGCAAGTAATTTGGAGCCATAGGAGTTGGTCAGCAGAGTGAAGCACTCATACTGAGTTTCCTCATATTTCTTTTTATGTGGGTTGGACATTCTACTTTGGATTAGTTTAATCCCGTAGGCCAAACATATTCACTACATGTGTGGTTCATAGCTTTCAAAAGGAAAAAAATATTACAGGATATCATGAGAATACAGCCCATGTAGTGATTTAGACTTTAATATCTGCTATAGGCACATATGGAGCATTTGGGGAGTATGTGTTCTGACTTAATATTCTCTGAAAAAAATCTAGTTTGCACATAAAAAACCTATTCTGATAACCAAACTGACATGGGCAAAAGGCAACAATGTGTGTCTGTAGAATTTGCATCAAAACAGTACTACTGCTTTAAATCAAATCACAGGTGTAGATATGCCCAGAGAACAAGATGAAACATCAGAAGAAAAACTACCATCCATTATGAAAAAATCTGTAAATTGTTTGCAGTGTGCAACCTGTAGAAAATACAATAATTACAGTTTACCTGCCTAAACTATTCTTTCTCAAACGGACCAAAGGGATATTCCATACCATATGACATATGCTCAGAAATAAAGCAAGGAGAACGGAGGGGGAAGGGGGGACATTCGTTACTTCCGTTTGTCCTCCGGGAACCGCAACGCGTATGAAAACCCTTGCTTCCCGGGAAGTGGCCAGACATCGCCTGCTGATGGGAAGTAGAGAATAAATATTTTGTTCTTTTGCTTCTGCACGCGCAGTTTTCCTTTGCTTCTATTAAACTGCTTTTGTCTCGATCCACGAGTTTGTTTTTTTTTGTGTTCCATCTTATTTTCTCCCCTCCCCATCTTGCTGAGGAGGGGGAGTGATAGAGTGGGATTTGGTGGGCATCCAGCATTTAGCCAGGGTCAATCCACCACACCAGGTGATAGACAGCCCTGCCAGAGGGGATGCGATACTGGACCTGATGGTCACCAACTCAAGTGAGTTAAACATTGATGTTAGATTTGGGGCAGCCAGGGCTGCAATGATCATGCACTGTGTTTTGGTTTCAGTGTGGGATTTGTTATGAGAAGAATGTTGATAAGGTACAAGGACATGGTGTTTGGGTAGCTTGCAAGTTCAAAGGACTGGGAGGGGGAAAGTGTAGTAGTTAGTAAAACCCAGAATTGACAGTTGGATATGCCAATGAGATATTCCATATCATGTCACATCATGTTCAGTGTATTAACCAGGGCTGACTGAAAAGGGGGGAGATTGTCTCTAGAATTGCCCAGGCTTACTCTTCTGGGATTGTGATTTCAGGTTCAGGGTTCCTTTTCGCTCCTTTGGGATTGTTATCAGCAGGTGGTGAACAACTGTACTCTGTATCACTCATATGCATATAGTTATTATCATTATTACTCTTATTATTTTTAATTTTATTTTATTCCAATTATTAAATTGTTCTTATCTCAATCTACAAGTCTCCTTATCTTTACTCCTCTAATTCTCTCCCTGATTCCCTGAGGAGTTGGGGGGGGGGTGGGGGGGCTGTGAGAGGCTGTGTCTTGTTTGGCTGGCAGCTAAGTTAAACTATCACAGTCTTTTTGGCGCCAATGTGGGGCACGAAAGGTTGAGATAACAACAGTTCTGACCAAAGTGTGCTAGAAAGAATCTGCAATAAGCATTTGTTATGATGACTTGGTTGTCATTGATTGGAATGTTGTTTTACTGGATTGCTGAGTTGTTCTTTGAGTTCTTTGAGGTGGCACCTTACATGCCATTTATATTTTTTGCCGTCCCTAGGTGTTGGTTTGGGGCTAGGGGTACTGTTATGCTGTGTGGTACAGTGATGGTTGTTAGTACAATAAAAAGATGGGTAGTGAGACCAACTTTGTACCTGTATTCAGCCATCTGTCCCGGTTTTTCTAGGATAGAGTTAATTTTCTTCTCAGTAGTTAGAAGAGCTGTGTTTTGGTTTCAGTTCAGACTTGCTATTAGAACATCACTGATAAAAGTACTGATGTTATTAGTTGCTGCTGGAGCTCAAGGCCACCGTGTTTGGCTGGTTCCCAGCTGCATTAGGACTGGGAGGGAGAAGCGCAGTGAATAGCAAACCCCAAAACTGGCATTTGGATGTGCCAATGGGATATTCCAGATTATATCCCGTCATGTTTAGTATATTATCCAGGGCTGACCGGAAATGGGGGGTGGATTCACACGGGTTTTCTCTCAGGCTCTTGGTCTTCCAAGATCGCGATTTCGGTTCGGGATTGTTGCTCCTCTGGGATCATTATCCGGGAACGGGCCGGGCTTATCAGTGGGTGGTGAGCAGTTGCACTGGGTTATCACTTATTTTCATATCTTATTACTGTTATCATTATCATTACTATTTTAGTATTAGTTGTTTAGGGTTTTTTTGTTGTTGTTGGTGGGGTTTTTTTAAGTTTTCTTTTTTTTCTATCATTAAACTGTTTTTATCTCAACCTACAAGCCTCCTAATTCTTGCCCCCAATCCTCTCCCCCTATCCCCCGGTAGTGGGGGGGGGAAGTGGGTGAACGGCTGCATTGGCTGCTAGCCCAGTGAAACTTATTACAGCAGTCCTTCAGGAAGGGACTGCTCCAGTGTGGGTCTCCTACGGGGTCACAAGTCCTGCTAGCAAACCTCCTCTGGCCTGGGCTCCTCTCTCCACAGGCTACAGGTCCTGACAGGAACCTGCTCCAGTGCGGGCTTCCCACGGGTGTCACAGCCTCCTTCAGGCATCCACCTGCTCTGGCATGGGATTCTCCACGGGCTACAGGTGGTGATTTGCTCCACCATGGACCTCCATGGACTGTGATGAAGACCATGGTGAGGCAGGCTGTCCCCCTGCAGTCCATGGAGGTCCATGGTGGAGCAGATGTCCACCGTGGAGGACCCCACACTAGAGCAGGTGGATGCCTGAAGGCAGCTGTGACCCTGTGGGAAGCCTATGCTGGAGCAGGTTCCTGTCAGGACCTGAGGCCCTGTGGAGAGAGGAGCCCATGATGGAGCAGGTTTGCTGGCAGGACTTGTGACCCCGTGGGGGACCCACACTGGAGCAGTTTGTTCCTGAAGGACTGCCCCCCATGGAAAGGACCCATGCTAAAGCAGTTCGTGAAGAACTGTCAGTCATGGGAAGGACTCACATTGGAGGAATTTGTGGAGGACTGTCTCCCATGAGAGGGGCCCCATGCTGGTGAGGGGGAAGGAGTCCTCCCTCTGAGGAGGAAGAAGCAGCAGAAACAACATGTGATGAACTGACCCCAACCCCCATTCCCTGTCCCCCTGTGCTGCTGGGGGGAGGAGGTGGAAATTGGGAAAGAAGTGAAGCCTGGGAAGAGAGGGGTGGGGGGAGGTGTTTTAAGATTTGGGTTTATTTCTCATTATCCTCTTGTCTGATTGGTAATAAATTAAATTTGGGTTTTTTTCTCCCAAGTCAAGTCTGTTTTGCCCATGCCAGTAACTGGTGAGTGATCTCTCTCCGTCCTTATCTCCACCCACGAGCTTTTTGTTATATTTTTCTCCCCCTGCCCAGTTGAGGAGGGGGAGTGATAGAGTGGGCTTTGGTGGGCATCTGGCCTCCAGCCAGGGTCAACCCACCACACAAGTGAAGCAGTATTTGTCTTTATGCCAAAGTCTAATACAGTAAGAAATAGTTCACTAATGATCTGTGATAAAAATATCACATATAAATATCAAATAGCTCATCGGTGAATGTACGCCCTTTAAAACATTCTTCTTTTAATACTACAACTGCAAAGACAATTCTGTGACATCAATATAGACAATCTCTTCAGTTTTGTCTCTTCCAACACAGTTGTAAAAAGAAAATCATTTACATTCAGAAATTCATCATAATTTGCCTTTAACTAAAACATGCTGTGGATTGTTTATATTTAGGCAGGCAGAATTCTGTTACCTTTCCCCATATAAACTACTTTCCTGTGCCACAAGCATCATGCTAACTTGAGCAAGACTTGTGGAAAAATCAACATGAGTTAAGGCTAGCAAAGCATACAGTAATATTGGGAAAGACAAAGAAAATAAAATTATGAGCTCTGATTATGAGAAAAGTATTAATAATCTGAACTGACTGAATTAGAATTATATCTTTAACTACTTCTGAGAAAGAGGCTTATATGAAAGTATCCAAATTTTAAAAAATAAATATATATTATTTTAATTGTGTTTCTTTCATATATTAAAGCACTACTAAAGGTAACAACTATAGCATAGTAAATAACTTTTGGTGACAAATTTAGGTATGGAGACAAGGATAGTTCTCCATCCTGCACTCAAGGTTGCTTGTGTTTCTCCATTGACAAAGCACTGTTTTAAGGAGCTTAGTATTACTGTAATTTATATCACTATGTTATTTTTCTCTAAGTCTGTGAAAGTAACAGTCTGAAGCTGTACTCCTTGTGTACAACAGATCAACAATGTAAATCTCAAAGACTGTTTCTTTTGTAGGGTGTTTTTTGGGGTTTGTGGGTTTTGTTGGTTTTGGTGGGTGTTTTTGTTGTTGTTGGTTTTTTTGTTTAAACTTTCCTAAGGTCTTTTATTTTCATTTTTTTAAATTGATCATGGAGATAGGTTAAATAGAAATAAACAGTAAGTCCTCTCCTCTAATTATGTCTTGATAAGTTTGAGTCATCTGCTAGGTTTTATCAGCATTACAGATGCCAGAGAAGAGAGACCCATCAGCAGTTCACTTAATTTAAACTTCTAGCAATCTATCAAAGCATAAAACTAGGTTATCCTTTATTATTCATGTTTTTAAAACTGCAAAATTTTGAAAGCATAAACTTAGAAAGATCTAATCAGCCAATAAATTAATAGCCAAGTATATAACAAGGAAACAAACAGCAATTATAAGCTGAAATTTCTCTTTATAATCTTACCCAGTGTTCCACAAGGCTTGTTTTTATAAGTGCAGATATCATATCTGTTAAGGAGAAAAAAAGTAAATAAAATATGTTCAGAAATCAAATTTGTAAGATATTTTATATATTTATTGCATATCTGTGTCATAGTTCAAGTTGCCAGACTGCAATCAGCTTAATTATGTGCAGCCAGTTGGTGTCAGCATTTTCTACACTGGTGTAAACCGCAAGCTGCAGTACACTCATAGCTGCTGGCCTCAGGCCAGTGGGACACCTGCCAGTAAAAAAAAAAAAAACGTTGAAGTGGATCTTTGTAAAAGATCTATAAAACAGTCTATCATGCTGTTACGAAGTTATAGCAGCATATTAATTGTAACTCCTACTATTTAAACTTTGATTCTAATTAAAACTATAACTCTCAATTATTACACCAAAAATTATTTTTAAAAAAATCTTATTAAATGCCATTGTAGTTCCTTTCTCATTATCTTCTAACACTGTAACAAACTACAATGAAAAGCATATTTTTACCAAAAGCTAAATAATGTCTCTAAAGAATTTTCATCATTTTAGATACAATCCTTCAAATACAGAAGCTCAGTGATTTTTTGTGTAGTTAACATGTATGTACCTGGAGCTGAAAATTGAATTAAAATATTTTCTGCAGCAGAGCTAATAATAGCAGCAGTGGTCATGCAGCAGTCAATTAATTAATTATATCTTCATATTTTGAATATGGAACCCTAAGATATGGCTACTGATATGAGAACACTCTAACAATGTCTTTGATTTTAGAGGATTTATACTGATTTCCTTGCAGTATTTTAAAGAAAATAATTTCCATTATTTGAATAGCAAGTAAAAACAAAGATGAAAAGATACTATCTTTGTGCTTTAGTTTTTAACCCAAATATTTACTAATTTCAGGCTACCAGACATTTCTGTTAAAAATAACATGTAAGCTCTGTTTCCAAATGGGTTATCACATAGGAGTCTGATGAGATAAATACATTTCAGTGCTAACAGAGTTAAGGTCTGTCTGTAAGCCAAATCCATAGACAAAATAGCAAAGCTTAAAATTTTGAACAAATCCAGTACACTCTCTGCATGTAGACTGCTGTGACCATATGGAATTCCTCTGTTTTTTTAAGATACTTGGTAATGGAGCAGTTTGCAGGATTAAGCTCTAATTTTTAACTCCAGCGTTCATATGCGTTGATCTCACCATGGTGGCTCAAACTCTGCCATTCTATATGCACATAAAGCTCTCACTGATTGCCCATTTTCTGTTTGGAGAGGGGGAGGCAATCAAATCAGCATTCTTATATAAAATGTGTTGGAATATAATTAGGTTTTGTATGTCACAAAGCTGTAAGACCATACAGCTATAAAGATTATTTTTTTTTTACCGAACATTTCTTGACTTACATATTTAAGGAAACAATCTTATTTCTGCATTTAGGACAGAGCCTGAACTTAACCCTATTGAAGTTCCTGCAAAATTATTCCTCAAAGAAAGCAGACATGGCTCAGGCTTATTTAGTGAGAAAACTCAAATTTGCCCAAATTCTTTAAAATGTATAGAATCAGAGAATGGTTTGGGTTGGAAGGGACCTTAAAGATCATCCAGTTCCAACCTCCCTGCCATGAGCAGGGACACCTTCCACTAGACCAGGTTGCTCAAAGCCTCATCCAACCTGGCCTTGAACACTTCCAGGGAGGAGCAGCCACAGCTTTTCTGGGCAACCTGGGCCAGTGTCTCACCACCCTCACAGTGAAGAAATTCTTCCTAATATCCAATCTAAACCTACCCTCTGCCAGTTTAAAGCCATTTCCCCTTGTTCTATCACTAACTGCCTTTGTAAAAAGTCCCTCCCCAGCTTTCTTGTAGCCCCTTCAGGTACTGGAAGGCTGCTATAAGATCTCCCCTAAGCCTTCTCTTTTCCAGGCTGAACAGCCCCAACTCTCTCAGCCTGTAGTCCAATTCCATCATTTGCTTCTCTATACGATTTAACCAAATCAGCCTAACTTGTCTTTTTTTATTTTGATACCACTTCCTCTAACTTTATTTTGGATTTCCAAGGAATCCATTTAACCCACAGCTGTTGGGTTCCAAAACACAAGAGACTACAGAGTCAGTACTTCCCAGATAGTAGCTTCAAGCTAAGAAAACCCCGAAATGACAAATCATCCAGATTTCCCATCCCCACAAAAAAACAACCATGACCACCAAAAAAACAAATCAAATGTGAAGATAGGTCATAGTTGTCACCAGGACCTTAGTAAATACTTCAGGAACCACAGACAACAAAAAGTCAAGTTCTCAAGCCAATAACAATCTCAACCAACCATTAAAAAAAGGTAACAGTCACAAAGGTTGTACAAAAATGCAGTTTGCAAGATGTACACAGAATCACAGAATCGTTAAAGTTGGAAAGACCTCTAAGATCATCCAGTCCAATCGTCAACTCATCACCACCATGCCCACTAAACCATATC
Source organism: Caprimulgus europaeus (assembly GCA_907165065.1). The sequence goes on from OU015537.1 coordinate 16,609,504, forward strand.
CCCAAGTGCTACATCTATACATTTCTTGAACACCTCCAGGGATGGTGACTCCACCACTTCCCTGGGCAGCCTGTTCCAATGTCTGACCACTCTTTTGGAGAAGAAATTTTTCCTAATATCCAACCTGAACCTCCCCTGGTGTAACTCGAGGCCATTTCCTGTCACCACTGGTTACCTGAGAGAAGAGACCAACCCCCACCTCACTACAACCTCATTTCAGGTAGTTGTAGAAAGCAATAAGGTCTCCCCTCAGCCTCCTCTTCTCCAGACTAAACAATCTAATTTCCTTCAGCCAATCCTCTTAAGACCTGTGCTCCAGATCCTTCACCAGATTTGCTGCCCTTCTTTGGACATGCTCCAGGGCATCCATGTCTTTTTTGTAGTGAGGGGCCCAAAAAGAAACACAGTACTCAAGGTGCGGCCTCACCTGTGACAAGTACAGGGGGATGATCACCTACCTAGTCCTGCTGGCCACACTATTGCTGATACAGTCCAGGATGTTGTTGGTCTTCTTGGCCACCTGGGCGCACTGCTGGCTCATATTCAGCTGCTGTCGACCAACACCCCCAGGTCCTTTTCCACCAGGCAGCTGTCCTACTACTCCTCCCCAAGACTGTAGCGTTGCATGGGGTTGTGGTGACGAAAGTGCAGGATTGGGCACTTGGTCTTCTCTAACCTCATACAATTGGCCTCAGCCCATGGATCCAGCCTGTCCAGATCCCTCTGTAGAGCCTTCCTACCCTCAGGCAGATCCATATTTCCTCCCAGCTTAGTGTCATCTGCAAACTTACTGAGGGTGCACTTGATCCCCTTGTCCTGATCATTGATAAAGATATTAAACAGGACTGGCCCCGATACTGAGCCCTGGGGAACACCACTTGTGACTAGTCACCAGTTGGATTTAATTCCATTCACCACCACTCTCTGGGCCCGGCCATCCAACCAGTTTTTAACCCAGTGAAGAGTACACCTGTCCAAGCCATGAGCAGCCAGTTTCTGCAGGAGAATGCTGTGGGAGACCATGTCCAAGGCTTTACTAAAGTCCAGGTAGACAACATCCAAGGCCTTTCCCTCATCCACTAGGCAGTTCACCTTGTCATAGAAGGAGATCAGGTTGGTCAAGTAGGATCTGCCTTTCGTGAACCCATGCTGGCTGGGCCTGATCCCCTGGTTGTTCCACACTTGCTATGTGATTGCACTCAGGATTATCTACTCCATAACCTTTCTCAATACTGAGGTCAGGCTGACAGGCCTGTAGTTCCCCAGATCCTCCTTTTGACCCTTCTTGTAGATAGGTGTCACATTGGCAAGTCTCCAGTTGTCCATGACGGAGTGGCTTGGCGAGCACTTTGGCCAGCTCCCTCAGTACCCTCGGGTGGATCCCATCCAGACCCATAGACTTGTGATAGTCTAGGCAGAGTAACAGGTTGCTAACTGTTTCCTCCTGTAATTATGAGTGGTTTATTCTGCTCCCTATCCCTGTCTTCCAGCTCAGGGGGCTGAGTGTCCTGACGATGACTGGTCTGACTGTTAAAGACAGAAGCAAAGAAGGCATTGAGTACCTCAGCCTTTTCTTCATCCTTGGTGGCAACGTTCCCTGCCACATCCAATAAAGGATGGAGATTCTCCTTGGCCCTCCTTTTGCTGTTAATGTATTTGTAAAAACACTTTTTGTTGGCTTTTACAGCAGTGGCCAGATTAAGTTCTAGCTGGACTTTCGCCTTTCTAATTTTCTCTCTGCATATCCTAGCAACATCCTTGTACGCTTCCCGAGTTGCCTGTCCCTTCTTCCAAAGGTGGTAAACTCTCTTTTTTTCTCACAGTCTCAGTGAAAGCTCCTTATTCAGCCAGGCCAGTCTTCTTCCCCACTGGCTTATCTTGCAGCACACAGGGACAGCCTGCTTCTGCATCTGTAGGATTTCCTTCTTGAGGAACATCCAGCCTTCCTGCATCCCTTTGCTCTTCAGGGCTGTCTCCCGTGGGACTCTCCCAACCAACCTCCTAAATGGTCCAAAGTCTGCCCTCTGGAAGTCCAAGTTTTGCTGACCCCTCTCCTGACTTCACCTAAAATTGAGAACTCTATCATCTCATGGTTGCTTAGTTCAAGACAGCTACCAACCACCACATCCCCCACCAGCCCTTCTCTGTTCATGAACAGCAGGTCTAGTGGAGCACCTGCCCTGATAGGCTCTCTTACCAGCTGCATCTTCCGCATGCCCCAGGAACCTCCTAGACTGTTTTCTCTCTGCTGTATTGTATTTCCAGCAAATGCCCAATAGATTGAAGTCCCCCATGAGAACAAGGGCTAGCAATTGTGCCCTATATGTTAATGACCATATATGTTAATATATTTTATTTTTTATTCACTGACAGAATGTGTAAGGAAGCCACTACACAAAATTTGAATGTAAGAATACAAATATGCAGGTTGCAAAAAAACTCAGGATGAGATGGCAGCCTGTTTATTTTGAGACAAAGTAAATCCTTTGCCCAAGTTGGAAGATAAGATCATATGCCTCCTGGTAACGTAGGTGACCAGGCTGGGGAAATGAAATGTGGAAAGAGGCAAGATTGTTGATTACATGTCCATTCACACCTGGAATGGATCAGAAGTCATTTGATGAGACAGATGGGCAAGAGGTTTGGGACTTCTGGACACACTTGCAGGGCTGCTGAAGAGCCACATCAGACAGGTGAGAAATGCATGATGGATGTATAGCTGTCATTGACAACTCCAACTGAAACATCAGACAGAAGGAAACTGCAGAGATAAACTATTACCAGGTTCAACAAAATGGTCAAGAATTGGAGTGGTAATAGCCTCCTGTCATGCCATGAATCAAACAGGAAGTGTTAGTGTGCCCCTCTAAGGGTTCTGCCAAAGGAAAAACTTCTAGTCTATCTTGACAGGATATGAGTATGCCCCATGCTAAAATATACATGTAGGTATATCTATACCACTGAATTAAACAGTGAAAGGGACCACACCTGGACACTGAAATTCTATTATCCGTATTATCAAACTGTTTTAAAAGTCCATCAAATTGTTAAAAAAAAAGATCCCTTGCACAGATTTGGGCCACAACAGCAACTAATCTCAAAGAATTCCCAGGAAAAGTTCAGAAGGTGGCCACACACAATTATCAACAGGCAAAACATATGCAGCTACTCTGTTCTGGAGAAGTCAGATTATTAATGTGGACACAAGAAGTTCTGTGCCAGGGGACCTCAGTACAATAAAACACTCACAGGCATGCCTTTCCCCTCACCAGCAGTCATTTGTGAGTGCTTAAAGGGATAACAGGGCAGCAGACTGATACCTTCCCTGATACAATCTCCCAGCTCTGTGGCTTAGGGAACTTCAGAGGCAGAGTTTGCATCTTAGTATTTAATTGATTTTTCTTCTAATATTTTTAGTACTTAGTTAAATATTCTTCAATTTAAAATAAATTAATTTCAGTGGCCATCTGGGAGATGTTGTTATGTTTTATCAGCAAAGTTGAGTCCCTCTGTCCCAGTAGAGATCTCTTTCATGCACTGAAGATGAAACATTTAAATACTACTCTTTCTAAACAGCAAATGCAGTCAGAATAGTAAAAATAAATTCTGTTCTGAAACAATTATTTTTAATGCTGTCATTTGTCTTCATCAATTTTGGCAATGTAACATTAGAATAGTAGTTGCAAATTTACCATAATCAGTAGTAGTATTGATGCATTTAAGACATATGTACAAAGTTGATTTTGAGATTATGATTTAATAAAAGATTCTCTCAACACAAATTTTATCCCTAGAGCATCTAAAAAAAAAATTTTAACTAAGCTCATGAAAAATATATCAACAGAGATTTTTCTTCAACACTATCTTGATGTGTCATGTGAGCATATAGTAGAGCTCTTGCAAAAGATAGTAATTACATGAAAATAGACTACGCCATAGATGAGTTTGTAAACAAAAATAGTTCTAAAGACAAGATGAAGAACCTGAGACAGTTCTCAGCTTGAGACACAGTCTGGGCCATGATACACCATTTCAAATCATAGAATCATAGAATGGTTTGGGTTGGAAGGGACCTTAAAGATCATCCAGTTCCAACCCCCATGCCATGAGCAGGGACACCCCCCACTAGACCAGGTTGCTCAAAGCCTCATCCAACATAACCTTAAACACTTCCAGGGAGGGGGCATCCACAACTTCTCTGGGCAACCTGTTCCAGTATCTGACCACCCTCACAGTGAAGAATTTCTTCCTAATATCTAATCTAAACCTACCCTCTGACAGTTTAAAGCCATCACCCCTTGTTCTATCACTAACTGCCTTTGTAAAAAGTCCCTCCCCAGCCTTCCTGTAGGTCCCCTTCAGGTTAAAAAGTAATCATTCCAAAAACTGTAAGACTAGCTTTAAAAGCCTTGTGATTTAAAGGAATATATTTAGACTTTTTAGTAATTTTCTGCTTTCTAAGACTATCTGTATTTATGTACATTTTCAGCACTTTTCAGGGTTTACTCTACAGTCATCCAGACTAAAAGCTTGCTTTTCCAATGTAAGCCATAATATAGCAACATGTCCTTACCAACTACAGCAAACATAACTCTAAGAGAATAAAATCAATACACAAAATCTATTTCAGTAAAGCAATTAATTAAAACAGAAAAATAAATATAACAGAAAATCATCCTATCATACAAGTTCTAAAAAAGAACAGCTCTTCCTCCATGATGTTTGTAAAGGCAATATTTATAAGGTGTGAGCTGATAAAAGAGTTCCTATTCTGAAACATTTAAGAGGATACACAGATAATATGATTTTGTCAACTAAGTGCCTCAAGCTGCTATATCACACAAAATCAAATCTTTATTTCCACACAACACAGCAGTGAACAAGCAATACAGGGAAGAAAAAAAAAAGAAAAAAAAAAGAGGATAGAAACTCAGTCATAATTAAAATTCTGCAAGCACCTAGACATTAAAAAACATTGGTGAGGCAGGATTTAAACTGAAGAACCAGTTGGGGGGTAAGAACCAAAATGGCAGTGCTCGTGCCATCATATCCAACTGGGGAATAAGCCAGGCCAACCAGAGCAGTGACAAATGTTCCTTAGCTGCCTCCCATGATGAGAACATGCCAACCATCTCAAGGGCATGTATGGCTACAGTGGATCCTCCTGCATCCCTCCAGTGAAACCTACATGCTCAAATAAACTAAAGTTGCCGGGGGAAGGAGAACCTCAATCCACCCCACTCCTGAAGGTTTGGTGATACTACCAGCAACAGATGCCCAGAGCCTGGAGAAGGCTCACAGATCGGCAGGAGAGCACCAAAGCACAATGGAATTCCAGCTGCTCCAGCCAGTAGGTCAGATTCATCAGGGGCCCAACTTAAATGCCTCTACACAAACACAGGCAGCATGGGGATTAAACAAGAGGAGTTAGAGACGTGCACACTCCTGCAGGGCAATGACCTGATTGGCATCACAGAGACATGGTGGGATGGCTCCCATGACTGGAGTGTTTGAATGGAAGGATACAGGCTCTTCAGGAAGGACAGGCAGGGGAGACGAGGAGGGGGTGTTGCCCTCTATGTCAACAACCAGCTGGATTGCATGGAGCTCCACCTGGGGATGGATGAGGAGCTGACAGAGAGATTATGGGTCAGGATCAGAAGGAGGACAGGGACAGGTGACAGTACAGTTGGGATCTGCTACAGGACACCCCACCAGGAAGATGAAGCAGATGAGGCCCTCTGTAAACAGACCAAGCCCTGGTCCTCGTGGGAGACTTCAACCACCCCAATATCTGTTGGAAGGGCAACACAGCAGGGCTTAAGCAATCCAGGAGGTTCCTGGAATGCATTGATGACAATATCCTTCTCCAAGTGATAGAGGAGTCAATGAGGAGAGGTGCTATGCTGGACCATGTTCTCACCAACAAGGAGGGGCTGGTAGGGAATGTGGAGGTCAAGGACAGCCTTGGATGCAGAAACCACAAAATGGTGGAGTTCAAGATCCTTAGGGCAGCGAGGAGGACATGCAGCAGGCTCCCTACCCTGGACTTCAGGAGAGCAGACTTTAACCTCTTGAGGGACCTCCTGGGTAGAGTTCCATGGGATAAAGCCCTGGAGGGAAGAGGGGCCCAAGAAGGCTGGTTAATATTCAAGGATCGCCACCTCCAAGCCCAGGAGTGATGCATTACAACAAAGAGGAAGTCAGGCAAAAATGCTGGGAGGCCTGCATGGATGAACAAGGAGTTCCTGGACAAACTCAAAGACAAAAAGGAAGCCTACAGAGGGTGGAAGGAAGGACAAGTGCAAGGTCCTGCACCTGGGTCAGGGAAACCCCAAGCACAAATCCAGGCTGGGAGGAAAATGGATGGAGAGCAGCCCTGAGGAGAAGGACTTGGGGGTGCTGGTGGACGAGAAACTCAACATGAGCTGGCAATGTGCGCTGGCAGCCCAGAGGCCAATAACCGTGTCCTGGGCTGCATCCAGAGCAGCGTGGGCAGCAGGTCGAGGGAGGGGATTCTGCTCCTCTGCTCCACTCTCCTGAGACCCCACCTGCAGTGCTGCCTCCAGTTCTGGGGCCACCAACATCAGAAGGACATGGACCTACTGGAGCAACTCCAGAGGAGGCCACGAGGATGATCCAAGGGCTGGAGCACCTCTCCTATGAGGACAGGCTGAGAGAGTTGGAGCTGTTCAGCCTGGAGAAGAGAAGGCTTCGGGGAGATCTTATAGTGGCCTTCCAGTACCTGAAGGGGCTCCAGGAAGGTTGGGGAGGGACTTTGGACAAGGGTAGTTAGTGATAGAACAAGGGGCAATGACTTTAAACTGGAAGAGGGGAGATTTAAATGAGATGTGAGGAAGAAATTCTTTACTGTGAGGGTGGTCAGACACTGGACCAGGTTGCCCAGAGAAGCTGTGGATGCCCCCTCCCTGGAAGTGTTTAAGGCCAAGCTGGATAAGGCTTTGAGCAACCTGATCTAGTGGGGGGTGTCCCTGCTGATGGCAGGGGGGTTGGAACTCAATGATCTTTAAGGTCCTTTTCAACCCAAACCATTCTATGATTCCATGATTCCATGATTCTATGATTCTATGAAAACAGCTATTCCATATAGAATGACCTTCCTTGTAGACAATCTGCCTTCCACAAAGAACTCATGTTACAGTAATTGGAGGATTTCAGCAATCAGCTGGATATGGAGCGTAGATATAGTCCCACACTCGTACTTCTGACATGCCCTAATTGCTTACAAAAAGCTCCTTTTGGATTTGATGATTTTACTTATTGTATATTTGACAGAATCACAATATTTCTTGCCTATTTGCCAATAGTTTTTCTGAAAATGTGATAGTTTAACTTAGCTGGCAGCCAAACAAGACACAGCCACTTGCAGAGCCCCCCTCCTTCCCTCCAGCCCAGGGAATCAGGGAGAGAATTGGAGGGGTAAAGGTAAGGAGACTTGTAGGTTCAGATAAGAACAATTTAATAATTAGAGTAAAATAAAATTAAAATAATAACATCAATAACAATAACAACAATATATACAAATGAGTGATGCAGAGTAAAATTGCTCACCACCTGCCAATTGCGATCCCAGAGGAGCGGAAATGAACCCCGAACCTGAAATTGCAATCCTGGAAAAGCGAGCCCGAGCAATCCCAGAGAGAATCCCCCCCTTTTCCAGTCAGCCCTGGTTAATATACTGAACATGACATGATATGGAATATCTCATTGGCACATCCAACTGTCAATTCTGGGTTTTACTAACTACTACACTTCCCCCCTCCCAGTCCTTTGCACTTGCAAGCTACCCAAACACCATGTCCTTGTATCTTATCAAAATTCTTCTCATAACAAATCCCACACTGAACCTAAACCAGCTATTCTAACTACTAAGAAGAACATTAACTCTATCCTAGCAAAACCAGGACAGAGAATAAGAAACTCAATATAAAAACCTTCCACACTGGCAATTTAGAAAGCAGAAAGATGCTTCAAAAGTGCTTAGTCCTAAGCAGCTTTCATTAAGTTAAATGGAGATGAAAATAAAAAAAAAATTACAGAACAGTATGGTATAGAGATCTTTTATTTTGAAAAGCTTGGCTAGGAAACTTTCACATTTAGCACAAAGCTAGCATAGTAAAAACAATAGAAAACTGCCTTTCTGGAACCCATGCAGAACTTAACTGTGTGAAGACTATTACAGTATTTGTATAGCATTCCCTTTCCAGTCCTTCAGCTCTCTGATTACATTTTTCAACCAAAGAGCTCAGTCTCACTTGTGTTTTACTAACTTAGCGGGAAAACACATTCAAATACATACAGATGACAGTTTACTCAAGTATAATCAACAGCAATTTTATGATGGATATTTTTTTTAAAAAAAGTCAACTTTATTTCCAAAGATTTCATCTGTGGAAAGCAAAACTTCAGAGATACCTGATCTCGTTTCTAAAATTTCCTCCAAAAAGCTATATTTGAAAATATGAAGCAATCATGAGCTGGCAGTCTTGGATTTGATCTTGCCATATGTAAAAGGAAATTACTTTGTAACTATTTGGGAAAAAGATATAGACGTGTGGAATAGTAGACTATGAAGATTTTGTTTTGAGAGCGACTATAAAATTATGTCTCATAGTATTCAGGCGATCTATACTATTGAAAAACAACAGTTCTCAAGCTTGGTTTAAGCATATAAAATTGAAATAATTCCTGAGAGCAAACAATACATGCTGTAACAGTCTTAAGGGCAAAATTGCATTAAAAAAAAACCCCACAAGACATTTTGGTGCATTGCATGAATAAAAAAAGTTATCAGATTGAGTTCTTCAAGATACATTATCTAAATACACATTTATATAAAAATCATGCAACCATTATGATTATGGACTATTTTTTTACCATAGTATTGACAGACAACCATTCTCTCTTCCTGCTCTGCACTGGCCATGGTATGATTTCTGCCCCCCTCCCTCCGAACACATACTCACACTTGTACCCAACCATGCTATTTCCTTTCATCCTCAAAATCCAGGTTGTCTAGAGACTGAGGAAGCAGAGAGAAGGATAGGAAAACATGGTACATCAAGATAATAAGTTTTGACACACAGCAGACACCAGTAGTAAATGTACTTCTTTCTTGTAGTGCTATCAGTTCACATCATCTTTATTAAAGAAGACTTCAATGTAGCACTAAATTGCTGGAGATCGTTCCTGGGATCCAGGTCAACAGTGACTGCACTCTATCCAGTGCAGCATCCATCCCAATCAATCCCAAGCAACCATTCAGTGCTTGCAGTGAACTCTGATGCCTGTCTATGTTGGGTTTGTGTGGTGGGGTTTTGGTAGCAGGGGAGGGTTACAGGGATGGCTCCTGTGAGAAGCTGCTAGAAGCTTCCCTGGCTCCAAGGCAGACCCAACTCCAGTCCAGGCTGAGCCAATCAGTGATAGGGAAGCACCTCTAGGATAACGTATTTAAGAAGGGGGAAAAAAGTGGTTGTGCAACAACCTGCAGAGGAGAGGGTTGTGAGAGAGCCAACACCACAAACAGCAAGGTCAGTGAGGTTGGAAGTGGAAGCCAGAGCAGAGATACCCCTGCAGCCCATGGTGAGATAGCAGGCTATCCCCCTGCAGCCCATGTGTCCCCATGGGGAGCTTGCACAGAGCAAGGGACCCAGGGGGAGGAGGTGCTGGAGCACTCTGCTCCTGAAGGACTGCACCCCACAGGAGGGACCCACGTTGGAGCATGTGATGGGTTGACCTTGGCTGGATGAAAGGTGCCCACCAAAGCCGGTCTATCACTTCCCCTCCTCAATTCAACAGGGGAGAGAAAATATAACAAAAGGCTTGTGGGTCAAGATAAGGACAGGGAGAAACCACTCACCAATTACTGTCACGAGCAAAGGGTAAAAGTAAGAAAACTTGTGGGTTGAGATAAAAAATAATTTACTAATTAAAATTAAATTATAATTATAATAACAGTAAAACCAGAATATACAAATGAGTGATGCACAGCGCAATTGCTCACCACCTGCCAACACAATTCTCTCCCTTACTCCCTGGGGTGGGGGGGAGTGAGAGCGTTATTGTGTTTGGCTACAAACCAAAGGAGTGAAAACACCTCAATTGCAAAATCTTCCACAAAATAACATGGGAACTAGCCAAATAGCCTTGATGAACCTGTCAGCTTGACATATATGAAGTGACAGGGTATCTTTGGAATTAATGAAAGTGCTAATTATTATATATCTATTCTCTTATATTTTAAAAAATAAAAGTATTTCTAAAGTACACAGTTATTTTACACTGCTATGGTTCTTGTGATTGGAAGTAACTGTTTAATAAAAGAGCATTCTATTTCTACAGATGAGGTCATTGTAGAAATAAGACTGTGGTGGGTTGATGGGACCTGAAGGGATGCATCTGTAGGTCCTGAGGGAACTGGCAGATGAAGTTGCGAAGCCACTATCCATCATATTTGAAAAGTCCTGGCAGTCTGGTGAAGTTCCTGCAGACTGGAAAAAGGGGAACATAACTCCCATTTTTAGAAAGGGTGACAGGGAGGACCCGGGGAACTACAGGCTGGTCAGTCTCACCTCAGTGCCAGGCAAGATCATGGAGCAGATACTCCTAGAAACTATGCTAAGACACATGGAGACTGAGAAGGTGATTGGTGACAATCAGCATGGCTTCACCAAGGGCAAATCATGCCTGACCAATCTGGTGGCCTTTTATGATGGGGTTACAACATTGGTGGATAAGGCTAAAGCAACTGATGTCATCTACCTGGACTTGTGCAAGGCGTTTGACACCGTCCCACATGGCATCCTTGTCTCCAAATTGGAAACATGTGGGTTTGATGGATGGACCAATTGGTGGATAAGGAACTGGCTGGATGGTCGCACTCAAAGAGTTGTGGTCAACAGCTCAAAGTCTGAGAAGAAACCAGTGATGAGTGGTGTCCCACAAGGTTCAGTATTGGGACCGGTGCTCTTTAACATCTTTGTCGGAGACATGGACAGTGGGATTGAGTGCACCCTCAGCAAGTTTGCTGATGACACCAAGCTGTGTGGTGCCATTGACACGCTGGAGGGATGGGATGCCATCCAGAGGGACCTTGACAGGCTTGAGAGGTGGGCCTGTGCTAACCTCATGAAGTTCAACAAAGCCAAATGCAAGGTCCTGCATCTCAGTTGGGACAATTCTAAGCACAAATACAGGCTGGGCGATGAGTGGCTTGAGGCAAGCTCTGAAGAGAAGGACTTGGGAGTGGTGGTAGACGAGAAGCTCAACATGAGCCAGCAATGTGCACTTGCAGCCCAGAAGGCCAACCGTATCCTGGGCTGCATCAAGAGAAGCGTGGCCAGCAGGTCGAGGGAGGTGATTCTCCCCCTGTACTCTGCTCTCATAAGACCTCACGTGGAGTACTGCATCCAGTTCTGGATTCCCCAACACAAGAAAGACATGGTCCAGTTAGAACAAGGCCAGAAGAGGACCACAAGGATGATCCGAGGGCTGAAGCACCTCTCCTACGAGGACAGGTTGAGAGAGTTGGGGCTTTTCAGCCTGGAGAAGAGACGGCTCCAGGGAGATCTTATAGTGGCCTTCCAGTACCTGAAGCTGAAAGAGGGTAAGTTTAGATTAGATATTAGGAAGAAATTCTTCACTGTGAGGGTGGTGAGACACTGGAACAGGTAACCCAAGGAAGTTGTGGATGCCCCTTCCCTGGAGGTGTTTAAGGCCAGGTTGGATGAGGCTTTGAGCAACCTGGTTTAGTGAATGGTGTCCCTGCTCATGGCAGGGGGGTTGGAACTAGATGATCTTTAAGGTCCCTTCCAGCTCAAACCATTCTATGATTCTATGATTCTATGACCCTGGCTAGAGGCCGATGCCCACCAAAGTCCACTCTATCACTCCCCCTCCTCAACTGGGCAGGGGGAGAAAAATATAACAAAAGGCTCATGGGTGGAGATAAGGACAGAGAGAGATCACTCACCAATTACTGGCACAGGGAAAACAGACTCGACTCGGGGGAAAAAACAAATTTACTTTATTACCAATCAAAATCAGAGGATAGTGAGAAGTGAAACTAAATCTTAAAACACCTCCCCCATCCCTCCCTGCTTAATCTCTTTCCCGATTTCTACCTCCTCCCCCCAGCAGCACAGGGGGACAGAGGACAGGGGCTTGAGGTCAGTTCATCACACGTTGTTTCTGCCGCTCCTTCGTCCTCAGGGGGAGGAGTCCTTCCCCCACACCAGCGTGGGGTCCCTCTCACGGGAGACAGTCCTCCACAAATTCCTCCAATGTGAGTCCTTCCCATGACTGACAGTTCTTCACGAATTGCTTTAGCATGGATCCATTCCATGGGGTGCAGTCCTTCAGGAAGGGACTGCTCCAGCGTGGGTCCCCCACGGGGTCACAAGTCCTGCTAGCAAACCTGCTCCAGCCTGGGCTCCTCTCTCCACAAGCCACAGGTCCTGATGGGAACCTGCTCCAGCACGGGGTTCCCACGGCGTCACAGCCTCCTTCGGGCATCCACCTGCTCCAGCGTGGGGTCCTCCACAGGCTACAGGTGGTGATTTGCTCCACCATGGACCTCCATGGACTGCAGGGGGACAGCCTGCCTCACCATGGTCTTCACCACAGGCTGCAGGGGAATCTGCTCTGGCACCTGGAGCATCTCCTCCCCCTCCTTCTTCACTGACCTTGGTGTCTGTGGAATTGTTTCTCTCACATCTTCTCACTCCTCTCTCCAGCTGCAAAGTGTGCAGCTTTTTTTTCCTCTCTTCTCTTTTTTTTTCTCTTAATTATGTTATCACAGAGGCGTTACTCATTGGCTCGGCCTTGGCCAGCGGCGGGTCCGTCTTGGAGCCGGTTGGCATTGGCTGTGTCGGGTCGTACATGGGGAAGCTTCTGGCAGCTTCTCTCAGAGAAGCCACCCCTATGTCCCTCCCCCGCTACCAAAACCTTGCCACGCATACCCAATACAAAGACACTAAAACACATCTGCATCTTCAGTACCACAAAACATCGCTCCAGAAAACCTTACAGAAAATACTTCCATGTGGCTGCACCACACACTTGGGGAACAAGTGATGCAAGATCTGTGTTGAAGAAGAATCTCTTTAACATGCAGCAGGGGAGCAGAGTATCCACCCGAACCTCGAGTATAACAGAAAAGATTATGGCATGCATTGTTTGCAACGTATAAGTAGATCAGTGACATCGACCTTTACCAGAAAGCATAGCTCAAAGTTAGTTTACTGAATTAATAAAAATAACTTTGCAGGCTTAAATAAAATATAGTTAACATTCTTATTTTCCTTCCTAGTTCTACAAAAGTCATATTACTTGAACTAAAAATCACATTAGCATGACAAGAAAAACAAGCAACCAAAATAAGACCAGATGCTTTTTAAAAATAACACTATGACTTCGTAAAAGAAGTCCTAAGTGCTACAGTTTTAAAAAGTGACACTGGTGTTTCAGGGGTTCGCTTGTTTGTTTTAAAACATCAAAAGAGAGACTTTAGGTGTTGTTCCCCACACACACACATCTGCACACACACAAAATGTCCTTGTGTTCCTTCCTCTCCCTCTCATATGCTAAATCTAGATGTTATGACCAGTGAGCAAGAAAAATAAAGTACTCCACCCTCTATATGGCCTAAATCCTTCAATATCATATACTTGTGCAGACTTTTGGGTGGTTTTGGAGTTTTTGTTTGTTTGTTTATTCAGTTTTGGTTTGGGTTTTTTTATAATTCTGTAGAGCCAAATTAATATTTCAGGTACTTGGTATAAGCATAAGAGATAAGAATGCAGCCATAGTAAATACTCTTCCTGATTGACATAGTTTAACCAGCAAGGGACAATGCTCACCCCATCCCCCACCCTCCGGCGTTATGGGGAGGAGAAAACATAAATGAATGGGGCTCACGGGTTGAGACAGGAGCAGTTTACTGGAATAGTAAGGGAGAAACAACATCAAACAACAACAGTGCTAATGAAAGAATATACAAGTGGTAAATGGAATGGAATGGAACAGCTCACCACCTGACCGGCTGGAGAACTACAGTACCCAGCAGCCCCCTCCTCTGGGAACTTCCCTGTTTAAATACTGAGCATGAAGGCAGGTGGTATGGAACACCATCATGTATGGAACACCTGCCCTGCATGCCCAGGCCAGCTGCCCCAGCCACCCCACTCCCAGTTCCCTGTGAACAATTAACTCTATCCCAACCAAACCCAGGACACTGATACTTGTCATCTACCTGGACTTGTGCAAGGTGTTTGACACTGTCCCGTGTGGGCAGCATTATTGAAAATTTGCTATAAAACAAGGGTCATGAGAAAATCTAGCTAAGTTAGAATATAAGGAAAAACAGGATCTCTGGATGTCTGTGTTCTTAGAGTAAAGTCAGTGCTGGCTGGGCCCAGCTGAGCCCCTTTCAGCTGCGTTGCTAGGGAAGATAAGAAAGGTATGTGTCTGCGTGGAAGAGTGGTAAACATCAATTAAACAAGATGGATCCCAGCTGGAAGTTACGCTGAGGAAGTGAACCTGAACGGAGATAAGAGCGAACCACTGAGACTGAGAGGTCAATGTATGATTAGTGCAATTAGCCAATGGTAATTAGCTTTGTAGTGTGTGAATACCTATGCGGAAGTTAAAAGTGTATAAAACACGTAGCGTTCTGATAATAAAAGAGAGACTTGCTGACATTACAGAATGTGCTTTTCTCCCGTCGCCTCCGACAGTCCCGCATGACATCCTTGTCTCTAAATTGGAAACATGGGTTTGATGGATGGACCACTCAGTGGATAAGGAACTGGCTGGATGGTCGCACTCAAAGAGTTGTGGTCAACAGCTCAAAGTCCAAGTGGAAACCAGTGATGAGTGGTGTCCCTTAAGGATCAGTATTGGGGCCGGTGCTCTTCAATATCTTTGTTGGAGACATGGACAGTGGGATTGAGTGCACCCTCAGCAAGTTTGCTGATGACACCAAGCTGTGTGGTGCCATTGACACGCTGGAGGGATGGGATGCCATCCAGAGGGACCTTGACAGGCTTGAGAGGTGGGCCTGTGCTAACCTCATGAAGTTCAACAAAGCCAAATGCAAGGTCCTGCATCTCAGTTGGGACAATTCTAAGCACAAATACAGGCTGGGCGATGAGTGGCTTGAGGCAAGCTCTGAAGAGAAGGACTTGGGAGTGGTGGTAGATGAGAAGCTCAACATGAGCCAGCAATGTGCATTTGCAGCCCAGAAGGCCAACCGTATCCTGGGCTGCATCAGGAAAAGCGTGGCCAGCAGGTCAAGGGAGGGGATTCTCCCCCTGTACTCTGCTCTCATAAGACCTCACGTGGAGTACTGCGTCCAGTTCTGGATTCCCCATCACAAGAGAGACACAGATCTGCTAGAACGAGTCCAGAAGGCCACAAGGATGATCCGAGGGCTGGAGCACCTCTCCTATGAGGACAGGCTGAGAGAGTTGGTGCTGTTCAGCCTGGAGAAGAGAAGGCTTAGGGGAGATCTTATAGTGGCCTTCCAGTACCTGAAGGGACCTACAAGAAAGCTGGGGAGGGACTTTTCATAAGGGCAGTTAATGACAGGACAAGGGGGAATGGCTTTAAGCTGAAAGAGGGTAGGTTTAGATTAGATATTAGGAAGAAATTCTTCACTGTGAAGGTGGTGAGACACTGGAACAGGTAACCCAAGGAAGTTGTGGATACCCCCTCCCTGGACATGTTTAAGGCCAGGTTGGATGAGGCTTTGAGCAACCTGGTCTAGTGGAAGGTGTCCCTGCTGATGGCATGGGGGTTGGAACTGGATGATCTTTAAGGTCCCTTCCAACCCAAACCATTCTATGATTCTATGATTCTATAACTCACTAAACAGAACCACCTGAAGAGAACTTAAATATATAGAGGTCATAAGCAAAGAAGATTAAATTATATGTTATTCTGATGGCAAAAAGGTCTCTTGGATGAGGCTGAAGAAGATCAAAATATTTTACAGCCAAAGAAGCCCCACTGTATAATGTTTCTCGTATCTAACAGATAAATATTTTTAGACTACATTCTGGATTTTTCTTATGGTCATAACAATTGTAAATCCTTCATTTCACATGAAGAAACATATTTATGGATATAAAACTGCTACATGTAAGAAATTACTTTCCTGCAATTACAGTGCAGTATATTTCACTGTATTATGCTACTGCTAAAAAACATTTCATATTGTGGTATAACAAGTATTAAAATAAATCTTAATCTTAAGACAAGTAAAAGCATTCTGAAAAGAAATATCTCCTCTCTCTCCAAAAGAATACAAGTTCACCACTACATACTTTCACCTTAAAACACTTGGTATATTCTGAGCTTGCCTGAATAACTTGTTGCAACTGAAAGCTTCTATAAAACATTATGAAATAGAGAAGAAAATACAGAAGGACTTCTGGTTCTAGTTAAATAATGTTTTCACCCTGCATGATGAAAAGTAGATGAGAAGAGACAGATGCAAAGGTGACAGAAAAGATTTCTGTGTTTTTAGCTGGTTAAGACTAGTCTTTGCAGACTACTTGCTTTGTATACTTGAGGAGTTATTCTGAAGCTACAAATCAGGTACATAAAACCAATCCAAAATAACTTTTAACCATGGTTTTCACCTTGATTTCATAAATCATACAAATTTATAAACAATTCTGAGATAAAATAATATTGCGAAGATTCAGTAATGTAATGTGTCCTTAAAACTTAGTGACTGCTGGTGCAATTTTGCAAGTCAAATCATAAGCAACTATATACAGGGCAAGGAGTAGACATCATCCAAGGGCTCCCCTCACTGAGTCTAATGTTTTCTGTTGTTAGTTACTACATTTTTAGAATTTACTTTCTTAACTATATATGATAATACATGTTAAAATAAAGGATGCACATCCCTACTAATTTTACAATTTGTTACACTTATAAAAAAAACTTCATGTTTATATATAATACACAAAACCTAAATATAAAAAAATCTTATTTAGTATTAAAATATTTTTCATATAAAAAGAGTATTTTCCTATCTGTGATAAATAGTTGAAACTGGTCTTGACCATTCTTCAAGTCTCATTCAATCGCACTTATAATTGAATGCTGCTTCTTTCTAGCTATAAAATACTTATAAGATGCAAGAGAGGCAAAGCATATGAAATATTCAAAGGATCTACAAACAGTACTGTACCAAAGCATTAAATATTAGAATACTTATCACTACTGACTAACATTTGAACTCACCAAATCATACAAAATTGCTTGAATAAAAGTATTGCCTGTTAAAGAAGTGATCAGGCATTACTCAAATCAAGACAACGACATGTAATTTGAAAAAAAAAAAAAAATTCTTGGTTAACTTTATTAGCTTGAGGTATCACTGCCACATGTAGCAGCAGTAGCAGCCTCTGGCCATGTACATTCAACAGTATTTGGTTACCTCCATAGCATTCACTTCATTGATATAGAATCATAGAATATTTTGGGTTGGAAGGAACCTTTAAAGGTCATCTAGTCCAACCCCCCTGCAGTGAGCAGGGACATCTTCAACCATCTCAGGTTACTCAGAGCCCCATCCAGCCTGACCTTGAATGTTTCCAGGTGGATGGGGCATCTACCACCTCTCTGGGCAACCTGTTCCAGTGTTTCACCATGCTCAGCATAAAAAATTTCTTCCTTACATCTAGTCTAAATCTCCCTTCTTTTAGTTTAAAATCATCACCTCTTGTCCTATCACTCCAGGCCCTGATAAAAAGTCTGTCCCCATCTTTCTCATTAGCCCTGTTTAAATATTGAAAGGCCACAATAAGGTCACCCCAGAGCCTTCTCTTCTCCAGGCTGAACAACCCCAACTCTCTCAGTCTTTCTTCATAGGAGAGGTGCTCCATCCCTCTGATCATTTTTGTGGCCCTCCTCTCGACCCAATCCAAAAGGTCCATGTCTTTCTTGTGCTGAGGACTCCAGAACTGGACACAGTACTCCAGGTGGGGTCTCAGGAGAGCAGAGCAGAGGGGCAGAATCCCCTCCCTCGACCTGCTGGCCACACTGGGCTGCGAGTCCATATTGCCAACTCATGTCCAGCTTTTCATCCACTAGTACCCCCAAGTCCTTGTCCACAGGGCTGCTCTCAGTCCCTTCATCTCCCAGCCTGTATTGATACCAGGGATTGCCCTGACCCAGGTGCAGGACCTTGCACTTGGCCTTGTTGAACCTCATGGGGTTCACATAGGCCCAATTCTAGAGTTTGTCCAGGTCCCTCTGGATGACATCCTATCTCTCAGGTGTGTCAACTGCACCACTCAGCTTGGTGTTATCAGGAAACTTGCTGAGGGTTCACTCGATCCCATTATGTCGTTGATGAGGATATTAAACAATACTGGCCCCAATACAGATCCCTGAGGGACACCACTTGTCACCAATCTCCATCTGGACATTGAGCCATTGACCACTACCCTCTGGATGTGACCATCCAACCAATTCCTTATCCACTGAACAGTCCACCCATCAAATCCACAACGCTCCAACTTAGAGAGAAGGATGGTGTGGGGGACTGAGTCAAAAGCCTTACAGAAGTCCAGCTAGATGATATCCATAGCTCTTCCCTTGTCCACTGATGCACTCACTCCATTATAGAAGGCCACTAGGTTGGTCAGGCAGGACTTGCCCTTGGTGAAGCCATACTGGCTGTCTTGAATCACTTCCCTGTCCTCCATGTGCTTCAGCATAACTTCTAGGAGGATCTGTTCCATGATCTTCTGTCCCGGTATTTTAGCTGAAATAGAGCAGTTTTCTGGGTTTTGGTTTTGGTTTTTTTTAGTAGCTAGAATTGCGCGGCGTTTTGCTTCCAGCCTGGGACTCGCTGTGAGAGAGAGACTGATAACATACCAATGTTTACATTTTTGTCACTGGAAGTGAAGGACTTTGTGTTCTGTTAGTCCACAAGCACAAGATTTAAGGGGGGAGAAGAATATTTAAATTAATAAACTTAATTGACAGTTAGATATGCCAATGAGGTATTCCATATCATATCACATCATGCCCAGTATATTAGTGAGGGGCTCTTCCTCTCTTGCTCTCTCTGGCTTTCGCTCGGGCTCTCGTTCTTCCGGGATTGTTGCTCCTCCGGGATCGTTATCTGGGAACAGGCTGGGCTCGGTCAGGAGGGGGGTGAGTTAGAACATTGGGTGTCATTCACTTGCATATTTTGTTACTGCTATCATTATCACTACTATTTTAATATTAGTATTAATTTAAGTTTTCTTTCTATTATTAAACTGTTCTTATCTCAACCTACAAGCCTCCTTATCCTTGCCCCCCAATCCTCTCCCCTATCCCCTGGGGGTGGGGGGAAAGTGGGTGAACGGCTGTGTTGGCTGTTAGCCAAGGGCTAGCCCAGTGAAACACATCTTCCCAGGCACAGAGGTGAGACTGACAGGTCAGTAGTTCCCAAGTTTCTCCTTTCTACCCTTTGTAAAAGTGGCTGCAATGTTTTCCTTTTTCCAGTTGTCAGGGACTTCACCCAACTGCCATGACTTTTCAAATATAATGGAGAGTGGCTCAGCAACTACATCAGCCAATTCCCTCAGGACTATGAGATGCATCTCGTCAGGTCCCATAGACTTACATATATTCTGATTCCTCAGGTGGTCACAAACTTGATCTTCTCTTACAGTAGGAGGGACTTTGCTCCCACAGTCCCTGCCCTGCAGCCCATACACTCAGGAGATGTGTGAAGAGAGTTTGCCAGAGAAGACTGAGGCAAAACAGTCATTGTGTACCTCAGCCTTCTCCTCATCCATTGTTACCAGTTTGCCAGTCTTGCTCATAATGGAGAGTATGCTTTCTTTGACCTTCCTTGTTAGTGGCTGCTTTTTGCTTTCGCTGCTTGCTGTACTGCTGTACTGCTTATCATCTTACTCTGCTGTGCCTAGGAACATTTTGATAACAGCAATGGCCATGTGCCCGAGCTGGCAGATGGTCAGGGCGTCACTACACTTTCTGTGCTGCTGTACTTAGAGCCACCAAGATGATTACGGGAGTGGAGCATCTCCCTTATGAGGAAAGGCTGAGGGAGCTGGGTCTCTTTAGCTTGGAGAAGAGGAGACTGAGGGGTGACCTCATTAATGTTTATAAATATATGAAGGGTGAGTGTCAGGAGGATGGAGCCAGGCTCTTCACAGTGATGTCCAATGATAGGACAAGGGGCAATGGGTGTAAGCTGGAACACAGGAGGTTCTACTTAAACTTGAGAAGAAACTTCTTTACTGTGAGAATAACAGAGCACTGGAACAGGCTGCCCAGGGAGGTTGTGGAGTCTCCTTCTTTGGAGACATTCAAGACCCACCTGGACGCCTTTCTGTGTGAACTCATCTAGGTGTTCCTACTCCAGCAGGGGGATTGGACTAGATGATCTTTCAAGGTCCCTTCCAATCCCTAGCATTCTGTGATTCTGTGTACTGGACAGGCTGGAACTCAGGTGTGAACTCAAGTCAAAGGGACTGACATGTGGATGAGTCCATGCAGGAAAAGGACACTCCAAAGTGTCTGTGGCCGTGGATAAGCCCATCGAAGCATCTGTGGCTATGACTATGTCTGTGCCGCAGCAGGTATTCCTTGAAGCATCAGTGGTTGTGCATGAGGCCATGCTGTACCACCTCAAATCATGTGGCCATGAATAAGCCCACAACAGAGCAGGTACACCCACTGCAGCCACTGGTGAGGCCATGCCAGAGCAGGTTCACTTCTGAAGAGACTGTGGCTGTGGGTAAGGCCACGCTGGAGCTGGTATATCTCTGAAGGCATTGTGGCCTATGGAGAAGGCCAAGCTGGAACAGGTGCACCTCAAAGTGACTGTGGCTGTGTTTAAGTCTATGCCACAGCAGGTATACCCCTGAAGAGACTGTGGCTCATAGATAAGCCTACACTTGGAGCAGGTACATCCCTAAGGGACTACAGTCTGTGGATAAGTCCAAGCAAGGCAAAAGGAGGAGTTCATTACAATGTTAAACTCTATGGTCTGTTCCAAAGGGACCAAGGGTGGAGTTTGTAATGGAAATACATTTTAACTGTTGTAACCCAGGATTTGATTTACATGTTATAGGAAGCACTATAGCAGGAACCAACTGAATCAAAGGAGGAGAAGTCTTACAAGAAGCAGTGCAAGCACAGCAGTGACCTGACCTGAGCTGGCTTTGATGCCCAGTAACTTCATGAAACACATCACCTCTTCTGTCCTCAGTGACCACCATAACAGAAGGAGCCTAAAGTCATGGACTAAATGAAGTCAATGGACAGTTTAGAGGGGTGGTCAATAGACTAAGGGTAACAGTACCTGTATATGGCATCAAAGGATGGGAAGGGGGGTGGGGGTTAATGAGGATGTAATGGATAGTATGGGACCTGAGCATGACATAAATGATATGGAATAAGGGGTTGAGAACATGTTGGTTTTGGCTACAGTAGAGTTAATTTTCTTCATAGTAACTACCATAGAATCATAGAATCAGAGAATGGTTTGGGTTGGAAGGGACCTTAAAGATCATCTAGTTCCAACCCCCATGCCATCAGCAGGGACACCTTCCACTAGACCAGGTTGCTCAAAGCCTTATCCAGCTTGGCCTTAAACACTTCCAGGGAGAGAGCATCCACAACTTCCTTGGGTTACCTGTTCCAGTGTCTCACCACCCTCACAGTAAAGAAATTCTTCCTAATATCTAATCTAAACCTCCCCTCTTTCAGCTTAAAGCCATTTCCCCTTGTTCTATCACTAACTGACCTTATGAAAAGTCCTTACCCAGCTTTCCTGTAGGCCCCCTTCAGGTACTGGAAGGCCGCTATAAGATCTCCCTGGAGCCGTCTCTTCTCCAGGCTGAACAGCCCCAACTCTCTCAGCCTGTCCTCATAGGAGAGGTGCTCCAGCCCATGTTGCTGAGCAAGAGAGAGTCAAACACGTATACTCATCGAGTTAGAGCGAATGCTCAGCAACAGATGGCGCCCGAACACACTGAATCGCCGTAGAGACGTACGAAGCGTTGAAGGCAGAACCCCTCACCCTAACTCGCCGTAGAGACATACTAAGCGTTGAAGGCACTGAATCGCCGTAGAGACGTATGAAGCGTTGACCGGCGGAATCCCTCCCCCTGAATTGCCGTAGAGACACACGAAGCGTTATCCCACAGAGCCCCTCGTCCTTATCACACAGGTGAGGCTGAGCTGGTTGCTAGTGAGGATATTTTGCCGGTCGGCATACGTAATGGAAGCAGAATTTACTGTGGCAGAACGACTGCTCCTCGCTATCCTCTCTAAGAGAGGGGAGGCAGTCTCTGAGAAGCTTTTACATAGGCTGGAATCCTGGGCTAAAAAGCAAGGATTCTTTAAAGTACCCCCTCTCTTATTCGAATGGGAGGAATGGCCGTCGCTCATCAACCATATGTGGGACTTAACAATATCAGATAAAAACAAGGCAGTCAAGGAGCTCAAGAAACCTTGGAGAGTAATTATTAACGTCCTTCAAGATATAAAAGCAGAATCCCGAATAGTGGCTGCAACGCGCTGAGGAATGCGTGGGAGTCTTATCTCCACTATGCAGGACTTTTATAGCAGGGTTACATAGCAACTGACATCGACCATAGATAGAGTTAACCCTCTCATTACTTAAATGCTTTTTAGAAAAGCGAGATATAGCGCTCGCCCGACACTTAAACTTAAATGGAAAATAGAAAAGCCTGTTTGGGTTGATCAATGGCCTCTATCAAAAGAGAAGCTGCAACATGTTGAGGAACTTGTACAGGAACAATTAAAATTGGCTCATATTAAACCCTCTGTTAGCCCATGGAACACTCCTATTTTTACCATTCAGGAAAAATCTGGGAAATGGAAATTATTACATGATTTGAGAGCTGTAAACAATTGCATGGAGGACATGGGAGCCTTACAACCTGGGTTACCATCTCCAGCCATGTTGCCAGAAAAATGGGATTTGTTAATACTAGATCTTAAGGATTGTTTTTTCACAGTTCCTTTACATGAGGATGATGGTGACAAGTTTGTGTTTCCTGTGCCTTCCATCAATAAGGCCGCCCCGTCACGGCGTTATCAATGGGTTGTACTGCCACAGGGTATGAAAAACTCTCCTACCATGTGTTTGTGGATTTAGCCTTAAGACCGTGGCGAAGGAAAAACCCTGACTTGCTTACATACCATTATATGGATGACTTATTGGTAGCTAGTCCTACACCCCTTCCTGAACAAAAACAGAAAGAACTTGTAACATGCTTGCAGAATTTTGGTCTAGTCATTGTGCCTGAAAAGGTTCAAAAACATTCTCCTTGGAATTACTTGGGCATGCAAATTACAGAAATTAGACTTATACCTCAGAAAATTATTTCGCGCCCAGAAATTAAGACTGTTAAGGATGTTCAAAAATTGGTGGGTGATCTGCAGTGGCTTCGAACTTTCTGTGGAATTGCTAACACAGATCTTTCTCCTTTGATTGACCTTCTACGGAACAGTAGTTCCCCTTCTGACCCTAGCTCACTTACTGTGGAGGCTACGAAAGCACTGGATGACATTACAAAAAAAAAAAAAGAAAGGAGAAAAGTCTTAAGTTTATAGTTATTATGGAATTAAGATTTTTGTTAATTAGCATTGTTTTAAGACCTTAAGTTGTAGTACCTAGATAAAACATGTGGATAATTTTTGCTAATGCAAGGAAATAAGAATCACTATGGCTTTCACTGCCTATGCCCAAGAATCCTTTTAGAACCTGTTTTATAAGAGTGCTTTGTATAACTTTGCTCACATAGATGTTAGTAGACATTGATAGCATTAGACATGCAACACTGCAAAATAGAGCAGCAGTTGATTCTTATTTGTTAGCACAAGCGACATGTTTGTGAGGAATCTGAAGGCATGTGCTGTATGATTCTATCAGACCACCCAGAATCAATTCATATGGCCATTGGAAGGTTGAAGGAGAATGTCAAACAGTTGAGGGTAAATAATGATGATTGGTTAAGTGAGTAGTTTTTATACGAATGAATCTTTTCACTATTAAAGTCAGGATTTAAGATGCTATTTGTAATTTGGTAATCTTTTTATTAGTGCCTTGTTTGCTATCGTGTCTGCAAGGGCCCTGCAGAAGATGGTGGACAACGCCTTTGTGGTATAAAAACAAAAAAGGGAAATTGTTGGCTTTTTAAGAGCCTAAGATGCAGGCGGTTTCGGCCTTGGCAATTAATTCCTGACTTTTACTGAAAAAATAGAATAAAGACACAAGATAAGGAAATTCTAATATAATTAGTCAGAAGTAAAAAGAAGGCCTTAGATGGCTCGGTATTATAATCTTGCTTTGCATTGTGGCATGTATATTATTTTCTTGTATGGCCAAACATGTGGAGCAACTTGCCCTAGGTGTCTTTTTAGCTCAAAATAATAAAAACGGGGAAAAGTGTGGGAAACTGTTGGCAGAGCACCACGTAGAGCACCGTATACATCTGGTGTAGATGCTGATATGTTAGTGTCAGCTTTGAAGGGTCAGAGTGTTGAGTGCTTCTCTAGGTCGGATTGATGCTGATTTGGGTATGGAGTGGAGTCAGGCTGGTTTGATGTAGACTTTGGACTGATTTGTTTTCGTGCTGGGTTGGAGATCTGGCCATCTCAGATGGTTTGGGAGACTGGATGGGAAATGGTAGCCATTTCCATGTTGGTGTCTCTTGGCAGCAAGAATATATGAGAACATAAACCTGTTTAATGCATGATTGACATTTCTTTTGGCAACCTGTCGCTTTAGCTTTCAACTTTACTTAAAGAGAGTGTATGCTTTTTTAGGCATTAAAAATTTTTTAGTTCTAATTATAGTAAAAATTGCTTATAGATGTGTAATGAAAGGAGTACAGAGTGTCACTGCTACAGAACAAGATAGACGCCAGCTGGAAATTATGACGAGGAAGTGAACCTGAACCGAGATAAGAGCGAACCAGTGAGACTGAGAGGTCAATGTGTGATTAGTGCTATTAACCAATAGTAATTAGCTTCGTAGTGTGTGGACACGTATGCGGAACCAAGTCAGAAGAAACTTTGACAATTTTGTATCAGGAGTAGCTTTAGCTGGTAACCGCAAAGTAGGAGTACCCTGTTAACGCTTGGCTTTCCTCACTTGGATTGGGACCGTGGTTGAAAACCATAGTGATGTATTTAATTGGTATTGGAGGTATATTTTTATTAGTAATACTCTTGTTGCCCTGCTTGATCAGCTGCTTGTAAAATTTGGTTATAAAGACAGTTTCTGGAACACAGGCCACTCTCCTTGTACAAAAGAAAAAGGGGGAAGTGTGGAGAAATATGCTATGGGAAACTAAGGCGTGGGTGACTTTTAATCACTAACCAATAAGGAGCTAAACTTTTGTAATATGTATGAACCTCATTAACTGTGTCACGTGAATAGAATCTTAACCAATTAGTTATTAACGCGTATCACATGTTGTATAGCAAAGTATATAAAAGGAACCTGTACCAAATAAAGACAGAGCATTCGCTCTAACTCGATGAGTATACGTGTTTGACTCTCTTGTGCTCAGCAACAAACCCAGGATACGGTTGGCCTTCTGGGCTGCAATTGCACATTGCTGGCTCATGTTGAGCTTCTTGTCCACCACCACTCCCAAGTCCTTCTCTTCAGAGCTGGCCTCAAGCCACTCATCACCCAGCCTGTATTTATGTTTGGGGTTGCCCCGACCCAGGTGCAGAACCTTGCATTTGGCCTTGTTGAACTTCATGAGGTTAGCACAGGCCCACCTCTCAAGCCTGTCAAGGTCCCTATGGATGGCATCCCGTCCCTCGATCGTGTCAACTGCACCACACAGCTCGGTGTCATCAGCAAACTTGCTGAGGGTGCACTCAGTCCCACTGTCCATGTCTTCGACAAAAATGTTGAAGAGCACTGGACCCAATACCGATCCTTGAGGGACACCACTCATCACTGGTTTCCACTCAGACTTTGAGCTGTTGACCACAACTCTTTGAGTGCGACCATCCAGCCAGTTCCTTATCCACCAATTGGTCCATCCATCAAACCCACATGTTTCCAATTTGGAGACAAGGATGCCATGTGGGACGGTGTCAAACGCCTTGCACAAGTCCAGGTAGATGACATCAGTTGCTTTAGCCTTATCCACCCATGTTGTGACCCCATCATAAAAGGCCATCAGATTGGTCAGGCAATGTATTCTTATACAGAAGCAATCTAACAAAACATAGCTATAAAATTGAGCTAAATAGTCCAGACTGATGTTTAAAATGTGAAAAAAAACATGAAAATGTAGTATATGTTCATATGTGGTGAGAGAGAATTTATGCAACAGATTGCAGACAAAATCCAAAGTTGTTGAAAATCCAGGGTAGAAATTGGCCTAATATGTTTTTCAGGATTTTTAAGAATGAGGAGCACAGATACTCACTTGCAAATATATTATTCTGACAGTCATTTTAAGTTGTGAATATAATAACAGCTTTGATACTATATTTAATCAAGGGGGAGAAAAGACTGCTAGGATTCTACTCAGACTAAGAAAAATTAAAAATAAGATATTTTTAATCAACTCTCTGTTCTTTTTTTTTAAAAAAGAAGGCAAAATATGACATTTCAAACTGCTAGAAAGCTCTTCCTCAGATATCTGTCCAAGCAGTAACTGAGTGTTCTAACAGATATCCCAAACTATTACCATCAAACATTTCCTGGAAAAACTATGATATGAATAATTTTATGACTCTGTGCAACTCAGAAGGTAAATTCCTGGAAAAAAAAGGGGGGGGGGGAGGAGGGGAAACAGAGAATATTAATTGATTTTTTTTCCCTTCTGTAATAAGACCAGCGTATAAAAGGAAAAGTTTTATTTGCACACTACAGCAGGCATTAATATACTGTGAGGGTGTGCTCCCCCTGCCCCTCCCACCTGATCTTTATTTCCTGTAACCCTGTTCAAGTGATAACCACCAGTGGTGACCATCATGGATGCTACCTGGTCATGCTAGATGCATCTGGATCAGGGGAGACTGATAACAACACAACAGCCAGGAGCTGTCTTGGGCAAATTGCTCCAACTGCGGAGGGCTTGCTGAGCATGCACCGACCGAAATACGGCTGGTATGCAAATATGACTATAGGTCAATCATCTTACTCCATAAATAGTGGACAGTCCAGGGCCCATTGAGCTCTCCTGAAATGATGGATGGCTGCATGCCAGGATCTCCCCTGGAGTAGGGATGCCTCTCAAGGTTACTCCTGGAGGTTGAGAGATTCCTTGCTACAACAAATCCTCGGTAGGTGACTAATAGCTGCTAAACTTTTAAAATCTGGGCTAAGTGATATAAATAATTGATTGGGAATATATATATATAATCCCTTAGACATAAAAGGTTGATCAAGTCTGGGACTAGGATTGGATCCAGCCACACCTAGACTCCTCTCTGAGAAGGAGTTTAGAAAGCAAGGCAGTCTTTCCGAACCTTGTGACTCAACGGGAGGTTCTCCCTGATGGTTTTGTCTGACCCTGTCCTCTGTGCAGTAAATAATCAAGTGAACCTCGCCATTGAATCCTGTTAAATGAATGTCCCATTCACCTTTGAACTTTGTTAATTCACTGTATATCAATAAATATAGTAACATATCTTATGAGTGAAGTGCATAACACCCTGACTCTCTGCAATATATACCATTCTTATCAATATAAAAAGTAGTTTGATATTTTACGGATTTGTCCCAATGCATTTTTAATTACTGAAGGCTTCATTACCTCATTTAGAGAAAGCCTTTAACTGGGGGCAGAAAGGAGTTGCACTGCCCACGTTGCATGCTGGTAGACATTCTCAAGTTTTCTGGATGAAGAAATCATTAGGTGTGCGACCAGTTCCACTCAGTGCATTTGTTACTCAGTGAGCACATCTTAAGAGGTGTGTGGGATAACATTCAAAGTTTCTGTCTTAAATTGTTATAGGAGAGTATTATTTGTCTTTTTATTCAATATCAAGTATATTAATCCATCTATAAAAAAAAAAAAAAAGAAAGAAAACAGCTTTCAGACTTGAAGTCTTCAGTCAGAGCATGAAAAGTCTGAGCTTTACTACATGGCACTGATTACTTATGGATTTGGAATTAAGTAAAACACATTTTGAACACATTTTGCCTATCTGGAATGGATTAGGCAAACTCTGGGTATACCTTATACCTTTTCTTCCCTTCTACCCTCAGAGAGTCAAGCTTTATAAACTAAATCAGAATACACATCTAACCAACCAACTGTAAACTAAGTCAACTAACGGCATAACAAATTAAAAGTAACAGCCTTTTTGCAATTAGAAAACATTCCACTCACATAGTGTGCTTGTAAAATAGCTGTCCTAGTTTCACTAGGATAGAGTTAATTTTCTTCTTAGTAGCTAGAATAGGTGTGTTTTAGTTTCAGTTTGTTATGAGAAAAATCTTGCTAACATACTGGTTTTAGTTGCTCCTGTAAGTCTTTGTGTTTTGCTAGCCTGTAAGTGCAAAGGACTTGTGGGGGGTGGGGGAGGGGAAGAGTAGTAATTAGCAAAACCCAAATTCACAGTTGGATATGCCAATGACATATTCCATATCATATCATGTCATGTTCAGTATATTAACCATGGTTGAACGTGGCGCCCAATGTAGTGCTGATAATGCCAAGGTCACAGGTTCAATCCCCGTATGGACTGGAAAGCTGGGGATTCTCTCGGGAATTGATCAGGCTTGCTCTTCAGGGACTGTGGTTAGGGGTTCCTTTTCACTCCTCCAGGATCACTATCCGTGAGTGGTGAGCAATTGTACTCTGCATCACTCATTCATATATATTACTATCATAATTATCATCATCATTACTATTTTACAGTTCTTTTATTCCAATTATTCAATTGTTCTTACCTCAAACTAGAAGTTACCCCTCCAATTATCTCCCCTATTCCTGGATGGGGGGGAAGGGGGAGAGCGAGCGGTTGTGTGGTGTTTGGCTGCCAGCCAACTTAAACTACTCCATTAGCTGCAAATCACCTGCTGGTTGACATTTGTCATGCAATAAGCAGTTTTTCATATTCACATTTTACCTACTTTATTGTTCCATGTGAGTTCAAATGATCACTAAACCACTTTCTATCATCTTTGAAAGGTCTTGGAGAACAGGAGAGGTGCCTGAAGACTGGAGGATAGCCAATGTCACTCCAGTATTCAAAAAGGGCAAGAAGGAGGATCTGGGCAACTACAGGCCAATCAGCCTCACTTCCATCCCTAGGAAGGTGATGGAACAGCTCATTCTTGATACCATCTCTAAGCAGCTGGAAGAAGAGAAGGTTATCAGGAGTAGTCAGCATGGTTTCACTAAGGGGAAATCATGCTTGACCAATCTGGTAGCCTTCTATGATGTCATCACCAGCTGGGAAGATGAGGGGAAAGCAGTGGATGTTGTCTACCTTGATTTCAGCAAGGCTTTTGATACTGTATCCCACAACATCCTTGTAGCAAAGCTTAGAAGGTATGGGATTGATGAGTGGATGGTGAGGAGGACTGAGAACTGGCTGACTGGCAGAGCTCAGAAGGTTGTGATCAGTGGCGCAGAATCTAGTTGGAGGCCTGTAACTAGCAGTGTTCCCCAGGGGTTGGTACTGGGTCTGGTCTTGTTTAACATCTTCATCAATGACCTGGACGTAGGGATAGCATCCACCCTCAGCAAGTTTGCTGATGGTATGAAGTTGGGAGGAGTGGCTGACATACCAGAAGGCTGTGCTGCCATTCAACGAGACCTGGACACACTGGAGAGTTGGGCGGAAAGGAACCTGATGAGGTTCAACAAGAGCATGTGCAGAGTCCTTCACCTGGGGAGGAATAACCGCATGCATCAGTACAGGTTAGGGGCTGACCTGCTGGAGAAGAGCTCTGAGGAAAAGGACCTGGGTGTCCATGATCCAGCAGTGTGCCCTCATGGTCAGGAAGGCAAATGGTATCCTGGGGTGCATTAAAAAGAGCATGGCCAGCAGGTCGAGGGAGGTTCTCCTCCCCCTCTACTCTGCCCTGGTGAGGCCACATCTGGAATACTGTGTCCAGTTCTGGGCTCCCCAGTTCAAGAAAGACAGGGATCTTCTAGAGAGAGTCCAGCGGAGGGCAACAAAGATGATTAGGAGCCTGGAGCATCTCCCATCTGAAAAAAGGCTGAGAGAGCTGGGACTCCTCAGCCTGGAGAAGAGAAGACTGAGAGGGGATCTAATAATTGTCTATAAATACCTGAAGTGCAGGGGCCAAATGGATGGGGCCGGGCTCTTTTTGGTGGTGCCCAGTGAAAGGACAAGGGGCAATGGGCAAAAACTGGAACACTGAAAGTTCCAGACAAACTTAAAGAAAAACTTGTTTACTGCAAGAGTGACAGAGCACTGGTACAGGATGCCCAGAGAGTTTGTGGACTCTCCATCTCTGGAGATGTTCAAAACTGTCCTGGTTTCTGCTAGGATAGAGTTATTTCTCTTTTTAGTAGCTAGAAAGCACTGTGTTTTGGTTTCAGTGAGCACTGTTATGAGAACAATGTTGATAAATACAAGGACACTGTGCTTGGGCAGTTTCCAAGAACAGAGGACTGGAAGAGGGGAGTGGAGAAGAAAAGTGTAGTAGTTAGTAAAACCCAGAACTGACAGTTGGATATGCCAATAAGATATTCCATATCATATCACGTTGTGTTTAGTATATTAACCGGGATTGACCAGAAAGTGTAGGGGGGGGATTCTCTTGGGAATTGCTTGGGTTCGCTTTTCCGGGATTGTGATTTCAGGGTTCCTTTGCGCTCCTCCGGGATCGTTATCAGCGGGTGGTGAGCAATTGTACTCTGCATCACTCATTTGTATATATTGTTGTTATTATTATTACTATTTTAATTTTATTTTACTCTTATTATTAAATTGTTCTTATCTCAACCTACAAGTTTCCTTACCTTTACCCTCCAGTTCTCTCCCCGATTCCCTGTGTGGGGGGAGAAGGGGGCAGGGGGGGCTGCAAGTGGCTGTGTCTTGTTTGGCTGCCAGCTAAGTTACACTATCACAAAAATCCCCCTGGACACTTTTTTGTGCAACCTGTTGTAGGGAACCTGCTTTGGCAGGGGAGTTGGACTAGATGATCTCCTGAAGTCCTTTCCAACCCCTATGATTCTGTGTGATTCTGTGTAATTTACACTAACCTCCTCTTCTCCAACACCCAAAGAAATTCATGCCCAAGAATGAAAACCTGAATTACATTTCAGGTTTTATTCTGTTAATGTGGCGTGGGGGAACAAAAACCCCACCCAATAAGTATATAACTGTCTCATAAAGGGAAATTATATAATATGCCAACTGATTTTATTTATTTCCAACTATCTCACATTTTTCTATATTTCCTGTGTTATCTGATTTAATTTTCTGAAATCATTCCACAGCCTACAGCCTCTCAGCTAACAAAAAGAGGTACAGAAAATCAATGAAGGAAAATTTTCCACTGAAATCTTTGTATACGTTTTTTTTTCCCCACTGAAAATGCAGGGCTTACATTCTTGGAACTTGGCTCTAGACCAGTATGTATCTAAACCAAATCATCTACACAGAGATCCTGTATCGCTGCAATAGTTCACAGCTGTTATGTTGTATCTCTCAGTCACAGCTTCTCTATTTGTCAGTCTTAGGGTAGTCCTTCCAAAGAATATTCCTTAGGATAGTGAAGACCTACAAAATGTTTTTGACACAAGAATACAAGAACTGTGGTATTGGTCAATATACTGACTCTGTCAGTAGCAGGTATCTAAAAATGAGTATAAGAAACAGGTCATGTACTGAAACCCTGGTACAAATTGTATTGGGTTTGCATGGCAAGCTTTTAGTAGCAGAGGGACATAGGGGTGGCTTCTGTGAGAAGCTGCCAGAAGCTTCCCCCATGTCCAACACAGCCAATGCCATCCAGCTACAAGACGGACCCGCCACTGGCCAAGGCTGAGCCAATCAGCAACGGTGGTAGCACCTCTGTGATAATGGAATTAAGAATGGGAAGAGAATAAAAAAATATGCAACAGCAATTGTAGCCAGAGAGAAGAGTAAGAATATCTGAGAGAATCAACTCTGCAGACACCAAGGTCAGTGAAGAAGAAGGGGGAGGAGGTGCTCCAGGTGCGGGAGCAGAGATTCCCCTGCAGCCTGTGGTAAAGACCATGGTGAGGCATGTTGTCCACCTGCAGACCATGGAGGTTGACAGTGGAACAGATGTCCACCTGTAGCCCACAGAGAACCCCACACCAGAGCAGGTGGATGCCCGAAGGAGGCTGTGACCCCATGGGAAGCCATGCTGGAGCATGTTTGAGAGACTGAAAGAGTTAATCTATGTTTCAAACATTGTAGCATTGTTCTGCACAGCAACAAGTTCTCCACAACAAAAGTAAAAATAAGAGGATCAGTTAGTTGGACACAGAGATGCAGAAGGCAGGATGAAGAAGGCTGTTGGAGGATGCACAGTTATGTGTTCTGACATGCTGAGTAAAACACCACCATATATGGCCAAAGGTCACACAGAGTTCATTGGAGGAAAGGGCTCCATGACCACCTAAAAAGACTCTCCAACTATGCCTGGACAGCCACAGATTCTCATGGAAGGGACCACCGGATCAACACCAGATGGATTGTTCCATCCTTCTAAACCATAGCATCATAGAATCATAGAATGTTGTGAGTTGGAAGGGACCCACAAGGATCATCAGTCCAACTCCTGTCCCAGCATAGGACAATCCCAAGATTCAGACCATGTGTCTGAGGGCACATGTTGTCCAAATGTTTCTGGAATATTGTCAGGCTTGGTGCCATGGCCACCTCCCTGGGGAGACTGTTCCAGTGCTCCACCACCCTCTGCCTCAAGAACCTTTTCCTAATGGCCAACCTCACCCTCCCCTGGCACATCTTCCTGCCATTTCCTCTGCTCCTATTGTTGGTCGCCAGTAAGAAGAGAACAGCACTTGCCCCTGCTCATCCCCTTGGGAGGAAGTTCTAGACTGCAATGAGATCTTCTCTCAGGATCCTCTTCTCCAGGCTGAACAAACCAAGCGACTTCAGCCTCTCCTCATACAGCTTCCCCTTTAAACCATTCACGAACTTTGTGGCCTCCTCTGCACACTCTCCAGTAGCTTTAGATCTTTTTTATCCTGTGGCACCCAAAACTGCACCCAGTACTCGAGGTGAGGCCACACCTCTGATATGCGAACATATAAAATATAGTTACATTTATTAATTTATTTTCTGGGAGGTGGAGGCCCTTGGAGACCCCTGCTGGGGATCAATCCATGTGCATGGTGTGAACGAACAGGACACTGGAAGAACGAGTGTCCCCAAAGGAGACAAGGGGGTAGAAAAATCACGAATGCCCCCAGAACCCAGGCCCCTATGGCAGGAAAGTATGACGGGGACCCGGGGAGTCTACCCTAGCTATCCACTGGTTATATTAAAGCTAGGGAAACAACAACGGCGGGGGGTGGAATTTTTAGTAGATACCGGAGCAACATTTTCGGTTTTGAACCAGGCTCTAACACCTATAGACAATGATTTTGTAACGGTAAAGGGAGCTACTGGCCAAAGCGAAAAGGTTATTTTCTCAAACCTCTGAAGTTCAAGTTGGGGAAACAATTAGGAATACATAAATTTTATTTATATGGCAAATTCACCAAAGCCCTTATTGGGGCAAAATTTATTATTGGAGGCAGAAATAAGATCTTATTTGGAAAGGAAGGAAGAGAATTTAAAGTGGGGGATGATCAGGTAATTGAGCTTTTAAGATTGGTCTTGTTAAGTCCCTCTGAAAAAACAGAGGTACCCAAAGAGATTCAGGATCAAGTATTCCCAGGGGTATGGGCCACTGAAATACCCGGCAAAGCAAAAACAGCTTCACTGATAGCAGTCAAAATTAAACCAGGACCTAAGCCGGAGAGAGTAAAGCAATATCCCTTAAGGTTAGAGGATAGACAAGGTATTTGTCCAATCATAGAACAGTTTCTGAAGTAGGGATTATTAATTGAATGTGAATCTGAGTACAGCACTCCTATATTACCAGTGAAGAAACCAGATGGAAATTATAGGATAGTCCAGGATGTCAGGGCCATGAACAAAATAACTGAGGATTTATACCCTGTGGTAGCCAATCCATGCACATTATTGACTAAATTAAAATCTGAATTGACTTTGTTTACCACTCTGGATTTAAAGGATGCCTTTTTCTGCCTACCTATGAGCCCAGAAAGTCAATTATTATTTGCTTCTGAGTGGGAAAACCCGGATTCCGGAAGGAAAACACAGCTAACTTGGACTGTACTTCCACAAGGCTTCAAGAACAGCCCTACCCTTTTCAGCAACCAGTTGGCAAAGGACTTAGAACAATGGGAATCGCCACCTGGGACCGGGACTGTGTTGCAGTATGTGGATGATCTCCTTGTAGCCACTGAAACAAAGGAACAAAATATAACTTGGACTGTGAGTTTATTAAACTTTCTTGGACTAAGTGGTTACCGAGTCGCCCCACAAAAAGCTCAAATAGCTCAGCAAAAGGTGACATATCTAGGATATGAAATCACAGCGAGCGAACAGACCTAGGGGAAAGCAAGAAAGGAAGCCACCTGCCAAACTCCCAAGCCACAGACGGTTAAGGATCTCCGAACCTTCCTGGGAATGACTGGTTGGTGTCGTTTATGGATCTACAACTATGGACTCCTGGTAAGACCACTTTATGAACTCATTAAAACTAATTCAAAAGATCTCACCTGGAATAGAGAAGCTGAGCAGGCTTTCCACAACTTAAAACGAGAACTCATGCAGGCCCCAGCCTTAGGGTTACCAGACCCCATGAAACCTTTCTGGCTGTTCTCCCAGGAGAAGCAGGGCATTGCACTGGGAATTTTAGCCCAAAACCTGGGCCCACATTGGAGAGCCGTGGCATACTTCTCCAAACATTTGGATGAAGTGAGTAGAGGATGGCCTGGCTGCCTGAGAGTAATGGCTGCAGTAATACTTAACATCCAAGAGGCTCGCGAATTTGCAATGGGCCAAAAGATGACATTGCTATTGTCTCATACAGTGTCCACTGTACTGGAAGCAAAAGGGGACCATTGGCTATCCCCACAGAGATTCCTCAAACACCAGGCCATTATGGTGAAGCAGGATGATGTCCAGATAATAGTGACTAACATTGTCAACCCAGCATCTTTCCTTAGTGGAATTACAGGAAAACGGGTGACTCATGACTGCCTGGAGACCATTGAAGCAGTCTACTCCAGTCAACCAGACCTGAAGGAACAACCACGGGAGGATGTTGAGGACACGTGGTATACAGATGGCAGCAGTTTCGTCAAGAACGGTCAGCGCAAAGCAGGGCACGCGGTGACTACTACAGACAAGGTAATAGAGTCCGGGGCCCTTGCCTCAAACACTTTGGCACAAAAGGTGGAAATAATAGCTTTAACTCGAGCTTGTCAAAGAAAAAATTAACATTTGGACAGACTCTAAATATGCTTTTGGAATGGTTCATGCCATGGAGCGGTTTGGAGAGAAAGAGGACTTTTATCCACCCAAGGGAAGCACATAAAACACACAAAGGAAATTCTTAAACTGCTGGAAGCAGTGCAGCTGCCAGAGAAGGTGGCAAATATGCACGGCAAAGCTCACCAAAAGGAAACTACTGCACAAGAAATAGGTAATTCCTTGGCGGATCGAGAAGCAAAAAGGGTGGCCAAAAAGGTACGTCGGAAATACAGTCTTTGGTTCCAGGCGGTAAAATACAAATTGATCAGACACCTAAATATACAAAGGAGGATTTAAAATTAATTAAGGATCTAGATGGGTTACTACACCACAAGGGAAAATAGTAGTGCCCAGCACATTACTCTGGGCCATAATAATGGCGGAGCATAGAAAGACTCACTGAAGAGTTGGAGCCCTATACAAACACCGGAGCAAATGCATTGTTGCCCGTAATTTGTACACAACCATCACAATGGTGACACAACAATGTGACGTCTGTTTGTAAAATAACCCTCAAGTAGCCCGAAAGATTAAACTAGGACAAATAGGGAAGGGCAATTTCCCAAGGCAATGGTGGCAAATTGATTTTTTCAGAACTTCTGAGGAAAGGGGGGTTTCGATATTTGCTGGTATTAACTGACACCTTTTCAGGATGGCCAGAAGCATTTCCTTGCTGAACAAACAAGGCTAGAGAAGTGACTAAGACTTTGTTACATGAAATTATACCAAGATTTGGGGTCCCAGCAGTGATATCCTCAGACAGAGGTCCTCATTTTGTGGTCAAAATCACACAAGTCGGTAGGCTTCTGGGAATAGACTGGCAATCACATACTCCCTATAGGCTACAGGCAAGTGGTCAGGTGAAAAAGATGAACCACCTCCTTAAATTACAGATTGTAAAAGTGGGTCAAGAAGCTGGATTAGCTTGGCCTCAGTCACTACCCCTAGCTTTGTTATGAATCAGAACCAAACCAAGGGTTAGGAAAGGATTAAGCCCTTTTGAGATATTGTATGGAACAATCAACACAAGTTGGTACTGAAGTATTAACTAACTATGTAATGAGCTTTCAGAAACAACTTAGAGAAATAGAAAAGCTAGTTTTGGGAACCCGTGCTCGTGGCCTGGATGGGCCAATACATAATATAGAGCCAGGTGATTATGTATATGTCAGATCTCTTTCAGGTTCACCTTTGGAGCCAAAGCAGGAAGGACCATTCCAGGTCTTATTGACAACACACACGGCTATTAAGATATGGGAGCAAGCATCATGGATCCATCATTCCAGAGTAAAGAGAGCTCCAATCCTGGTGGACTCTGGTAAACTTCACCTATGACCCCATCACTAGTACAGCCATGACCTTTGTATTGACCATACGTAATGCTTCAATATACGTAATCCACCCCATCATTGCATTAGGATTGAACCACAATGGAGTTGTGCTCTACCCCTTTGAACAGAGTATGGGCTTAAATAGTGAATGAGAAATGGCAAACTGTAAATTTAGAGTCTTGCATCGCATGAGAACAAGGATTCATTTGTGAAAGTTATAAAATCGATGCTCAGGTCATTTGCCTCGATTTGATCAAAATCTTGAAGGAGTCCCAAGAACACAGAGGAAATTCATAGGGTCTTAAAAAGAGCAAAAGAAGATGCAAAACACAACTGGTGGGACACACTGTTTGGATGGTCACCTACTGCAGCTGGTACTCTAAATAGGTTATAGAATCATAGAATGGTTTGGGCTGGAAGGGACCTTAAAGATCATCCAGTTCCAACCCCCCTGCCATCAGCAGGGACACCTTCCACTACACCAGGTTGCTCAAAGCCAACCTGGCCTTAAACACTTCCAGGTAGGAAGCATCCACAACTTCTCTGGGCAACCTGTTCCAGTGTCTCACCACCCTCACAGTAAAGAAATTCTTCATAATATCTAATCTAAACCTCCCCTCTTTCAGCATAAAGCCATTATCCCTTGTCCTGTCATTAACTGCCCTCGTGAAAAGTCCTTCCCCAGCTTTCTTGTAGTCCCCGATCAGGTACTGGAAGGCCACTATAAAATCTCCCCGGAGCCGTCTCTTCTTCAGGCTGAACAGCCCCAACTCTCTCAGCCTGTCCTCGTAGGAGAGGTGCTCCAGCCCTCAGATCATCCCTGTGGCCCTCCTGTGGACTCGTTCCAACTGATGCACGTTTGGGGCTCCAGAACTGGACACAGTACTCCACGTGGGGCCTTACAAGAGTGGAGTACAGGGGGAGAATCACCTCCCTCGACCTGCTGGCCATGCTTCTCTTGATGCAGCCCAGGATATGGTTGGCCTTCTGGGCTGCAAGTGCACATTGCTGGCTCATGTTGAGCTTCTCGTCTACCACCACTCCCAAGTCCTTCTCTTCAGAACTTGCCTCATGCCACTCATTGCCCACCCTGTACTTGTACTTGGGGTTGCCCCGACCCAGATGCAGGGCCTTGCATTTGGCCTTGTTGAACTTCATGAAGTTAGCACAGGCCCACCTCTCAAGCCTGTCAAGGTCCTTATGGATGGCATCGCGTCCCTCCAGCGTGTCGACCACACCACTCTGGTGTCATCAGCAAACTTGCTGAGGGTGCACTCAATCCCCTTGTCCATGTCACCAACAAAGATGTTGAATAGCACTGGTCCCAATACCGAACCTTGAGGGACACCACTCATCACTGGTTTCCACTCGGACTTTGAGCTGTTGACCACAACTCTTTGAGTGTGACCATCCAGCCAGTTCCTTATCCACCAAGTGGTCCATCCATCAAATCCACATGTTTCCAATTTTAAGATAAGAATGCCATGTGGGACGGTGTCAAACGCCTTGCACAAGTCCAGGTAGATGACATCAGTTGCTTTAGCCTTGTCACCCCATTGTTGTCCTTGTGATATTAGTACTAATTAGTTTTGCTTTATCTGCCATACTTTTTGTTTGCAATTGGAGAATGCTACAGCGACTAACATCTTTAACTTCTCTACTTAGGGCACATGAGAATGTATTAAGAAGCAACTTTCAAGCAAAGTATTATCCAGTTCCACTTCGGAAAAGGGATTGTGTGTAGGGCAAACACACACAAAAAAAAGAGAGGGGGGAATTGATATGCGAAAATATAAAATATAGTTAGATTTATTCATTTATTTTCTGTATTAAGAATTAGATTTTAGAAAATAAGCTTAGCTTCATTTTGTCTCTGTGTTAGGTGGGAAACTTCAAGTTTAGATCGTTTTGTCTGTGTTAAGTGGGAAACTTTTACAATAACTAACAAGCTATTCCACACTATCAGCAAAGGCCTTGTGGTGCCTGGTATGAAGCAGTCTGGAGCAAGATAAGAAGATGCCTGGTATGCAACACCTGCAGTCTGAAGTAAAAAGCTGGCTTTGTTTTTTCTAGAGGTCTACAAGGGTGCTAACAAACACCAAAAGGAGCAAGCATGAATGGGAGTGAACTTATGTTAAAATTTCTTGGAACTAATTAGCTTAATCCATCCTAAATTTAATGAATATGTATGTGTGTGAACTTTAAATAATGCCTTTGTAAAAGAGTGGGGGTGCGCAGGGCCTTTATGGAGTGATCCACCCTGTCGCCCGCTGGCGAATAAAACATACCTGCTTTATAACTCTCTACGGGTTGTAAGGTTTGATTCCGCAGATCACCTCCCTCGACCAGCTCGAAATGCAGTGCTGGATGCACCCCAGGACACAGTTGGCCCTCTTGGCTGCCAGGACACACTGTTGGCTCACTTTCAGCTTGCTGTCTACCAGAACCCCCAAGTCCCTCTCTGCGGGGCTGCTCTCCAGCCTCTCATTCCCCAGTCTGTGTGTGTGTCCAGGGTTGCCATGTCCCAGGTGCAAAATCCAGCACTTGCCCTTGTTAAAATTCACACAGTTGGTGATTGCCCAGCTCTCTCATTTATCCAGATCTCTCTGCAGGGCCTCTCTGCCCTCAAGAGTGTCCACTGCTCCTCCCAGTTTGGTGTCATCGGCAAACTTAGTTAGCAGTCCTTCAGGTCCTGTATCCAAGTCATTGATGAAGACATTAAAGAGCACTGGCCTCAGGATGGATCCCTGCGGGACCCCACTAGTGACCGGTCACCAGCCCAATGTAACCCCATTGACTAGAACCCTTTGAGCCCAATCCGTCGGTCAATTGTTCACCCATTGCATGATGTGTTTATTCAGCTGTCTGCTGGACATTTTGTCCAGGAGGATACTGTGAGAGACGGTACCGAAGGCTTTACTGAAGTCCAAAAAGATTACATCGACTGGCTTCCCTTGGTCAATTAGGTGGGTAACCTTATCATAGAAAGAAATTAAGTTTTTTAAGTGGGACTTTCCTCTCATGAACCCATGCTGGCTGGAGCCAATGACTGCGTTGTCTTCCAGGTGTTTTTCGATAACTCCCAGAATAAACTTCTCCATAATTTTTCCAGGCACACAAGTGAGACTTACAGGCCTGTAGTTGCCAGGGTCTTCCCTGTTGCCCTTCTTGAAGATTGGGACAACATTTTTCAGCTTGCAGTCAACTGGGACCTCTCCAGATTCTCAAGAGCATTGAAAGATCATTGACATCTGCCAGCTCTTTAAGTACCCTCGGATGGATCCCATCAGGCCCCATTGACTTATAGGGATCCAGCTGGAGCAGCAAATCCCGCACAAGTTCTGGGCTGGCAGGGAGTTTATCATTCTTACAGTCACGGTTCTCTAACCTAAGGCTCTGGGGGTTCCTGAGCCCATCCTCGCTGTTGAAGACCGAGGTGAAGAAGGCATTGAATGTCTCTGCTTTGTCTGCCTCCCTGTTTGCAAGGTGATCGTGCTCATCAAGTAACAGGCCAATGTTATTCCTGGTCTGCCTTTTGCTATTAACATATTTTAAAAAGCCCTTTTTATTGTCTTTCACAGTACTAGCCAGCTTTAACGCTAATTGAGCTTTGGCTGCATGAATTTCCTCCCTGCAGTGGCGAGTGGCATCTCTGTAGTCCTCCCATGCTGCCTGACCTTGCTTCCACTGGCCATACACTGTCTTTTTCTGCCTTAGTTCTAGAAGAAGATCCCTGCTCGGCCAAGGTGGCCTTCTGCCTCGCCTGCTTTGACTTCTGGCATTTTGGGATTGCCTGCTCCTGTGCTTTTAGGAGGTGGTACTTAAAAAGTGTCCAGCACTGATGGACCCCAGCACCTTCAAAAGCATTTCCCAGGGGACCTTACTAAGTAGTTCCCTCAGCAACCTGAAGTCCACTCTCCTCATATCCAGAGTTGAGGTCATGCTGGTACTTTTCCTCCTGTTACCACAGATTTTGAATTTGACTGCTTCGTGGTCGCTGGGGCCAAGGCAGCCACCAATCACCACTTCACTCACAAGACCCTCTCTGTTGACAAGCAACAAGTCGAGGAAAGCACCTTTCCTGGTCGGTTCCCTTAGAACCTGTACCAAGAAGTTGTTGTCCAGCTGGTTTAGGAATCCTCTGGACCTGTTTGCACCAGCTGTGTGGCATTCTCAGCCGACATCCGGCAGGTTGAAGTCTCCCATAAGGACTAGGGAAGATGACTTAGAAGCATCCTTTAGTTTCTTAAAGAACAGCTCATTAAGGTCATCATGCTGGCTGGGTGGCATTTAGTGGATGGGATGTACATTGAAATACTGCAGAAATATCAGGGAGATCCTTCTACTCAGAAACAGCTCATAGAGTATTGTAATCGTTGGTGACTGATGTACACTTTGGATAAGCAGGAAAAATGGCCAAAGAATGTAACTAGAAAGTATAATGCTATTTTACAGTTAGGGTTGTTTTGTAGGAGGGAAGGAAAATGGGATAAGATACCGTATGCTGATTTATTCTCTGTGAAATAACTATAGGAGTTGGAAGGATTGTGGATTGATTACTAAGGATACTAATGTTCTGAGTATGGAAATGGATAATGGGAAAGCTACCGATTGAAACGATGATGGTTCGGCAGGTAGTATTGAAAGATCCAGAGGATGTGGAGAGGAAAGGGGTTCAGTTGTCGGTTCTGCTATGGGGTTGGAATAGATAAAGGACTGAGGGGTAGAAATCGGGGATGAAACAGAGAAAAAGCTTCTGGTAATAAAGGACAGAATAGGCAAGTAGAAAATAGGAGGGATGAAGGTCAGGAGAAAAAAAGGAGAAAGAGCTTTTAGGAATGAAACTTATAGTCCACTTGCGGGGCGGACTAGATGAGGAGGAGCTGTGTTCCAAGCCCCTCTGAGGCAGGCAGTAGGACCAGAGGGAGAGCCAGTGTGAGTAACAGTGCCCTTATCTGGACCTGATTTAAAGGCCTGGAAAGAAATGGCTGGAACATACAGGGAAAATCCTCATCAATCAGCACAGACCTTGGAAATCAAGGGCTAATTTTATCTGCAGTGAAAAATGTAATTACCAGGTTATCCAAGGCAAGGATGAAAAACTTTCTGCATTTTATGGGCGGTTATGTGCAACTGCTTGGAAATATTCTGACTTGTGTGCAGACAGAGAGGGAGATGGTCTGTCACTGGTAAATATACTTATCGGGCAATCAAATCTGGATATTAAAAGGAAGCTACAAAAATTGAAAGGAAGATGGACAATTGGAAAAGGGAATAAAACTCCATACACTCCTGTTGAAAAGGATCAATGTGCAATGTGCAAGCAGCAAGGACAACTGGAAAAGGGAATGTCCTCAAAATAAAAGATACAGACAGGGTCCTAGACAAACTCCATCCAGAGGGAAGGAGAATTCTAGATTGACGGAGTTACTGACTCTGGGACAGGATTCAGACTGATGAGGACTGGGGGCACACTCGCAAGTATCGCCAGTAGAGCCCCTGGTCCTATTAAAGTTGGGGAATGAAAAAGTAGATACCGGGGCAGCATGCTCTGTTTTGAGTACTCGTAAGGATAAGTTTAGTGATCAAAGTTTAACAGCTGTTGGTGCCACAGGGGAAAGGGAAACCAGGCCTTTCTTTTGTCCAGTAAAGTGTGGATTTGTCTCACGTGGCTTTTTTACACACAAATTTTTGTATGTGCCAGATTGCCCTGTTCCCCTATTGGGAAGAGATTCATTGAGTAAATTAGAAGCCAAAATGATTTTTAAGGATGGAGACATACAATTGCTAGTACCTGAATCAAGGGCCATAGAGGTGAAAATTTTTATGTTACAGGACATCCTGAAAGGGAATGAGATTCCCCAAGAAGTAGAGGACGCCATCATACCCTTGGTTTGGGCTGGTGAGGTACCAGGTTGGTCCAAAGCAGAGGAACCAGTGCAGGTAACGCTCAAAGAAAGAGCAATTCTGGTAAGGCAAAAACATTACCCCATAAAACTAGAAGCAAGAAAAGGATTAGAAAGAATAATTGAAAATTTTATGCAATACGGATTATTAGTAGAATGTGAATTTCAGTACAGTACTCAAATCTCACCTGTAAAGAAACCAGGAAGTGGAGAGTACAGGTTGGTATAGGACTTAAGTGCTATAAATTCAATAGTAAAAAAAATTGGCCCTGGTATTAAAGGCAACTGAAAATGAGGGTGGGTGGTTGATAACCCCTGAAGGTCAAATTATCATTCTACCACAACTGATGATTAAATAGTTGAAGAAAAACACAGAG
This sequence comes from Caprimulgus europaeus, assembly GCA_907165065.1. The sequence goes on from OU015537.1 coordinate 16,652,716, forward strand.
AAAAACGTTGGGGAATAGAAGCTATGAGCAACAGTCTGAGGACACAAGTACTTAGTGTCAGAATGACTAAGATTGTCAAGATGGTAACAGAAAGATGTGTAGTGTGTTTGAAAAACAATCCAGTAAATAGAAAAAGGCCCCCACCAGGTAAAACCAAGAGGGGAAGCACTCCTGGTGATTATCGGAAATAGATTTTTGTGAATTGCTGAGACAAAATGGCTATCGATAACTTTTGGTACTGGTTGATACCTTCTTGGGATGGCCAGAGGCCTTTCCCTGCCACACCAACAAAACTAAAGAAGTGTTTACTAAAGGAGAAAATACCCAGGTTTGGGGTGCTGATGGGAATATCATCAGATAGAGGTCCTCACTTTATAGCAGAAATTTTATGACAAATCAGTACAGTTCTGGGAATAAAATGGGACCTACATACCCCTCGGAGTTTTAGTTCCCAGCATCACAATTATTGACAAGCCACATTCACAAGGTGGAGAGGCAAGAACTTTCCTTAAACGAACAAAGAGGGTTCACAATGAATGCTATAGCTGACAGGCCCTCTGAGTTTCATAGTTTTTCAAGATGGTTTCTCCCATGGCTTGGGGCAAGTGAATTAGAAAAAACTATAGTGAACATTTCAGCAGTAACAGAGAACATTGAGAATAGAACCACTGATGCCATACAGGCTCTGAAAATTGAAGTATCTAGCCTGACAAAGGTAGTGATGGAAAACAGGATGGCCCTTAATTTATTATTGGCTTCTGTATTGGGTCTGGCTGGGATGATTTTCCCCGTGGCAGCCCTCAGAGTGCTGTGTTTTGTATTTGGTGGCTCGAGGGGTGTTGATAACACAGCAGTGTTTTGGTTACTGCTGAGCAGTGCTAGCACAGCACCAAGGCTGTCTCCCCAACATTTCCCCCAGTAGGCTGGGAAGGGGGAAGGTCTTGGGAGGGGACACATCCAGGACAGCTGACCCAAACAGACCAAAGGGATATTCCATACCATATGACATCTGCTCAGAAACAAAGCAAGGAGAACGGAGGGGGAAGGGGAGGGCATTCATTATTTCCATTTCTCCTCTGGAGTAACTGCTACATGTACTGAAGCCCTGCTTCCCGGGAAGTGGCCAAACATCGCCTGCTGATGGGACATAGAGAATAAATATTTTGTTCTTTTACTTCTGCATGCGCAGCTTTGCTTTGCTTCTATTAAACTGCTTTTGTCTCGATCCACGAGTTTGGTATTTTTTGTGTTCCATCTTATTTTCTCCCCTCCCCAGCTTGCTGAGGAGAGGGGTGATAGAGTGGGCTTTGGTGGGCATCCAGCATCTAGCCAGGGTCAACCCACCACAGTCTTTTTTGGCGCCCAACATGGGGCACGAGAAATTGGAGATAAGGTTAGTAATTGAGAGGAGAGGTTAACGGGCAAAACATGGACTGAACATGGCTAAAGAGTGGTGAGTGATGAGTAGGACAATTATGGGGGTTTTTATTGTTTTGATTGTGGTGAAGAGACAAGGGGTGGATTGTGTGCGTAAATTGTCCACTTTTGTCTGGTGTTGTGATGCTGGTTTTTTTTATTTTGGTGTGGGAAATTCTTTTTTGTTGATGTGAGTGAAGTTTGTGAAGATTGTGTGAGGAATGTGGATTTTAGTGATGATTCTTAAATATGTGATTCACAGAGGCAAGGGGTGGAATGTATTGGGTTTGCGTGGCAAGGTTGTGGTAGATATGGAGTGGCTTCTGTGAGAGAAGCTGCCAGAAGCTTCCCCCATGTCCGACCCAACACAGCCAATGCCAGCCAGCTACAAGAACGGACCCACCACTGGCCAAGGCCGAGCCAATCAATAACGCCTCTGTGATAACATAATTAAGAAAAAAAAAAGGAAGAGAGGGAAAAAAAAAAGCTGCGCACTTTGCAGCTGGAGAGAGGAGTGAGAAGGTGTAAGAGAAACAACTCTGCAGACACCAAGGTCAGGGAAGAAGGAGTGGGAGGTGGTGCTCCAGGCGCCAGAGCAGATTCCCCTGCAACTTGTGGTGAAGACCATGTTGAGGCAGGCTGTCCCCCTGCAGTCCATAGAGGTCCATGGTGGAGCAGATGACCACCTGTAGCCCGTGGAGGACCCCACGCCGGAGCAGGTGGATGCCCGAAAGGAGGCTGCGACCCCGCGGGAAGCCCGCGCTGGAGCAGGTTCCTGTCAGGACCTGTGGCCCATGGAGAGAGGAGCCCAGGCCGGAGCAGGTTTGCTGGCAGGACTTGTGACCCCGTGGGGGACCCGCGCTGGAGCAGTCCCTTCCTGAAGGACTGCACCCCATGGAATGGACCCATGCTAGAGCAGTTCATGAAGAACTGTCAGTCATGGGAAGGACTCACATTGGAGAAGTTCGTGGAGGACTGTCTCCTGTGAGAGGGACCCCACACTGGTGTGGGGGAAGGAGTCCTCTCCCTGAGGAGGAAGCAGCAGCAGAAACAACGTGTGATGAACTGACCCCAACCCTCTTCCCTGTCCCTCTGTGCTGCTGGGGGGGAGGAGGTGGAAAATCAGGAAAGAGATTAAGCCCGGGAAGAAGGGAGGGATGGGGGAGGTGTTTTAAGATTTGGTTTTACTTCTCATTCTCCTCTGATTTTGATTGGTAATAAAATAAATTTGGTTTTTTTTCCCCAAGTCGAGTCTGTTTTGCCCGTGCCAGTAATTGGTGAGTGATCTCTCTCCATCCTTATCTCCACCCACGAGTTCTTCGTTATATTTTTCTCCCCCTGCCCATTTGAGGAGGGGGAGTGATAGAGTGGGCTTTGGTGGGCAGCCGGCCTCTAGCCAGGGTCAACCCACCACATCTTCACAAGGCAATGTTTACCCAATCATAAACACAAGTTGCTATGTGTATATGGATCAAAGCAGCAGAATCTCTATGGATTTGGGAGAGAGAGAGAGACACAAAGAAATATTAAATGGAGTTGCTAAAGGTGACACTTCCTGGGCTTTTGAGGAAATTTGTCATAAACTAACTTCATGAATACCAAATTGGACTTGGCCAAAAAGATTGTTTCTACTGATTATTTTTATCGTGGCAGTATGCATAATCCCTTGTATAATGATCCAATGTTGTAATTGTTGGCACAAGAGCTTACCCAAATTACTCCAAGAGGAGTCAAAGTATATCAACACATTGATGATATATTGATTGGCAGCTCTGATACCACTGTAGTAGGGCAGACCCAAACTAAAATAATCATTTGGAAAATTTAGGACTTCAAATCCTGGGAGAAAAAAAATACAGCTTGCCTATTGTGAGGTAAAGTTCCTGGGTAGTTGGTGGAAGAGAGGAGCAGTGTGCATTCCCCCTGAAACCCTAACTACCCTTGAACAAGTAAAATTACCTGAGAATAAAAAGGAACTTGAACATGCTTTAGGTCTGTCCTGAGTTTGGTTAGGACAGAGTTAAATGTTCACAGAGAACTGGGAGGGGAGCAACAGGGGCAGGCATTCCATACCACCTGATGTCATGCTCAGTTCCGGGAAGAGGGGGCTGCTGGATACCGTAGTTCGCGAGCTGGTCCTATGGCGAGCCGTTTTCGTTACGTTTATAACTTTTTTTTTTTTTTTTTTTTTTACGTCGTATATTCTTTCATTAGCACTGTTGTTCTTGTTTGATGTTGTTTCTCCCTTACTATTCCAGTAAACTGCTCCTGTCTCAACCCGTGAACCCAGTTCGTTTGTATTTTCTCCTCCCCATATCACCAGAGGGTGGGGTAGGCAGCGACCCTTCCTGGTTAAACCACATCAAGGTCTGTTAGTATATTGGATAAAACACACTCCAGATTTTTCTATTATAGCTCACCCTTTACATGAAAACACGCAAAAGGACAGCTTGGGACTAGACTTCTGTCCATGAAGAGGCCTTAAAACTACTGATTTTTACTGCCATGGTGGTTCAAGACTAGGCACAAGGAGAAGGAATACAGTGGATATTCAATACCCCCTACAAATAGGATAGTAGAAAGGTGAAATGGATGGTTAAAGTGAGTCCTCAAACCCCACGATGCTGGATGGCCAACGTGACTCTCTCAAGTGGTAAAGTCACTGAGGGGTAAATTGATGTCCCAAACTCACTGCTTTTTTGTTAAACCTCCCCTTCCATCCTCCCAGGAAAACGGGAAATTAAAGATCCAGTAAAACCACTCCACTGTGCAGGATGACCTGTTCTGGTAGACTCACCAACAATAGGGGAAGTACACTTAACCTTAAAAACTCCACCTAACCTGGACCTTAATTTAGCCCAAGGGGATTTACAAAATTTTAGTTGCTCTCCTCCCTCCTCAGAGGTGGGACAGGAAAGCAGGTTCCTGGGAGGTGGTGGAGGTTCCTGTGGAGAGAGGAGCCCATGCCAGAGCAGGTTTACTGGCAGGACTTGTGAGCCTGTGGGGTACCTGTGCTGGAGCAGTCCATTCCTGAAGGACTACACACCATGGAATGGACCCATGCTGAAGCAGTTTGTGAAGAACTGTCAGTCATGGTAAGGACCCATGTTGGAGAAGCTTATGGAAGACTGTCTCCCGTGAGAGCGACCCCACACTGGAGCATGGGAAGAGTGTGAGGAGTCCTTCCCTGAGGGGGAAGGAACAGCAAAAACACGTGATGAACTGACCCCAACCCCCATTCCCTGTCCCCCTGCGCCACCGGGGGGAAGGAGGTAGAAAATCAGGAGAAAAGTTAAGCCTGAGAAGAAGGGAGGGGTGGGGGGAAGGTGTTTTAAGATTTGGGTTTATTTCTCATTATCCTCCTCTGATTTGACTGGTAATAAATTAAATTAATTTCTCCCCAAGTCAAGTCTGTTTTGCCCATGACAGTAACTGGTGAATGATCTCTCTCTCCCTGTTTCAACACATGAGCCTTTTTTTATATTTTCTCTCCCCTGTCCAGCCGAGGAGGGGGAGTGATAGAGCAGCTTAGTGGGCACCTAGCATCTAGCCAGGGTCAACCCACCACACAAATATTCCTATTAGGCAAAGCACCATGCAAAAAAGATCAAATACCTTACTTTCTTCAGTCTTCTGTAGCAGAGTCCTAGTACATTTCAAGTTAGTTTGTGGGTTTGGGGTCTCTTTTCCCCCCAAATACATAATTTTAAATATGCAAATACATTTTCACTTATTACCCTTCAGTTCTCTGAGAACAAAGAGGCATAGGGAATTTAGTGTTATTAATTGGAAAGCAGGCTCCTCACATTTTAAATATCCGCAGAGGCAGAAATGAAGGGCAAGGGATACATCTCAGCTTTTCAACTCTCTGAGGAGTAGTCTTACATACATGGTCTCCAGGACCCTAAGTCAACGGACAATCCTATGATCTTTGCACAAAAAATAAGGAAAAACAGCCTTCTATCAGGAGTCTTAAATTCACTGTAATGAACTCCAGCAGCACAATTTGAAAGGCTGCATAACAAACAAGGGTGAAAGACACTTAATGTATTAAGAGTCAAGGAAAAAAGAAGTAAATAGATACAACTGACATCAGAATTACTTCTTGAAATCAGAGTTTCTCTCATTAATGGAGGAAGAAAATGCAGGATGACAATCGGAGACAGGGCTTCACAGGAACAAACACTTTGGGTGTTCAGATTTATTGGACAAGGCTTGGAAATTGTCCTGACAGAGCAATGCGAGAGTGCCTTGTATAGAAAAAAAAAAAAAAAAAAAAAATCTTTGCAACAAGTTACGAAGCGCAGAAAAAAAGTGGAAAAGTGCCTCAGAAAAGCAGCATAACAATCTTGGATCTGCAGGATGAAAAGAATGTGCAGTCCTGGTTGGCCCTACACCACTACCAAATGTCTTAACTAGTACAGAACCTGATGGAGAAGTGTTATTTATTATTTCAGAATAAAAATATATTACCAACCTATAAGCAACTGATACAAAAAGGTAATTGTGCCCATAAAATACATTTCCTTTTAGGACTGCTATTGGGAATGAGGGAATGGCTAACTAAAGCATCGTTAAGTTAATCTTGTACACATACAATAAACATAAACCAGTTCAGTAAAATTTCTTTCCTTCAAAGATTTGAAAAATCCACCAATTGTGTAATAATGCTAATGCATCCCATATGGGCTTCAGCATTGTTGCTAGACACGTCATATTAATAGCATTTGCATACGTATGGGGGTTAATGCTAACAGCAGCCATACCACACTGCTTAGCAATACACTTACTGAATTACAAGTACAGTGATACCTGGCAAAAATGCAAGAATCTGTATTAAGAGAGCTCATTCACTGTCTCACAAAAATTAACGTGTATAATAAGCTCATTTAAAACACAGAGAAATGGAAATATACCATCTGTGGTACTGAACCATTTTTACTGACACTGGTCTAACCTACAAATAGAGGTGTATTTAGCTTAGTCAATAAAAACATCTTATGGCCCTGATTCTTTATTTAAGCAAATCAAGATTCCTCCAACAACAGAGTACATCAGCTCAGTAGGGCTGCTGAATAAATTGTTACTAAAACAGTAAACCATTCGTAAAACTAACTCAAGCAGACTCCAATTCAAGTAAAACATTCCTATATTTCAAGGTATTTAAGTCATTAATTTCAGAAGCTGTATCTACATAAGTGTATCTAATAGTATGTGGGGGGGGGGGGAAGATGCAGGTTTATAGCCTCAAAACTAAAGTTTTATGAAAAAAGTTAAAAAAGTTTCTGGGAAGTTTTTTTTTTTTGCATGGTTTGGAATCAGTTCTGTTCCTATACAAAGCAATGTAGTTGTATCAAAGAGATCTTGATGCTTTTGTCAAGGATTTGGTTTTCTTAAAAAAAACCCAAAAAACAACAAACATAAAACAAACTCTTTATATGTGGATATGTGGTTAAAGTTTCAAATGTTTCACTGTTTAAAACACTTGTATCTCAAAGACCAAGTTCTACCCCTTTGGAGGTCCACACACACATCTCAACTTCCCCCTGAAACTGTCTTCCCTATAGGCTGTTTGCTACACCATTTACTTGCTATTCACAAAGTCACCAGATATCCGAAGACTCAATAATAAGCACCCTGTATGAGGCCTATTACCCACCCTTGGGTTCATTTCACAAGAAGGTATCTAATTCTCACCAATTTCAGGGATGCTCATAAGTTCCTCAGTGAAACTGAAGGAAAATGCTTCTTCTGTCAATATCATCAGGAAATGTTCCTGCTAATAATCATCTTTATCCCTACAGCATAATATCAAGTTAAATCAGTCCTAATACTCACTTTTCCCCAGGGCTCAGTGTTGGGGTCAGTCCTGTTTAACATCTTTATCAAAGATCTGGATGAAGGGATTGAGTGCACCCTCAGTAAATTCGTAGATGACACCAAGCTGGGTGGTAGTGTTGATTTGCTTGAGGGTAGGAAGGCTCTACAGAGGGATCTGGACAGGTTGGATCAATAGGCGGCAAACAACTGTATGAGGTTCAACAAGACCAAGTGCCGAGTCCTGCACTTGGGTCACAAAAACCCCATGAAACGCTACAGGCTTTGGGGGGAGTGGTTGGAAAGCTGCCTGTCAAAAAAGGACTTGGGGGTGTATCAGAAACAGTGTGGCCAGCAGGACCAGGGAAGTCATCCTTCCCCTGTACTCAACCTTGGTGAGGCTGCACCTTGAATACTGTGTCCAATTTTGGGCCCCTCATTACAAAAAGGACCTTGAGGCACTGGAGTGTGTCCAGAGAAGGACAACAAAGCTGAAGAAGGGGCTGGAGCACAGGTCTTATGAGGAGTGGCTGAGGGAACTGGGGTTGTTTAGTCTGGAGAAGAGGAGGCTGAGGGGACACCTTATCACTGTCTACAACTACCTGAAAGGAGGGTGTAGGGAGGCAGGTGTGTGTCTTTTGTCCCAGGTAACTAGTGATAGAACAAGAGGCAATGGCCTCAAGTTACACCAGGCGAGGTACAGATTGGATGTCAGGAAGTACTTCACTGAAAGGGTTCTCAGGCACTGGAATGGGCTGCCTAGGGAGGTGGTTGAGTCCCCATCCCTGGAGGTGTTTAAAAGATGGCTAGATGGGGTTCTTGGAGATATGGTTTAGTAGTGGACAGGTATGGTTGGACTCAATGATCTTGGAGGTCTTTTCCAACCAGGAGATTCTATGATTCTATGATTCACCATAGTGAGTTGAAAACGCACATTATTTTTGTTACCATATTTATGCAAGTAATACCATACTTCCACCAACACAGATTGGGAATCAGGCTCTTGGACCAGTCTCTTATCTACCTTATTTTTTATCAGCTAAGAAGTTTTCTGCAATCCCCTACCCACCTAGTAAAATAAGTGCTATACAGACTGCAAGGTGCCTGCAGGACCACGACAGATAAGCCCATTCACCAGGTACACTGAACACAGGTAGGCTCTTGTCCAAAGACCAGTGGCTTAGCAGGCATGGTAACATCGTCTCCATAAGACTTGGTAGATTAGCGTGGGCACACCTCCATGCCACAGTGAGGATACCTGGTTTTAGCATACAGCTAGTTTAGAGTACAAAAGTCTGTCTACATTGGTCAAGCAGACACCCCTAGGGAATCGGCCATCTTTGAAAGTATAATGGAGGAAAGCCATCTGTTTCTAAGAAAAGCTGAGGTGCTGTCTTCATTTGCACATTTGAATCTAATGAAAATATAATTATCCCATAAAAGCAGAGCAGCATCAGTGGGAAATATTCAGGAAACTGCTTTCAAAACCACTATCACAGCAGCTAAAAAATGACCGTAAATTTGGAAGTATATGTTCAAATTCCTTCAGGTAGAAGAGGTTACTAAAGAGCTCTACAACACTTTAGGAATTTAAAGCACAGTAGCTACACCCTTCTCTTTTACATATAATGCATTAACTCTGGTTCATCAGGCGAGTTATCCAAAACAGAATGAAACAAGCATGTTACCATTTCAGTATGCCATTTAGAATTATTTAAAATTAATGTATTTACATGTTTATACTAATATAAATTTATCTTACTCATTCCAACCTCCCTCAAAAAAAAAGAAAAAAGAAAAATCCATTTTTCATATATGCTGATACATTTTATTAGTAAGAGCCAGGATAGCTAGCAGTTTCAAAAGCCTGATTGATCCATTTAAATTGATTAGTGCAGCATTTGGGATTATTTTTAGAAATTATAATTCTTATAGTAAATAAATTAATACAAAAATTCTATCATGAAAGCATATATAACTGAACTTAGAAGTTTAGCAATTATTTATAAAGGCAGGTATTACTAGCCTGCTGATACTACATTGAGACACTGTTAATTTAAATATATGTATATACTTAGAAGTGGAAACTTATTAGAAGAAAACTTGGAAGTTATTTTTATAACTCTTATGTCCTTTTTAAAAGATAGCCCTAAAGAAACTTTGCAGCATAGTTATATAATTATATATTATATAATTACTAAGCCCCCATAATGAAAAATAAAGTCCTTCTTGCTGAAAAACTTACAGGTATTATTCATGTTCTCTGGAAACTTGCTCCTTTTGCAGTTAAAGGCCTACAAGTTAGCATTGACTTAAACCTTCATCTGGAACACAGAACTGTTAATAATTATGCTGGGAACATCCTACCAGAACAGGGAAGCCAGTACAGAATATTCAGTAATAAAATGCATTAAAGCACAACACTGAAAGAAAATACACAGCTGTGCTTTGCAGTGCCAGAATAACACTAACAAAACATCAAGTTATTCAGTCATAACAGTAAAAATGTAGTGTTGCCAGTGCAGCTTATACATACATACTGGGGAGCTTCAACTGACACACCCATGCCACCTATGGATTATGAATATACTTTTCCACTCACTGCCTAAAATTTGACAGTAAAAGCTTGATGTGTAGCACAGCTGTGTAAGATGTATTTAATTTAACATGTGAGCAGCCCTAGTGAAGGAACTACTTGTATGCAAAAAATTGAGCATAAACAAAGGTGGGGCGGAATAATCAAGATCTTAGAATGTAGCTATATTTTATTTTGAATTTCATTCAATTTTTTAAAATATTAGACTTTTTTAAAAAAAACTTCCTGAACTATAACTGCTCTCTGAAGTACTTTGGCATTTAATCGTTCTAATTGTTATTATGTAGTATTAATGACTGCCCATAAAAATTATATTTGAAATATGAATGCACAAAATAAATGCAAGAGATTCATTAGCTTTTCTTTCCTCTCCAAAAAAGTTGTTCCTTATACAAAACCCAAAACAAACCAACACTACCCAGCCCTCAAAACCCCAGCCACTATTACATCTTTTATGCAAAATTTCAGAAAAGATCAATTATTATAATCACTATTTTAAAAATTTCCATAGTAAACACAATGATACCACAAGCAGGTCACATACAGAGCAGTACAGAATTTGTCCTGGAAAGCAGAAATTATAATACAAAGATCCTAATCCAAATTAGTGCTGCTGCACCTGCTGCTATTTAAACAAAATATAAAAGAATACTGTCCTTAAAAAATGGGGAAACTGATCTCCTAATAAAGTACAGTTGCCTACCCATAACTGCAAATGATAAACAGAAATATATTTACCAGGATTGCAAGATTACAGCACAAGCTTTGTTGAATCTATCACAGTAAGGGTGGAAGAGAAGCAAACAAACATGCACATATGCAGGCTTTGAAACTACCTATTAAAACTGACAGTTCTCAACTAAGCATATTAAATCAGAACAGCTACAAAGCAGATTCTGCAAGAATCTGTTGTTTCAGCAGGAAAATACTATTACAGTAGTAAAGGTTCTAGCTTGAAACTCCTATAGAAAAACATTATATATGATTAACAAAACATTTCCAGCACTTTTATTCTCCATAATCTTATTAATTGTTTTCAATTATACAAGTATAAAACGTTCAACAGGATCCATCTGTTCTACAGGAATACTTTGCATTGGCAATTATGAAGTGAAAAATAACAGCAGAAGCAAGCAATTTGTAGATCTTTTCCAAATTTTTAATCTATAGTTTAATAGTCTGATATATTTAAGACAAGCCATCTATTATTTTTCCTCCTCTTAAGATTACACACCAATTATATTACTTTAAAACTACTCTCTCTCTCTTTTTCTCCACACACACATAGTAAGAACAAGAAAGCTACAGAAATAAAATAAATACAATACTTTTAATGACCATACCTAGTAATAAGAACTGCATTATCATGGTGGGCAATCCCATTTTCTGGAATGGTGTTTCCATCACTTTGGTAGGTAAGAATGGATTTCTGCCACTTACAGAAGCTATCGAGGGACTTGTCTGCATGGTGGTTTATCTCCAAGTTTGGCTGCAATACAACATGCATACCAGAAACATTCCAAACAAATTACTAAGGTCAGTTGTTAAACCTAAAATGGGACTATAATTAGCAACAGTGATTTCTAGGAATAAACTCTTCTTGACAAATTTTATCTCTGTAAAATCTGACCCCAAGTTCAGCTGAACAGGCAGTCTTTCTGCTCCAACTTTAATAATGATTATGTCAAGTAAAAAAAAAAAAAAAAATCAGAATATCAAAATATAGATCTAAAAATTAAACTGACATCCCTGAAGGTGTATTAATATTCACCTAAAGTAAAAAATAGATAACTTTGAGATGATACATGAGGAATATTCCTTTGAACTCTTTCATCTTGATTAAAACAGTGAAAGATTACAAGATAGGTTTTATACTCAGATGCAGCCATTTCAAGCAACAATTAAATTAAACCTATATTATACAATAGTGTAAGTTGTATTTCAGGGATATAAAACAAGTGAAACAGCTCTTACCTGATCTTCAGTGAGGACAATTAAACGTGTCACTATAATATTCACAATGTTTCCTAGACTGGAATCACGATAAAGTTTGGCAACCTGACCTCCAGAAAATAAGAAAAGGCACAAAGTCAGACAAGAAACACTACTTATTTCCTAAAAGGCTAAATGGTTAAAAATTAATCTATTTTCCTGCTTGATTTGATTTCATAATGTTAATTGTCATTATCACATGAGAGTTATTTTGGCTCAACAAATGATCATTCAGTAAAAAAAAAAAACCAAAAAAACCCAAACAAACCCTCACTTATTCAGTCATACTTTTAAGTCAAAACTGTTTATAACTTGTTTCATAATCCATCCATCATAAGAAACATTTAGACTGTCAACTTAAACTGAATAAAACTGCATAATCTAAATGTAATGAGATTAATGTAAAATTAAAGACAAACAATTTAAAAGTGATCACAGTGTATTTCTTGACAGAAACAGTACTGCACTTTTCCCACAATGCTAACATTTGCCATATTTCAACTATTAAATCCTGCAAGCCGATACACATTTTAATGCATTGTTCATGCCAATACAGTTGCTTTATCATTTCAAGACATGCATATTGATATGAACACAGAAAGGCATGAAACTTACAATATTCATTACACTTAAAACGTAGTGCTCAATGTCTTTGCGACCATGGTATCCCACCATCATTTTGTCTGCTACTACCAGTGTTTCCACAAACCGTTCAAGGCTTACTGATCTCTTCTGTCGACTATGACTACTTAATGTGTCATTGACTGGAAGTGAAGTTGGAAAAGCAGATGCATTATTCATCCACCAAGGTTTACCGCTTCTTAGGAGGTCTTCTAGGAACCAAAATAATTAAACACTTCAGAGGGGTCACTAGTAAAACTCATTCAAATACAACTGTTTTATGTTGAGATTATAATCTTCAAGCTTCTAAAAATAAGTCTTTGTTAAGCCAAAGGAAAATTAAGTTTATTGTTTTAATTTTATTTTAAAATACCCTATATAATGGAAAAAAAAACCTTTGAGTTCTAATATTCTCAACTCTCCTTAATCTGACTTAGGATAATAAATTATCTTCTTTTAAGAGATCTGATTCTGTACAGCTATGTTAATACTAAAAAATAATTATAGTTAACCACAAGCACATTTTAGAATTTTAAGGATAAGACAGCTATAATATTTGGGGAGGGGAAAAAAAAAAAACAAAAAACAAACAAACCAAAAAAACCTCAACAAACTAGAAATCCAAAATTCAAAATTAAAGTAAAAGGTATCAAAATATACTAAGGAACTCAACACACTGATAAGGCACCAAAAAAGCTTTTTCCCCTCCTGTGAAACTTCAATTATTAAGCAATTATGCTTACATGCCTAATAGTTTTTGGACTAAATAAATTAATTTTCTCTTCAGAAAGCTATCAGATTATATTTTATCTACCTCATTAATTAACTATAACAGGAAGTTTAAAATAGTCTGACACAGGATAATCTCTATAGTTATTTTTAACACTTAATTTTAATTAAAATATGTTGATTATTGTACTTGTTCCACGAAACATATAGAAAAATATTTTTGCATGCAACAGATTGATTATTAAAAATCCAAACAGCTGTAATTATCAGCAAAACAAATACTACAAACCGATTTTAAATTTCTGTCCTCGGGGCAAAATTGAACCCATCCTTCCCTGCAAAACTAACCATCTTGTGTGTATTAAGTATCTCTTTTCCACAAAGATCCACGCAGATCTCAATCTTAAGTATATATTATATATTATTTAAGTATATAATTAGGCTGGCTTTACCTAAGTAGGATTTCAAAATTTTAAGGTATTCTTGCTAGTTATGAATGAACTTAAGAACATTAACAGTTAGATACATTTGTAATTGACTGAATAGGACTGCTCAAGTGAGTAATTCCCAAGATGCATCCTTACCTCTACTAAAATGGGTTCAGCTAAGGACGAATTGAGATAGAACTAGTACCTTCTGTGATAAAGCAATGCTTTATGCAATTCAACTAAACACACTGTTTTCAAAGGGCAACAAGTACACCACAAAAATGTATGTTCAGGTCAAAACCAGGAATACAAAGCTTCCGCACTGCCAGTGTTGCAGTATTTCATAATTGTTAAAGCTAACACTGTGGACAAAAAAGGTAAACATTTTAGAAAAGTTGAAAAATGAAAATAAACCTGGTAGTTGATAAAATGCCAGTAATGAAATCATCCTCATTCTGCAATGGGTACAAGATTACACTAATTCTAAAAAACAGTATAAAGTATTAAAGCCTGTTGAAGATTCCATAATACCAAGCTTTTTCCTGTTTTTTAATCTCTATTCTAGGAAATTCAAAGTTGTTTTAATTGCTCTAAGATTTTCATCTCACAAGTAGTGATATAGTAATGTCTGGAATTTTCTCTTAACAATTTCTGTAGTAAAATTCTTAAAAATCCATTGTTCGTTATCAAATAGTAAATGATGATGTCTGAGGGTTTCTGATGCTCTTACAGTGCTAAGAGTACATTATAAATGCAACGCTGCTTCAACATTCATTCATAATTTTTCAGTCAAATATGCAAATCTACTCTAAACATTTGAAAACCGATGAGCTCATGCAGAAAACTTTCAGAGAAAAAAAGATAAGATTCTTCTGGACTCATCTGGATATCACCTTTCAAACAAAGGTCTCAGGAGACTTCACGAAAACAAATGTTCTCCTTTTCTTATCAGATTAAAAGCTTAGGCTGGTCTCAGATTAAAAGTAAAGTTGAAAACAATCCTGAGTACTTAGGCTTACACTCCAGGATCTATCAATGCATATGCTGTTTTACTTTAAAAACACTAAATTACAATGATTTTCTTTTAAAAGCTAAAATATGTCAACAAAAATTTGCAAAACAGTTAACAAAAATAGTTCTGTGGCAACTTATGTCATTTTTTTACAATATTCCTTGATTTAAAACCCTTAAACTTGCATTAACATTGAACATAGCTATCAGAAAGTAAATGAAAGCCACACTGAAAAAAAGTCAAACACTGTAAATAACCCCAAACTAATGATTACTGAAAGAGTAAACCCTGAAAAAATTAGAAACTACAAGATTTGTAGATCCCTTAAATTGCTTAGACATCACCTGGCTGTTGTAACAACCTTTGAATAAAACTGCTGATAACCATGGGATGAGATATTTACATACGTTAACAAGCTTTAAATGAAATTCCTCACAAATTGCTGATAACATTAGGACCTTTTGCAAATGTTATCAGAAGTGCTTAAGCCTGAGGAAGGACTAAACATTCTTCAAGGAATACTGGCCCAAGCATGTAAAAGAGACATCATTGTTCAGAATCAAAGAGGAGTTCAATCAGTGAATACAGTGATGAAGGCTATCAAAGACCACCGACTCATTTTACTGCACAAGCATGAAGGACATTTACATACAGTAAATAGTTATGGGAAATTAATATATAGATAATTTCTCGGAAGTTCAACGAATGTACATGTATTAGGTCAATATAATGTGTGCTGGAACAAAGACGGACACACACCCCTTGGGGGAGCGATCTCCGTGTGTGTCCAGCACTGCAATAAAGAATAGCTGCTTTCTAAAACTCCAAACGAGTCTTAGAGAGTTTCTCTGACCGGCTTTCTCGGTATCATTACAAAAACAGGAAATTAGGTTTTAAATTGCAACTTAAAATAAAACCAAATGTGTATAGACATGGAGTTCACAACTACGGTACCAAGTTTTCCTAAGTCAGTCCTCTAAAGATCCTAAGTGGGGATGGAAGGTGAAGAGCGAGAGGAGAGCACACAAACAAAAATAGAAAGCGATCAAAATGCAATAGAAAACTACTTATGTAAGATGCAGCTGTGAGAATATTTTAAAGTTAAGGACTACGTGCTGCTTTTTCTTACTATTTTAACAACATAATTTAACGTATATACAAGCATTTTTTCATTTTAGAATACACTGACTGTAAAGTTCAGCACAAGTAAAACCACTAAATGAGGCAGCATGTAGTAGAGCCATCCCTAAATAATCCGCCACTTTGCAGCTTTCATATGTAAATTTTTGTTGTTTTTCAATCCTATCCAAACATAGTCTGTATATTTTTAACAATGGTTTTCTTTTTGTTTTGAGAGAGTTGGTTTTTAAAAAAAAAAAAAATAAAAAAAAATTCTTGCAAATCCAAAGTAGGTAAAGGAACTTTTTTCATGCTTCCAGCAAAACAGAATTTCAACTCTAGGAACAAATACAAGCTTACAACTTTTCAGTAGTGTAGTTACACGCCACCAAACATTTCTAAATCTACTCCTAATCCAGTACAGCTACCACCAGGTGTTTTTCTTATCTGTGGAGACAGAGTGTGGGCAGGAATACCAACACATATTCATGGAGGTCCCTGTAGTTTGGGCTGTTTAACTGTTGACACCTAATATTAACATGATTTTGGGAAAGTTCAAAAATCTGATAAGAAGCAAGCATAGCACTCACTCATTTGAGCACAACTGTGATTCCAATGCAGAGTTTTGGCATCCTGAGGAAATAGCTGCAGCCTCTATTCTAACCCCTGGAGTAGGAGTAGCGAGCGCATTAACCAACCTACGCAAATTAGGATGTTGGCTTTCAAAACAATCTGATCTTACATCTTTGGCACTATCAGGCTTGCTGACAGATGTCGACTCTATTCGACATGCCACTTTGCAAAATCGAGCTGCTATTGATTTTTTGCTTTTAGCTCAAAGCCATGGTTGTGAGGAATTTGAAGGCATGTGCTGTATGAATTTATCACAACACTCAGAATCAATTCATATGGCCATTAGAAGGTTAAAAGAAAATGTCAAACAGTTGAGGGTAAATAGTGATGATTGGTTAAGTGAGTGGTTTTGGAGTTGGGGAATACAAGGATGGGTCTCTTCACTATTAAAGTCAGGATTAAAGATGTTATTCATAATTATGGTGATCCTACTCTTAGTGCCTTGTTTGCTATCGTGTCTGCAAAGGGCCCTGCAGAAGATGGTGAACAACACCTTTGTGGTACAAAAACAAAAAGGGGGAATTGTTGGCGAGTTAAGAGCCGAAGCTGCAGGCGGCTTTAGCCTTGAACAATTAATTCCTGACCTTGAGTGAAGATAAGGTAGAAGGCAAAGTGGAACAACACAAGCAAGAATGTGTATGAGAGAAGATAAGGGATGACTTGTGTGCTGTAATCAGTTACCAGTCAGAAGTAAAAGAATGGCTCGTGGACAAGTGTCAATTGTGTAGGCGCGTGCTTGGGGCGTGAGGAAGGAAAAAAGGATACATAAGCAGTGCAAAGTTTTAATAAAGTGCTGATGCCTGAACACATCTCGGTGTTGGTCATTTCATCCACCGCAAACTGCTTAAAATATAATTTAGGTTAAGAAAATCAGCCACAATTCTATCCTATATTCTTATTCTTAACCTAAAGTATCTGCCAAAAAGGGAAATATTTTTATCTCTGCCTCTCCAATTCTTCTTTTGTATTTGCCACTGTAATTCTACTATCTCCTATGAAGTAGTCCATCTCTTGCTCATACCAACCGTGATCATCCTTTCTCCAAACTGCCTACCCCCTTGCTGTAAATTATTGCCATTTCTCAGAAAGGTAAAAAATAACACTCCCCTTGTCTCTATCAACACTTCAAAATCCTAACCACTTCCCTGATACAAAACAGAAAAAGGAGAAACTGAGGTGAATGAGCATGAGAGTAGCCTCAGGCTTGTAAAGAAATAGTGCTTTTGTATTTCAATAATTAAGGATGAAGGATGTGACAGATATGAAAGCTCAGGAAATGCTGTGGTGGTTTCAGCCACAGGTAAGACCATGAGGTCTTTCACTCACTCCCCACTACCCAGTGAAATGGGGAGAGAAACACAACAAAGGGCTCGTGGGTTGAAATGAGGACAGGGAGGGCTCACTCACCAATTATGGTCATGGGCAAAACAGACTCGACTTGGGGAAGAAAAATCTATTTAATTACTTACCAATCAGAGTAGGACAGCGAGACATAACAACCACATCCTGCAACACCTTCCACCCACTCCTCCCTTCTTCCTGGGCTCCAATCGCTTTGCTCCCCATTTCTCTACCTTCTCCCCTCCAGCAGCACAGGGGACAGGGAATGGGGGTTGCAGTCAGTTTGCCTATGCTGCTCTTTCCGGCATAAAGTCCCTCCCATGAGCTGCAAGAGTCCAGGAACAAAGTGTTCCAACGTGGGCTTCCCATGTAGTCATGGGCCTCTTCGGGCACAGCTCCTGGCTCTGGCATGGCGATGTCCATGGGCTGCAGACGGGTCTCTGGTCCAGCACACCTCCTCCTCGCCACTCTGATGTTGAGCATCTCTGGGGTCTCCTTGCTCATCCAACTGAGCACTCAATGTAGTGAACAACTGCCCTCAGGCATAGCTTTCTGCTCCAGCATGAAATCCTTCATGGCCTACACATGGGTATCTGCTCTGCCATTGAACTTCCATGGGCTTCAGGGGACCCTCATTTACCTCCCCCCTACTCTTCTGCATGTTGATCTGGGTGTCTGAAGTTCTCAGTCTCCTCCCCTCCTCTCTGCTCTTGTCCTTGATGCCCTCTTTCGTTCAGGCTGGTGGTCTCCTGATGGCTCTCACCTTCCTTGCCAAACTGGTTCTTCCCCTCATAAATATGGATTCAAAGAGGTGTTTCCCTATCACTAATTGGCTCAGCCTGGTCTGGAGGCAGGTCCGTCTTGGAGCCAGGGGAGCTTTGCAAAGCTTCTCACAGGGGCCATCACTATAGCCCCTTCCCCCACTATCAAACTGCCCCCCCCGCCCCGCCAAAACCCAAGACAAGAGCTTCCAAAAATAAAAGCAGCATCAAATATGCAAAGAAATAAACGCTAAAGATTACTGCATGTTTCACAAAAAAATGCATGCAAGATATGCATCTCTGATCAACCTATGATCCATACAACAGATACCACCAGAACAGCTGGATGCAACATGATCAAACTAGTTGCCACTGCTTCATCCTCACTTAGAGGAGAGTGACTTCCAAAGCATTAATCTAAAATATAACATCTTAGAGAGGCCAATATATTATCTTTTTCTAATAATATTATAATGGTAAAAATAGCGTTGTCCTACATTTCATGATCCTTCCACTTATTTCAAGAGGCTTAAGTGACAGCATTACCTACAAAATGAAAGGAAAAGATGGATGCTTTGCAGATGTCTGTCATAAAATGCATAAATTGGAGCATCTGTATACATTAGTACTCTTATTTTGTAATCAGTTAGCAGGCAGTAGTAGTTAGGAGACTTGTTTTGCAATCATTAGAAGCACGTACATGGAATAACACTTCCAAACTTACATACGCAAGTTTGACATTCACTACAAGTAGAGTCTAAACACAGTTAACTGAACCACTCAAGAAAAACTGTCTCCCAAGCACAGGCCTTTGTAGACAATCTGCACTGTAATTTTAGTCAGCTAGTGCCAGTAAAAGTTAAAATCTACAAAAGAAGCTGAAATAAGTTACATCAACAAACAGTGATATTGTTTTATTTTAAGATTAGTATTTGTCAGTCCATCCAGTGCACTGAATCTTATGGAATACAACTGTCCATGACTGAACTTTTAAGAACAAGCTATTTCTGAGATATAAACAAACAACAAGGTTAGAACATTTTTCTATTACATAAAAAAACGTTATTTTAGTGCTCTAAAATAATGATGTCAGATTTATTCCAAGCTGTCTTCAAAGAATTGGTTTTCTGCTTCAGTTTAAGCAAGTGAAAACCATGTCAAAGTGTACTTGAATTTTTTTTTTTTTTTTGGAAGTTAAAACTGCTTTATAAGGAAAATATCTCAATCAAAACTATATAAAACTTCCTGTAAGGCACCTGTAAATCACATCTCAATTATCATGGAATAATATTAACCCACTAAACCAAAAGCCAGTATCCAAACACCTACATAAATGAGAAAGCTGTGGACTCCAGTTACAAATATATTATTAATCATAATACTAACACATATTTATTACACATCAAGTTTCCTCAAATGAAATGGAACACTTACTAAGCATTGAGCTGTAATACTTAAGTCAATCACACCTTTGTGGTGGGGTTTTGGTAGCAGGGGAGGGGCTACAGGAAGGGCTCCTGTGAAAAGCTGCTAGAAGCTTCCCCAGCTCCAAGTTGGACCCGCCTCTGGCCAAAGCCGAGCCAATCAGCAATGATGGTAGTGCCTCTGTGAGAACATATTTAAGAAGGGGAGGGAAAAAAAGTTGCTGGGCAACAACAAACCTGCAGCAGAGAGAGTGGGATATGAGAGGAACAACTACACAGACACTCAGGTCAGTGAAGAAGGAGGAGGAGGTGTGCAAGACCAGAGATTCCCCTGCAGCCCATAGTGAGACAGCAGGCTGTCCCCCTGCAGCCCCTGAAGGACCCCACACCAGAGCTGGGGGTTGCACCCAAAGCAAGCCATGGCTACACAGGAAGTCTGTGCTGGAGCAGTTTGTTCCTAAAGGACTGCACCCTGCAGAAGGGACACAGGCTGTAACAGTTAATGAAGAACTGTAGTCCATGGGAAGGGCTCACGTTGGAGAAGTTTGTGGAGGACTGTATCCCATGGGAGGGATCCCATGCTGGATCAGGGGAAGGAGCAGCAGAAACAACTGCAACCCCAATTCCCTGTCCTGCTGCACCGCTCAGGGGAAGGAGATAGAGAAATGGGAAGCAAAGTTGAGCCTGAGAAGAAGGGAGAGGTGCAGGAAAGATGTTTTAAAGATCTGGTTTTATTTTTCATTGGTAACAAATTAAATTTATTTTTCCTCAAGTCAAGTCTGTTTTGCCCATTACCATAATTGGCGAGTGAGCCCTCCCTGTCCTTCTCTCGACCCACTAGCCTTTTGTTATATTTTCTCCTCCCCATTCCACAGGGGGGGCGGTAAAGGAGCAAGCAAGCAGACTCATGATACTTAGTTGCTGGCTGGGCATAAACCATGACAACCTTCCAGTCAGGAAACAAAGTACATTTGTAACACATTTTGAGGAAGCCTGTGCTCATCATTACCCCTGTATACAACACAGGAATAAAACAAGACTTACTCCCACTATCTTAGTTTTCGAAAGACACTACACTCTTGATTGGAAACTGAAAAAAAGCAAAACTACTTTTCAATAGTAGTCATTGTAGCAATACGAATCTTCCTTTTGGGTGATGCATTTTCCACTGTACCTTACACGTGAACCAAGCAAGATATTTTAAAATAAGTCTTAAGCTATATTTCTTTTAAAAGGAATGACACACATACTCACTTACCTGAAACTCCACAGTGACTATTATCATAGAGATGTTGCTGGTGCATGATAGACTTTTTGTATATAACATGAGGATGACCATTCTCATAATTAAAGTTACTGTAGTTTTTTGTTATATTCCTTAAAGGCTCAATAAAATACTCTTCATCTTCTGTAGCAATGACTCCATGCTTAAAGGAGAAAAGAAGAAAATAAAAACTTGCAAAAACCAATATAAAACTCCTATTAAAAGGCTTAATTTTAAATAACATTTGATTATTATTTATTTCTGTGAAGAAATAAACAACTTTAAGCCAACACAGAAAACAATGCATGAGCTAGCTCTCCTCCACTGATTTTAGTGGGAGCAGGAGTAAGTGCCTATAAGCAACACAATGAGAAAATAATTAAAATATCATTGTCCTATTTCTGGAGTTCTTTCCTATCATTTTTGGTAGACATGATAAGAAAGCAAGATATATTCTTGGTACATGACAAACAATCTGTTCACACAGATGTTCCAAAACTATGTGATTCCTATCCATTAAAAGTGACACCAAGCCAAAATGGCCTTCCTCAAAGGGTGAGCCCAATATCCCTCTGTGATGCCATACCAGTATGCTTAGTGCCACATACTGGATCAAAGAAAAAACACATGCAGAAAATATATTCAGGGAAACCATTTAGCATTTTACATCCAGATGCTTAATTCCAAAAATCGAGCTAGTTACTAAAAATCAAGTTATCAATATTAACTTAGGCTACACTACCTACAAAGCATTTATTCCTTAAAAGGTCTTGCCACAAATCTTAGGCAAATCTGAGTTGTTGCAGACTGTGTACTAGACCTCATTCTCTCTAACAAATTAACATTTTTTCCCCCCTCATACTACAATGCAAAATACTAGATATTCTATTCTCATAACCTTGACATTTGTGAACTCGGCTACTTCCAAACAGGACATGGTTTACAGAATAAAGGGAAGATTTCAGACCAACTATGCAATCTCCTGAACCTTCAGAGATTAAACTGAACTTTAGCAGATAATTCAAGTTTTTGGATCATTTCAGCTATAGAAATATTGAGGAATAAGCCCAGACAGACTCATACACCTATATTTGCTAAATAAAAATTTATGGTATCTGTATCTAGAAAATTCTGAATGTATAAACTTTCTGCACCAGGAAAAAGAGCTACTCATCAGGCAGGAGACTGGAAACAGGAACTTCTGCATTCATATCCTGATTTTATGATTCATAAATTTCTATCACACCTTTGATCTGTAAAGCAAGTACTGCGCATGAGCCTTTTTTTTTCCCCCAAAAAGGTTTGTGTTTGGCATTTTTTTGGTTGGTTGGTTCTTCTCCTCCTCCAATGAGACCTCTATGATTAGTCATAAAACCACTTGCTCCATACATCCTAAAGCTGTTTCTGAGACCAGGGTTTGCCATTGTACTCTTGGTCAAAGCTCTCTTCCTGCTGCTGTTTTGTACATAAACTGCCTACTGTTCTTTACTCCTGGAATAACTAGATTTCAATAGAAACATAGAATCATCAAGGTTGGAAAAAACCCTTAAAATCATCAAGTCCAACTGTTAACCTAGCACTACCAAGTCCACCATCACCTCCAGGGATGGTGACTCAACTTCTACTCCAAAGCATAAGAAATATCATTAAGACATAAGAATGACTAGCAAAAGGTTTTGACAAAATACTATGAAAATTAAGAAACAAACTGAATGCCCTAAGTAGGTTACTACAAGCAACATTCCCAAGATTATCTAAAATGAGTTGAGGTCCTGTGTTATCCAATCCCACTACAGACTGTCAACTCCTGCTAACATATATAAGGTCTGCATCCAGCAGTTTGACATGCTCAGATAAATCTGTGAATCCACAGAGTTCCCCCGAATTTGTGAAAAGGAATCTTTTTGTGTCAGGCTGTCTAGCTGGGGCCTTACCCTACTTCAGATAGGATGGGGGATGTTCATCAGTCACAGAAGCAAGTTGACTTGTGGAAGACAAGTAAATGCCTTTTCCACACAGTACTACTGTTTTCCAATTTCTCCCTGCCTTGAATGTTTCTAGACTTTATGCCTTACTCATTTTTAATGCAAAGTAGAAGTAATGGAAACTTCTGTAAATGTGTCAGTCTTGTTCAGTATGTCTACAGTTTGCTCTACACTTCAGTGTGGTTTTATGACTTGGGAAACAGACTGCATTAGCTTAGTGTGTTCTCAAAGATGAAGAAAAATAATGATCTGGCCTGAGACAGTACATCATTGAATCTGAAAAGACATCTTAAAACTAGGACAGGGACAGCTTATATATAATTTTCTGAATACTAAGTCACAGAAACATTAAGGTTGGAAAAGACCTCTAAGATCATTCAGTCCAACCATCAACTCATCACCACCATGCCCACTAAACCATATCCCCAAGTGCTACATCTATACATTTCTTGAACACCTCCAGGGATGGTGACTCCACCACTTCCCTGGGCAGCCTGTTCCAATGTCTGACTGCTCTTTCAGAGAAAAAAGTTTTCCTAATATCCAACCTGAACCTCCTCTGGCATAACCCAAGGCCATTACCTCTCATCCTATTCCTGGTTACCTGGGAGAAAAGACCAACCCCTACCTCACTATAACATAATTTCAGGTAGTTATAGAGAGCGATAAGGTCTCCCCTCAGCCTCCTCTTCTCCAGACTAAACAATCCCAGTTCCTTCAGCCACTCCTCATAAGACCTGTGCTCCAGACCCTTCACCAGCTTCATCGCCCTTCTTTGGACACACTCCAGGGCCTCCATGTCTTTCTTGTAGTGAGAGGCCCAAAACTGAACACAGGACTTAAGGTGCAGCTTCACCAGTGATGAGTACAGGGGGACGATCACCTACCTAGTCCTGCTGGCCATACTGTTTCTGATACAAGCCAGTATGTCATTTGCCTTCTTGGCCACCTGAGCACTCTGCTGACTCATATTCAGCCAGCTGTCAACCAGCACCCCCAGATCCTTTTCCACTGTGCAGCTTTCCAATCACTCTGCCCCATGCCAGTAGTATTGCATGAGGTTGTTGTGACTGAAGTGAAGGACCGGGCACTTGGTCTTGTTGAACCTCATACAATTGGCCTCAGCCCATCGATCCAGCCTGTCCAGATACCTCTATAGAGCCTTCCTACCCTCAGGCAGATCTATACTTCCTCCCAGCTTTGTGTCATCTGCAAACTTACTGAGGGTGCCCTCATCCAGGTCATCAATAAAGATATTAAACAGAAACAGCCCCAATACTGAACCCTGAGGAACACCACTTGTGACCGGCCACCAGCTGGATTTAACTCCATTCACCATCACTCTCTGGGCTCAGCCATACAGCCAGTTTTTACCCAAGCTAAGAGTACACCTGTCCAAGCCATGAGCTGCCACCTTCTCCAGGAGAATGCTGTGGGAGACTGCATAAAAGGCTTTACTAAAGTCCAGGTATACTACATCCACTGCCTTTCCCTCCTCCACTAGGCGGGCAACCCGGTCATAGAAGGAGATCAGGTTGGTCAAGCAGGAAAGTATATACTACAGATACATATTACTATCAAAGAGAACTCAAAAGACACTGATCTAGAATACTAAATCTCTTTCAATATAATTTCTGATCTTTATAACTTATAAAATAAGTTATACATTATTTAACATATGATTCAAAAATACCATATTATATGCAATTTACGATCTGTAAAAGTAGATGCATTCTTTATGGTAGAATCAGTTTTCAAATGAGCTAATTTAAGAATATGAATAATTTATAACATAAGTTTAGGTATACATGAAACAATCAAAGTCTTCCAGCAAAATAATACTTCCTTTAACCAAGTAAGGTCATACTTTTAGCCAAAGTCTACTTCTTGGGCTTTCTTTATCATTTTTGTTTGGATGGAAACATCTGTGCTATCCAGTACAAATGTTACTCAGTGCATGGAACTTCACATGCCATGGAAATACTTGGCATTTTACATTAAACATTTCCTTGGAACCATAGTAGCCCCAAAATATGATTTAACCTCTGATTCACTTTCCTAATAATAACAACTTTCTACATGTTTTAAAGTGTGAGGTGGTTTCACTCTTTTGTCTTGCAGCCAAACACACATCCAGTCGATAAAGAACAGATAAAAACTATTTACTAATTAAAATAAAATTTTAATTATAACAGTAATAACAGAATATACAAATGAGTGATACACAGTGCAATTGCTCACCACTCACCGACTGATGCCCAGCCTGTGCCAGCCAGCAATCTCAGAGCAGACACAGTCCCAAAACCACAATCCCAGAAGAGCGAGCCCGAGCGATCCCTGAGAGAATATCCCTGATTTCCAGTCAGCCCTGGTTAATATACTAAACATGACGGGATATGATCTGGAATATTTCATTGGCACATCCAAATGCCAGTTTTGGGTTGTGCTATTCACTGCGCTTCTCCCTCCCAGTCCTAATGCAGCTGTGAACCAGCCAAACACGGTGGCCTTGAGCACCAGCAGCAACTAATAACATTATTACTTTTATCAACATTCTTCTCATAAGTCCCATACTGAAACTAAAACATAGCTATTCTAGTTACTAAGAAAATTAACTCTATCCTAGCAAAAACCAGGATAAAGTGTTTCCCACTGAGCTTTTCAGCTCAAAATGAGAAAATCTGTTACTGTGGAAAACTTGTTTAAGCTCTCAGTTAAAAACTTGGACACCTGGCACAGGACAGAGGCGGGTCAGAATACAAAAAGTTTGGTTTCTGCTCAATTCCACTACGAGCCCCAAAACTTTTGTCTTTAAGACTTTCTCCCCTCAGAATTAAACAAACTTACTTCCCTTGAGGTGAAGTTCTCTCTTCAGCCAGTCTACCACTGTTTCTTCTCTTCTTTCCTTCAGTATGACATACTCAGCTGAGGCATTGTCTCAGCTACTTCTGCTTCAGCCTTGATGCTTTGCACCCAACATTCAAAGACCCCAAAATACTGCTCTTTGCAGGCTCTTTCATGAGAAGGCCAAACCTGCAATCTATCCACAAATGTAACATCCACTAAAGTAAATATGAGTTTGAAAGCCAGCAA
The DNA here is from genome assembly GCA_907165065.1 of Caprimulgus europaeus. The sequence goes on from OU015537.1 coordinate 16,678,947, forward strand.
GGCTGCCAGACAAGACCTTCAACATGACTCTCACATGACTGCTCACTGGATTAGAGAGCTTTCCTCATAACTTCAGAAAATTTATATAGCATAATCAGGGCACAGCAGATGGAAACTGCTGGAATGAAACTTCAGTAAGTAGCAGTCTAATTCTGGGGCACTTGGTAATTAGAAATATAGAGGGAGGGGCTGAAACAGGAAATAGTGACAGGGAAATGAACTGACTGCTGGTCACTTATTATAATGAAACCAAGAGAAAGCCCTTCTTGCACTAGAACTCATCTCAGGTACTACAAGTGTTGTTCAAAGTCATACAACTTATGTTAATTAAATCATGGCCTTACCTGCCCACCCTGAATAACTAAACAGAATAACTCAAAACATTGACTAAGGGGAAGAAATTTGGCAATAGTAAAGTCTAACAGGACAACTGGTATAAATGGAATGCTTAAATTTTGCTTGTGAGCTACACTCATGCTAAAGGCTACTACTTGTTTTAGAGTTACTGACAACTTAAAATGACTGGCTCTGGGACAGATGTTAATCAAGGACTATGCAGAATAGGACTGGCAGTTTCTTACAGACCAACAATCAGACTAGAATACACAAATGTCTCAAGTATGACATTCTGAACTATCACTAATTCTAAAACAATAATAGTGTCTTGGATATTCACTGACAATTGCTTTATTAAACATGTTCTAACCAGCAGCTATATAACAAAATATTTGTCAGTAGGAATCATAATTTAAAAATAACTCTGTGATAAATTTATCTGAAGAGTGATAATTCCTATACTCAGTGCTCTGGAAGCCTCTGCCAACACTATGACAGAGGAATTGCTGTACAGTAGAGGATGATATTGAATATAGCCTACCGCTGTACTCCTTTGCAGGATTCCTGCCTCTCTGAGAAAGAGCCTTGTGTCACCCCTGCTGCTGCTTCCAGAGCATGGCAGGAACCTCACATACTTGTGACTCGGCTTTTCTAGGAGATGCAGCGGACACCTGAAACTTGCAGTCCCAAGTAAGAGGCATGACCAAGAACTCAAGAGCACCAGTCAGTGTGCCCAGAGAACTAAGGCTGCCTTAATCTAGACCAGGAATACCTAGAAGAAATACAGAAGAGCTAATAACAGCTAAAAGCAAAGATGACTATTTAACTGGGGAGCACTCCACACTGAAGTTAACTTACAGACTAAATTAATGTACCAACACCTTGAACCACAGAACAACAGACAGCTTCACTCCAGCAAAATAGTGAGGCTGAGGTAAAATCCACAGCAATAGGAGTGCTAAAAGTCACCTCAGGGCCTGAGACACAGAAGCAAAACTTCATTTAAAAGTGACACCTACCATGCTGGTAAATTCTTTGAAGAAAACAAGTACCATGAGGAACGAGAGATGGGGAAAGTTGATAGGAAACATGGACTTTTTCCTGCTTCATCCCACTCTTGTTTTCCTAACATGAAAGGAAAACAAGAGTTGGCTAAGGCAAGAGCAGGCGTTCTTGGCTCACTCCCTGGCCAAGGTTAGAGAAGAACTGAAATAAGAGCACTGTGGCACCAACTGCAAGCATCAAGAGAGTCAACCATTCCGTGCCTCAACCAGCAGAAACTCTGTAGATATAGAGGTATGCAGCCTCTTTTAAAGAGGTGAGTCCTGAAAGCAGGGATTTGCTCTCCATAGTATTTTCAGCTGAAAAGAACTCTAAAGTAAAATGATTCAGTATAATAGAGAGCTTAAATAACTGTGACAGAAATGTTATTACATAGGAGCTGCAAAATCAAAGTGAAAACTGTACTACATTCAGACTTATCAGCTGCAAGTCTGCATTAACCAAACTGTGATACAACACTCAATGGAACATTTCTTCAGAAGTATCACTTAGGCCTGGAAATCCCCATTATTTTTCCTCAAGAGTATTCCAAAATGTTAACCTAGACTGTATCGGGGACACCACAAATAGCTGGGTATAATGCATCCTATCTAGGTCTGAAGCAGCAGATTCTTGTTTGTAAATAACATCCCAAGATGTGTTATTCAATAGCACTTTCAATGATAAATAGGAATTAGTTTAGCAAGTCTGCATAATCTTTTTTTTCCTTTAGCAATTAGTTAGATCTGTCTACTCCTAACAAGAAGATTGACTAGTGTTCTATTATAATTAAAATCAGAATGAATAATCACAATAAATACATATATTTTTACTAGAGAAATTACTAGGCTCTTAATTTAGTATTTTCTAGTCATGCCCTTCTGTTTTAGTATTTTGTTACTCAATATTTTATTGTTTAATTTTTTGTATTTGTTTTCTAATCTCTGTTGGGAATAAAAGCATGCAAGTACTACTGTCATGTGATCAACAGTAAAGCAAGACCAGTTGACCATGAGCCAACAATGTGCCCTTTTGGCCAAGAAGGCAAATGGCATCCTGGAGTGCATTCAGAAGAGTGTGACCAGCAGGCCAAAGGAGGTTCTCCTCTCCCTCTACTCTGCCCTGGTGAGGCTGCATCTGGAGTATTGTGTCCAGTTCTGGACTCCCCAGTTCAAGAGAGATAGAGATCTTCCGGAGAGAGTCTAGCAGAGGGCTACCAAGATGATTAAGGGGCTGAAGCATCTTTCTTATGAGGAAAGACAGAGAGCTGGGTCTGTTTAGCCTGGAGAAGACTGAGAGGGGACCTTATTAATGTTTACAAATATCTAACGGGCAAGTGTCAAGAGGATGGGGCCAGACTCTTTTCAGTGGCAGCCAGCGATAGGACAAGGGGCAGCGGGCACAAGCTGGAACACAGGAGATTCCACTTAAACATGAGGAAAAACTTCTTTACTGTGATAGTGACAGAGCACTGGGACAGGCTGCCCAGAGAGGTTGTGGAGTCCCCATCTCTGGAGATATTCAAAACCCGCCTAAATGCAGTCCTGTGCAACTTGCTCCAGGTGAACCTGCTTTGGCAGGGGGGTTGGACTAGATGATCTCCAGAGTTCCCTTCCAACCCTGACCATTCTGTGATTCTATGATTCTGTGAAGAGATGAGAATAAGAGATGAGAATTTCTAACTCTACTTTTAAATGCAACTATTTATGATTTGTAAACAAAATATTTATTAAAAAGGTAAATAATTACTTTCTGATGCTGGTACTTGCAAAGGACCTACTCTCCTCTTCACTCTTTGAATTTATGTCAATGATTTCTACACCAAGCAATTCCTCTTCTCTGTTATTTACTCAAAGTTTCTAAACCCAAATTCTCAAAAATGACAAGTGGATGTTCAGTTCAATCAGTGTCTCTCTGGAGAGATTCAGCATCCTTTAGGACTCACTGTTTTCTTTCCCCTTCCCTGAGTTTGTAACATTTTTATAACCTGTAATCTTGGCATAGACCTAAACTTGCAGCCCTAGTGCAGACACTGTAAACAATTAAAATGTTGCCTGATAAAGGACTACAGAATTGGGTCTTAGTAGTTACAATTAGTGTTGGAAAAAACTTTTCCCTGGGACCCAGACCAGGTTTTAGGGGGTTTTTTTGCACCTTCCCATCTGCTTGTTTCTCTCTTGCAGGGATTCAAAAAACTGAAAGATATGCCAATTAAATAGTAGTTCTGTGATTTAAAAAGGGACAAGCACACTATTATACTAGAACATGTAACATGCACTTACCAGACCATTGCAGTTGCTTAAGGCCACTTTAGTTGTACTGTGTTGGTCTTTCAAATATCCTGTGTAATGACAGTGGTCTAAAAAATCATGCTTCCAATTAGGTCCATCTTTCCCCCAGTATTCTACTGTAAAATGTCTAGACACCAAATCTGTGTTGAGAGTCAGGTTTAAATGAAAGTGCTTGCCATAAGCAGAAAGTTTAAAAAATAATTTAGATGCAGCCAGTTCTTGGGTGTAAGGGTCTGTACTCCTCCTCCTCCGTCTTGAAGGTTTAGCATTTTTCACAGTAAAGCTGAGGAAGGCTCCATTTTGATCAACCCTTATTGGGATTGTTAGCTGGTAGTGTTCAAGGTAAGACAGGAATTCCTCTTTGTAATCACAAGGTAAGACAACCCAGGAAGTAGGCATAGAAGAGAAGAAAACATAACAGAAAACAACAAGTAGTAGTATAAACATAAACAATATTTGGCTAAATCTCATCACCCTCATGAGTAAGAGTAATTTTCAGGTAAACACAAGACAGAGCTTTACTAAATAAAGAAAATGTTCTTTTCTTTCTTTTTAAGTCAAGAAAACATGTTCAGTTTCCTATTAATATGATGTCACTGGAAAAGTTTTTAATTATATATCTTTTTCCTATTTACCCACAATATGTAAACATTTGGGGCTATATTCTACCTAAGAAGGACGTATTCTTCCCAGTGATACCATTCAAAGACAAAAGCTATTAGATCCACCTGCAAGAATAAAAACAGTAGTAATGAAAAGTATTATATTGTAAAAACATGTAAACTGTTCTTCATTTAATTAAAACCTATAAATGTTAATGGATCAAAGTAAGATTAAATCCTTACTTCCTAGTTTAAAAACATCAATGATATTATGGCAAGTCTCTAAACTATTATCAAGTACAACATTTTACTAGATTAAATTTGCAAGGCTTTCCTACAGTTAAAAGTAGACAAAAACAAATTAAAACAACAATTTAATCAGATTTGCTGTATTTAAACTTCCATGACATTGAATCATGACAAAACTAAGAGCAGAGCCCATATGGTCAGGTTGGACAGGGCTCTGAGCAACCTGATCTAGTTGAAGATGTCCCTGCTTACTGCAGGGGGGTTGGACTAGATGACCTTTAAAGGTCCCTTCCAACCCAAACTATTCTATGATTCTAAGATCTCATTAATTATATAAACATGGCTTAAAATATTATCCAAATGCAATGTAAAAATTGATGATTCTTGTGAGCTACAGATGTCTGACCCCTACCTTGAGAACTATATGAAAGCCTGTTGTCACTGTGAAATTCCGATGAAACCATGACTAGGCTCAAAATCCATGTCCACATCTTCCAAAAAAATTCCATAATTTAGAAAAAAAGAAAGCTGCTTTTTTTTCCCCCCCCTCCTTGGAGGGCTACCTGTGTGCTATAGAGTTAACTCCACTCCAGAATTGCACCTTAACAGGTATATGTATTTTATACTACTTCCAAATTAACTATTTGATGTTTCACTTTTTGATAGGTATTCTTTTCCAACAACCTGTATTTTCTTCTATATCTGCAGTCATTTTCTCAATTCAAAATAAGTATTTGTAAGATTCCTTAAGATATCAGTAAGACATTAGACTGGATAGTTAACTGAACTTGCTTCATTTCTTTTCCTGAAAAACAAAAGAAAATGAGTCAAGGCAAATTCTTTCTGTTAAAACAGATCTATACTGCAAAACACTAAGCCATCATAGTGAACTACGTAATATAACATTTTGAAATAATATTCAACCATTATCATTTTCACGGTCCAAGGTCACAACCTTGCAAAAACCATAAATTACCATTAACCTTGAACTACTAGTTCCATACAACTTAAGATGCACATATCTGCTTTACGTTAAATAGGTATAAGAATACATAAAATTAAAGTTTCTTGTTGCTCAAATACTGTGTTCAGACTTGTTCCAGCTACAATCAATGCTATGCACTCATTGAATAACTAGACCAAATACACTGGTAGACAAAGGAAGAACCTGAGAAAAAAAACAGTTACTCAATTTTTCCACAGCAAAACTTCTGTATTTGAAACTATTCATCATGCACATTATAAGCTTTCAATTATTTGTTGTATTAACAACAATTATTTGTTGTATTAACAACAATTTGATGTAGTAGAATATATTTTTATTTCATTTTGCAAGTCACAGGATTGAGCAAATAACATGTTACTTTTCCCTCTCTCTTTTTTTTTTTTTCTCCATTTAAAACACTATTGCAATAATATTAAAAAACATCTTTAGCTGCAGCCAGGGATTAAATCGAAGGTCTACTCAGCCAACTAGCAGTCCAGTATCATGGCCAGTGGATTATTTGTAAAGGTTAAAGAATCATAGCATGTCATTTCAAGATGAAATCAGCATCATGCAAATCCTATTTACTAACATCACAGTGAATATTAGGAAACTTCTTAGCCAATTTGAAATGCATTTAATTATTACCATGCAAATGAGGTTAACCTGTTCATTCCAATACCTACTTTTTAAATATCTTTCAAGACAGCACACAGGATTTAATTGGGTTTGTAGAAGGAATAAAAGATACTTTGCAAGCATAACTTGGATTTAGTATTTTTTCTTTCTGGGGAAGCATAAGGATTTAGTGATGCCATTCACATGTGGCAAAGCCTCAAAGGATATTAATAAAATCTCTGATCCGGCTTTCCATGTAAAACCTTTATTTCTTACATAATATTTAATTTCAGCTTTTAGACTTTTACAAGTTTTGAAGAGACATAATCAATCCCATACTCTTAATAATAATTAATAAGTGTGCCTTATTTCCAGTCTGAGAACATCCAGTTTCAAATTCCAGTCACTGAATCTTGTTTTAATCCTGCCTGCTAATGATCTGCTTTCTTCTCCCTACATAGATAGTTATTATCTGATACAAGCACCTCTTGACACTTCCTGATAAGATGCTCAACCTAATTTGGTTTACCTCACTCCATTTAATCCAGTTTCCAGATGTCTAATTACTTCTGTAGCTTTTTTCTGAATCCTTTCCAATTTGTCAGCATCCCTTTTCATGTACAGACACCAGAATTGGACACTGTAGTCCAGTAACAGGTCATTATTGCCATATATAGAGATAACATTGCCTCACAGCTTTTACTTAGCCAAAAAATCATAACAGGGAGCTTATGTTCAGCCTGTTAGGCTGATTGTAAATTACCCTAATTTTAAGATCTCTGGCAACTACAGCACCTAAGGTGCTATAGCTCAGAATACTGAAAGTAAACTACAGCGTCCATTATTTAGACATCACTAGCCCACGTTAAGCCTTGGTCAACAGTGTCCAAGTCACCCATGTCTAAGTATCTTTTCAGGGGTTTGTGCAAAACAGCCTCCCCCATTCTAAGCTTCACACAAGAAAACTCTCCTTTCACATTAAGCTTGCTGGAAGTTTCAAAAGAATTTTTAGTCTCCTTTCCAAAACTACTATATCCAGCTTGAGCACCGATACAAATAGACCACACATAGCTGTATTAATGCTCTGAATTAAGAGAGTAGTAACGGACATGAAGGATAAAGCATTCTGGTAACTCCAGATATAGTACTACCAATATGAAGTTAGGTAGGAACCTCAAAGTATCCACTATCTATACTCTTTTTCTTTCTATCTGCCTAGAGAGCATATATTCAGCATTCCACTTTTGATTGTGATGAAGATGACACATTCTGTCAACACTAAGCTTACAATAAAAAAGTGTTTCCTCTGCCTTGTGACTGAGCTACATATTTGTTCACCCACAGTAAGGACAGATATAGTTCAATTTCCTGAACATTTACCTAAAACCACAGTTCCTGACTAATTATAAAAGCTCTGCCAAGTAACAGAGAAAAAGTACAAGATGTTTTTCAAAACCCAGGATACTGATGACAAAGTGGGTGCACGGCATTGGCATTTCTGCAGAGGCACTGATAACACAGTGACAGTCCTGTCACCTGTGCCATGAGCTTCCTACCCACCGAAAGTCAATGAGGCCATAAACACAGAAAGACTGCTTCGAGGCAGAATGTGTATTGGGGGGAAGTGGCTAGCTAAACTGCTCAGACCAGTCACCTGGGGACTCCATCTAAGCAAAGGGATATAGTTAAGGCGCCTTGGGCAACTAAAGTGTCCCTTAAACTGAAGGCAGCTGAAGTTTTAGGATAGTCAAGTTGCCAAGAGACTACTATCCCCGGAGTCGGGCAGAGTATCACCGCACATGCCGCCGCCTCCCCGTCTCCGCACCGCCGCTCCTAGGGACAGCCACAGCCCCACTGCCCCCGGGGTATCCACCACAGAACCGCCAGGCTCTCGCGCGCTTGGCGGCGACGAGGTCTCGTGGTAGCAGACGAGGTGCCGAAACAACACGAAACAGCAGCGCCGGATCATACAAACCAACCAAGGGTTACGCCTCGGGGCGGAACCGACGGACCGAAGGGAGTGACAAAAACGTCGAGCGGGAAATAGCTCTGGCGGCCAGAGAGGAGTCACCACGTCCCACCTCCACAGCTCAGCCCCCGCGAGCAACGGCCGCCGGCCCGCGCGCCGCGTCCGCCCGTGGAGGAGAAGGGGGGCGGGCGCGAGCTTCCGCCACCGCCGCGAGGTGCCCGCTGCCTTCCCCAGTCTGGGCGGGCGGCGGGGAGTGCCGCGTCAAGGCGCGGCTGTCCGCGCTAGCGGTACGAGTGGTTGCTAAAGAAATGGGGAGGGCGGGCATCAATCACATAAATTCAATTACAGGTATCGGGGCTGGTCATGAAAAGCGTCATAGGACTTCAAAAGCCGAGGATTAGCCGTGCCCCTGGGAGCTCCTCAGGCTTAAATAGCGACACCCTGACCGCGCTTGGAAAGGCTTAGTGAAAAACGGGGGCCGGGGGGTGACGAGGAGTCGGCTAGGGAAAGCGCGCGGGGAGGGGGGGGGATTAAGTACAAAGGGAAAGGACGGATCTTTCCTCCCCAAGTATTAATCAGAAACCGAGGCGTGAAGAATAAGTGCTGCTGTGCGTGCCCCGATGTACAGCGCGGCACAGCCGGCCACCCTCCAGAGGGAACGGGGCTGCCGTTGTCTGAACAGCCTCTCCCCTCCGCCCCGAGCTGTCATTGTATTGGGGGGGGGGGGGGGAGGGGGGGGAAGAGGAAAAAAAGCAAACAAAAAGCCCAAAACAACAGGCTAAAAAAATGCCTACACGCACAGCCCAACACGTATACACATACATATTATATATACACACAATAGCACGTCTGCTCACACAAAGTTTTTAAAAGTAAACAAACTTAGAGGGAAATACAAGTATTGAAGTTGGAGGTCACCAAACACATATCCCTCAAAGAAAATTCAGAAAGGGAGAAGGGGGAGAAAACCACGCCCTCCTCCCTAGAGAGACTGAAGGGAAGAGTCCAGTTGCTGTGGAGTTGATCCTGAAGTTAACTTTCAGCAGCCCATTTCCAGACAGCAGCGCTGAATCTATTAGGATAAAACGCGTGAGACCCAGGCACTTGGCGTTTGGCCCAAACGCGTTGCACCCGGCAGCCCAAACAAAAACATGATTCAATCTGTCCTTCTCTCCCCTCTTGTACAACAATGAAAGAAATTAGGGAATTCAAAATCCGCACACACATCGCCAGGAAGTAAGAGCCCGCTTACCTCCCCCGACCAAACAAAGTCCCTTTGAACCCCGGGCCACTACAGAAACACACCGATAGATACGGTTCCGCGGGGTTGAGTCTGGCAAATCCCAAACGGCTCGAAGTAAATCAAAATCACACGCTTCCATCTTCCTGATAATCCCGGCGAGAGCCCATCTCCGCCAGCATCGGGCTGCGGGACCGCTGCCGCGCCGACCCTCCCAGCTCCGGTACGAAATATGCACTTGTCTAACCGCTAAAGCAGACACCGGACACGACACGACAAAACACTGGGCTTTTTAAACTTAAAACAACTCGGATTAGCTGTGGTTTGTCGTTGGGGTTTGGGGGCTGCTTTGATTTTCTTTTTTACCCCCCTCTACCAACGATTTAGTATTAAAGTATGAAAGAAATCTAAAAAATGTTTCACTATTCGAGACCGTATTTCATAAATCACTACTCTTTTCGTCTGAAAATCCTCACACCCCTTCCCCCATCCTCAAAGGTTTATTTCTGAAATTATTCCAAATCCACCTCGCCTAATACAATATAAACCCCCACCCCGCTCCCCAAAGCCCTGCACGCACCATTATTCGGAACACAAGAAAAGTAAAAGTTTAATTGAATAGCATGAAATCTTCCTTACCGTTTTCATCTTCAGTTTCTGATATAAAGTAAGTTTCAAACAATAGAGATTGCACAGGACGATTCTCGTATTCCTCTCTGCTTTTCCCCTCTGTGCAAGCAACCATCAGGGTTATGTTCTCCAACAGAATAAAATTATCTAGCCTTCATAAAAGGGCTTTTTAGAAAAAGGTCTAGCTAGGCAGGAGGAAGGATGCCATCAATTCACCTAATCTATCACCTTGCACATTTTGTCTTTCCAACAAAAAGAGAGGAAGGAAGGAAGGAAGGAAGGAAGGAAGGAAGGAAGGAAGGAAGGAAGGAAGGAAGGAAGGAAGGAAGGAAGGAAGGAAGGAAGGAAGGAAGGAAGGAAGGAAGGAAGGAAGGAAGGAAGGAAGGAAGGAAGGAAGGAAGGAAGGAAGGAAGGAAGGAAGGAAGGAAGGAAGGAAGGAAGGAAGGAAGGAAGGAAGGAAGGAAGGAAGGAAGGAAGGAAGGAAGGAAGGAAGGAAGGAAGGAAGGAAAAACAGGCTTATATTGGGGTGGGTGCTCTCCTCTTGAGCAGCCTCCTCTGCGCAAAATACCATATGAATATCACCTAAGGGGTGAAGGAGGTAAGGCAGGCAGAACAGGAAGGACTCAGGAAAGTTTGGTTGAAGTAGCCCCAGACCTCCTCTCTCTGCCAGCCCCCAGCCAAGCCGAGCGCGGGGGAACAGCATGGAGTATACTGACGTCAGTCTACATATGAGCCCCGGGCTCGGCGGCGTGGTCACGCATGCGCGTCGCGTCACGTGGCGGCGGGGGGTCAGGGGTACAGTCAGGGTAAGGAAAAACAGCGGGGGCGAGGTCGCTCGCGACGGAGGATATGGGGGCAGTGTCCCCGGTGCGATCCCGCTCGGTGCTGCGGGGTGAGGTGGGAGTAGTCTCGAGAGCGAGGAGCCTAGTCTCGCCGCAAGGAGGTGCTGGGGTGGCCGTGCTACAGCTGCCGCAGCTCCAGTGTGCAGTTGGTTGGCGCCGGGCAGGCGCTGCCGGTGGGCGGCGGCCCGGGGCAGCCCTCTCCCCGCCGGCGTACCGGCTCACGCTTCATAATGAGCTTTATTAAAAGAAAAATATTAAAACCTCATCATTTCCAGATGGAGGGAGGCGAGTGGCTGGTGCTGGAGAGGCGGTTTCTGAAGCCCGCGCAGTGAGCGGCAGCTGAGTTACCACCGCAGCGCGGCCGCACCGGGGCTGCAGCGCACCGGGGCCGGGCCCCGACCCTGCCCGCGCACACCGCGCTGTGCCACACGTAGCGCTTTCATTTGCGGGGAGTATCCTGGTGGCACTGGGCGGGCAGAGCGGGGGGGGGGGGGGGGGGAGCTGGGTTATCCGGATGCGGTCGTCGTGTCGCGGGATCGCCAGCCTAATCTACCGTACGCGTAGGAAGCAGGAGAAATATGCAAATAGTAACAGGGTAGCTCGGTGATCTGCTTGATCGTTTGTGTTCAGTGAAGCTAATGGTTGTGTGGGGATAGAAGCTGCTGGTGGAAGGAGAGAGTGGAATCTGAGACTTGCTCTCCTAACTGACAAGTTAATTTCCGATAGCCAAAAAAAAGAGGAAAAAAAAATCCCTCCTGAATCTAGGTTCTAAGGTTTCAAGCTTCTGCTAACAGTATTTCCCAAGTGAGGGGTGTGTGTGTGTGCAGGTTTTCCTCCTGAGCTGGAAGTAGTGAAAGAGTAAACCCTGCCGCTATTACGGAAACAAAAAGGCAGTGGGAAGTGAGGTTTTAGTGTTGTTATCGGTGGAGTGAAGCAGTAAATATGGGAGGAAACCAGAGTAGAGGATTCTTAAAGAAAAGCCCGCTAGGGTGTATCTTGCAACACTGGAAAGATATAGGGGATCCGACAGGTGGTACAACTAATAGAAAAACTTTAATAAAGTACTGTAATCAGTGGTGGCCGTTATATACATTAGATGATGGTGAAAAATGGCCTGCTAACGGAACACTAAATTACAATACTTTATTACAACTCATGTTTCACCCTGAGGAATCACCCTGAATGGCAGGAGTGTGGCATTAATTTAGCTCCTCAGGACCCCCTTGTATTGGCAATGGAAAAGGAACAGAAAAAGGATCAGGGTAGGTTAAAGTGGTGTTGTTCGGCATGTAGTATTGGAGAGACATGTTTGAAGATAAACATTTGGGAGAAGGAGAAAGAGAAGAGAGTTGGCGGCTTCAGCCTTGAGCAATTAAGTCCTGACTTTGAGTGAAAAAATAGAATAGAATAAGATTCATGAGAAAGAATGCAAGAAACAAGATAAGAAATTACTTATACAATTAGTCAGAAGTAAAAAGAATGCCTCATGAACAGGTGGATTTATCCAATTAAGTATTGTAACCAGGCATGTGAACAGCAGCTTTAAGCCAATGAAGAGTTGTTTATGTGTGTGTGTGTGTTAGCAGCTTAAGAGTATATAAGTGATCATGTAACCAATAATAAAGGTCTCCAGTAGAATTCACATTGAATCGTGTGTGGAGTCCATGGGTGCATCCCTCTCGGCAGATACGGGAGCTACCTTTTCTGTACTAAATCAAGCTCTGTTGCCAATAAGCAGTCAAAATGTTAATACTGTGGGAGCAACTGGACAAGTAGAGAAAGCTTTCTTTTTGAAGCCTCTGAAATACAGAATTGGGAAGAGTGTGGGAATCCACAAATTCCTCTACTTGCCAGATGCACCGAGATCTCTGCTAGGCAGAGACTTATTAGAGCAATTGAATGCCGAAATAAAATTTGAAAATGGGGAAATTAGATTTGAAATTCCAGAAGAAAACCATGTTGAGATCCTGAGTCTGATGCTTTCAGAACCCAAAATTAAAGAGGAAGAAATTTTACAAGAAATAAACAATCAGGTATATCCTGGGGTCTGGGCAACAAGAATACCTGGAAAGGCTAAAAATGCTGAATTGGTCACTATTAAACTCAAAGAGAAGGTTCGACCAGTAAGAACTAAGCAATACCCCTTGAAATTGGAAGATAGAAAAGAGGTAAAAGGAATAATAGAAGAGTTTATAAAGCATGGGTTACTGGTTGAATGCTCCTCAGACTATAACACCCCCATTTTGCCAGTAAAGAAGCCAGATGGGAAAACTTACTGGCTAGTGCAGGATTTAAGAGCAATAAATCAAATAGTTGATTTGCCACTACATCCGGTAGTGGCAAACCCTTGCACATTATTAACAAACTTAAACATATGAGTGGCTTACTGTGTTAGATTTGAAGGATGCCTTCTTTTGTCTCACCTTGGCTCCTGAAAGCCACAGTTTATTTGCTTTTGAATGGGAAAAACCCGATACAGGGAGGAAAACCCAACTCACCTGGACAGTGTTACCTCAAGGATTTAAGAACAGCCCTACCATTTTTGGAAATCAGTTGACTGAAGAATTAGAAACCTGGGGAAGGCCCTCTGGAAATGGAACTATCCTGCAATATGTGGATAATATCTTAATAGCCACGGAAAGGGAGGAGGACTGTAAAACCTGGACTGTTGTTGCAACGGAATGAAAACCCGGACGCTCAATATGCAAAAAATCATCAGGCTTCCCATTTATTGATTACACATATGCTTCTTATATACAGCAGTTAATTAAGCTTATGCATATTCCCAAAAATCCACACTGATTGGCTCATTAATTTTCCTGAGAACTTTCTCTTTGTTATAACAGGTGGTGTTGTTCAGTTGAGCTTACAAGGACAACAACAGAATATTCCTTACTTTACGGTTATCAGCTCCCAGCTACTCCCTTCTATTTTCCCAGCTTAGTTAAGGTTGTTTTGTCTGAAGTTCTTAAGGGAAAGTAGGCCTCTTGGAAACTTCTGTTAATCCTCCCTGACTCATGTCAAGGGGCCTAAGTTAGCTTACTGCAGCCTTTGATTGTACAATATCTCTTAGTGATCTACAACAGACTGTAAGCTTGCTAAATTTTCTGGGACTCAGTGGTTATCGAGTATCATTGCAGAAAGCATCCTGAAGAAGGAGGTAACCTACCTTGGATTTGTGATGAGTCTGTATAGAGGTAGAGCATTGGCCATTTCTCTCGCTCAGCAATGTTCAAGGCCAGCTGGATGGCTTTTACCTCTGCAAACTGGCTCGATTCACCTTTTCCTTCATCAGTCTCTGCGACTTGTTGGGTGGGACTCCACACAGCAGCTTTCCACTTCCGATGTTTTCCTACAACACGACAGGACCCATCAGTGAACAGGGCATATTGTTTTTCATTATCTACCAGTTCATTGTACGGTGGAGCCTCATCAGGTCGTGTCACCTCCTCCTCAGGTGACATTCTGAAATCTTTGCCTTCTGGCCAGTTTGTGATCACTTCCAAAATTCCTGGGTGGTTAAGGCTTCCAATTCGAGCTCGTTGTGTGATCAGTGCGACCCACCTAATCCATGTGGCATCAGTTGTGTGGTGTGTAGAGGGAACGTTCCCTTTGAACATCCAGCCCAGCACGGGCGATCGGGGTGCCAGGAGGAGCTGTGCCTCAGTACCGATCACTTCTGAAGCAGCTTGAACTCCCTCATATGCTGCCAATATCTCCTTTTCAGTTGGAGTATATTGGGCCTCTGATCCTTTGTATCCACGACTCCAAAACCCAAGGGGTCGACCTCGAGTCTCCCCTGGTGCTTTCTGCCAGAGGCTCCAGGTTGGTCCATTGTCTCCACCTGCTGTGTAGAGAACATTTTTAGCGTCTTGTCCTGTCCGGACTGGTCCAAGAGCTACTGCATGGACTATCTCCTGTTTGATTTGTTCAAAGGCTCATCGTTGCTCAGCACCCCATGTGAAATCATTTTTCTTTCTGGTCACCTGGTAGAGAGGGCTCACGATCTCACTGTAATTTGGAATGTGCATTCTCCAGAAACCCACAACACCTAAGAAGGTTTGTGCTTCCTTTTTGTTGGTTGGTGGGGACATAGCTGTTATTTTATTGAACACATCTATTGGAATCTGATGGCGTCCATCTTGCCACTTTATTCCTAAAAACTGGATCTCCTTGCTTTGTTTTATGGCAAAACCAGCTTTCAGAAGGATTTGTATTATTTTCTTCCCTTTCTCAAAAACTTCTTCTGTGGTATTGCCCCACACAATGATATCATCAATGTATTGCAGGTGTTCTGGAGCTCCACCCTGTTCCAGGGCAGTCTGGATCAGTCCATGGCAAATGATGGGGCTGTGTTTCCACCCCTGGGGCAGTCGATTCCAGGTGTACTGGACACCCCTCCAGGTGAAAGCAAACTGTGGCCTAGAACCGGCTTGGTTGTGCCACCTGCCACCATGGCATACAGATACAAAATTGGTCCCACAGCCCATGATTTTATCATGCCAACAACCAGCACCCCACAGCACAGCACAACAAAAACCTTAATCAGCAAAACAGCATCCCTCAATCCAATGCAACACCTAGTGGTGATGAACCACGTATAAACACTGGCAAACAGCATATACGGCAAGTGAGGTGAGACAGACCACAGCTCTAAAAACACCTTAGAGATCACAGAAAACAGCGTTCCCATCAGCGCCGACCAAATCAAAGGCCACATAATTAGTGCTTATCAGAGTTTTGTTTTAACACAGTCTGGTCAAATCTGTCTTTATCTCAACTCTTCGTGCCCCACGTTGGGCTCCAAAAAAGCACTGTGGTGGTTTGGGTGGATTCACCCTTTTTGCTTGCAGCTTGAAGCCAAACACAGCCTGTTCTATCACCCTCCCCCCTCCCTCGCCCAGGGAGTAGGGGAGAGAATTGGAAAGAAGGGCAAGGAGACTCCCGGGTTGAGATAAAAACTATTTACTAATTAAAATGAAATGATAATGATAACAACAGTGATAACAGAATTATACAAATGAGTGATACACAGTGCTCACCGCCCGCTGACTGATGCCCGGCCTGTGCCAGCTAATGATCCCGGAGGAGAGACAGTCCCAAAACCGAAACCCTGGAAGAGTGAGCCTGAGCGATCCCAAGAGAAGTACCCCCGGAAGAGAAATGCCCTGTCTTCCGGTCAGCCCTGGTTAATATACTGGCATGATGTGATATGATATGGAATATTTCATTGGCACATCCAAATGCCAGTTCTGGGCTTTGCTATTCACTACACTTCTCCCTCCCAGTCCTAATGCAGCTGTGAAGCAGCCAAACACGGTGGCCTTGAGCTCCAGCAGCAACTCACACCACCAGCACTGTTATCAACGTTCTTCTCAAATAAGTCTGAACTGAAACACTGCAACTAAAATACTAAAAAGAAAATTAACTCTATCTTAGCAAAACCAGGACACTGTCTTTGATATATATATATACACATATATATATATACACAGAGATATCATTCCCTTAGTCTATGGGACTTCCCTCTAACATGTCTGTTGAGTTCATTTAATCCATGACTTAGGAGCTCCATCTTTCTTAACAGTCTTTCAGGGTAGGGCTATTTAGCAATTAACATCATACAGTTTAATCCACTGGCTATTCTCACACAAAATCAAATCCCCTTGAGGCACACATTGGACTTCCCCATCTTTCTGCATCACCCACCAAGAGCACCCATGTCCTTGAGCAAAGGCAATCCCATCAATGGGTTTCCCTTTGCCTGAGGCAGGAATAACCCAGACTATCTTCCCTAACATAGTCTTACTGTGCACTACAGGGACTTTATCCCCCTCCACAGTGCGTAAAAGTTTTGATTGGGCAGGGCCACCCAATTAGCAGATCCTCTGGAGTTGAATAACCAGGTGGCTTTTACTAAATGTGTGTCCCAGTCTTTGAAAGTTTCACCACCCATTGCTCTCAGTGTGGTTTTTACCAGTTCATTCGATTTTCCTGGAGGCTGGTACATGATAGGGGATGTGGTACACCCACTCAATGCCATGTTCTTTGGTCCAGATGTCTATGAGATTTTTTAGAAATGAGTTGTGTTATCTGACTCAATTCTGTCTGGGGTGCCATGTCCCCACAAGACCTGCTTTTCAAGACCCAGAATAGTGTTCCGGGCAGTGGCATGGGGCGTGGCGTATGTCTCCAGCCACCCGGTGGTTGCTTCCACCATTGTGAGCACATAGCGTTTACCATTATGGGTTTGTGGGAGTGTGATATAGTCAATCTGCCAGGCCTCTCCATATTTATATTTTAACCATCGTCCTCCATACCACAGATTATTTAATGTCTTGGATTGCTTGATTGCAGCATGTTTCACATTCACAGAATTACCTTGATTGGAAAAGACCTATAAGATCATCAAGTCTAATTGTCAACCCAACACTGACAAGTCCCTGACTAAACCATGTCCCTCAGCACTATGTCTACATGACTCTTCAATCCCTCCAGGGATGAGGACTCCACTACTGCCCTGAGCAACCCCTTCCAATGCCCAAGAACCCTTTCAGGAAAGAAATTCTTCCTCAGATCCAATCTCAACTGCCCTTGGTGCAACTTGAGGCCATTTCCTCTTGTCCTGTCACTTGTTCCTTGGTTGAACAGACTGACCCCCACCTCTCTACACCCTCCTTTCAGGTAGTTGGAGAGAGCAAGAAGGTCTCCCCTCAGCCTCCTTTTCTCCAGGCTAAAGAACCCCAGTTCTCTCAGCTTCTCCTCATAAGAGAGGTGCTCCAGACCCTTCACCAGCTTTGTTGCCCTTTGTCACATTTCCACATATGGTCATGCTCCAGCACCTCCATGTTCTTCTTAGAGTGAGGGGCCCAAAACTAAACTTGGCACTCGAGGTGCAGCCTCACCAGAGCCAAGTACAGGGGCAAGATAACTTCCCTGGTCCTACTGGCCACACTATTTCTGATACAGGTCAGGATGCTGTTGGCCTTCTTGGCCACCTGGGCACTCTGCTGACTCATGTTCAGCCAGCTGTCAATCAACACCCCCAGGTCCCTCTCTGCAGACCAGCTCTCCAGCCACTCCTCCCCAAGCCTGTAGCATTGCTGGAGGAATTAATGCGATAGAGTCCATGGTCATGTCCACCCCTCAAGCATAAGCTCATCTATATGTTGCATCTCTTCCTTGATGGCCTGAGGTATCATGGGCCCAGCAGGCTATAAATAATTCGCCCTTATGTTGCCAGTTCAAATCTACCTGAGCCACTTCATTCTTAGCAGCTTGATCCTCCTGTTGGTTGTTTTGATGTCCTTCAGTGGCTCGACTCTTAGGTACATGGGCATCTACATGATGTACTTTTACAACCAGGTTCTCTACCCAGGCAGCAGTGTCTTGACACAATGGGGCAGCCCAGATGGGTTTGCCTCTGCGCTGCCAGTTACTCTTTTTCCATTGTTGTAGCCACCCCCACAGGGCATTTGCCACCATCCATGAGTCCGTATAGAAGTAGAGCACTGGCCACTTTTCTCACTCAGCAATAGCTAAGGCCAGCTGGATGGCTTTTACCTCTGCAAACTGACTTGATTCACCTTCTCCGTCAGCAACTTCTGCAACTTGTCATATAGGACTCCAAACAGCAGCTTTCCACCTCTGATGCTTTCCCACAATGCAACAGGACCCATTCATGAATGAGGCATATTGCTTCTCATTTTCTACCAGTTTATTATACAGTGAGGCCTCTTCAGAATGTGTCACCTCCTCCTCTGGCAATATTCCAAAATCTTTGCCTTCTGGTCAGGCCATGACTCCTTCCAAAATTCCTGGGAGACTGGGGCTTCCTATTCATTATGTGATCAGCGTGACCCACTTACTCCATGTGGCATCAGTTGCATGGTGTGTAGAGGGAACGCTCCCTTTGAACATCCAGCCCAGCATGGGCGATCGGGGCGCCAGGAGGAGCTGTGCTTCAGTACCGATCACTTCTGAAGCAGCTCAAACTCCCTCATACGCTGCCAATATCCCTTTTTCAGTAGGAGTACAGTGGACCTCCGATTCTCTGTATCCCCGACTCCAAACTCCTAGAGGTCGACCTCGAGTTTCCCCTGGTGCTTTCTGCCAGAGGCTGCAGGTAGGGTCGTTCTCCCTGGATGTAGTGTAGATGTCCTGTTTTTTTGCTAGGATAGAGTTATTTTCTTCTTAGTAGCAAGAATAGCTGTGTTCTAGGTTCAGTGTAGGATTTTTGTAATGAGAAGAATGTTGATAAGGTACTAATGTTATTAATTGTTGATGAAGCCCAAGGCTATCGTGTTTGGGTAGTTTGCAAGCGAAAAGGACTGGAAGGGGAAAAGTGCAGTAAATAGCAAAACCCAAAACTGGCATTTGGATGTGCCAATGAAATATTCCATATCATATCACGTCATTTCAGTATATTAACCAGGGTTGACCAGAAGACAGAGATATTCTTTTGGGGATTGCTTGGGCTTGCTCTTCCGGGATTGCAGTTTTGTGACTGTCTCTGCTCTGGGATCACTGGCTGGCACAGAATGGGCATCGGTCAGTGAGTGGTAAGTAATTGCACTGTGCATCACTCATTTGTATATTCTGCTATTACTGTTGTTATCATTATAATTTTATTTTAATTAGAGTGGTTGCTAGCATGTATTGCTAATGAACAAAGGGATAAATATGGAAAAAGTAAGGTTCTGAGTTCTCAAGTTTGTGCCCTCACTATGGAATGGTCTTGGGATCCTGAGAAATGGGCTGGAAATATTCAGATTGAATCCTCAGACTCTGAGATTGAGTTTGAATTTGATATGGACTTAAAAGGCAAGGAGGTGGTGGAAGCACGACCCCTTATACAAATGATGCCGCAGGAAAAAGGAGACAGTGGAGTGCAGATCACAGATGCTGAGTTAAAAGAGTTAAGAGTTAAAGAGCCAAAAGAGTTAAAGGAAACTGGGGCTGTAATTTTGGGGCCATCTGTTCAGGTGGTGAATAAAGGAAAGCCAGCAAAACCGAAAGGAGTTACAGCACGGGTGGTGAGGAAACAAATGTGGAATGATCTTGTACAAGGTGGTGTTGGGGCCTTAGTGGTATTGCATGACTGTGATACTGGCTAGGCCGCAGTTAGGCCGCTTTCAGTTACGTGCCAGAAAAGATAAGCTGGAGGAAAGAATGTGCCTACGTGGCGAAGTAATAAACAGCAATTGAAGAAGATGGATGCCAGCTGGAAAAACAGGACATTACGGCAAGGAAGTGAACCTGAACCAAGATAAGAGCGAACCAGTGAGACTGAGAGATCAATGTGTGAATAGTAGCTATTAACCAATACTAATTAGCTTCGTAGTATGTGGACACATATGCGGAACTTAAAGGGGTATATAACAAGCAGCTTTCTGATAATAAAGTGGATTGAGTTTGCATTCTGTGGATGTGTGATTGACTCATTCCCGCTCACCCGGAATTGCCCTCAGCAAACTGGTACCCCACGATCAGAAACAGGTGGGATCACAGTATCAGAAATGTTTTGCCGATGGCAAAAGTTAGCATTTATACAAAGAAGCCGACCACCTCCAGCCCCACCACCAACTCCACACCCACCCTCCACCCCGCCTGCCACCACAATAAAAGACAGTACCTGGCAAATGCCAAAACAGCAGAAATTAAGGTTTGGCAGGTCCCCTAAGGCTGCCGCCACTGTAGCTTCTTATTATGAGGAGGATCAATGACCTTATGTTCCTTTAACAAGAGTGTGGTGGCCTGAGGAGATTTTACACAGATTAGCTCCAGTGGATACTGGAGCTGAAGTTACTGTATTATGTAGTAATATTAATAATACAGAAGCCACATCATAGATCTGTGGATTGGGGGGAAATCTGACCCCTGACCTCCAAGCTAAAGTTACCTTAACAATAGGAAATACCACACCATTTCCCATGACAGTGTTAATTGCCCCAATTAAAGAATATATCTTGATATGCTGGCAGGATGAACAGTTGAAACTTTAAATAATTGCTTCTGCTTTGTAACTTTGCAAGCGGGCTTTGCTATTCCATCTGTAACTGTCTTGTGTGGATTCTCGCAGTGGGATCCTGTTTTTTCTGCCTATGCCTGGCAAGGTGGTAACTGTAAAACAATATCACGTTCCAGGGGGGGACAAGGGAATCAATCAGACCATTCGGGCACTTCAACAAGTAGGAATCATCAGAGAAACTGTGACTGTGTTTAATAATCCTATTTGGCCTGTTCAAGAACCAGATGGCACTTTGAAGTTGACTGTAGATAATAGAGAATTGAATAAAGTCACCCCCCCACTTGCAGTCACGGTACCAGATATGGTTACTCTGACAGAAAAAAATCAGCAAAATGTACAGCCCTGGAAGGTGGTGATAGATCTTGCTAATGCTTTCTTTTCAATAGCCAGGACCAGGTTGCCTTTACCTGGCAACAAAAGCAATGTACTTTCCAAGTATTGACTCAGGGATACAAACACAGTCCCTCCCTTCGCCATCAAATGATAGCAGCTGATGTTGCACTATGGTCAGGTACCCTTACTCTTTATCATTATATTGATAATCTATTGATTATGGCAGAGTTACGACAAGAAATTGAAGTGGCTGCTGAATTGCTGAAACCACATTTGCAAGATCGGTGCTGGGCAATTAATCCACAGAAAATACAGGGCCCTAGTGCTATTGTACAATTTGCAGGACTTTCAGGGTACTGGAGAACTTTCATCCCACATCTGGCAGCATTAATGCACCCTTTGCAAAAATTAATTAGGAAGAAAGTTGTTTGGCAGTGGATCAACCAACAAGAAGCCTTTGATGCCTGGAAAATTAACTGATTGGGTATGTGCTATTATGTACTTGTAGGCAAGTGATTGCTGTGTCCCAGGTGTCCTCCAACTGTCACATCTCCCCCAAGGCCTTCTCTGTTCACAAACAACAGGTCCAGCAGGGCACCTTCCCTAGTTGGTTCACTCACCAGTTGTGTCAGGAGGTTGTCTTCCACACACTCCAGGAACCTCCTACACTGTTTCCTTTCTGCTGTATTATACTTCCGGCAGACATTTGTTAAGTTGGAGTCCCCCACAAGAACGAGGGCTAGCGATTGCGAGACTTCTCCCAGCTGCTTGTAGAATATCTCATCTGTCTCTTCATCCTGGCTGGGTGGTCTGTAGCAGACTCCCACCATGACATCTGCTTTATTGGACATTCCGCTGACTTTTACCCATAGACACTCAACCCTATCATTAGCATCATTGAACTCAAAGCAATCAAAACACTCTCTAATGTAGAGGGCTACCCCACCACCTCTCCCTCCTTCCTTGCCTGTTCCTCCTGAAGAGTTTATTGTTGTAGATCACTAAGAGATATTGTACAATCAGGCTTTAGCAGAAAGCAGCGAGGGTATTGAAATGGCTTAGGCTGCAGCATTAGGCCCTTGACATAAGTGAAGTCTCCAAGATGCTTACTTTCTCTTGAGAACTTCAGACAAAACAGCTTTAATCAAGCTGGGAAAAAAGTAAGGAATATCCAGTTGTTGTCCTTGGAAGCTGAACAGAGCAACACTACCTGTTATAACAAAGAGAAAGTTCTCAGGAAAATTAATGAGCCAATCAGTGTGGATTTCTGAGAATATGCATAAGCTTAATTAACTGCTGTATATAAGAAGCATATGTGTAATCAATAAATCGGAAGTCTGATGATTCAACTCATATTGAGCTGTCCGGATTTTCCCTCCGTCGCGACAGTTTATAGCCATCCATTGCAGCACTTCAGTTATGTAAGTCATCCCACCATGTTTCTGTGATGGCAATTATATCATAGTTTTCTTGCTGCACAATGGCTTCCAATTCCTCCTGTTTGTTGCCCATGCTGCATGCATTGGTGTAGATGCACTTCAGTTGGGCTACTTATCCCACCACTCTTCAGAGCGGGATAGTCTTAGTTCCTAAGTGACTACTCACTGTTCTTTCTAACCCATCAATAACCTTTGCATCCTTGCTGCCGCTTGGAGTAATATCCCCCACTTCCTCTGAGGCTGCAGACCAAAGAGCCTCACTAGCACACCGTCCCTCAGACACTGGAGTGCCATCCCCAGGCCTATTTCTAGCAATCTTGGTTTCATCCTCCTCCTCCATCGGATCTAGTTTAAAGCTCTTTTGATGAGCCCCACTAACTTTGTGGAAAGCATCCTTTTGCCCCTTGGAGACAGGTATACCCCATAATTTGCCAGCAGGCCTGGTGTTGTGTAGGCCAACCCATGGTCAAAAAACCCAAGATTTTGCTCCTCACACCAGGCTCAGAGCCAGGTATTTAATTCCTGGCTTTTTCTATTCCTTGCCTCATTGTTCCCTGTGATAGGAATGACAGAGAACACTACCTGTGCACCCGATCCCTTCAGCATTCATCCCAGGGCCCTGAAGTCCCTCTTAATTGCTCTTAGGCTTCTCTTATGGTATCAGTATTGCCTACTTGGAAAACCAGTAATGGATAATAATCCACGGGCCTTACCAGAGCTGGAAGTTTTCTTTCCACATCTTTAACCCGGGCCCCAGTGGGGCAGCAGACTTCCCTGTGACAAGGGTCCGGTCTGCACATCGGGCCTTCTGTTCCCTTCAGAAGGGAGTCCCCTATGACAATGACCCATCTTTTCTTCTTTACAGAAGCTGTTGTGATGCGGGGCTTAGGGTTCCTTAACCTTGGGAATGTTTCCAGGCTGTGGGAACCATCATCCACATTAAGGTTGGGTTTCACTTGCAGAGCTTCGTGTCTGTTTTACAAGGGAACCTGGGAGACTGGGGTTGTCATAGAGGAGACACACCTGCTGCACTGGGCAGGAACCTGCTGCCATTCCCCCTCATCTCTGTTCAGCTGTGTGGAGAGCGGATGGCTTTTTGTGAGTAGGTGATGGCTGTACATCAATTAACATCATTACAATATTTTATTGATGATGGACTATTTTCTCCTTCAACACCACAGATGTGTTGGTGCTATAAGAGCCGAAGCTGCAGGCAGTTTCAGCCTTGAGCAATTAATTCCTGACCTTGAGTGAAAAATAAAACTAAGTGGGGAAAAACAAGGAAAAATGTGCATGAGACAAGATAAGGGATTATTGTGTGCTGTAATTAGTAACCAGTCAGAAGTAAAAGAATGGCTCGTGAACAGGTGGAATTATCCAGTCATGCCAATTGTGTGATAAGGGGTAACAAATCAAAAGTGAAAGAGTGCCACGTGCTTGGGGCATGCTGGAGGAAAAAAGGGTATATAAGCAGTTCAAAGCTTCAATAAAGTGCTGATGCCTGATGCCTGAAGACATCTCGGTGTTGGCCATTATTTCATCCTGGGGAAATAGCTGCAGCCTCTATTCTAGCCCCTGGAGTAGGAGTAGTAAGCGCATTAACAAACCTACGCAGATTAGGATGTTGGCTTTCAAAACAATCTAATCTTACTTCTTTGTCACTATCAGGCTTGCTGACAGATGTCAACTCTATTCGACATGCCACTTTGCAAAATCGAGCTGCTGTTGATTTTTTGCTTTTACCTCAAGGACATGGTTGTGAGGAATTTGAAGACATGTGCTGCATGAATTTATCAGAACACTCAGAATCAATTCATATGGCCATTAGAAGGTTAAAGGAAAATGTCAAACAGTTGAGGGTAAATAGTGATGATTGGTTAAGCGACTGGTTTTGGAGTTGAGGAATACGAGGATGGGTATCTTCACTCTTCTTCCGGCCTGCTGCATTGTGGCAGAACATCGCTGCTTGAGAAGAAAACATGACTCTAAAGGTACATCATGTAGATGCTCACATACCAAAAGCTGCGCCACTGAAGAACATCGAAACAATGAACTGCTGCTTCCAAGCATGGCCTTTGATTTTGCTTTTATTAAACTGCCTATCTTGATCCACAGGTTCTTTTTTTTTCCATCTTATTTTCTCCCCTCTCCATCCTACTGAGGAGGGGAGCAATACAGTGGCTTGGTAGGCACCTGGCATTCGGCCAAGTTTAACCCACCACAATTGGAAAACTACATAACTGCTTTGTTGTATTTGAGAGAAGAATCCAAAGACTGAGGTAAACGTGAATGGAGGGAAGAGATCTGTGTTTCATCATGGAAAGGTGAAACTGTTAAACTGCTGTCCTGGTTTTGCTAGGATAGAGTGAATTTTCTTCTCAGTAGTTAGAAGAGCCGTGTTTTGGTTTCAGTTCAGACTTGCTATGAGAACATCATTGATAAAAGTACTGATGTTATTAGTTACTGCTGGAGCTCAAGGCCACCGTGTTTGGCTGGTTCACAGCTGCATTAGGACTGGGAGGGAGAAGCGCAGTGAATAGCAAACCCAAAACTGGAATTGGGATGTGCCAATGGGATATTCCATATCATATCCCGTCATGTTTAGTATATTATCCGGGGCTGACCGGAAAGAGGGGGTGGATTTGCACGGGTTTTCTCTCGGGCTCTCGCTCTTCCGGGATCGCGGTTTCAGTTCGGGATTTTTGCTCCTCCGGGATCGTTATCTGGGAACGGGCCAGGCTTATCAGTGGGTGGTAAGCAGTTGCACTGGGTTATCACTCATTTGCATAACTTATTACTGTTATAATTATCACTACTATTTTAATATTAGTTGTTTAGGTTTTTTTAAGTTTTCTTTTATTTCTATTATTAAACTGTTTTTATCTCAACCTACAAGCCTCCTAATCCTTGCCCCAATCCTCTCCCCTATCCCCTGGAGGTGGGGGGGAAGTGGGTGAAGGGCTGTGTTGGCTGCTAGCCAAGGGCTAGCCCAGTGAAACTATTACAACTGTGCTGAAGTTAAAGTTAGATAGTCTGTTCAGAATAGTCCTCCTACCTGTTTTACAAATTAAAAATTCAACTAGAATTTATCAGGTAGTTTCCAGATGGCTCTACCCTTGCAGAGCAACCCCTGACTGCAAACAAGAGCTTAGTTTCAATGCTCTTTGTGCATGAAGGCTAATGCTCCACAGTCAATATGTTCTTTGACTGACTGAGCACAAGCTTGACAAAAATAGTGTAACCTGATCAAAGTTCCTTGTATATGATGGGATTCTGGTAACATTGCACGTAGTCTATGATTTGCTAAGATGAAATATTGAAAAGCTAGCAAAGGTATAAAAATAATACCATAACTGCATATGTGAGAGTCTCAACAGAATTCTGCTATGAGCTGAATTTAAAAAACATTTGCAAGTCTCCTGACCGCTAAATTTGAGATGATTAACTCAGAAATAAATTTCTCACATATGGATTACAGTTCAGGAACACTGAAGCTGACCTTGAGAATAACAACTATGTCTTGACTGAATTTGTCAAGCAATGACAGTTCTACATCAAGAAAAACGTAGCTGCAACAGTGTTCAAATTTTATAATGTAACACATATACTAATTTTATTAACTACTACATCTCTACATCAACTATGAATTACCACAAGAGAAGCAGCACTCTTTAGAGAGGTAAGCAAATGAAATTGGGAGAAGATAGATGGAGCCTCAATAGGATGTATGATAGGAATAGTACTTACAAGTCTCCTATACCATGCCAGAAGCATCCTAAAACAAAACAGCTAACTCTGTACAGAAGTATCAAGAGTTAGATGTAAACCTTCACCTTAAATCTAGAGAGAGTTATTTTACTCAGCCAAATTAATTCTTGCAGAAATTCTTTTCCATTAGAGATAGGACTGTCTGCGGGGCTATACCAGGGATGAAACTGTCCCACTGGATTACTGCAGCAGCAATGTTTACATAGAAGCATTGTTGTGATTGTTTAACAAAGTTATCTTCACAACATTTTAACAAGGATGTTTCCAAGGTGTTATTATTCAAAAATGCAATATGTAAGGTAGTCAGAATGCATGTAATTCTGTGAGGGGTCACAAACTTACTGACAATTTTAAAAAGCAGAAGTACCTAGAAAAAATTAGAGACTGAAATGATCAAACTGAAGTTGATGTGTTTCACTTTCAAACATTTAATATGTGGTAGCAGTTCATAACTCAATTTAAGAAGTAAATTATATTGAAGCAATATTATTATGTGGTTTTCCAATAAACATGCATATGTATGGCAGGGATCAGGTTTATGTGAAAAAAACATTATCAGATATAGGAGTTTAGCAAATTATTAGCAAACTATACAATTGTCCGTAATTGACAAATCAGTCAGAATCAGACCAAATGCAATATTTTTAGTATATTAATTAGAATGTTTTATTTTCCCATTAAAATGTTTTATTTCAAAGATTTATCCCTGCTTTTTGGATGGTTAAGGAAATCCTTTGCATAAATGTACTGACAGTAGTAATAGTGATCAAAATTTACTTATATGTTTATAAATATATAAAAAGGGTGAGCGTCACGAGGATGGAGCCAGACTCTTCTCAGTGGCAACCAATGACAGGACAAGGGGCAATGGGTGCAAGCTGAAACACAGGAGGTTCCGCTTAAACTTGAGAAGAAACTTGTTTACAGTAAGGGTGACAGAGCACTGGAACAGGCTGCCCAGGGAGGTTGTGGAGTCTCCTTCTCTGGAGACATTCAAAATCCACCTGGATGCCTTTCTGTGCAATCTCATCTAGGTGTTCCTGCTCCGGCAGGGGGTTGGACTAGATGATCTTTTGAGGTCCCTTCCAATCCCTAACATTCTGTGATTAACAGTATATTTCAACTAAATTTAATCAGTAAGTAATCATCATCATGCTTTACTAATACTCTATGGCAGCTAGATATTAAAATAGTAATGTTTTTGTTTATAAGCACTGTTACTTTCCAAAACATTTGATAATTAAAGGTTAAGACAAGATGTGATTGATTTTACAAAGTTGTTTTCCTATTTTGGCATAGTGATACATAATTAAGTACAAATAACGTACAAATATACTATTCAATAAATGAAGCACTTACGTATCCTTTAGTAGTCTAAATTGGGCAAATCATGCCTGAACAATCTGATGGCCTTTTATGATGGGGTCACAACATGAGTGGATAAGGCTAAAGCAACTGATGTCATCTACCTGGGCTTGTGCAAGATGTTTGACGCTGTCCCGCATGACATCCTTGTCTCTAAATTGGAAACATGGGGGTTTGATGGATGGACCACTCAGTGGATAAGGAAATGGCTGGATGGTCGCACTCAAAGAGTTGTGGTCAACAGCTCAATGTCCAAGTTGGAAACTGGTGACAAGTGGTGTCCCTCAAGGGTCGGTATTGGGGCCGGTACTCTTCAACATCTTTGTTGGAGACATGGACAGTGGGATCGAGTGCACCCTCAGCAAGTTTACTGACGACACCAAGCTGTGTGGTGAGGTTGACACGCTGGAGGGACGGGATGCCATCCAGAGAGACCTTGACAGGCTTGAGAGGTGGGCCTGTGCTAACCTCATGAAGTTCAACAAGACCAAATGCAAGGTCCTGCATCTCGGTCAGGGCAATCCTAAGCACAAATACAGGCTGGGCGATGAGTGGATTGAGACCAGCTCTGAAGAGAAGGACTTGGGAGTGGTGGTGGATGAAATGCTCAACATGAGCCAGCAATGTGTGCTTGCAGCCCAGAAGGCCAACCGCATCCTGGGCTGCATCAAGAGAAGCGTGGCCAGCAGGTCAAGGGAGGTGATTCTCCCCCTGTACTCCGCTCTCGTAAGGCCCCACCTGGACTACTGCATCCAGTTCTGGAGCCCCCAACACAAGAAAGACATGGACCTGTTAGAAAGAGTCCAGAAGAGTGCCACAAGGATGATCCAAGGGCTGGGGCACCTCTCCTATGAAGACAGACTGAGAGAGTTGGGGCTTTTCAGCCTGGAGAAGAGAAGGCTCCAGGGAGATCTTATAGCGGCCTTCCAATACCTGAAGGGGGCCTACAGGAAAGCTGGGGAGGGGCTTTTCATAAGGGCAGTTAATGACAGGAGAAGGGGAAATGGCTTTAAGCTGAAAGAGGGTAGGTTTAGATTAGATATTAGGAAGAAATTCTTCACTGTGAGGGTGGTGAGACACTGGAACAGGTTGCCCAAGGAAGTTGTGGATTCTCTCTCCCTAGAAGTGTTTAAGGCCAGGTTGGATGAGGCTTTGAGCAACCTGGTCTAGTGGAAGGTGTCTGTGCTGATTGCAGGGGGGTTGGTACTGGATGATCTTTAAGGTCCCTTCCAACCCAAACCTTTCTATGATTCTATGATAAATTAAAAGCAACAATCAAACAACAAAATAGCTGTTACATTATATGCTATGAAGTTAAAATTTCAGTTCATATATTGCATATAGAGTAATTCTAGAGTAAAAATTACCATTTTATTTTGGAAAACCCTTCAATTTTGACTTTTTTTTTTTGCTTCTAGTATATTCACACCATTAGTTCATGCCATCAAAAAATATTGTACTATAATTTTCTTGAGAGATTTTTTGTCTGTTTCTTCTTTCCATCTTCCTCCATATACATTTTAAGTTTTATTTATCTATATTTTGTTCTTGACTTTCTCTTTTATGTTTTCTATTTCATTTCTTCTCACGTTTCTCCTACCAAAATCAGTACCTTTGAATTCAAGTAGTATTCACAATGGCTTGTTCCCTAGCCCTATTGTAACTCAGAATAGACCTATCTTTGTCTCTGAGCCTCTATCCAGATGCTTTCTTTGTGTCACAGCTTTCTCTGAAGATTTTTTGCTTCAAAGTTAATACATTAAAAAAAAGCTTCATTTTGTTTCTGAGTATCCTGGTTTTGCTAGGATAGAATAAATTTTCTTCTTAGTTAAGAGGAAGTAGTTAAAACTACTACACTGAGGTAATTCTGAGGAATTAATCACTTTTTTCTTACAGAAGTGTCCAAAGGAAGCTAAGGGGTGATATAAGGTCCCTTTCCTATCAAGAATGTTACCAGATGCAGAGTTTTAACTGCTTTGTGAGCAGGGCACTGCCTGCAGTGCCTCATCCAAATTAGTAAAAAATTATCAGTTCAGGACATGTTTTTCTTTTTTAGAGTTTTCAAAAACTTCCCTAGAAACATGGGGTTATTAGTACATATATTATTATATATATAAAGATATTTTTCTTTTTTATGAGTAGTGAAACACTGCAACAGGTTGCTCAGAGAGGTGGTAGATGCCCCATCCCTGGAAACATTCAAGGTCAGGTTGGACAGGGCTCTGAGCAACCTGATCTAGTTGAAGATGTCCCTGCTCATTGCAAGCGGGGGTGGGGTTGGGGGTTGGACTAGATGTCTTTTAAAGGTCTCTTCCAACCCAAACCATTATATAATTCTGTGATTTTATGATTTTATGTCCCTATAATACAAGTGTGAGTTAACCCATTATGTTGTAAAATTCTGAAAGAAAATTTGCAGAATCTCACTGAATCATGTAAAAAGAAAAAGCCCTTGTATGAAGAATAAAAACAAAAAGTCTGTATCCCTCCCAGCACGTTAGAAAGTATATGGGAAGAGCATTCACCTCCAGCAGCTAATTATGTCATGTCATAACCAGTGGAAAAAGAGTCAGCCTTATTACAAATAAGCTATTGGGAATCTACTTGGTTCTTCAGCTGACTTCTTGTTCTGGGCAGTCAGCCTTCATCTGCTCAGGATGCTGCTGTAAAGAGCGAGGAGGTAAATACATTCATAGAAGGGTAGATGAATCCCTCTTCCATTTCCATCTTCCAGAAAACCCAAAGGACCTGGTAAGTCTCCTTATGGAGGAATGAATAGTTGCATTCCATGCAACTACAAAGCTTGTAAAATTTTTGATTCAGATACCAGTCCTGGTTTTGTTGGGATAGAATCATAGAATTAATTCTCAGTCGGAAAAGTTACATTTTAAGAAGACTGCAGCACCCAATCTGGTGAGAACAAAGTTGATAAAACACTTTGTTTTAGTTTGTGGCCAGCCATGATATGCAGGTTTCCATAGTGATTAAGGTGATCACTGATTAACTGATCCAAGAGTTCCGGGAATTCATGTCCGATTCCTCTGCACATAACAAGGTCTCAGCTGATAAGAACAAGCGTTCATCTGCTCAAAACAGCACACACCATGGGGCACACTGTGGTTTGAATTGCATGACCATGGAGAGGACATGAGAAAGTGAGATGGAAAACCTACCGCAGTCCTAGAGGCATGAGTATGTGAGTTGCGAAGAAAACCAAACACAAAAGAAAGTTCTTCCAAGAAAGTTACTCCAGTTTCCACTGGTCGGTTTTCCAGACAGCATAGATGGACTTCAGGTCCCTATCTACAAGACCAGAATTTAGACAATAGGGGTCCAGTCCATGTGAGCTGCTCCAACTCATATGTCAATGACCTGCAGTATGATCAAGATCAGAGGGTCCCTGCCTCCAGCCAGGTGGAAGAGAGGGACAGTCGAGTTTACTGGACTGTGTGGATTCAGTGGCCTGGCAAATCTGACCCCCAGGAGTATAAGTGGACACTGGTGCCCAATGCACCCTGATGCCATCAGACTTTAAAGGGATAGAATCCGTTTCTATTTCTGGAGCAACAGGGGGGTCCCAAAAACTGACTGTATTGGAAGTTGAAATGAGTCTGACTGGGAATGACTGGCAAAAACACCCCATTGTGACTGGCCCAGATGCTTCGTGCATCCTTGGCATAGATTATCTCAGGAGAGGGTATTTCAAGGACCCAAGAGGGTACCAATGGGCTTTTGGCATAGCTGCTTTAGAGACAGAGAAAATTGAACAGATGTCTACCTTGCTTGGTCTCTCAGAGGACCCTTCTCTTGTGCAGCTGCTGAGGGTTGAGGAGCAAAAGGTACCCATTGCTACCACAACAGTGCACCAGCAACAATAACACACTAATTGAGACTCTCTGATTCCCATTCATAAACTGATCTGTCAACTGGAGAGCAGCAGGACTCGCTCTCCCTTTAACAGCCCCATATGGCCAGTGCAGAAGTCTAATGGGGAGTGGAGACTGACAGTGGACTATCGTGGCTTGAATGAAGTCACACCACCACTGAGTGCTGCTGTGACAGACATGTTAGAGCTCCGATATGAACTGGAGTCCAAGGCAGCCAAGTGGTACGCCACCATAGACATTGCCAATGCATTTTTCTCCATTCCTTTGGCAGCAGAGTGCAGGCCACAGTTTGCTTTCACCTGGGGGGGTGTCCAGTACACCTGGAATCAACTGCCCCAGGGGTGGAAACACAGCCCCACCATTTGCCATGGACTGATCCAGACTGCCCTGGAGCAGGATGGAGCTCCAGAACAGCTGCAATACATTGATGACATCATTGTATGGGGCAACACAGCAGAAGAAGTTTTTGAGAAAGGGGAGAAGGTAATTCAAATCCTTTTGGAAGCCGGTTTTGTCATAAAACAAGGTAAGGTCAAAGGATCTGCACGAGAGATCCAGTTCTTGGGAATTAAGTGATAAGATGGGTGCCATCAGATCCCAATGGACATGTTTAACAGCTATGTCTCCACCCACTATCAAAAAGGAGACACAAGTTTTATTAGGCATTGTGGGTTTCTGGAGAAGGCATATTCCAGGTTATAGTCAGATTGTGAGCCCTCTCTATGAAGTGACTGAAAAGAAAAACTATTTTAAATGGGGACCTGAACAGTGAACAAATCAAACAGGAGATAGTCCATGCAATAGCCTTTGGACCAGTCCAGACAGGACAAAATGTTAAAAATGTGCTCTACACAGCAGCTGGGGAGAATGGCCCTACCTGGAGCCTCTGGCAGAAAGCACCAGGGGAGACTTGAGGTCAACCCCTGGGGTTTTGGAGTCAGGGATACAGAGGATCCAAGACCTGCTATACTCCCACTGAAAAAGAGATACTGGCAGCATGTGAAGGAGTTCGAGCTGCTTCAGAAGTAATTGGTACTGAAGCACAGCTCCTCCTGGCACCCCGATTGCTGGTGTTGAACTGGACATTTGAAGGGAAGACTCCCTCCACACATCATGCAACTGATGCTGTATGGAGTAAGTGATCACTCAGCGGGAACTCCAATTGCCCGGGAATTTTGAAAGTGGTCATAGACTGGCCAGAAGGCAAGAATTTTGGAATGGCACCAGAAGAGAAGGTGATGCGCGCTGAAGAGATCCCACTATATAATAAATTATCAGAAAATGAGAAGCTACATGCCTTGTTCACTGATGGATCTTGTATTGTAGGAAAACAGTGAGGATGGAAAGCTGCTGTGTGGAGTTCTACGTGACGAGTCACACAAGTGGTTGAGGGAGAAGTTATTTATTACAGTAAGAATCATCCAGATTAACGAAGAATGAGCTTTAGCAACTGGCACCCAGTAATTTCCTCAAGATCAATGTCTTCACCACAGACCGTGAACACGGGCCACACCAGATAGACCATCTGTAAGCTCCAGATGCGCAACACATCATCCTGCTGTGCCCAACTTCACCTGTCTGCCACACTGTATCAAGGCCCAGACCCAATCTGCTGACTGAGTGAATTCCACACAATATTTCCTGCCCTGAAAGACTATTATGACAGATGGAACTCATAGTTTTGGACTACATTAATTCAATGAACATTTTAGGGAGAGATGGCCCATAGACTAATGGTATGATATCTGTGCATGTGTATAGATAGATAGATAGATAGATAGATAGATTGGAGCCAGAAAACATAGTCGTGACTTGGATGTGATGAAAATGGTGTAGAATAACAGGTAGAATACTGTCCTGGTTTTGCTGGGATAGAATCATAGAATTCATTCTTGGTCGGAAAAGCTACATTTTAAGAAGACTGAAGCACCCAATCTGGTGAGAACAAAGTTGATAAAACACTTTGTTTTAGTTTGTGGCCAGCCATGGTATGCGGGTTTCCATAGTGATCAAGGTGTTTAGCAGTTTAGCCAAGTGCTAATGCTAGAAGGAGTGAAAGCCAGGGCAGCTGACCCAAGCTGGCCAACAGAAGTATTCCATACCATAAACATCATGCTCACTAGAAATCATAAAGTTTTCTAGGGATGACCTTCTTCCTCAATGGCCATCATCCCTAGAGGGTCTCACCCATCATTCTGCTCCTGAGGCCTGCTCTCTCACTTGTGACCATCATGCTTTCTTTGGCTGAGTATAATTTTGTGTCTTTTTTATTAGTACTGTTTGTTATTATTATTTCATTAAGTCTGTTTTCATTTCAATCCATGGGTCTCCTTTCCTTTTCTCAGTTCCCCTTCTCAGGTGGGGAGAGGTCATTGGGTGATAGAACAACTGACTAAACTAAGACAATAACTCTTACAGATTGTTCAGATCTTATTCTCTGGAAATAGGAAAATAACAAAACAAGAATACATAGAAAAACTATAATAAATATAGCTTGAAAATGCTCCCTTTAAACAAACTTATGCCTACTGAGCTATTCTTTCTGGTATCTATCTCTTGACTTGGAAAGTTGGAACTAGACAAAGTGGGGAAAAAAATACTCTGTTTTTTAAAGAAAACTCCTTCAGATGAATTATCTCTTGTTTTCTGTCTAGTACTATTCCTGTTCTTGTGTGGAACTGTATTTTTTTACATATACTTTCCACTTTGATCTTAATGAGGATAGAATCAGCTCCATCTATTTGCCTGGAAAATTTCAGGCCAATATCCATTCTGCTATAGGGATTCCCTAATCAGCTTGAATGATGTAAGATTCTTCATTTCAGGTTTACTAGAGAGATATTTAATCTTACTCTTCCCACTGTCCACCCCTTCCATTTTTGAGCAAGCTCAGAGTGTTGTTCTCACCACATCCATATTCTCTGGTCTTCTCTGCTCTGCCTCATCTGTGTTTCACCAGGGAGGAAACTGGCCAGGACATGCTGGGAGAATGCCATGCTTACATGACCTGAGTTATCCAGTTTTATTTCCAAATCTTATAGTAAAATAATTGGGTTGGCCAGGTTCACAAGGTCTTGCAGAAACAAGGAGGCTTGGGTAATTTAAGTGCTCCACACCAGCATAACGTACACAGCTGATCACAGGGATCATCCTAGAAAAGGATGATCTATCATCTTGCCTTGGGTAAGGCTCTTTGTATTTAAATGAAGACATTCTTGGCAATATTACTATTTCTGGGCAGAAGTTGCCTCAAGGCCATACTTGAAGCCAAATGAATCACTGAATTTTGTTTTAGAGGGCCATTAAGGACAGCTCAACTCAAAAGGGGTGAATTTTTCCAATTGAAAGTACACTTTGATATGCATTCTCTCTGAAATACAATGTGCCAGGCACAATAGCATCTACTTCTCTCATTAACCCTTGAGATGATGGCAAGTGGTTGGTATTATGCTGAACACATGGCCCAGGGACATTTCTAGAGACGTTTTTAGATCTGTTCCTGAAAGGTGAGATGAGATTTGTAAGCTATCTGAATTCAGGATATTTATAAGGAAATGTCAGTGAAAAAGACTGGATCTCTATAGCACCATTACCTTCAAGCACCCGTAGGATCTTTTAGTTCAGGGGACTAAAAATTAAGCTTTTATGCACATCAAGAGCTTTTCTCCCTATAAGCATAGATAAAGCACAGAACCTAAATGCAAGGTTATCATGTATTATTTTTTTCACTATACGGTCAAAGTATTTTAGCAAGTGTATTTTTGTAATTTCTAACATCATTTTGTATTGAATTTTAACAATATATTACTCTCTCTCCAAACATTGCTGAAATATTTCTAAATATGATAGGTTATTATCCTCAAGTCTTCACTGACCAGATCAAGATTATCTTGGGAAAAAAACCCGCACTTTCAAGCATGTCTACCCAAATGTATAGGTAACAACAATCTCATCTTACAGCAATGCACTGCTCACCAAAGACTTGTAGCTATCTTTTCAATATTTATTTCAGTTAATAGCAAGATTCCTGGAATCAATCCCAAATACCTCTGAATATATCTAGCAATGTTAAATTGAAGTTTAACAGAAATATTTATTTAAACAAAAGACTGTCTTTGCCTATCCTATCAGTTGTTGACTGACATACTAAAGGATTCAACAGCCTAAAGTAAATTCAAGAGTGCCTAATGCTTTAGCTAACTACTTCCATGGTCAGCAAAGACTAACAAACTGCTTAAGACATGGAGTAATATACTCTGTGCTCAATAAATGTGTGATCCTGTCCAGAGCTTCTGAGATACAGTTGCCCAGTTGGATTATACATATTATCAGAATTTGATACCATTCTGAAAGAACATCCCCTTCTGCTTAAGCAACGTGACATTGAAAGTTAGTTACATATCAGCTAGGCCTAGTCAAATTTGTAGTAGATTTGAGGCGCCAACTCCTAGCAATAGGATAGATAAGGCAGTGATGCTAGAATAAACCAGTTTTGTGGAGACAGAAGTGTTGTAAACAGGCTAAAAGATGAACTAAGCATGCGCAAAAGAAAAGTTCAACCAAAGGACACAGTGACAAAAGTTTCACAAGCACCAGAGGACCCCCGAAGAGAATAAAAAGGACATCAGTGTGCATGTGAAAAAGACATTTAAATATATTGAGTTCTTGGAAACGTGATGAATATGTTAATAATTTCTTGGTAAATAAATTAATATGCAAGTTTTGATAGTATAAAGCTTTTGTAGAGGGACAAGTCAGTTTGCACAATAGGTGGAGCGATCCCCTGTGCATCCAATGCTACGATAAAGAATGCCTGCTTCTTCAGAGTACATCAGTGTTAAGAAGTTCATTCCTGATTTTGGTGACAAATTCACAGTAGCATTCCTCTCTCTGCTACAAATACTTCTACTTGCAGCAAAGAAAAAATTATGCTAATATTCTGCATACTACTTTCCATGCAAGTTTCTTTTCTAAAAGGTTGCAGATCATAAAAAATGTATATAGATATTATTTGGACTGATGAAACAAAAATAAAAGTCATCAAATAAGCTCACTATTTTTATTTGAATGAGATTCACTCTGAAAAATTTTATGTAATAAAGCAAAACAGGTAAGTCAAACTGTATTGGGAATTCTATCAGAAATTATAATCTCAGATGGTCAGGAATTTTTAACTGGAGCCAAAGCTTTTCCTGGTAATATATCAGTTTTGACAAAATTACTATTGGAAACATTGTCTCAGCTCCAGAAGGGGGTTGTAGGCAAGAAAATGTAGTTGTCTGGGATAGGGAATAAAATAACTTGGTCTGAGCAAGCAGCTGGGTTTTTCAGAGCCCATATATCTTTGCTTTGCTTGATTTAGAGGAAGGAGTTGAACCTACATGAGGGCCCTAATCAGACAGAGATAAGCTGTCTTTTTTTTTTAGCTTGATGAGTATTTAATCAGTTATATACAGTGGTGCAGCTCCAGCCATGGAGAGGCCAGTCTTCCACACCAGAATAGTCCCCAGCCTATCTGTCAGACAGCAACATGAGCATTCCCGCATCTGATTCAGACATGATTTGATTTGAAGGCAGGTCTTCCAAATCCCAGGAGGATAGCATGAGGCAATTGGCTAATGATACGCGTCTGTCTGTTCAAAAGGTTATTTTTGGTGCTGATGCAGAATGGGGAAAAAACTCTCTCTTCACAATCTGTCCTTTCAAAAGAATAGACTCTCCTTGTACCAACCACTGTGTTTGCAGAAAAGGTTGAGCAGAACCTGTCACACATCTATCCATGGAGATAGATGATGCAGCTAAGGTATACCTGGCTGTATCTGCTGCAAAGCTTGCTCGATGACTGTGGTTTATTCATGTGGTTTATTTCTCTTACAAATGAATTTCCTGCAGAAGCAGGAACTTTGGAATAGTAATAAAAAATACTCATCCATGCTCAACATTACAAATACTTGTTTTAATGAAGTAGACATATCCAGAAATACACACCAAAGCAACAATACCCATGCTCGTATAATGATGAAAAAGAGGAAATGGAGGAGCTCCCAGTGCTGCACCGCCCAGGGCACTCTCCCGCACTCTTTCCCCACTAGCTGACGCGAGTATGGCGCTCTCGGTATGAGCAATTAAACAGGGTGGGCAGGGGGGGGCAGGTTGACAACGTATTTTGAGAATAAAGCGTTTCTCTCTCTGAATGGCTGTATTCCTAAAGAGCATTGGTTTTACAGCTTCAGTTTTCAATACGCTGATATATTCTGATACTCCCCGAACCACTGTAATATTCATTTGCCCAAAGAATGTAAAAGGACCTCACAAATAAGTGTTTATTGTATTTAGTAGGAAGTTTCAGTATGACTGATGACAAATGCAACTACCTTTTTAAGGGGCTGTGCTTATTTTGTCATAACTACTATTAAAAGAAATTTCATATACGTATATGTAGAAATATAATTCTACTATAGCAGTGCTTCATATTAAAAAATGTGTGCAGCATTTATTTGAAATGGTGAATGCCAGCCACAGGACTTCTCCATCTCACATGGCATGCAGCCAACCCTAAGTGACCATTACTACAAGGACTGGTGACTCTGCAGGTTGATCCTGTTCTTTCAGTCCTTGGAGAAGTCCCAGAGTGCGGGAACTCAATGATGGACTCTGCCACACGATCAATATGATCAAGCAAGAAGCCATTTATTTGTTCTAATACAGTTATATTTATACCCCAAAACTAATGAAATCACCCGCACCCGTTAACATGTTATTGGCTCTTCACTCATAGCACAATCAGTTCACATGCCCCTCATTGGCTGATGGACTTTGCATGCATCCCTTCCTGTTTGCTTGCCAGGGTACATCTTTTGGATACATTCCAAGGTTCCTTTCTCATATCTTGTCGACGCAGGTGCTTCTCGTATCTCCAGACATGTATCCCTTCAGTTCCCACAGTTCTCTCAGGGTATGCCAATACACGTTCTCACACTCCCCACAATTCCCCTCTTTTCTTTTTGGAAGCAGAAAAACCTAAAGCTTAACTTATAAGTATAACTTATCAGAATTTAACAAAAATACAAGCCACAAACTTAAAGCTTAACTAATAAGTGAAACTGATAACAAATTTTTAAAGCTTATCGTTACACACACTTGGTTATAATACTTGATCAACTTCAGAATGTCCATTTGCTCTTAGAAACCCTACAATTCCCCCTTCTTGTGTTTGTACCACAAAAGCATCGTTCACCATCTTCTGCAGGGCCCTTTGCAGACATGATAAAAACAAGGCACTGAGGAGGATTGTTGTAGATCACTAGAGATGTTGTACAATCAGAGGCTGCAGTAAGCCAGCTTAGGCCCTTGACATAAGTCAGGGTAAATTAACAGAAGTCTCCAGGATACTTACTTGCCCTTGAGACTTCAAACAACTTTAACAAAATAAGCTGGGAAAAAGAAGGGAGTAGCTTTAGCTGGTAACCGCAAAGTAAGGAGTATCCTGTTGACGTCCTTGAGACGTGAACAGAGCAAAACCACCTGTTATAACAAAGAAGAAGTTCCCAGGATAATTAATAAACCAATCAGTATGGGTCTTTAAGAATATGCATGAGCTTAATTAACCACTGTATATAAGGAGCACGTATGTAATCAATAAACGGAGCTTGCTGATCACTCATATTGAGCGTCTGAGTTTTCCCTCCGTTGCGACAGAGGATCACCAGAATTACAAGTAACACTTCCAATCCTGATTTGAGCAGTGAAAAAACCCAGCCTTGTATTCCCCAACCCGGAAACCAATTGCTTAACCAATCATCATTATCTACCTTTAACTGTTTGACATTCTCCTTTAACTTGTTAATTGCCATATGAATTGGTTCTGAGTGTTGTGATAAATTCATACAGCACATACCGTCAAATTCCTCACAACCATGGCCTTGAGCTAAAAGCAAAAAATCAATAGCAGCGCGATTTTGCAAAGTGGCATGTCGAATAGAGTCGACATCTGTCAGCAAGCCTGATAGTGCCAAAGAAGTAAGATTAGATTGTTTTGAAAACCAACATCCTAATTTGCATAGGGTTGTTAGTGCACTCGCTACTCCTACTCCAGGAGCAAGAATAGAGGCTGCAGCTATTTCCCCAGAATTCCAAAACTCTGCATTGGAATCACAGTTGTGCTTAAATGAGTGAGTGCTACACTTCTTATCTGATTTTTGAACTTTCCCAAAATCATGGTAATATTAGGTGTCAACAGAGTTAAACAGCCCAAACTACAGGGACCTCCATGAATATGTGATGGTATTCCTGCCCACGTTCTGTTTCCACAAATAAGGAAAACACCTGGTGGTAGCTGTACTGGATTATGAGTAGATTTAGAAATGTTTGGTGAAGTGTAACTATACCAAGCTGTTTTATTTCTAAAAACTGAGACAGTGGCATTTACATTCTGGGCAGTGACTCTTGTGTTGTTTGTAGAGAAATTAAAAAAGACACAAAAGTCCATTGGTACTGATCCAAACATATTCAGCTCTTGTGGCTCTGCAGGCATGATCAGTAGATATGGGACCCATCCATCCCAGTTATCACCCACCGCTCTCATTGTGTGAGTGGCTTTCCTTGCCTGCATAGGGACAAGAGACACAGGGTCATCTACTGGTAAACCCACCAGACATGTAGAAAAGGGGTTGTCTGGGGTAGCAAGAGACAAACAAAGCGTGTTCTGCTGCATTTGGTTAGCCAGAGTAATCCAAATATTTGTTCTGGGTAAGACGTTATAATAGGCTTGAATCGCTATCAAAAGACTGAGAAACCCTATCAAAGTACCCGTAGGTTGATACTGCATTCCCATTGTTCTTTCTGTCAGTCAAGGTGTTTTACAGATTTTAAAATTGGACACAACTGAGTGCTTGCGTGCATGTCTTTCCTGGATCTATGTGGAGTGAGACATCTGGATTTCCGCTTTTCTTCCCATGTAAAGGTTGTCCTTTCCACAGTTTTGTCCACCGGGCAGGGACCCACCTAGGTCCAGTATCTGTAAGGACACACATATAACCTCTTCCTGTTAAACGAACTTCAGCAGGTCCTTTCCATTGTCCATCTGTGAGATCTTTATGTAATACCTGAATTTTACTATTATTGTTACCTGGACTTTCTGCTAAGGCCCATCCATGGACTACCATGGGTGGATCCTCAGCATTGCCGACCAGGTGTAAAAAATTAAGTACATACAATGCTTTTGAAATACGTTCCTGTGGGGTTAAGCCTATCTCCCGTTTTCTGTTTTTGTAACATGGATTTAAACACTCGGTGAGCTCGTTCAATGATAGCTTGGCCTGTTGGAGAGTGAGGAATACCAGTGATATGCTTCACACCCCACTGCTGACAGAATTGTGCAAAAGAGCGTGAAACATAAGCTGGACCGTTATCAGTTTTTAGCTGTGACAGTACACCCATAACTGCAAAGCAACCTTGTGAGCGTCATTTAACATGTTTAGCTGTTTCACCTGAGAGAGGTGTTGCCCATAGTACAGAGGAAAAGGTATCTATAGTGACGTGAATATATTTTAAACGGCGAAATTCTGAAAAATGTGTGACACATATGATTTTCCCTCTTCAACACAAAACAGTGTGCTTTAAAATGGCCAGTTTTACCATAATTATGGCATGTTGCACCAGATTTGCCAGTTTGCTGATTTTTTATAAAAGGTCTCACAGCGGCTGCCAAAGCTGAAGCCATAAATGCTGCTTTGTTCTGTTCCCCCATACGGTCACATAATTCTAACATTTCACCTACGGTAGCTCCTCTCGACAATGTCCATAACATTTTTTTCGTTTGACTATTGCTGTTTTCATAAGCCAGTTGATCTAGTAATTTAAGTTTCATGTCACGATCAAAGTCTGGATGGCCTTTTAAGGCAGTATGTAATCTGTCT
Organism: Caprimulgus europaeus; assembly: GCA_907165065.1. The sequence continues at coordinate 16,720,489 of OU015537.1, forward strand.
ACAAAACTTGTAAATGGTTCAGTGGCTCCTTGCCACACTGTATCAAGCACTGGAGTCGGCTTTCCCGATTCTGGTATACTTCTCCAAGCTTTCCAGGCTAAATCCTGGGAAAGCTGGAGAATTGGAGTCCGCAAACGGGATTGCATGTCAGCAGTGGCAAAGGGTCCTACACCTAGCAGCTTATCTGCATTAGCTAAGTGAAGAACATCATCTGCCGGACGCTGCAAATTTTTCACCTCTGCATTAACACAGAGGTCCTTCCAATAGTGAAAAAACTGTATTTGTTGCGAGGGGCTTAAAAGAGTATTAGCTAGCATTCTGATATCATGAGGCGCTAATAAGGTACCATTAAAAATGTGCATTAGAACTGCTTCAGTAAAAGGTGATTTTAACCCATACTGACTTATAGCATTTTTTGCTTCTTTTATAATTTTCCAATCTAAAGCTGTATAAGCCCGTTCATCATTTGGTCCCACCGAAACTGGAAAAGCAGAGGGAGTATTAGGTAACATTTCCCCTTCTACTAAAGCATTCCTTATAATTCCCCTCCACCGACGATGTGGATTTTCTCCTTCTCCCCCCACCCCTTCTGTTAAAGCAATGTTTTTGGATTGTCCTGCCATAGATACCCGAAGAATAGAAAAAGAGTTAGTATGAATAAAGGATATGGGTGAATCCTTGTCCTGGTTAGCTGCTAAGTCCTTAAGTTTTTCTATTAGCTGTTGAGATGGGTTGTCTAAGTTCACTTTTCTCCCCTCTGGTTCTCTCGGGGTGTTCGGGGTAGAAGGTGGTAGAGGTGGATAGAGGAAAGGTGTATTCTCACAGGCTGAAGCAGAGTGCTGTGGTGAATCTTGTACAGGCACAGAAGGGTTAGTTACCGGCTGCACAGGGGGAGAGGTATTTCTTTGGGGAGGTGGTGAAAGTGGTGGAGTAGTCGTACTTGTTACCGCGGGCGCTGGCGATACAGACAGAGGTGGATTATACATATTTGCATTAATTACCGCAGGTGCTGGTGGTGAAATATTGTCCATAAATATCAGTGTAGAAGTAGATATCTTTTTACCGCATGGCTTACTGGTAGAAGTGGTAGGACTTAATGCTACAAAGGCTGACGAAGCTGCATCGCGTTCTGCTTTTAACTCCTGAAGGGTATTTTTAGGCAGCTTCCATAAGGTAGCAAAGTTTTGTGCTTCTTTAGATCCATTGCTAATTTCTTCCCATAGAGCATTGCCTATTCGTTCCCAAGTTTCAAGTTCAAAGGCAGTATCCACCCCGGATAATAATTCTCTGTCCTTACACCATAGCAATAAATGTTTCAAACACATCACATCATATTTTATGCCTCTCTTAGAGAGAAAGTGTTGGAGGAGCTTAACCACGGCTTCCTCTTCCTTACTAAGAGAAGCCCCCATTTCTCTCTTTCTCTATTTCTCTCTTTATCTATTTCTCTCCTCCTTCCGGCCGTTCACCTCACTGGCGGGTGAATCTCTGCTGCAGCAACGCCTTGATGGGTCACCTCAATGGGTCTTCTTCTCTCTTCAGGGGCTCCGGACTCGTTCCAGACGGTCCTTTCCTCCGGCAGGTTCTTCCTACGCTTCAAAGCCTACGCATAGCGATGAATAGGGTCCCTGTTCGGGCGCCATTTGCAGGAACTCAATGATGGACTCTGCCACACGATCAATATGATCAAGCAAGAAGCCATTTATTTGTTCTAATACAGTTATATTTATACCCCAAAACTAATGAAATCACCCACATCCTTTAACATGTTATTGGCTCTTCACTCACAGCATGAGCAGTTCACATGCCCCTCATTGGCTGATGGACTTTGCATGCATTCCTTCCTGTTTGCTTGCTAGGGGACATCTTCTGGATACATTCCAAGGTTCCTTTCTCATAACTTGTCGACGCCGGTGCTTCTCGTATCTCCAGACATGTATCCCTTCAGTTCCCACAGTTCTCTCGGTGTATGCCAATACATGTTCTCACACTCCCCACATTCCACTATTTTTTTCTGCACCAGGGAGTCACCCCCAAACTTATGCCACTGTTTTAATATACAACCTAAGAGGGAGCACTTAACAATTCCCCCTTTGGTAGATTGCTTGTTTCCCATTATCGCAAAATCTCAAAAATCACAAAGTTTCACAAAGCCAAGAAAAGTTTAAAAGTTACCACAAATACCCAAACAAAATCTGGACTCCGGGTGTTCCCGTAGTAGCATATGGATTACCAAATTGAGCGTCACAAATTCCAATGCCAATAACAATAGCTTAAAACATGTACTTAGTTCAGATATGACTTATTTGTAAGCAAGCAGTATTTAATACTTAATGCCAATGTTGTTAATCTCTCAGATAGCTGTCACGGAAATTCATCCGACCAGGGAATCAGAGGGCCTCCCCAAAAACACTACGGTGCGTGCTGGAGTCCTCACCATTCCTCTTGTCTGCTGAGACTTCAAGAGAGCTTGTCCCATCAAGGTCTCCAAATTCTGTTACCGAAAATTGTAACCAAGAAAACTGTCCAAATCAAATGGTAGTTTAGAAAGCCAACATTGGTTTGTTACAGTGCTTAGTGCATGGGGGATTTCTCCTCCCAACATGCACACCAAAAGACAAAAGCATGTTCATTATATGCATCAGATGTATTAAGATTCATACAATGCCCAACTATTTTAGTAAATCTAATGCATAGGTTGTTTATAACCAACCCTATCTTTGTAACTCAGTCAGCAGAGTCAGGATGCACTGATCTGGCCTTGAGAATCCTCCTGTTTTCTTGATAGCATTGTTCTTTAGTAGACTTCCTTATCTCTGGTATGTAGACTCATTTATCTCATCTGTACACAACTCCACAGTCTGTTCTTTTTATGGTGACTGAATTGTTTAAGTTTCTGGTATCAAAGCGATCCAAAAAGTCCAGCTCCTTGTGAAGGCAGAGATGACCTGGGGAGAGGAACAAGAGAAGTGAGCCACAGCAAGGACATGGTGAACAGTGCAAGAGCAGTCTGTTGTCGTGCTGTTCACAGTCTCTACTCACAGTTGGAAAGCACATGTAGTTGAAGTTAAAAAACTAAGTACTCTACATGTGCCACTCTCCTCATCCTTTGCTAGGAACAACAGTCTTAAGCAAGTGAATTGTAGAGTGAGTGAGGGAAGGGATGGTGATTGGACTAGGCAATGACTTTTTTTTGTAATTGAAAGCATTGACACTGGTGTATATACGTCTGATTGGATGGTTTGGCCTGTGACACCACAATAGCATGATTCCAGGGTCTCTATGATTGCTGTGTCATGATGTAGTGGGTCTGGCTGGGATGGAGTTGATTTTCCCCGTGGCAGCCCTCAGAGTGCTGTGTTTTGTATTTGGTGGCTCGAGGGGTGTTGATAACACAGCAGTGTTTTGGTTACTGGTGAGCAGTGCTAGCACAGCACCAAGGCTGGCTCTCCAACATTTCCCCCAGTAGGCTGGGAGGGGGGAAGGTCTTGGGAGGGGACACAGCCAGGACAGCTGACCCAAACGGACCAAAGGGATATTCCATACCATATGACGTATGCTCAGAAATAAAGCAAGGAGAACAGAGGGGGAAGGGGGGGCATTCGTTACTTCCGTTTGTCCTCCGGGAACCGCAACGCGTATGAAGCCCTGCTTCCCGGGAAGTGGCCAAACATCGCCTGCTGATGGGAAGTAGAGAGTAAATATTTTGTTCTTTTGCTTCTGCGCGCGCAGCTTTGCTTTGCTTCTATTAAACTGCTTTTGTCTCGATCCACGAGTTTGGTTTTTTTGTGTTCCATCTTATTTTCTCCCCTCCCCATCTTGCTGAGGAAGGGGGTGATAGAGTGGGCTTTGGTGGGCACCCAGCATCTAGCCAGGGTCAACCCACCACACATTAACATGTTTTGTTGAACAATGTAATGCTGCTTGTATTTGAAATTTATTGAGTAAAACCACATTCTGAGTTGCTTAAATAATTCTCAAGTAAAAACTCTGTTTTAAAAGTGAGTTTATTTCTATCTCAGAATGATCCTTCATTTAAAAAGGCAGTTAAGAGAAAAATGCATTTCTTGCTAATAGCTTCTGATTGATACACAAAATCAAGGTAAATTTATACTCAAGAAGACCCATTGAAGTAAATGTTAGTTTTTCTTTGTCTTAACTATATATTTGAATATAAGCTGCACTTTTTCCACTAAAAATGTGTATAATTCAAGCAGATACTTAAAGTAAGAAAAGCCACAACATCTCGGTCATTTTCTGACAGTATGTGTATTTAGTTCTATTATTTACTTACCTAGAAAAAACAGAAATCAAGCTGTGTAATGCGGCAGGGGTATGAAGGGAGAAAAATACATCTCTTAACCCTATACTTTCATTTGAGAATAAATGCAGTACAGTACTATAGAAATGCCACTAACAGTGCTTTATTTTGCTGTGTTTTGTTTGACTGGATGCATAAAATAATGGAATGCAGCGGCGGCAACAGTAAGTTCTGGGACTGAGTGCTAGATTGAAGCGGACAGGGTGGTTCCCGGAGCCAGGGAAACCCAAGGAAGAACAAAGATCTGCCAGGAGCTGGCAGCTCTCCCGCTAGAGGCTGACGTGGCTTGGGCATTGCCAGGAGCAACCGTGTGAGATTTTAACAGCCCTAGGGAGTGCCAGCGACCAGGGTGGGCAAACAGGATGTGGTGCATCAGAAAGGATGTGGCAGTTTGCACGGAAAGGCACACAGGAAGGGCGTTGCAACCCGCTTGTAGGTCTACAGTCCAGAGAAGCGCTCTAGATCACTGCCAAAATGGTGGACACTTGCTTTAGAGCCAAAACCAGAGTTCCTGCAGAGAAAGCCCCCAAGATATCTGACACATCCACTCAGATGGAACTGGTAAGGAAGGATGATGGTGCTTTAAGAGCCGAAGCTGCAGGTGGCTTCAGCCTTGAGCAATTAATTCCTGACCTTGAGTGAAGATAAAATGAAAATAAAACAAAGCAAGAATGTGTGTGAGACAAGATAAGGGATGGGTTGTGTGCTGTAATCAGTAACCAGTCAGAAGTAAAAGAATGGCTTGTGAACAGGTGGAATTATCCAATCATGTCAATTGTTTAGGCGTGTGTTCGCCATGTGTGTGATAAGGGGTAACAAATCAAAAGTGAAAGAGTGCTGCATGCTTGGGGCGTGGAGGAGGAAAATAAGATATATAAGCAGTGCAAAGCTTCAATAAAGTGCTTGATGCCTGAACACATCTCGGTGTTGGTCATTTCATCCGCCGCAGAAGACTTTAGTACAGTCAGTAGGCTATAGCAAGTGCCCAGACCCTTCTCCTGGTACAAAGGTAAGTACCTGTGTAAGGTGTGCACAGGTCAATGATCTGTTACGTCAGGTGGCTGAACCGCAAGAAACAGATAAAAGGTTGTGCAGTATTAGAGGAGCCGAAACAGAGATAGATAGGTGGTTTCATAAGCATGCTCCTGCAGTGGACACCACTGAGAATGAGGCACCTTGGACCTCGTTGACCTACAAAAACAGGACTTTATTCCAGTCTCTACCCTCCAGCATTAGAACCAGAAACAGATATGAAGCTTTAATAGCTACAGACACCGACGAGCAAGGTCCACATGGGGAAACTGTTCCAGCAGCCCACAGTGGACACTAAAAAGAAACGGCGAGTGCTTGTAGTGAGTGACTCTCTGTTAAAGGGTGCTGAGGTCCCCATCTGCAGACCTGACAGGGAGTCACGAGAAGTATGCTGCCTACCGGGAGCTAAGATCCATGATATTGCTGAGAGGGTGCCACAACTTCGCAAGAGCTCAGATTACTATCCACTGTTACTCTTTCATGTGGGCATGAACAACACTGCTAGCCAGAATCTGGGCAACATCAAGGAAGACTATAAAGCCCTAGAGGTACAAGTGAAAAATATTGGTGCTCAAATCATTTTATCCTTCATTTTACCAGTTGGAGGAAAGGGGGCAGCCAAAACTAGACACATAATGCATATCAACTCCTGGCTACGTGGCTGGTGCCATCACAAGGATTTTGGCTTTTACAACAACCGGACATTCTTTGAGGACTATAACCTGTTAGGGAGGAATGAAATCCACTTGTCTAGAAGAGGCAAGGGAATCTTTGGAAGCAGACTGGTCAGCTTGGTGAGGCGGGCTTTAAACTGAAGGACTCAGGGGGGTGGGGCCCAAAATGGCCATGCTTATGCCATTGTATCCAACTGGGGAATAAGCCAGGCCAACCAGAGCAGCAACAAATGTTCCTTAGCTGCCTCCCATGATGAGAACCAGAAGGCAAACCATCTCAAGGGTGTATAAGGATATGGTGTATCTTCCTGCACCCCTCCAGGGAATCCTACATGCTCGAATACCTCTCTGAAATGCCTGTACACCAACACATGAAGCATGTGGAATAAACAGGAAGATCTAGAGATCTGTGTGCAGTCTCAAGGCTATGACCTCATTGCAATTACAGAGATGTGGAAGGATGGCTCGCATGACTGGAATGCTGTCATGGATGCCTATGCACTTTTTAGAAAAGACAGATGAGCAAGGCAAGGTGGTGGAGTTGCTCTTTATGTGAGAGAGCAACTGGAATGTATCGAGCTCTGCCTCGAGGTAGATGAAGAATGAGTTGAGAGCTTATGGGTGAGAATCAAGGAGCAGATTAATATGGGTGACACTGTTGTGGGTGTTTACAACAGGCCACCTGATCAGGAAGAGGAAGTTGATGAGGCCTTCTACAGACAGCTGGAAGTAGCCTCATGATCACAGGTCCTGGTCCTCATGGGGGACTTCAACCACCCTGATATTTGCTGGAAAGACAACACGACTAGGCACACATTGTCACTGGAAGTGAAGGACTTTGTGTACTGTTAGTCCACAAGCACAAGATTTAAGGGAGGTGAAGAATATTTAAATTAATAAACTTAATTGACAGTTAGATATGCCAATGGGGTATTCCATATCATATCACGTCATGCCCAGTATATTAGTGAGGGGCTCTTCCTCTCTTGCTCTCTCTGGCTTTTGCTCGGGCTCTCGTTCTTCCAGGATTGTGGTTTCGGTTCAGGATTGTTGCTCCTGCGGGATCGTTATCTGGGAACACGCTGGGCTCGATCAGCGGAGGGGTGAGCAATAACATTGGGTGTCATTCACTTGCATATTTTGTTACTGCTATCATTATCACTACTATTTTAATATTAGTATTATTTTAGGTTTCCTTTCTATTATTAAACTGTTCTTATCTCAACCTACAAGGCTCCTTATCCTTGCTCCCCCTCAATCCTCTCCCCTATCCCCTGGGGGTGGGGGGGAAGTGTGTGAACAGCTGTGTTGGCTGCTAGCCAAGGGCTAGCCCAGTGAAACTATCATACCCTTTTAAGGTAGAAGTTACCAAAACTTAGAGCATATGCTCAGTAAGGGGTGGGGGGGGTGGTGTGAAGGGGGGTCAGTAAGCCAGAGGTATGTTTTTGTGTAGTTATAATTCAAGGTTCACACAAGGGAAGTATTTGTCTAAGAGGTGCCAGGTGGTCGATCCAGGATCATAAACAGATAGCGTATCAGCTTCCTGGCGACATAGGTCTCAGTGCTTATGGGAGTTAGTGAAAGAATTTCCACTCCTTTCTACCCCCTATATTGATATGCAGACCAGGCTCTCCGGGAGACAGCCTTGGAGAGATTCTTCGCATACCAGTTGCATTCTTCCCTGGGATCTTCTTTGACATTATACCTTTCCTTAATGTGTGAACGAGGCCATTTTCTGATTTGTAAGTTACCTCCAGTAATTATACTGCACCCATTTAAAATTGAATCTGTCGAGGGATGTCAAGAACATCAGGAAGGGCTTCTTCAAGTACATCAGTAGCAAAAAGAAGACTAGGAGAAATGTAGGCCTGCTGTTGAATGAGGTGGATGCCCTGGTGACGGTGGATGCAGAGAAGGCAGAGTTACTGAATGCCTTCTTTGCTTCAGTCTTTACTGCCAGCCCTCAGGAATCCCAGGCCCTGGAGATCAAAGAGGAAGACTAGAGAAAGGAAGTCTTTCCCTTGGTCGAGGAGGATCGGGTAAGGGACCATTTAGCCAAACTCAACACCCAAAAATCTATGGGTCCCAATGGGATGCACCCTCAAGTGCTGAGGGAGTGGGCAGATGTTATTGCAGAGCCGCTCTCCATCATCTTTGAAAGGTCATGGAGGATGGGAGAGGTGCATGAAGACTGGAGGACAGCCAATGTCACTCCAGTATTCAAAAAGGGCAAGAAGGAGGACCCAGGAAACTACAGCCTCATCTCCATCCCTGGGAAGATGATGGAACAGTTCATTCTGGAGGCCATCTCTAAGCATATAGAGGAAAAGATGGTTATCAGGAATGGTCAACATGGATTCACTAAGGGGAAATCACTCTTGACCAATCTCATAGCCTTCTATGATGGCATGACTGTCTGGGTGGATGAGGGGAGAGCAGTGGATGTTGTCTACCTTGACTTCAGCAAGGCTTTTGACACTGTCTCCCATTGCTTCCTCATAGGTAAGCTTTTAGGAAGTGTGGGTGAGTGAAGAACTGACTCAATGGAAGAGCTCAGAGGGTTTTAATCAGCGGTGCAGAGTCTAGTTGGAGACCTGTGGTTAGTGGTGTTCCCCAGGGGTCAGTACTTAGTCCAGTCCTATTCAATATATTAATCAGTGACTTGGATGAAGGGACTGAGTGTACCCTCAGCAAGTTTGCTGGTGACACTAAACTGGGAGGAGTGGCTGATACACTGGAAGGCTGTGCTGCTGCCATTCAGCAAGATCTGGACAGGCTGGAGAGTTGGGTGCGGGAACGCAATCATGGATTCTGCACACCATCAATATGATCAAGCAAGAAACCATTTATTTGTTCTAATACAGTTATATTTATACCCCAAAACTAATGAAATCACCCACATCCGTTAACATGTTATTGGCTATTCACCCTCAGCATGAGCTGTTCACATGCCCTTTTCTGCATAGGGTACATTTCAAGGCTCCTTCCTCATATCTTGTTGACGCAGCTGCTAATATCCTTGTTTTGAGACTTGCCTTTTCGTATCTCCAGACATGTATCCCTTCAGTTCCCACAGTCCTCTCAGGGTATGCCGAAATACGTTCCCACACTCCCCACAGCTGGGCGCAGAGGAAGCTGATGAAGTTCAATAAGGGCAAGTGTAGGGTCGTGTATGTGGGGAGGAATAACCCCAGGCATCAGTACAGGTTGGGGATTGACCTGCTGGAAAGCAGCCCTGCAGAGAAGGACCTGAGAGTACTGGTGGATGACCAGTTGACCATGAGCCAGCAATGTGCCTAATGGTATCCTGGGGTGCATTAAGAAGAGTGTGGCCATCAAGTGGAGGGAGGAGAACCTCCCCCTCTACTCTGCCCTGGTGAGGCCACATCTGGAGTACTGTGTCCAGTTCTGGGTCCCCCAGTTCAAGAAAGACCAGGAACTATTGAAGAGAGTCCAGCAGAGGGCTATAAAGATTATTAGGGGACTGGAGCATCTCTCTTATGAGGAAAGGCTGAGAGACCTGGTCCTGCTTAGCTTGCAGAAGACTGAGAGGGGATCTTATAAATGCTTAGAAATACCTAAAAGGCAGATGTCCAGAGGATGGGGTCAGGCTCTTTTCAGTGGTGCCCAGTGACAGGACAAGGGGCAACAGGCACAAGCTGGAACACAGGAAGTTCCATCTGAAGATGAGGAAAAACTTCTTTACTGTGAGGGTGACAGAGCACTGGAACAGGCTGCCCAGAGAGGTTGTGGAGTCTCCTTCTCTGGAGATATTCAAAACCCACCTAGATGCAATCCTGTGCAACCTGCTCTAGATATACCTGCTTTGGCAGGGGGTTTGGACTAGATGATCTCCAGAGGTTCCTTCCAACCCCCACCATTCTATGTTTTTGTGATTCATAACATCAGCTGTCATCTTTATAAACTGCTCCTTTTTAAAGTTTTTTTTTCTTTTCATACACTTGCCTTAAAGATTTGTTCTCTTCATATGCTTATCTAACTCCTGCAAAATCCAATGCCAGTTGTGTGTGCTTATAGAGAGAGTAGACATTTCCTTAAGAGCACTCTATTAATGGAAACAGCTAAAATTATTGTAAAGAGCATTTTGAAAGGGCTCCTAGATCTGTTTATAGCTGTTGCTGTAGAGTATGGGGGAAAAACAGCTAGTTGGAAATACAACACAGAAGGTGTGTCATAATATTCCTAGTGTCATAAGTTTCTCTAGGTACCTTGCATTGTACCTGTGTCATTCATGACACATCAAATACTGAGAAAGGCAATATTTATTTTAAAACTATATTTTGCTCTTTCAGAAGAGCACAAACATCACTGAAGGAAAACTTTAAATCATTATCATTATCTGAGTATTACATCTTTTCTATGTTAAAAGAATGAACTGTAAGAGTTTATCAGTGATTTTTTTTTCCTCCCCAACTGCTTATAGGGGAAAAACTATGTTTACACATTTTTCTTTCCAGAATCATTCTTCTGTTCTGTTTTCACCCCTTGAGAAGAGGAATGAGAGGTGCATGCATCCCTTAGAGTCTTTGGACCAAATTAATCTCAGGATAATCACGAGTGTTTCCCCCACAAATGAATTTAGGTCATCTTGTATTTTTTTTTTACATAAAAATCTTGTTAGTACACCTGCAATTATAGTATCTTATTATATTACCTGATAAAAAACTTGCTTCCTAGAAACAAACATAAAAAAATCAACTCAGAGAGTATTTGCTTCTACAACTGTATATAGCTTTCAGCATTAGAAATATTTTGCATATAGTTCATGATAAATTCCATGCAAGGAGAACTGATTTTAAGGTATTAGAGTTATTGTGTAGTCTATGCAGTAAAAAGGGATGTTTTTTTCAGTGAAGACATCAGGAAATCAAGCACATTTTCTATCTCCATTTCAGCTTTTTGAAACATTTATTTTAGAAACCAAACTTTAATTTCTGGCGTCCAAACTGAGTTATAGGAACATGTGTTCTTCCTAATAAAAATAGGTAGCAGAAGTATTTCTATTGATCTAGAAATAAAAGTGTTCTGCTTGTCTGTTCTGTTAATGCTTTCTTGTTGAGCGGGGACAAAGCCACGTGTATGTAACCCCATGCCATTCAGAGGAGAATTCACATTCATCTTCATGCTTCTCTATGAAGATCACATAAACTTTAGATTCTCTCATACAGTCTGTATTATTGTCATTTTGTAGGACAAATGCAGCACTTGGAAAATTAAGGCCTGAGCCTGAGAAATGTGAAACACCCTGTGGTAGTTTAACTTGGCTGGCAGCCAAACACCACACAGCTGCTCATGCCCCCCTCCTTCCCTCCCCTTCCCCCCACCACCCAGGGAACAGGGGAGAGAACTGGAGGGGTAAAGGTAACAGTACAGTTGCTCACCACCCACTGATAGTGAACCTGGAGGAACGAAAAGGCACCCTGAACCCAAAACCTCAATCCCAGAAGTGCAAGCCCAAGCAATTCCCGAGACAATCCCCCCACTTTCCAGTCCACCTTTGTTACTATACTGAACATGATGTAATATGATATGGAATATCTCATTGGCATATCCAAATGACAATTCTGGGTTTTGCTAATTAATGGTCTTCCCCCCCTCCCAGTACTTTGCACTTGCAAACTAGCCAAACAAGATGTCCATGTACGTTATCAACACTCTTCTCATAACAAATCCCATACTGAAATAAAACCACAGTGCTTTCTAGCTACTAAGAAGAAAATTAACTCTATCCTAGAAAAAACAGAACAGTATCCACTCCTTATTCCGTACCATTTTCCCAGATGATGCATGACAGGGGCTGTGCTACACCCACTCAATGCCATTTTCTTTGGCCCAAGCTTCTATGAGGCTGTTTCAGAAATGAGTCCCATTGTCTGACTCATTTCTGTCTGGAGTGCCATGTTGCCACAAGATCTGCTTTTCAAGGCCTAGAATAGTGTTTTGGGCAGTGGCGTGGGGCATGACATATGTTTCTAACCATCCGGTGGTTGCTTCCACCATTGTGAGAATATAGCACTTACCATTATGGGTTTGTGGGAGTGTAATATAATTGATCTGCCAGGCCTCTCCATATTTATGTTTTAACCATCATCCTCCATACCAGAGAGGTTTTAACTGCTTGGCTTGCTTGATCACAGCACATGTTTCACATTCATGAATGACTCGTGCGATAATGTCCACGGTTAAGTCCACCCCTCGATCATGAGCCCATCTATATGTTGCATCTCTTCTTTGATGGCCTGAGGCATCATGGGCCCAGAGGGCTAAAAATTTTTCACTCTTCTGTTGCCAGTCCAGGTCTACTTGAGACACTTAGATCTTAGCAGCCTGATCCACCTGTTGGTTGTTTCGATGTTCTTCAGTAGCTCGACCCTTGGGCATGTGGGCATCTACATGATGTACCTTTGCAGCTAGCTTTTCTAGTCGAGTAGCATTATCTTGCCATAATTCAGCAGCCCAGATGGGTTTGCCTCTGCGCTGCCAGTTGCTCTTTTTCCATTGTTGTAACCACCCCCACAGGGCATTTACCACCATCCATGTGTCAGTATAGAGGTAGAGCACCGGCCACTTTTCTCTCAGCAATGCCTAAAGCCAGTTGGATGGCTTTTACCTCTGCAAACTTGATTCACCTTTTCCTGCAGCAGCCTGTGCAACTTGTTGCATGGGACTCCACGCAGCAGCTTTCCACTTTTACTACAATATGACAGGACCCATCAGTAAATAAAGCATACTGTTTTTCATTATCTGGTAGTTCATTGTATGGTGGTGCCTCATCAGCTCGTGTTACCTCTTCCTCTGGTGATATTCCAAAATCTTTGCCTTCTGGCCAGTTCAGGATCACTTCCAGAATTCCTGTATGTGGAGTAATTACTGGAGGTAACTAAAAATCAGAAAATGTCTGTGTCCACACACTAAGGGAAAGGTATAATGTCGAAGAAGATCCCAGAGGAAAAATACATCTGGTACGTGAAGGATTCTTCTCCAAGGCCTGCTGCTTATCAAGGAAAAACAAGAGATGGGAGACAGTGGAGGCTTGTTTTTCCAACTCTCTTTTCAATTGCAGCATGGCATGAGACTTGATGTGTTGTCTGCAAGTGACCCTGGGTCGACACCTGGCACCCCTTAGACAAATACCCCCCCTTTGTGTGAACCTTGAATTACGACAAAACAAAATGGACAAAAACATAACTCCAGACCACTGACCCACTTCCTTCCCCCTTACTGAGCATGCGATCCAAGTTTTGGTAACAGATTTTAATGATTTGTAACTTTAGTACAAGCATTTATTTCTGCAGACAGTAGTTTATCACTGGCAATCCATATGAATCTGTATCAATCCTGTTGCTCTTGTTAAAGTGGTTTTATTTGCTTACAGACTTGCTGCACTATTTCTTACTGGGCTATCACCTGATGAGGTCATGATGGACAGGTGCAGGACACTATCAAGTGAATCTGGCACTGGTGTGTCTGGGATTGTAGTGTCACATTAAACTGTGTCCGTCCGGAACCAGCCACACCAACTCTGTGCCCAAAGTGATGCCGCTAAATGCTGCAGGTTTAGCAGTGTGAGTCCATAAATCGTGGGTAAGGGAGTGCAGCGCACTATTGAGTGAGTTGGCCGTTGTCAGACTCGTATTGCTCAACTCAGCATCTGGGCATCACTCAGGATTTAAGCCTAGCTGCCCCCAGCTCCCCCAGTTATCTAAGGGTGAGTTGGAACACGAGGGGGTTTATTTTCTGACAAATTATTCCACCACACCTTTCACGAGTAATTGAACATCATTCAGGATCTAAGCCTAGCTGACTCCAGCTCCTCCAGTTATCTGAGAATGAGTTGGAATGCAAAGGAGTTTATTTCCTGATAAATTGCTTTACCACCCCTGCCTGTCCTATCCTCTGGACAGTTCTTCCCCCACTTCCAAAGCCATCGCACAGCGATCTTCTTCCCCTTTCTTCTGGGGCACCGGACTTGTTCCAGACGGTCCTCTCCTCCGGCAGTCCCTGTTCGGGCGCCATTTGCAGGAACTCAATGATGGACTCCGCCACATGATCAATATGATCAAGCAAGAAGCCATTTATTTGTTCTAATACAGTTATATTTATACCCCAAAACTAATGTAATCACCTGCACCCGTTAACATGTTATTGGCTCTTCACTCATAGCACGATCAGTTCACATGCCCCTCATTGGCTGATGGACTTTGCATGCATCCCTTCCTGTTTGCTTGCCAGGGTACATCTTTTGGATACATTCCAAGGTTCCTTTCTCATAACTTGTCGATGCAGGTGCTTCTCATATCTCCAGACATGTATCCCTTCAGTTCCCACAGTTCTCTCAGGGTATGCCAATACACGTTCCCACACTCCCCACTGTGGTGTCACTCAATTCAGGCCACGATAGTCCACTGTCAGTCTCCACTCTCCGTTAGAGTTCTGCACAGGTCATATGGGGCTGTTAAAGGGAGAGCGAGTCCTGCTGATCACTCCTTGGCTCTCCAGCTTGTGAATCAGTTTATAGATGAGAATTACAGAGTCTCGGTTGGTGCCATATTGCTGCTGATGCACGGTTGTGGTAGCTATGGGAACTTGTCTTCAACCCTCAGCAATCCCACAACAGAAGGGTCCTCTAAGAGACCAGGCAGAGCAGACAGCTGTTTGATTTCCTCTGTCTCCAAGGCAGCTGTGCCAGAAGCCCACCAGTACCCTTTTGGGTCCTTGAAATACCCTCTCCTGAGGTAATCTATGCCACAAATGCATGGAGCATCCAGGCCAGTCACAATGGGGTGCTTTTGCCATTTCCTCCCAGTTAGGCTTATTTCAGCCTCCAGTACAGTCAACTGTTGGGACCCCTCGTCATAGAAATATAAATGGATTCTGGCCCTTTAAAGTCTGATGGCATCCTGGTGCATTGGGCAGTGATGTCCACTAGAGCCTTATACTCCCGGGGGTCATATTTGCCAGGCCAACAAATCCACAGAGTCCAGTAAACTCGGTTATCCCTTTTCTCTGCCTGGCTGGAAGCAAAGCCCCTCTAATTCGGGGTATCATATTCGTCATAGATAAATGGGTTAGTGTGATATCTGTGGGCTTCCGTCTCTTCGTGGTCGGTCACTTCTCGTGAATATGTATCAAAAGTTCTTCTCGTAGGACTGGTATAAATTTGACCCTTCTGTTCTGTTTGAGGAATGGGTTTCTGGAAACCAGAGCAATTCTCCTAAAAGGATCTCTAGTTGTATTTGGTTTTCCTTGCAACTCCCATACCCATTTTTCTAAGATTGGGGTAGATTTTCCATCCCATTTCCTCATGTCTTTTCCATGGTCAAGCAAATAAAACCACAATATCCCCCTATCCCCCTTGGTGTATACTGTCTCCTTTGCACAGGAGGACGCTCACTTTCAGTGGCTGAGACATTAGTCTTTATGGGTAGAGAGCATAATTGGGACACTTTTTGCGTCAGTTTCTCCACAACCAAAACAAGGGAGGGAGACATGCTTTCTTTGTATTACGAGGTGGATAGCAAATTCATCCACTGTTGGTCCCTCTTTGTCTTTCCATTCCAGTGCTGCGAAATAATCAGCATATGAAGTGGGTACCGAGCATTGGACTTCACCTGGATCCACAGGTAACTGAACATCGTCTGGGTCATCATAAATCAGTACTCGCACAGACGGTTCCCTCAAAAGCTGGATACCTTTTTCCATGGTAGTCCATTTGCCTACGCTGGTTACAATATTATCCTTGACGGGATGCTTTTCCCTCACTCCTGACAGAAGACATCGCCAGAGGCTGAGGATTTATGGTTTTTTCCCAATTGCTTTATCAATTCTGCCTTCTCTGGCAAGGGATCCCAGCTGCTTGGCTTCCCTGCCCTCCAGTTCCAGGCTACTGGCTCTATTATCCCAGCATCGGAGCAACCAAGTAATAATTTGCTCGCCCTAGATAACAGCTGTAATCTTTTTGCTTATCTTGCATCTCACTCAAGGATAAAGACTGGATGATTACCTTGGGTTCTATCTCTTTCTTCTCTTCTTGTGATACCCCTGGTTTATCTTCTTCTGCTGCAGAGTAAATTGTTTTCTTTTTATACTTTTTCTTCTGTATAGGGGCAATTATTTCTGGCACTGATTGGTCCTCTAGCTCAGATTCATCACTCTCCACCAGGGTTTGGGTAGTTGAGGTGCTTGTTGTCATGGTCTGAGTAGCTGCATTTGAAGAAATTGGAGCAACAGGACTGTTCACCAGGGTTTGAGTAGATGCAGTATTTGTCATTGGGATTTGAGTATCCACAGTGCAAGGTGGGGGGGGGGGGGGGTCTGTTGCCTGGGTCTGAGTAGCTGCAGTATGTATTATTGAATTTTGAGTAGACACAGTGTGAGTCAAGGGGGCATCTGTCGTCTGGGTTTGAATAGCTACATTTCTTGTTGAGAGAGTCTGTGTAGCTGCAGTACCTGCATTTGGAGTTTGAATAGCTGCAGTCCTTGTTACTGGGGTCTGTATATCTGGAATACCTGGTTTTGGGGTCTGAATAGCTACAATTCTTGTTGTGGGCCTCCAAGTGGCCACTTTATTTGTTGCGAGGGTTTCAGTAGCTGCATCGATGGTTTCAGGGGTTTCAGTAGCCACAGTGTCTACTGCAGAGGTTATTCCCTAGGTGGTATACCTAAATAGTGTTTTAATCTTAAACAAGATCTGAAATGCACTCAGAAGTCCAGCAAAAGAAAGAAAATGATCAGACTATCCCAGGAATACTTAATACTCTCAAAGTTGTTTATGCTTGCCCTGGCAGAAAAAGATAAATGGTCAGAAACCATCCCCTTCATAAATATGTTCCCCGGAGAGAGAAAGTAATAAGTTGTGGTGGTTTGACTTCACCCTTTTAGTTTGCAGCCAAACACAGCCTGCTCTCTCACCCTCTCCCCCCCTGCCCCACCCAGGGAGTAGGGGAGAAAAAAAAGGGCAAGGAGACTCACGGGTTGAGATAAAAACTATTTACTAATTAAAATAAAAAGATAATGATAACAACAGTAATAACAGAATATACAAAGGGGTGATGCACAGTGCAATTGCTCACCACCGGCCGACCTATGCCAGCTAGCGATCCCAGAGCAGAGATAGTCCCAAAACCGAAAACCTGGAAGAGTGAGCCTGAGCGAGCCCCAAGAGAATACTGACATGACATGATATGATATGGAATATTTCATTAGCATAGCTAAATTCCAATTTTGGGTTTTGCTATTTACTACGCTTCTCCCTCCCAGTCCTAATGCAGATGTGAACAGCCAAACATGATGGCCCTGAGCACCAGCAGCAACTAATAACATTATTACTTTTATCAACATTCTTCTCATAAGTCCCATACTGAAACTAAAACACAGCTATTCCAACTACTAAAAAGAAAATTAACTCTGTCCTAGGACATAAGTGTAATGATTACTAGTCTCTGGTAAGTGGCACTCTGCGGCAGATGAAAATGACCAACACCGAGATGTATTCAGGCATCAGCACTTTATTAAAGCTTTACACTGCTTATATACCTTTTTCCCCTCCCCATGCCCCAAGCACGCGGCATTCTTTCACTTTTGATTCGTTACTGCTTATCA
Organism: Caprimulgus europaeus; assembly: GCA_907165065.1. The sequence continues at coordinate 16,738,138 of OU015537.1, forward strand.
CACACACCGCAAGCACGCGCCTACACAATTGACATGATTGGATAATTCCACTTGTCCACGAGCCATTCTTTTATTTCTGACTGGTTACTGCTTGCAGCACACAAACCATCCCTTATCTTCTCTCATACACATTCTTGATTCTGTTGTTCCACTTTGTTGTTTATCTTGTCTTCACTCAAGGTCAGGAATTAATTGCTCAAGGCTAAAGCCGCCTGCAGCTTCGGCTCTTAACTCACCAACAATTCCTCCTTTTTGTTTTTGTACCACAAAGGCGTTGTTCACCATCTTCTGCAGGGCCCTTTGCAGACACAACAGCAAACAAGGCACTAAGAGGAGGATCACCAAAATTACGAATAACACCTTTAATCCTGAGTTTAATAGTGAAGAGACCCATCCTTGTATTCCCCAACTCCAAAACCATTTGCTTAACCAATCATCGCTATTTACCCTCAACTGTTTGACTTTTTTTTTTAACCTTCTAATGGCCATATGAATCGATTCTGAGTGTTGTGATAAATTCATACAGCACATGCCTTCAAATTCCTCACAACCATGTCCTTGAGCTAAAAGCAGAAAATCAATAGCAGCTCGATTTTGCAAAGTGGCATGTCGAATAGAGTCGACATCTGTCAGCAAGCCTGATAGTGCCAAAGAAGTAAGATTAGATTGTTTTGAAAGCCAACATCCTAATTTGTGTAGGTTGGTTAATGCGCTCGCTACTCCTACTCCAGGAGCAAGAATAGAGGCTGCAGCTATTTCCCCAGGATGCCAAAACTCTGCATTGGAATCACAGTTGTGCTCAAATGAGTGAGTGCTATGCTTGCTTCTTATCAGATTTTTGAACTTTCCCAAAATCATGGTAATATTAGGTGTCAACAGTGTTAAACAGCCCAAACTACAGGGACCTCCATGAATATGTGATGGTATTCCTGCCCACGCTCTGTCTCCACAGATAAGAAAAACACCTGGTGGTAGTTGTACTGGATTATGAGCAGATTTAGAAATGTTTGGTGAAGTGTAACTGCACCAAGCTGTTTTATTTCTAAAAGCTGAGACAGTGGCATTTACATTCTGGGCAGTGACTCTTGTAGAGAAATTAAAAAAGACACAAAAATCCATTGGTACTGATCCCAACAGATCCGGCTCCTGTGGCTCTACAGCTCTAATCGGTAAGTATGGGACCCATCCATCCCAGTTACCACCCACCGCTTGCATTGTGTTTGTAGCAGCCCTTGCATTTTCAGGGACAAGGGACACAGGGTCATCTACTGGTAAACCCACCAGACGTAGAAACGGGGTTTTCCAGGGTAGCAAGAGGCAAACAAAGCGTGTTCTGCTGCATTTGGTTAGCCAGAGTAATCCAAATATTTGTTCTGGGTAATATGTTATTGTAAGCTTGAGTCACTATCAAAAGACTTATAAACCCTACCAAAAGACTCATAGGTTGACACTGCATTCCCATTTTCCTTTCTTCCAGCCAAAGCGTTATTTGCAAACCGCAATAATTCTATCCCAATCTTCTTTAAAAAACTGCCAAATGTGCAAAAAGTGTTGTCATCAAAAAACAGTTTTACACTAATTTCATCTCCTGTGCTTTACCATTCGGGATCACAGTGCAAGAAGCATTCTTTCCTAAATTCAGAATTACAGAACCATATACAGGCACACTGAGCACTGATTCCTCAGCATTAAACCAGCGACTAACGTTCAATTGGCTCATGGGCTGTTGCTTACTTGGGTCTTGCCGATTTATAGGGGTGAATACACTGCGCTGGTATCCACCGTATGCCGGTATCTGTGGAAACACAAGCATACCCATGTCCCTAAGCAATTAAATCCCATGGACCTTCCCATTGTTACGTCTGGAGATTTTTGACCAAGACAGGAGCTTTTTGTGTTAGGGGGTCTAGATCCCTCTGTACTGATACAAAATGAGATACTATAATCGGGTTTTCTGCTGCAGGGGGAATAGTTAAGTGGTTTAGTGTATACACTGCCTTCCATATGCATGCCAGTTCATATTGGAGCTCTAACATGTCCGGCACAGCAGCGTTCAGTGGTGGTGTCACTTCATTTAGGCCACGGTAGTCTACTGTTAACCTCCACGCTCTGTCAGACTTTTGCACTGGCCGTATGGGGCTATTAAAAGGTGAATGAGTCTTGCTGATGACTCCTTGGCTCTCCAGTTGATGAATGAGTTCACGGATGGGAGCCAAGGAGTCTCGGTTTGTACGATATTGCCGCCTGTGCACTGTTCTGGTGGCAACTGGCACCTGTTGCTCTTCAACTTGTAGCTATCCCACAATGAAGGGATCTTCTGAGAGGCCAGGCAGGGTAGACAGCTGCTTGCCCTTGTCTGTGTTCACAGTGGCCACACCAAAAGCCCATCGGTACCCCTTTGGGTCTTTGAAGTACCCTCTCCTGAGATAGTCCATGCCAAGGATGCAAGGGGCTTCTGGGCCAGTCACAATGGGGTGCTTTTCCCATTTGTCTCCTGTTGTAAATCATTGAAATGGCTTAGGCCCCTTGGCATAAATCAGAGAGAATTAGCAGAGATCTTCAGTAGGCCTCTTCTCCTTGAGAACTTTAGACAAAACAATTCTAATCAAGCTGGGAAAAAAGGGAGTATCCTGTTTTTGCCCTTTGAAGTTCAACTGAACAAACACCACCTGTTGTAACGAGGAGAGAGTTCTCAGGAGAATGAATAAGCCAATCAGTGTGGATTTATAAGAACGTATGTGGGCTTGGTTAACGGATTGTATATAAGAGACATGTGTGTGATCAATAAATGGGGAAGTCTGATGATTCTCATATTGAGCGTCCGGATGTTTTTCCCCCCCGTCGCGACAGTCTCCAGTCAAGCTGACCTCAGCCTCCAACACAGACAATTCCTGGCATCCCCCTGTCACTCCGGATATCCAGATGGGTTCTGTGGCCTTGTATCGTGATGGCACCAACGTACACTGGGCACCAGTGTCAACCACGGCCTTATACTTTTGTGGACCTGATGTGCCAGGCCATCGGATGCACACAGTCCAATACACACGATCGTCCCTTTGCTCCTCCTGGCCGAAGGCAGGGACCCTCTACTCCTGTTCTTCATCAGAGTATTTGCTGTCTGACCTTTGCAGTGCCAGACCAGAAGTCCCCTCACCAGGGACAAGGGAGGTAATTTCAGTCTTTCTATGTGTGGAAGATCGTTGATTACCTTCCTGGGCGTCAGCACCAACTACACTGACAGCCTTCTTAGGTGGTCCTTTCTTAACGGCTGTTTTCCCCCTCAATTCACATACACGGGGCTCCAGTTTAAAGGTAGGTTCACCATCCCACTTCCTCATGTCCTCCCCCTGGTCACGCAAAAAGAATCAGAGTGCACCACGTGGCATACGTCGGGGGCTCCCTTTCCCTCTGACTGGGGCAGGAGAAGATTGATTCCTTGGGATGCTTTTGATGGCCACGGTGCTGGACCGTAGGGACTAGGAGGTACAGAGATTTTCTTTGAAGTTTTGAAGCCACGAAGACACTCTTTCCACAGTTGGTGTCTCCACATCGGGGGAATACATTGCCGCCAAGCTGTTAGCATATGGCATTGGGGCACCCCGGATTACCTTCCTCCACATGTCCCATGTGCACAGGACATCCTCGGGATCTTTGGAGTCCTCATCATTGTCAGGATCACTGTAAATAACTTCCAGCACTGCTAGTTCTCTCAGATACTGGATACCTTCATCTGCCGTAGTCCACTTTCCCGGGGAATTCATAAGGTCATCTTTGAATGGGTATCTGGCTTTCACACTGGAGAGGAGCTGTCTCCAGAGACTGCAATTTGCTGCCTCTTTTCCAATTCCTCTCTCAATCCCATGGTTTCTAGCCAGGGATCCCAGCTGCTGGGCTTCCCTTCCTTCCACTTGCTGGCTGTCGGCCCCATTATCCCAGCATCGGAGCATCCAGGCAGCAATCCGCTCACCTGGCTGGCGGCTGTAATCTTTTCGCATGTCTCGAAGCTCTGATGAGGTCAGGGACCAGGTAGTCTCTGCTTCCTGTTTCAGTTCTCTCACTCCTTCCTCCAAGTTCCTCATCGAAGGACCGGCTTCTTGATCCTCTTCTTCCTCTGCCCTCACTAATCGATGATATGGACCAGTGGTTCTCCTTGTCCACTGTTTCTTTTTCACCACTGGGGCAATTACTGTAGTTGTTGTTTGGATCCCTGTCTCAACCATGGTGTCCTCGGATGTGGTCTGGGTCCCTGCCTCAACCACAGTCCTCTGAGCGTACTGAACTGTGGCTCGATAGGCACAGGCCAAGCCCCAGTACAGTGCTAGAAGCTGCTGGTTCTCATTGGGGTAGGCCAGGCATCCTTCCATCAAGTGGCGTGTTAGTTTGCCAGGGTTGTGTGCTTCTTCAGGTGTAAAATCCCAGGCTATGGGACGTGATAACCGTCCTAGGAACCTGCCCAAATCCTTCCCCACCCCCTGCCACCCAGGGACCGGCCACTTCAGGGCACTTTTCAGTATTTCCTCACCCAAAAGCTGCCTTCTCTTACACCAGGACGAGACTATATTCCACGAAAACCATAATATTCCAAAACCACTCGCTTAACCAGTCATCACTATTTACCCTCAAGTCCTGCTGATCACTCCTTGGCTCTCCAGCTGACAAATCAGTTTATGGATGGGAATTACGGAGTCTCGGTTGGTGCCATATTGCTGCTGGTGCACTGTTGTGGTAGCAATTGGCACCTGCTGGTCTTCAACCCTTAGCAGTCCAACAACAGAAGGGTCCTCTGAGAGACTGGCCAGAGCAGACAGCTGTTTGATTTCCTCTGTTTCCAAGGCAGCTATGTCAAAAGCCCACCAGTACTATTTTGGGTCCTTGAAATACCCTCTCCTGAGGTAATCTATGCTGAGAATGCACGGAGCATCTGGGCCAGTCACAATGGGGTGTTTTTGCCAGTCATTCCCAGTCAGGCTAATTTCAGCCTCCAAAGACTGCGGGTTGGGTCCCCTCTTGCAATTGCTTTATCAATGCCCGCTTCCTTAGAGAGGGATCCCAGCTGCTTGGCTTCTCTAGCCTCTAACTCCATGCTACTGGCCCCATTATCCCAGCATCTGAGCAGCCAAGTAATGAGGTGCTCACCTTGGTAGTGGATTAAATCTTTTCATATATCCCTCAGCTCAATCAGGGTTAGAGATCGGGTGGTTATTGTACTGTCTCCATTTCCATCTCCCCTTCCCTCATTAGGAAGATCATAAGCTTGATCTTCTTCATACCTCTGTAAACGTACTAATTTTCATGTCCACGTCTTCTTCTGTACAGGGGCAACTGATACTGGCACATGTTAATTCTCTAGTTCATCTGCAGTGCTTCTTGATGGGGTTGGAGTAGCTGCAGTGTTTTTCACAGGGCTTGGAGTAGCCAAATTGCCTGCTGTAGACGGTGGAGAGGCTGTATTGTTTATTTCCAAGGTTGAAGAAACTGTAGTAGGTGCTGGGGTTGGAGTAGCTACATTGCTTGCTGTAGGGGTTGGAGAGGCTGCAGTGTCTGTTGCCAAGGTTGAAGCAATTGGAGTAGCCGCAGTAACAGTCACAGAGGTTGAAGTAACTGTAGCAGGTGCTAGGGTAACTCCAGCAGCAGATGGGGTGATCCTCCTAAGGAGTCTGACATGCATTAAAACCTGGCATACATTCAGAAGAACTAGCAGCACAATTATGCTAGTTTGATTATCCCAAGAATATTCAAAGTTCTCAAAAACTTTTGTAACTGGGAGCGGAAAATTGAATGAAGATGTTCCCCCTCCCAGAGGGAAAAATCCACTGGTGTAATTGGTAATAACATTCACCAGGTAGCTCCCGAAATGTGGAGATGGAGCTGCTCCTGCTGCTTTGCTCTGTGTGCTGCCTGCCACTGCTGAATACAGGTACAAAATTGGTCTCATCTTTTTATCGGACTAACACCCATCACTGTACCACACAGCAGAACAGTACCCCTAGCCCCAAACCAACACCTAGGGATGGTGAAAAATAGAAATGGCATGTAAGGTGCCACCTCAAAGAACAACTCAGCAATCCAGTACAACGACATTCCAATCACTGACAACCAAGTCTGCAACAAATGAAGATTGGAAGGAAAAGTACTCTGAGCCTTTTTCTGAGTAAAGCAAGTTTCTTCTTTCCTATTAGTGAGAATCCACGTTTCCCTTGTCCCCAGGCTTCTTTACTAGCAAGATTTTCTATTCCTCTCCATTCTCCTCACACAGTTAGCATTTATACATTTGTGTTCTCAAAACAATCAAGCTACACAGGATGTAAACCAGGATACTTCTTGCCACTCCCACACTTATGGCTGTTTTCAGCCACACCTCAGTACACACACTCCCTCAGGTGGTTTTCCAGCCTGACCTTCTCACACATTCATCAACTCCTGTCCTGTGAAGCTTGTTAACCTTGATCAGTCTCAATTTATCTTCCACCTGTTCAGCACAGTTCCCACACAAGTCATCATAACAAATGCTTATTGCAGATTCTTTCTAACACACTTTGGTCAGAACTGTTGTTATCTCAACCTTTCGTGCCCCACGTTGGGTGCCAAAAAGACTGTAAAAGTTCCACTGGACTAGCCCTTGGCTAGCAGCCAACACAGCCATTCACTCACTTCCTCCCCACCCCCAGGGAATAGGGGAGAGGATTGGGGGGCAAGGATAAGGAGGCTTGTAGGTTGAGATAAGAACAGTTTAATAATTAAAAAAAAGAAAACTTAAATTAATACTAATATTAAAATCGTAGTGATAATGATAACAATAACAAAATATGCAAATGAGTAATACACAGTGCAACTGCTCACCACCCGCCAACTAAGCCCGGCCCATTCCCAGATAATGGTCCTGGAGGAGCAACAATCCCAAACCAAAACCACAATCCTGGAAGAGCGAAAGCCTGAGTGAAAGCCAGAGAGAATCACCCCCCCTTTCCGGTCAGCCCTGGATAATATACTACCATGACAGGATATGATATGGAATATTTCATTGGCACATTCAAATGTCAGGTTTGGGTTTTGCTATTCACTGCGCTTCTCCCTCCCAGTCCTAATGCAGCTGTGAACCAGCCAAACACGGTGGCCTTGAGCTCTAGCAGTAACTAATAACATTAGTACATTTATCAGTTATGTTCTCAAAACAAGTCTGAACTGAAATCAAAACACGGCTCTTCTAACTACTGAGAAGAAAATTCACTCCATCCTAGAAAAACCAGGACAGGTACTAATGTTGTTAGTTGCTGCTGGAGCTCAAGGTCATCGTGTTTGGGTAATTTGCAAGTGCAAAGGACTGAGCAAGGGGTAGTGTAGTAATTAGCAAAACCCAGAAGTGGCATTTGGATGTGCCAATGAAATATTCCATATCATATCACGTCATGTCAGTATATTAACCAGGGTTGACTGTAAAGCTGGGTATTCTCTTGGGGATCACTTGGGCTCGCTCTTCCAGGATTGCTGGTTCGGGACTGCCTCTGCTCTGAGATGACTGGCTGGGGACAGGCTGGGCATCAGTCAGCAAGTGGTAAGCAACTGCACTGTGCATCACTCATTTGCATATTCTATTATTACTTTTATTATTGTTATTGTTTTATTTCAAATAGTAAATTGTTTTTATCTCAACCCACAAATTTTCTTACTTTTACTCTTCCAATTCTTTCCCCTGCTCCCTAGGGGGTGGAGAGTGAGAGAGTGACTGTGTTTGGCTGCAAGCCAAAGGAGTGAAAACACCACAACAAAGTAACTGGACTTGCACAGGCTAAAGACAATGTGCCGGTTATATTGTGAAACAGGACCCAGCTTGGTAGAAAATTACGTTTTCTTCTATACATTCAGGGTGCTCAGGTCTGTCACAGAGAGGACACTTGGGCCTGTCATGGGGAGGCATGGCCTCCACTGTCAGGCTCAGGCCTCTCACAGGAGTGGGACCTGGTCCTATCGTGGGGGACCATGGTCCTGTAATGGGGGAGGGGACCTGGGCCTGTCACAGGGGACATGACCTGCATCAGGGGGACCTGATCCTGTCACAGGAGGAGCAGAGCCTGCACTGGTTGGGCACCTGGTCCTGCCATGGATTGGGGCACCGCCTGCACCAGGGGTACATAGCCTGCACTGGCAGGGGGGACGCTCTTGGTCCTGTCATGGGGGGACACAGCATACACTGAAGGGATCTGGTCTTTTCATGAGAGGACATAGCCTGCACCAATTAGGGACCTGGTTCTGTCACTGGGGTGCAGTCTGTACCAGGGGGCTCAGGTCTGTCACAGGGAGGGGGCAAGGGGGACATGGCCTGCAGCCAGGGAAGCTTGACCCTCTCACTGGTGCCCTTGGTGAGGGGGGGGGGCCCTGCATTGCTCCCCAGGATCTGGGCCAACTAGGGGTGCCCAGGCTTGGGCAAAGTGTGCTGGCTGTCCCCAAGGGTCCCTAGCTGACTGTCACCCCACCACAGGCCTGCCTCAGTGCAGGGGGTCTCTGGCACTTAGCCCAGGCCCCTGCAGCCCTTGAGCATGCAGGGCAGGGACTAAGTGCTCCCCACCTCCCACGCTGCTCCTCCTGCAGTGCCCACTCTGCACTCACAGCTCAGGCAGTGCAGCCCCAATGTGGGGCACAGTACTGAGTGCTGCATACAGGATATATGTAACTCATAAAGAAATGAGCTGTGTGGTTATAACCATATGTGTTTTCTTCCAGCTGCATTGTCCTCTGTTGGGTTTGATAAATCAGTAATATTTATTATATTGACTGGGAGCTTTTGTGGCACTTAGCTTTACGTAGCCTGACCTGTTCCGAAATCACCCAGACCCCTGCAAAACCCACACAGCTCGACAACATGGCTCTCATCCTCACCCAAGCTATAAATACAGGTGTAATCACACCCAAAGGAGGGGCTGGGAGGGGTGTGACAGTGGTTTATGTCTGGCTTTGTGCAGCTCAGCGTGTCTTATCAAAATGTGTCTGTGATATTCTTTGTGTGGTCCTTCCCCAATAGCACATAGTACAAGGATATTGAACAGGAAGGATTCGGAGATGAGACGAGGCACCAGAGCGATGAGAAAACTGGAGAAGAGAGCAGAGGTGAGAGGCTGCCAGAAGTTAATGTGGTGGTTTATCAAAGGGCTGGCAGCCCACACCAGGGCTGAAAGCACTTGGGGGAGATCTTCAGTCTGTCAGGCCAAACTGTGTACGTTATCGCTCCCAGCCCCCCATGTCCGCAGAGGACGTACTTACACTGGCTATACCTGCCCCAGACCCAAGATCCTGGCAGAGCCTCCTTCCATGAACTGGTTGGAGAGACCCTCACCACATCTCCCAGTGCCTGTACCCACCTGCAAGGACCAAAGCACACCCATCCATCTTGTCAAACTGCTTTAATATTTGGACATGAAGACAGGACAGAGGCAGTCAGGCTGTGCACAGACAAGACAACCCTGAACCATAGTGTAAGGCTGCAGGGCTTCCTTTCTCAATGGGTATGTGGATTTGACCAAGACACAGTTCAGCTGATGATGTCCTGAGTTTGCCAGTGGGGTGCACGTGTGGGGTAGGGAAGAGGGATGGGGGCTCCCCAGGGCAGCTCAGAGGTTGTTCAGCTCCAACAAGGTCTGGTCCAGGACCTGGTGGATGCCCACGTTCTCCTCTTTGGCACTGGCCAGACTCTCTGTGAACACAAGGGACACACAACCAGCCACACACACAGACACAGGCCAAGTGTACCCAAGTGCAGCCAGACCCATGCACATCACACCAAGCACAGATACACGCACACATACAAACATTTCAGTATGGCACAAACCTCTAGCTGCACAGGGTGTTCCTGTGAAGCAGAGTCCATGCTAGCCCCACCAGTGGAAGGAATGAATCTAGCCACGCTGAGATCTGCTGGGGTGGCCAGGCCAGCCAGGCCGGTTGCTTGGGGTGGGTCCCCATTCTTTGGCATTTCCATCCTTCCATGGCACCCTGTTGCCCACAGCCAGGCCCTCCACAGCATGGATACTGCTGATGGGTACCCCTCCCCAGCCAGCTACCAGCACGGCCCCATCCCTGCTCTGCCCACAGCATGTCCTGCCCTGGGGCATCACCACTGTCCAGCTGTGGGCTCTCACACAAATCCTTGGCCAGCAAAAGAGGACAGCCAGTGCCTGCTGCATGACCCAGCAGTGCTCTGTGAAGAAGAGAGTGAGACAGTAGCCTGGGAAGGCAGGCAGAGAGGACAGTTGAGAGAGAAGGAGACGAGCTAACAAGGCTGCAGGGATTAGCTCTGCTGGGCAGCCTGCTGCCAAGGTAGCCTCCTCCAGCACTCGCTTCCAAACAACATCCTCCTTCCCTCTAGAGACAGGGATGGGATAAGAGCTCTGCCCACCCAGACCCATCTCCCAGCACTCCCAGCCAGGCTCTTCCCCATCCCAGGTTTGGGTCAATGGGTGCTGCTGGGTCCCCAGCTCCTGTACCAGCCCTCTCAGCACCCTGCAGGGATCCCGCTCCAAGGGGATCCTCCCTGCATAGTTTGGGGTGACCAGAGTGAGAGGGAAGAGGTTGGCTGCTGACTCCCTGGACAAGGGGAGGAAGGCAGCGATACAAGCCACCACATCCTTCCCCAGTGGGGCCAGACATACTGGGGGACAGCCATCACTGCGTGGGCATCCTAGGACATGGCAAAAACCCTCGTTCCTCTCACAAGAAAAAACAATCAGCTCCAGAGGGCTTCCTGTCCCTCCTCAAGCAGGGTGGTTACCCTCAGGGGGATAAGCCAAGGCTCCACACACCACCTAACCCCAGCAGGGAGTGGCTCCCAGCCCTGAGCCAGCTTGTCCAAAATGAGGCAGAGAGTGGGTTCGGTGGCAGCACAGGTGCAGGAGGCTGGGCTGGGACCGGGAGTTCTGGGCAGCTCAGTTGTTAAGTTCAGTAAGGATGACCCCCAACTCGTTAGTGAAAATGCGTTTTTTCTCGACCTCCTGCTTGGAGCACTCTAGAGAAAATGGAGACGTCAGTGCAGCAGAGGGAAGAGAGAGAAAGGTGAGTTAGTAAAAAAGCAGAGTGTTCACCCAAGCCTTCCCTGGAAACCCTGCTGCTGCCCAGAGGGGCAGAGTAGAATGCTGAGGAAGGAGGAGGAGGATCAGGGACCGGTTTAGGGCTAGGGATCGCTGCTGAAGGGTAGGGTCGGCCCCTTTGGCATGAGAGGGTGATGCAGGAGAGATGCCAGGGCCGAGACTGCTGCTTGTAGGCAATGTCTGGGAGTGGGGACAGGGAATGGACAGAACCAGGTCTAACCCTGCTATTTCAGGCCAAAAGACTCATGGAGAAGGTGGCACAAGATGAGAAAAGCTGTGTCTGAGAGCCGGGGGTTGGTGGGGGTCCCGTCCCACTAAGCCTGGCAGTGTGGGAGCTGCTCAGGGCTCAGCCACAGCTGTCCCAGAGGTCCTGCGGTTGCAAGCTGCCTGCAACCACCTTCTACCACCCGGCTGCCAGTATCCACATGAGACAGTCAGAAGATGGGGGACAGAGCAGCATGAAGAAAACAAAGGAGAAACAGGAGAGAAAATGCTTTATTAAGACCAACTCAGTAACTCAGAGGGACAGAACAGAAAAGAAAAAGTCATGAAATGCAAACTGAAGAGCAATGTGCAAATGCCAGAAAGGAGGCAGGGGCAAGGGAAGAGCAGGGGTCTGGAGGCTGGCTGCCTGGGGACAGGCTGCCTGCGCAGCTGGACCACCTCTTCCATTCCCCAGGGCCTAAGCCCTCCTCTCTGTTTTGGCAGTGGAGATGCCACTTCCCCTGTGTGGGTCCCCCCTGCCCTGGGCTCAGTACCAGGGGGTTTTGCTGGGGGGATATGGGGGGCAGGTGTACCCCCAGCACCAGAGCTGTGTGTGGTCCCTGGTGCTTGTGCTTCCAGGGAGTTGAGGAGGTAGCTACTGAAGCAAAGGGCTCCTGGGCACAGCTCTGTTCCCCACCAGACAATGCTGGGGTACAGACTTGCAACTGAGTGTGTGGAGGTCCTGGGGGCTGCTCCCCTTCCCCACCAAACACCCCTAAACACCTACACCTCATCTCCTCACAAAGGGGGGTATTGTGGGAACGCCCCAGGGCCAACTCCTGTCTCAAAGGAGCTGATAGACAGGTGCAGGCTGGGAAGGACAG